>CM068298.1:55503207-56103207 GCA_034768395.1 Linum lewisii | reverse complement strand
AACTCATCCATCAAAACCAGATAAATTGCAGCAGTTTACAGAAACTATCTAAAAAGACAGATAAACAAAGTGAAAGATCAACAAATAACTACATAAAAACACAGCTACACACTCAGTAGTTTGTACTTGAGTTAACAACCACAGTATTTTGGCAAAGTTCATGTTAAGAGTTATTTGGAATATAGCAAACCCTCCTTACTTAAGCTTGTATTTTCTTCTTTCAGAGCTTCATTCTCATTCTCCTTTTGTAAGGCAGAAACCAATATCAGTAGATCAGCTAACTATAACAACATTTATTATTGACAGATGCTGTGAATGTACAGATGAATCAACCAAAAATGTCAACTGTGTAGTGAGATGAAGTCCAAACACTACTTGGGATTTTACAGTAAGTAGTAGTTACTCCAACTCTTCTTTTTAAGGGTTCCTCAGAGCTGCCAGCCTCTCCTCCAGCTCGTTAATCCTCGAGCTACTACTGCGTTAAACATGCATGTCACCATGTAAGTTCAAGGGAGAAAACCAACACTTCACTTGCGGCAACTAATTGCTTAGTATAAACCCTGGTAAGTACGTACCTGCTGACATCTTCTTTCTTCCCTGCAATCTTTTGTTTCGGCGCCGATGATAACTGCACAATAATATACAACTGATGTCAATGATATTCAGGAAAAGAAAAGTTGCTGCACCAAAGTCCATTTACAGCAGATACTGACCTGTGAGGCAACATCGACGCCGATTTCGTCCAGAACCTGTGACAACAATGTGTAAAGCAAACTATGTGAGAAGTTTCACAAGTTAAATTCCTCAGCTGCATAAGAAACCAAGAATACGATAAGTTACCTGATTTGTCAAGTCTTCAGTCTCCTCTTCAGCCTCGTCATCATCCAATACTTCATCTATGGTCTCTGACATCATCTCAGTCTACATTTACACATCCACAGCAATCAGTATTAAAAAATGTCAGAGATGAAACAACAGTAATAAACTTTCTTCCTTCTATATATAGTGAGGTAAAGAGCCTCGGCTTACAGTCATATCCATCTGTGCTGACTGTTTCTGAAATTCCATCATAACCTTTGCTTGCTTTGCAGGATCCATTTGCTGCCAGGTACAATCCACAATTTGCTTAGTGTGTGGTTATCACCAAAAAATCATTTCAGACATGATTATAGATTTTAGTTAACACAAAACTTTAACCACAAGTAAACCAAACCTTATTCATAGTCGCCATTGCCTTGGTCGCACCTTTCAAGCCAGTTGCAACTGATGATTGAGCATACAGTGTCTACGAGATGGGTAAGTGTTTGTTAAAAGTCAATTTCAGCTATTATACCCTCTCTCACACACACCTGCAGCACCACCATTTTACCCTGAACACATACCTGTGTATGAGTTGCAATGCCTCTCATTTGAGCTCTACTACCTTGTAGATTTGCTATTTGCTGCCTAAGCCTAACAAGTTGACGAGCCAAAACCTTGGTGGCAGACTGCCAAAAGAAAAAAATATTAGGAAACATTGCATGAAATCATAACACTGATCAGGATGTCAACAAAAAACAAAGGAATTGTAGTCCCATGATGTGCCCAAATGTCCGAGTTATATCTACGACAACATGCAATTGTGCTCTCCGTCAAGCTCAAACTTCTCTTCAGGATTTATAAAAGCAGGAGTCTTTTTCAGAAGTGACAACCAAACCAATTCCAGAATCATCAGGGAAATACAACATTAGAGTAGTTGAATTGAGCAATACACATAAAGTTACAGTGGAAACTCCCATCATAACCTTGGTCTAATTATCTTTCACATTCCCACAGCATTTCATCTTCTAATTGAAATTAGCAGAAAATGTACTGGAAGACACTATTGTGATATTTCATGTTCCAAGCCCTATTTCTTGACAAACAAACTCTAAAAGTTTTGAAGCCGAGAATCAGAAAGACTCACAATTGGGGATCTCTCCTAACTACGCTATAAAATAAATTAACATCGTTACTACTCACCCTGAGAGTACGTGCCAGTCTAAACAAGACACTTTAAAATAACTTGTAAAAATTAACAATCTTAAACATAGCATGTCCACAGAAAATGTGTTCAACCTCTAAAAGAAAATTTCACATCATCGTTCATAGCGCATACTATTACGAACCAGAAATAAGTTATAAAATTCCAAGGTTAAATCAAAATAGAGTCAGACCTCATTCCCGGTCTTGGCTGTTCTCTTGATCTCAGCCACTAGCTTCTTCTCCTGAGAGGGTGACAAACAAGTCCATTTTAGCTCCAATCAAGAAAGATAACAACAAACTAGAGAGGATTATAGAAGGCCACTATTGAAAACCATTTCCATACTTCTGATTGCAATGCCGAAATCTCCTTCTCCAAACCTGAATCCAGACAGAGAAACAAACGCAAATACATCAAACTTACGTTACAAAAATTATTGAATGGTTTCTTAACCCCATCATCAGGGACCAATGCCAGTTTTTTCGGAAATTGATCGAAGTAGCAAACCATTTCATTCATTTAACGCCTCTAGCACCAACTATCCGAACAATTATACCTCAAAGATTCAAAAGACATTTGACCTAGCTTCAAAGCATCCGAATTGTTGGTAACAAACTTAGATTCCACTCTAAATTCCGATCAATCAACTTATGAAGTTGATCAATTGACTTACCTCTAGTAGCATTTTGCATTTCTCTTTTACTCTCCCGGAGCGCCTCTGCAAACACGAACGCACACACATAACACAAACATGGAAATACCAAAAAGGTAACCAAGGCGGCAGCAGCAATGAGAAGCAGCTTTACGATTCGAACTTCCAGAAAACAAAACAGAGAGGAAAAGTCAACTAGACGTGGGAAGTCAATTGAACAATCCAATCGACAATATAACATAGGAATTGTCAAGTTGTAGAAACAAGCTACACAGATCAAAATAAGACTAGAAATAACGCAAGCCTCCTGTTAATTAGGGAAATTGAAATGAAATGCAGAACCTTTAGGGTTAGGTTTTTTGGTGAAGATGTTCATCGTGGTCTGCTTTATCAGTATGTGTCTTTCGCCGTCCGGAGCTCCGACTAGAAGAATAGAGACAGAGGAAGAGGAGAAGACGATGAATCGATGATTTTTTTGTGGAGTCTGCCAAACACTCGGAGAAAAGCGCCTCACAGATTTTTTATGAAGGCTTTTTAGTTTTTTTTTTTTTTCAGGGAGAAAAAAAAGTTAACCAAGCATAAGAAAATATTAAGTATTTGCCTAAATCGTTAGATTTACTACTTGTTGGCTTGGGAGACATCTAAGTCTATGGCGCGTCATACAATAGGCCATCGTATTAGAGTGACGAGGAACAGTCTGAAGTCTGATCTGCGACAGAGTGTCCCGGAAATGCCAAATATTCATCACTAAGGCGTCTCTGTCACGACCGCAAACCGGTCTTTTTGAGATCGATAGAAGAACTTGAGTTGCGTCGCCCTCAATGTCAATTGTTGCCCATCTCATAGAATGACAAAGGGCGTAGGCGTCCCTGACAGCCAACAATTCCAAAATAAAAGGATTGGTCGGTCCGGGATAAGAAATACTTGTAGCGAAGAGGAGCCTTCCGGAAGAGTCTCTAACCACCAAGACGACTGCACCTCCCGATCCTTCAGCGATTGCACCATCTACGTTTTTTTTTTTTTTTGAGGAACACCATCTACGTTAATCTTTAGCCGAGGGTGCTGCAGCGGGAACCAGATGATGGGACGTGGCAGAGTAGCAGTGGCTGGAGGAACTGGTAGGGGGATTAAGGAGAGCTTATCTCGGTCGAAGGTGAACTGTCTGTGGAGGGCGGGGATTGATGTCTGAAATTTTTCGAAGACCATTCAGTTTCTTGACTTCTAAAGACGCCACCAAGCCAAGATCCAAAGGCTGGTATCTTGAGGGCAATTAGAGAGGATCCATTGCCAAGCTATTGTTGGGTGAGTATGAGGGATGGCGTACAAGTCCAGGGACGTTGTTGCAAAGAAACGGCGAGTGACGGTGCATTTGAACAGAAGGTGTATTAAAGTCATATTGACGCAGACAAACTGGGCACACGAGGGTAATTCCATTCCTCTCCTGTTGAGGCCGTCAATAGTTTGCAGTATTCGGAGACATAATCGCCACAGAAAGTACCTGTATCCGAGTGACCACACCGCTCGCTAAACAGTTGGGTCCACTGGGGCCACCACACAGGTAGGGTCTTTCGTAGGCCTAAGGCGCATGGCCAAAGCATAACCAGAGGAAGTGAAATATTGTCCATTGGCTAAGAAGTATCAAACTGGTTTATCCTCTTCGGGAGTTATTGGAATGGGGATGCTTGAAATCGCTTGCACTGAGTAAATCTCGAACAACTCTAGAAGTAACACTCTAGAAGTAACGATCTGTTCCACATTTTTACTTTTTAGTTTTTACCTTGGTTACGATTTTATTTTACGAGCAGTTTAGCAACAATAAGAAAACTAGATGGGTCATTGACTTAATGCCCTTAGATAGCACCAACTATTGCAAAATCCCCAAAATATACACACTGTTTTATAAAATACTCGTTTAGCACCAATTATAGGGTGTCCAACTTTCTTATAACATGTCGTTAATTTGTACAGGTGGCATGACGGTGTTAGTGAGGTTGCAAAGAAGCTGACATGACTTCTATTTGGTTTTAAAAAAATGCCACGCAATCAACAAAATAAATGTTTATTTTTAAAAATAATAAAATATTCTAAAATAAAAAAATAAAAATATTCTGTCCATCCCCACCACTGCGCCAGAATCGCCGCCTCTGTCGCGGCAGATGTCGTCGCCATCGACAAGCTCTTCGACGGGAAGCTCCACGACTCGTTGCCTTTCTCGTGGTGGCAGATCCCTTCACCGTCAACAAGCTCTTCGACAGGAAGCTCCATGAATCGCTGCCTTTGTTGCAACAGATCATGTCGCCGTCAACAAGCTTTTCGACGATAAGGTGTCAAGATATGGATCTATGCTTGAACTCATTCCAGATCTCCTTGTTGATCAGATTCAATCGGAGAAGCTAAATTTACAACCCAAATCTTATCGAACATGCTACTGATTTCTAGATCTGGATCGATTGAAAATCTTTCATCAAGAAATTTCTAATATGGAATCCCCCATTACATTCACTCTATTTGGCCGAGTAGAAGCAATCTCCTGGTCAAAATTACATTCACTCTCTATAAGCTTCTGCAGAACTGCAATAGTCCCACTCTAGGAGCGAGTCAGACTTTCAGACTTACGAATACTAATCTGGAGAGCTAAAGAGACGAGAGGCAGGGGAGGAAGGAGGGGAAGAAGAGGAATTAGAGTCGTTCTGGATTTCATTGAGGGAGCGGTGAGGGAGTGGGGCGAGACCGTCGGAGGAGGAGGAGGTAATGAGCCGAGATCGAGTTCTATTGACGGCTCTTTGGCGACATCGATAGTGGGTTCTGGAATTCGGTGGTTTTGGACTCCGATGTATCTTCTTCTTCTTCTTCAATATCTTCTTATCATATCCTCTGTGTTCTTCATAATCATCGGAGGAAGAAGAAGCAGAGGCGAGGGAGAGGATCGGGCGGCTGGTGATGGAGGTGACGGTGGGACCCAACTGGGAGTGTAATTAGAGAGCTGATTCGATCAGGAACATGTTATGGTGGTCGGCGGATTTGGAATCGATGATGACGATGGAGCTTCCGGAGCTGGCAAAAATAGTGACGATGTGGTCAAGGAAGGATGAGAAGATGATATTTAACCAATTTATTTCTTTTCTGTATTTTATTATTTTAATAAAATGTCATCTCATATTACATTTGAGTTGTTTATATGCCACGTCAGCGAGATTGCCAACTCAGACTAACGAAATATGTAAAAAATTGACGGCATGCTATTTGAAACTTAGACTCTAATAGGTGGTGTCAAATGAGTATTTTATAAAACGGTGTGTATATTTTGGGGATTTCGCAATAGTTGATGCTATTTGAGGGTATTAGGCATTGACTTAAAGAGTCTCGTATGTTTCAGCATATAACGCATCGATCACCTATGTATAAAACTCGTCAAAATGACATATATAATTATATACAACTAAAAAATCCCTAGGCACGTGCGGAGCGTGAGTTTCTCTGAAAAATCCCTAGGCGATTTTGAGAGTCCCCGTTGGTGGCGCTTGCGCCGCCGGATTCCAAAGGTTTCACCGGATTTGATATATGCCTTCTCTGCCTCTTTCTTCATCTACCTCTTCTGATTTGCGGCCGGCTGATACGGTGCAGCAAGAACAGAAGTCGTGGGCGAATCTCTTCACCTCTGATTCTGACCTTTCGTTGGAATACATCGAGCCGACATTTGTGGACGAATTATTGCTCATTCCGGACGAGATTGTGGAGCGTGGATTGAAGAAGATGAAGCGATGCTTATTGGGACAGTTCATGGGTGACTCTTCACCCTTACGGCTTTTCCAATCTCTTGCTAATCGTTTATGGGGTTGAGATAGGGCGGTGTATGTATCAAAGGAGCCGTCGGGATTATTTCTGGTTCAGTTCCCTTCGGAGGTGGTCTGTGACTGGGTTCTCCGTTCAGGGCCTTGGCATATTCGCTCATCGCCGCTACACTTTAGAGTTTGGGATTTTGATGCTCAGCCTATCAGGCTCTCACCGACGATGAAATCTACATGGGTGACCTTTACTGATGTTCCTGCTCCGCTTTTTACCAAGAAGGGAGTCAGTTCTTTAGCTAGTACGTTGGGGATTCCGATCTCGACTGATCTCTTCACATACACTTATTCAGGGTGTCGAACTGCTAAGGCGTGCGTTATCATTGATGGTGCTGCGAGTAAACCTGATATTATTTAGCTAGCTCTTGGGGGTAGACCTATGGTGTCCATCCAAGTGAGTTACCGCGTTCAATCTCATGAACGGCGTGTAACTCAGGGTCCATGTAAGGGTATTTGGCGGCCTAAGGCTTCTCTTGGTGTACCTGTTCAGAGTGCAGGCAATGCTTCTGAGTCCTCTTTGCAAGAGGAAGGGGCACCTGCAACTGAAGAGGGGACCTCAATCCAAATTCCACTGATTGCAGGCAATGAGCGTGAGACCTCTAAGTAGGTGGAGCAATCACATGCAGTCACTCTTTTACCTGGAGAGTTAGAGGTCCATTCTGAAGCACTTGTTGTGGAGGAAACCTTAAACTCTTCTCCCGTATTGGATTCTTCGGACATCATTGTGAATGCATATGGAAGCAAGGAAGTACAGGTAGCTGGGATTCCTCTTCATGCTAGCTCTTATGGAGCTTTGGGGTTTATGGATGAGAACTTCCTGCCTCTCCATGTTTCCTTACCTCCGAAGCCAAAAACCCCGGTGTGACGCCAGTCTGCAAGGACTCGTGGTAAGGATACTTTACCTCCCTCTAAGTAAATGAAAATTTTGTGTTGGAACTTGAGAGGTTTCAATCCTCCGAATAAACATAGTACAATTTTAAAATTAGCAGCTAAGCATAGTATAGATATCTTAGCAATTTTGGAAACTCGGGCAGTTTAGAATAAAGCAGCTAGCATACTCTCATCGACCTTTGTGGACTGGAATCATCATGAAACTTATCTTCGTTCATTTGGGGAAAATCTGGTTACTATGGAGAAGGCATATCTGTGTGCATGTTTTGAATTCTTCTAGTCAGCACATTCTAGCTTCAGTAACTGAAGGGCAAAAAGTGTTTAAGCTGTTAGTTGTGTACGGCTCTACAAATGAAAGTGAAAGGCGTATTCTGTATTCACAGTTTCAGAGCATTACTGGTCCTCTTATTTCTATGGGAGATTATAATACTATTAGATGTCCCACTGATTCCTCTAATGGGTGTAGAAACCTTAGTAGCATGATGGATTATGACTCTTGGGTAACCTTTACTGGATTGAGTGAGCATATTGTGCAGGGTCCTTGGTTTACTTGGCAGAATGGTAGCACCGCGAGGAGGCTTGATAGAGTACTAAATGATGATGTCTGGCAGATTGAGTTCCCTCAAAGCCAAGTGTTGATTCTGCCTCCGCTTGTCTCTGATCATTGTGGCTTATTGCTTAACACTGATGTTCAGCTTAAAACTCTCCCCAATAGTTTTAAATTCTTCAAAATGTGGTGTAGTCATCCGACTTATAACCAGATTATTCAAGAGGTTTGGAAGATGAATATTCCTGGCTCCCCTCTGATTAGATTTGCAGGAAGCTTCAGCTTATAAAAGGTGAGCTTAAAAAGCTTAACAGAAGGGTGTACTCAGATATAAGCAAGAGGGTTTTGGAGGCTGAAACAGTAATGACCAATGCTCAGTTTAATGCTCTCAATGATCCCTCTCCTACCAATATGGACATTTCCTCAGCTGCTTCTGCCCACTGGACTTGTGCAGATGAGGAGTCTTTTTTCAGGCAAAAAGCAAGGGTGAATTGGATCACTGAAGGAGATAAAAACACAAGTTATTTCCATAGGTCAATGAAAACTTGACATGCTAGAAACTTCATCTCTGCCATAAAACGGAATGATGGTTCCTTGTGCACAACTTTGGAACAGATTGAGTCAGAGGCTGTAAGTTTTTATAAGAACTTGCTTGGAACAAAGGATAGAGTGTCTGCAGTCAGTCTGTCAGTTACTTGAGGAACTGTTTCTCAACGAATTCTTGCCCCTGATGCTAATGATCTTATTAAACCTGTTACTGCAAGTGAAATTCGTACTGCTCTCTTCTCTCTGGGAGCGGATAAGAGTCCGGGACCTGATGGTTTCACGGTGCATTTTTATAGAAATTCCTGGGACTTAATAGGCCATGAGGTTACTGCAGCAGTTCAGAAGTTCTATGATAATTGTGAATTGCCATATTAGGTAAATGCAACCATCATCACTCTTATTCCTAAGGTGTTAAATGCTGATGAATTCAAGAACTTTAGGCCTATTTCCTGTTGCAATGTTCTTTATAAATGCATCACAAAAGTAATTGCAACAAGAATAGGTAGGATTATGCCTTCTATTATCAGTACAAGCCAATTTGCTTTCATTAAAGGTCGTCTGATAAGTGATAATATCTTGCTAGCACATGAAATGGTCAATGCTTATCATAAGAAACAGGTTTCCCCCAGATGTGTGATCAAAATAGACCTCACTAAGGCTTTTGACTCGGTTTGCTGGAATACTTTGTTGAATGTTATGACTGCACTTGGATTCCCTTGCAAGATGGTTAACTGGATCAGAGTTTGCCTTGAAACTGCTAGATTCAATGTGAACATCAATGGAGGAAGTTGTGTTTTTTTCAATGCAGAGAAAGGTGTGAGACAGGGTGACCCCCTCTCTCCCCTTCTATTTGTCATTATCATGGAAGTACTTCATGCTCTTCTGGCCAGAGTGGGAGACTTGATTCATCCTCGTTGCAAAAAACTGAAGATTAGACATATTTGCTTTGCAGATGATCTGCTCGTCTTCACAAATGGCTCTCTGCAAGGCATCTCTGCTATCTTCCAGGTTTTGCACTCATTCTATCTCCTCACTGGACTTAAAGTTAACCCTTCAAAAACTTAACTATTTTGTTCTGTGAGTGTTCCGCGGCCAATTATTGATCAAATGGTTGCTATCTCTGGATTTAAAGAGGGCTCTCTCCCGGTCAAGTACTTAGGAGTCCCATTGATCACTGGTAGTTTGAAGGCTATTGACTGCAAAGTCCTCATTGATAAAATTACGGATCGAATCAAGTCATGGAGAGCAAATTGTCTAAGCTATGCTGGCAAGGTTCAATTAATTGAATCTGTTCTTTACTCAATGTGTTATTACTGGATGAATATCTTCCTTCTTCCAAAGAAAATTATCAAGGCTGTCCAGCAGATCTGTGCAAAATTCCTATGGGGGACTAATGAAGCTGGTAATGCTAACTCAAAAGTGGCTTGGGATAAGCTGTCTTGCCCTAAGAATGAAGGCGGCTTAGGTCTGAAAGACTTAAGTAGCTGGAATAGAGCTAGTCTTGCTAGACATATTTGGGAGTTGATTGCTAAAGGAGGATCCTTATGGGTTGCTTGAGTCTCTTATTACAGGACTCGTCGACGGTCTTTATGGGAGTGCATACCTTCTCAGAATTACTCCTAGGTTTGGAATAAGCTCCTGAAACTAGAGATGAGTTAAGGTGCTTTATTACCTTTGATAGTGATGAAGAACCTCTATGGAATGGGAACTTGATGAGCGAATTCTCTATCTCTAAGGTATGGGCCTCTTTGAGACCTGTATATCCTGTGGTTGATTGGTGGGAGATGGTTTGGAAGGCCCCAACGATTCCAAGGCATTCGTTTATCTGCTGGTTAGTGATGTTGGACAGACTCAACACGAGGGACAAACTGCAGAAATGGGGCATTCCATGCTCCTCCATATGTGTGCTCTGTAATGTGTTTGCCGAGTCCAGGGAACATATCTTCCTATCTTGCATTTATTCTGCTCAGGTCCGAAATGCTTACTGCTTTCCCGGAGGTTTATCAGCTACTTGCTGGGCAGATTTCATTGGTAGTACCAAGGGTGGTGGTGGATTATCAGTTTGGTTTAAATGGCGAGCCTACATTTATCATATATGGAGAGAGAGATGCTGACGTACACATGGGACTCGAGTCATCCGGCGATTACCTTAGCTGAAACTATTTTGAGAGATGTTCGGTCCATGACCGGTTCCGCTAAGGTTATGAGAGTTGTTAGTAGCTTATAGTTGCTTTCTTTGATTTTGAGTTTGGTTGTATTGCACTTTACTGACTTCCAATTTGGGAGTTCAGGTTCATTTGATGAATGAGATGAGTTCCGCCGTTCATAAAAAAAAAAAAAAAAAAAACTCGTCAAAATGGTCTAATCTAAAAATTCTGTCCAACTTTCATCCAATTTTTTCGTCCAATGTTGACGTGGAAGATGACTCAACCAGCCAAGTCAGCATAAATAATAATATAATATTAGAAATAAAAATAAAGAAAAACAAATGCTTTAAACCTCCTGAAACCTAATCTTCTTTCTTCATCTTGTTCTTCCATGTGAACTCAAAATGCTTCTACTTCATCGCTCTAGTTCTTCATCTCTACAATCTATCATCATCACCACTGCCGAAGATTCTCTTCTCTCAATTAACACGAGCTCACTCGTTTCTATCCATTCCGTTTTCACTATCCAACGATAGAGGAGCTCAACGCTAGAGAACAGTTGCGGAGGCTTCCGCCGCCGTTGCTCCTTTCAATGGAGGCGATACGTTCAGGCCGAGTCGACCCGTCAATTCTTTCTGGGAAGGATTCGGTGATTACTGCGGGGACCGACAACGGGGAAACACATTCCTATCTAGTTCCCCTGATTTACAAGCTCGCTCGCTCACTCTCGTGACTTCCAAGCCGTCGAAGAGCTTTTGGGTCAATTGTAGGCTAGCAACATTCGGTGTGGAGAGAAAATTTTCATTGCTCTGTTCAATTATTACGGGAAAGTGGGTTGGTCCGATAATGCAGTCAAACTGTTCGACAAAATTTCCAAGTTCAACTGCGAACGATCGTCTCAGTCTTTTAACGCTCTATTGAATGGTCTAGTCAACAATGAGGGTTTGGAGGAGGCAAATAAGCTGTTTGGGAGGTCAAATAAGATGAGAAAATAGAGAGTATAGATGATGGAGAAGTGGTTCTGAGGAAATTAGCTTCGGTGGTTCTGAGGCAATCAGCTTTCTCAAGCACAAGATAACAGTTACACCGTCTGAGCCCTTACGTGCGTCCACATTCCTATCGTGGAAAGTTATCGTCGTCATGATTAGAGCATCTACGATGATCTTGAAATTTAAAGCTTTAACAAGTATGCCACATCATTTTTTTAAACACTCTAACTTATAAAGCTATTCTTACAATTGCATTAAACTTATAAAGTTTTATAACCTTTTAAATATTAATTAATAATATAATATGATTAAAATATTAAAGAAAAATAACACTTTGCCCCCTAAACTTTGCCAACTTTACAAATAGCCCTCTATACAAATACAACCTCCTAATTTGATCACTTTACATTTTGGGTCTTTCCATTCCACTAATCATTTTCATGACGTCAATTGGTACACATTCAGTACACCAAGACCATGTATCAGCTGACTAAGTATTTTATGATTGAGAATATAAGTATATATAATTACAAATTATGAAATCGACAAATAAATCGCCTAAAAATTAATAATATAATATAATTAAAATATTATTAAAATAATACATCCCTTTGAAGATAAACATGTCAAACTCAATATAAATATAAGTATATATAATTACAAATTATGAAATCGACAAATAAATCGCCTAAAAATTAATAATATAATATAATTAAAATATTATTAAAATAATACATCCCTTTGAAGATAAACATGTCAAACTCAATATAAATTAGGTATTTGATGGAATACTATGAAAAATGCAATCAATTAGTCCAAGCCTAAAAATATATATCTTCAATATATTATTCAAACCCTCATATCCCCATGTATCCACACTATGAGTATTTCAATCCAGCAATGCAACAACAATATACACCGCAAAGTATGCCAACACCGCCTGCCGATACAAGACCTGATGATATGATGGAGTCTGACGGAATGAGTAATGATGAAAGTCGCAAGAGGTGGACCGTTGAAGATGACAAATTGCTTGCAAGCTCTTACCTCGTCATCTCAACTAATACTGTGAAATAAATGCTTAACCAATGCTTCATTCAAACCAAAAGACAAAATCATAGCGGTTGGTCGGATGATCAAGTTATGGGAGCTGCACGAGAGTTGTTTTACTCAATGCGTAACAAACATTTTAAGTATGAGCATGTATGGATGATGGTCAAAGATGAGCCAAAATGGAACGCGGGCAACTCAAGTGAACCGTCTTAGAAAAAGAAGAATGTGTCTACATCTGGGGTAGACTCACCCTGTAGGTGATGAGGATACACCCATTACCACTAATGATGATGAAGTTGAAAATCGTCTGATGGGTCAAAAGAGGGCGAAGAGGAAAGCCAAAACGAAAGTCTATGAATTGATGTGAATTGCAGTGTGTATTGCCAGCTGGTGTGGAAATCTTCTCCACTGGTTTTGATGCGAATGATCCTTCCTCTTTGCCACGGAGCTATCCTATTGTATTAACTGGTAACTGCTATACTGCTAGACTTGCTTTACTTCTTGATTATGGATATGCTTAATCAGTCAATTGTCAAATATTGTTAAGAGTAATAAGTATCAAGAAGCTGCTAGCCTGCTAGGTTTATGATTCTTCGTCTTAGCTGAAGGAGAACAGTATTGAGAGGCCTTTCCTGTTCTCATAATCAGTTTAAGAGTATTAAGTTGGAACACATTGGCTAAGACTGACGATTGGCTTGACCACCTGGAAGGAAAGCTCATGGCTATTTTCTACTATTTTTCGTGAATATTACGCAGAGGGTGATGGGTCGAAGATTTACGTTAGTTGCATCGCGTTTCGGGATCCAGTTAGTGAGGATATTGCCGAAGCGTACCAGATACCTCCAAATTCATTTGCTGACAAATGCATTTGTCTGATTTCACGGTATCCTAGCTTTGGTGTGCTTCGCACAGCTCTAGAAGAACTATTTGCACTCTGCTTTTCTTCAGGTGGGAGTAAGTAAGTACACTTAGTAATTTATTTTTTATTAGGCTCTGTAAGTTACTTAAATGCAAACGTTTTGCTATCATAGTTTCAGCCTCATTTAGTATCTTCTGAAAACGTGGCGATAATTTTCATTGAATATTAAAAACACGTAAATTTTCAGATTCAGACGCACTTCCTTGTTAGCAGTGTGGCCATTAGTTGGTCAATTACCGAGGTAAACTGTTCTGCTTGCTCTGTATAACTGTCACAAGTAGTTAACTAGATTGATCGAATTGATCGAATTCCTGGATTTTGAATGAGAATCTGATTCCCAAATCAACAAAGTATGGAGTTATCATCTTGAAGTAATCAATAATTCCAACCATTCCAATTGTAAGAAGTTCATGTTAATCCCTGTGGTTACAATTACAAAATCCAAATGAGAACTTAGTGTTATTGTTTTTTCCTTTATTGATACATGACAATTCCCTTGTATGTACATTGTCTCCATATTGATATATGAATTCCCTTGTATGCACATTGTCCAATTGTCTTGTCTATGCTACACCCATGTACCAATAATCTGGGATTCATCTTGCAAAACAGATTATTCGATATTCATTCTTCGGCATGAAGGCAGGTTTTGGTTCATCACCTTCGTTTCTTTTGTGGCTCAGGTATTGTAAAGGGAACTTAAGTGGACACTCTAGCTCACCTCCTGATCTGCCTTATTGGTATATATGGAGTCCTCACCTTCTCCCTAAACCAAAAGGTCACCTCCTCAACTTGTAACACAGTGGATAGCCACGCTTCATCGTATCAGTGACTACCCGAAGTTTGAGCAGCAGAGTAGCCATCAGCTTGCAAGCTTCAGGAGGGATTACTTTGGATCTAAATAAACTGTTATATGTGTTTTTAGTTGTACCAATGTATGAAACTTTTTGTGTTATGCTTCTTGATAACTCGCTAACTGATTTTGTATTCATCACTTAATCTCGCTAAATGATAGTGTAACAATTGCTTAATACATTCAGATCAACTGGATCTTTTTGAGTTGAGTATTATGTTGACTGGTATTATTCGATTCACAATCTAGATTCGTAGCTGTAAAAGTCTCAAGTAGGTATGGTTTAATCCTCCTAGGGAACAAGTAGGGGTGTTCATAAACCGAATTGTGATTTGGAAGGTATGGTATGGTTTTGTGCGATTTGGAAGGTATAGTTTCTTTAAAGATTGTGATTTAAGTTCATTTTTTTCCCTTTGATGAAAGGGTTACTCTATTGTAGATAACCTGATCAAGCATAAACATCAAGTTTGGCGGTTGGCTGTGAAAATATCCGAATTCACTTCTATGCGTATGGATATATTGAAGTTGTTGCATCCAAATGTTGTGGGGATAGATCAGATTAAGAGTAGTCCAGTTGGTTCTTCTGAGCAATGGCCTGTTTCCAGCAACCAACCATGGGGAGAGGAGCTAGATCTTCAACTTAGGTGATACTTGGTTGCACTTGAACTTCCTAGAGCCAAAATGTTCGGATCAGTAACAATTTTTGAGTGACCGTCTAGCTTATGTGGAAACATTCATTGGCTACTTATTTTTTTGGGTTAAAAGAATGTAGTCTTGTTGCCTGTGTCAGCAGAAGAAGTTAGTAAAGTGAGATTTTTATTGAATAGGAAAAGTGTATATGGAATTATGGTGACTTTGAGGAAGATAATGATTAGACTCACCAGTATTTTTTATCGTTGCCGAGTCTATCTGTTTAATGCTCAACTGCTTTTTGTTTTCCTTTCTCTACTTGTAGTTATTGCCTATGGTTTCCTAAAGTAGCAGAAATTATTGCCAAACTTCAAATCATATATTGGTTTAAATGTAATGAAAATTTTGCACCACGTATGCAGGTTAATATTCCTCAGATTTTTTGCCTCAATCTTAGGTGGCTACCGCAATTTCATCGTATGGAGAAGTTTTCCTCATTCTTCTTGTCTTGAATAATTTTTGGAGCGACAGCATAGATCTCCTTACATTTGTTTTCTCGCAACTCGTTTTATCAGGAAAATAGTGCAGCTCAAGCCTTCAACAATCAGGCATTTTTGAAGAAGCGCTCTAGGTCAACACATCAACCTCCTGATGCCATGGTTGGATTGTTTTTCTTTGTTGTACCTTTATTAGAAGCCTTGCTAGTTGAGTTCTTGGTGTATTTTTAGTGAAGTAGTAATGGAATATAGCTTGTTTTCTTTGTAATTGTTCAATGGAGGTTTGTAGTTGACCTTTTCTCCTGTTGATGTCATTGCTTGCAATTGGTGTTGTTAGGAAAAGTTAGAGCAAGGGTGTTAATTATAGGTAATGAAACGTGGATCTTTCTTGATTGCATTGCACCTACTCTACAGTTATAGGTATTAATGTTACTAGTTCCCAAGCTCCTTGTTTATGGTCTATGTAATACAACTAAACATTATATATTTATCATCTATAAAACTGATTGTATCACTAGCGGGAGGAGATGAAAGAAAGGTCCCCATGGCATTCATCAACTATAGAGTCTAGAAACATCATGAAAGTTGGGGTATGGGACAATTGTATTAAAATATGAATAGATGTTGTGATTTTAATGTGTATATCAGATTTTCTAACTTTAGCACGTTACACATAATCAAGCCAACTCATAATGGTTTCATATTATCCTTCAGCACTTACCTCTTCCTACCAGTATGCTCGACTGGGAATTTTGTAGGGGAACTTATCTCTTCCCGTTTCCCAGTTCCACTTTCATCTAATAAAAATTAGAACAAAATGGAAATGCACATTGTTTGCAACCAACAAGGATTTTGAGGTATACAAGATGGGAGGAAAGCACTTATGACGTTAAAAACTCAAATTCACAATTTCTCCTTAATCTTAAACAGCCAACCCCCCAATGTAAAAAAAAAACAGTAAATTAATAATCTAACAATTCAAAATATCGAAAGAAGCATCTTAATTTTTCACTAATCTGTTTCCTATTTCTCGTCCCCTAAATCTAGCGTTCCCGCTCTTGCTACTTCTATTTCTTCGGCCAATTTCTGTGAACAGTTAGTTTGATAATGACCTAACTTTTGCAGTACCCACACTTCCTTTGTTTGATACCTTTTTTCCCTTTTTTCCCGGCGGAGCCCTTGAATGCCACGTTTTTCGGGTCTTTTATTCCTTTAAGTTCATCAGGTACAATCACCTTGGGTGTCTGGATTGGACCTTGGACCATATTTCTCAAATTTTCAATCGCTGCCTTCAATGCTTCTTGAGCCACCTTGCAACTCTCAGCTGATAAGACTCCCCTTTGAAAAAATTCCACTGCCGTATATGTTAGAATACCATGCCTTAGTCTAATTTGTTGTGCTTCGTCGACATGTGTCGGTTGAGGCATGTTCGCGTATTCTTTAGGTGTCTTCGTCCAACAATGCTTCACAAAGCTACTTAGAATCTGCAACTTTGACTCTTCTTTTAGCACAAATAACATGTGTGGGCACGGAATTCCCATCTGAATAAACTTATCACAACTGCAGTGCACTGTATTCTTTGTATCATCATAAGTCACCTTCCAACTAGTATCTTCTGCTCCAAACATACTTACTGTATACGTGTGAAAACCTCTGTCAATTTCCTTGCCATCCTTAATGCATCCCGTAGAACATTCCAACTCATCCCTGAATTTGAGGAATGCTTTCAAGCTATATACACAGTAGCTGCACTTTCTTCTAGAAACAACAATGCTTTTGACTGAATTTCTGGTGTTGAATGAATAGACTGGTAGTCTAATCGTAGTTCCTCCTCACGTAGCTCTGACATCCAATGATCGAAGCCAACGAAAAAATCAAGTAGCTTTAAATTGACACCATTTTTTACCTTTTTTCCGAGTTGTGAATTCAACCCTTCACATCTAGAAGTTGTCCTCATGCCTGCAAAAAACTTCTTCCTGAAGTATGTGTCTGTCTAATCTTCCCGTTTCAACGTGAGGTTTGTGTTAATCCAAGTGTTGTCCGATATTGTGCAATCTTCCAAGAATGCATTCCAATCTGCAAGCCACGCTTCGGAGGAAGGGTAGTCAGCTTTAACAAACCTCGTCCACTCACTTCTGAATTTATGATTCTTCACATGTTGGGTAACATTGTTGTTTAGATTCCATGAACACAAACGATGAGTCGCCTCAGGGAATTCAATATTTATTGCACTGGACATGGCACGGTCTCCATCTGTGATCACAAAGCCAGGTTTTTTACCACCCATAGCCTTACTGAGTGTGTTTAAAACCCATCGGCAATTCTCTTCTCTTTCGTGTTGCATGAATGCACAACCAAATACACAAGTTCTAAAGTGTTGGTTAATACCTACAATGAATAAAAGCAAAGTATTATTATATTCCACGTGTATAAACAGTACACTTAATTGTTACATATTTGTGTCACGTTAATATAATCCATGAACAGTAAATTGGCCACATATATACATTACGGTTCATAAAATGCATCAATATACTAACCTAGTATACGTTTTACAATTTTGTCCACATATTCAGAATACATGATATAAATGAAAGCAACAGTACAAATATGAACCACACCTATACGCAGTACTCTATTAACATGCTTACATGAACAGTACAAGCTCTTTTTAATTGACATTTGAATAAACCATTTGACTTACACTAATAGAATTCGTTCAAAATGAATGTCCAAGCATAAATGTAATAGTTACGAAATAAAATTCACTTATGGTATGTTTGGTTACGTCCTCGAAAATATCACCAAAGGCAGGTTATATTTAATCTTCTTGTAAGTCGCATCGAATTCCAAAATTTCGCCGAAGTACGCGAAATCCGCGATGCTCATGCTGTCTGCCCAAAAAACTTTTTCCAACATATTGTCTTCATTCAGTGTGTACTCTATAAAAAAATTCGGATCCTGCTTCGTTTTCGACTTCAAATAGGCTAGAGCCGTTGCAGCATCACCTTTAGCTATCCTCTCCGCTTCTTGCCGGGAATACTGATTGAAGGCATCTAATTTAGTGTAGCCCACATGTGCATGCCCACCATATTTTCCCACTTCCATTCTGTATGCGTCGGCAGGTCCCACGCCACAGATTTGGCCTGTCTCAGTGCTTCCATCCCTGCATCACCCACCTCACGATTTGTTCGCATATAATGAGCCAAATGTTTTGCAGTTAATTCGTGAGAGTGCGCGTTATTAAATTGGGCCACTTTATATGTCGATGTTTCTTTCTTCAACTTTAACTTAATTAAATCTTTGCAACCACATCTTTTCTCCGATCTAGGCTGATTCTTTCTTGGTTTTTTTGGTGGTGCGCATACTCCCTCTTTGCTGCATACAATAATGCGATCCAAAATGGCACCGTCTTTGTCATATTTCATATCATCAAGTCTGACATCGAAAACCCCATGCTTTCCCATATTTTGTGTACCAGTTTAGTCCTTCTTCGTAACTTTTGAATTCAAGGTCCTCCATTGTACATCCGTGAGCTCGCGTAATTCTGCGTACTCTTTCGTTAAATCGTCCAAGATATTAACTTCTGCACCGTCTTGATCCAAAACATCAGTCATATTGTCGTATGTAGCTGCCACTAAACAACACTGTATAAGTTTAAAATACGGTTGTATGCTCAACTAAATAAAATCGGTAGAGTAGAATGAGAAAGTTATAAGTGACGTGCTTACCGAAGTTGTACTTGGCGATAGTATTCACTCTAATATGAAGATTCGAATAGATTATCTTCGTCCAACCTCGGAAATCATTGAGCTGAAATTTTTTTCGATGACTACTGTTCATTCTACGACGTTATTTATATACTACGTAGATAATTAGACTTACCGTATTGGTTTTGGACTCAACTAGCTAATAGGAATATAATATTAAGCATAAACTTTCGGTTCACGCTGGACTAAAACAAGGAAACTATAATTTAATACTAATGAGATATTCCTTCATTTGTCAATTACGTAACCTCCTAAATAATGGTGATATTTCCGAATTATTGACATATTGTGTACTTAGTTTTTAGTCGCTTTATTTTAATACTTTCTACATATAACATAAGTTAAATTATGGTATGACAATGTCCCGAATAGTGTAGACATCCCAATTGAACATGTAAAATTAAACCGGTCAATTACTTTTGCAGTCACCTAAATTTGTATGTTGTGTCAAATCGGGCACTTAATTTTGAACTCAGTCGAATTGGTAACTTATGTTTTAACTTTGTTACATTGTGGTCACTCGGTGCGATTTTGTGATGATTTCGTTCAAAGTGCAACATAGACATGACATGTCATATTTTATTTTCATTTTATATTTGAAAACAAACCAGAAAACAAGCCCAATAATCGAATGAGTTTTATCTATCACGTTTTATTCGTGTGAAGAAGGGAAGTGAATCATTCGTTTAGTTTAGGTGGTTGGTTTTATGGTTTGATTTGACTTAAAAAACAAATATAATGCATGCCAAACATATATGTGTCAAAATTATAATCATGCAACCAATGCATGATATCCATTTAATATGTACGTTTGTTGTAAAAAATTAAGAATGAGCTGACATGTTTTGGTTGTATGCAATAAAGAGTCTAGCAAATTAAAAAGAAATTATGAATTCAATTAAGAAACATGCATCCAATGCATGTTTATATGTTTTTTAATTTTGGTTCCTTTGACATAAAGAATGAGGCAAATAAAATATAAAATAACAATTCAATAAGAAAGTATGTATCCAATGCATGTTTACATGCTTCTACTTTTGGTTCCATTCAAATACAGAATTCGGCATCTTAAAATGTAATGATTAATTTAGTTAAGAATCATGCATCCAATGCATGTTTACTTGCTTTTAATGAATGTTTCCTTTCAAATTAGAATCCTACTAATTAACAAGAAATTATTAATTCAATAACTTAGCATGAGTCCTATCCATGTGATTTTGAGCTATAAATAGAGTTCTTTGCTACTGAAAAATGTGCTATTCCATCTTGCTATTCTCTACTTTCCATATCCTCCCACCAAACTCTGTCTCAATACACAAACTCCTTTCAGTCAACATTCCTTGACCAATTCGTGATAATGCCTAGGCCTAAATCTTTCAAAATCGTTGATGAAGAGACCATCCTCAACCGTAGAATGACTCTTCCCCTCAAGGTCGGGAACACATACTTAAGGTTTCCCAATCACCCGGCAACAATAGTCTTATACATATCGACAACTCTGACGTGAATGGTGAACGTGGCAATCACCATCGACGCTATTGTGATCACAGGAGACCAGTTTTCACTTTCTATGGAGTTGGATGGGAACAGTTCGTGATGCACACGGAGTTGATGGTAGGCGCGGTGATTCTATTCGAGATCGATGAGACCGGTCAGTTCATGGCCAGCGTGTTTGGAATGAGTGGAGCTGAAGTACAATATCGTGCTTCAGGGGAATCGAATGTATTTCAAAGTCATCATCCAAGAAGCAATCGACAACGGACAAATGAGTCTCCCATTCCCGATAGGCAATAGGCTTTTTTCGGAACCAGGGCTTTCCTAATGCTATCCACCTACGAGCACCGAATGGGCTGGTGTGGACAGTGGACGTAGTTATATTGCAAAACGTAGCCGAGAACATAGGCAGGCTAGTGCTTAACTTATCCGGGGGAGTATGGCAGGATTTCGTGGAGCAGATGCGCTTGGAGCATGGGGTATTTGTGCTTCTCGAGTACGTACAACACGCAACTTTCAACACGACTGTGTAGACAAATGGGGATTTGAATTTAGTTATCCATCTGACGATCCGAACTTCGACCGTGACGGACCTAACAGGTGATGACTAAAATATACTATATAAATTAGCAGGGTTGATCGATTTTTTTGAAATTTGAAAATATTAATATTACACGTGTTGGCTTCACACACGAAATATTTTAGTCACTGTGAACGGGCACACGTTTAGATTTTAGTTTTTTCGTCCTATCTTTGCAATTATATACATTATAATTTAACTACTTTTGTTCATTTCAATTTGGAAAGCCACGTCAGAGTTCAATGATCAGCAAATGTGTATCCAAAATATCTCGACATGCATACAAACTAATTGACGCAAAGGATATTAGTATATTGAATTTCAATGTTTGGATATATTATTTTTGGATATACTTACAATACTTATATCTAAATTGTGACTAAATTGTATGGGTTAGTATGAACGATTACGAAGAGAACAATGATTTTATGCCTATAATGATTGTTATTAAAGCCAATATTGTTTTGGTCAATGCAGTTTCACCTTGACGTTTACAAGAGAAAAAATGGAGAGAGGACGAGTACATGTACCTGCCCGCTTCGACAATCGTCACTTCCATACCTATACGCAGTTAGTTCAACTACGGCTAGCCAATAATGAACAAGTTGGACGGTCGAGGCAAGAAGAGCAGCACATCGACCCGAGATCTACATGTCTACGGGTTGGCGCGCGTTAATGCGAGACAATGATATTCGCATTGGTGACCAATGTGAATTCGAGATTGTTGATTCTGGTCCTCCGTGCATTTTGAGGGTATCAATCATGAGGTCGAATGTGTAGCTCCGCGTGACATTCGTTGAAGTGATTCGTTTCGTCGTCGTTGTGTGGTTGTTATTGTGTTTTTAATTTTGTTGTGAACTAGTTATGTGTACCGAATTAAGACTTTGTTATTTACTTGTGTTCATTTTGTTTTTATCTAATTAATTGTTTTCGCAATTAATTAATCTAATTTACTTATTAGTTACATGTGGTTTACCATAAACACATACAATCTATTTTACGTGTTCAA
This sequence comes from Linum lewisii, assembly GCA_034768395.1. Taxonomy (NCBI): domain Eukaryota; kingdom Viridiplantae; phylum Streptophyta; class Magnoliopsida; order Malpighiales; family Linaceae; genus Linum; species Linum lewisii. The sequence goes on along the minus strand of CM068298.1, from coordinate 56,080,783 downwards.
ATAAAAATGAGGGTACAACCCTCGATTTCAGAAGTAGAGAATATTTTCAACTATTGCACCACGTCGTCCGGTAGTGGGGATAAGTCCGAAATCCTATAAAAAATTATGTAATTAAATATCTCAACATGCAGCCAATGCATGTGTTTGTATAATTAATTTTGTTAAAGTACAATAAATGTTATGCATTATTACGGATTTATATTTGGTTATCATCTTTTAATCCATGCAGCATACATTTGTAAAAAAATATTTCGTGTCATGTCAATGTTTAGGGTGTATGTAGTATGATATGCCGTAACTTTAGTATTGTTCTGTACCACGAGCAGAGCCTCATTCGTGTAAGACACACGTAACACTAATTGTTTCTGACGCGTATCTAAACTAAATGAACCTACCATATGTACATTTGTCAACCTTGTCATCACGATACATATTGAACATAATTTTTTTACTTTAACTTATGTATCAACTATTAGTCAACTGTTAAATTATTGCTCATTCTAATAATGTCCGGAACCATCCAAAATGACAAATATGTATGTGTCAAAATTTTAATCATGCAACCAATGCATGATGTTCATTTAATATTAACAATGACTATTCAAAAAAAGGCTGACATGATTGTATGTTATGAAATAAAGAATGCGGCAAATTAAAAAAAATTATCAATTCAATAAGAATGCATGCATCCAATACATGTTTACATGCATGGTTATCCAAAATTTAATTACATGTACAATACTATTTTACCGGTTCCAGGGACAGTCAATCTTTTATTCGCGGACGGTTCGTAACTGGTAAGTAAGTAGTTATCAATTAAATAATTTTATTTTATTTTAGAAATAAACAAGTGCTAAGTTTAGATGTACCTACTTATTATTCTATCCCACGTACGCAAGGCTTACGATATATCATAGTGACTAGTACAGTAGGGGTGTGGTATTAATATTCGTTGTTATGCATATTTTACCAAATCGGCTTTGATCATACGTATTCATCCCTAATAGTTGGCATTTAGAGCATACATGACTATCCTACATAACTCGTATAACTTGTCGTGACACATAAGAATTATTTTGTAATTATTTGATTACGATATAAATGATATTGTCTAGTACACTTAAAAATATATCATATTGGATTACGATATAATTATTTTATATCATATTACGATATATCATATTTTACATAACTCGTACGAACCGAGTTCATATCCACTTAAAATTTTATTATTTCGATGTTTGTAAAAGACACTGAGCTCTTCTGTACGATCCAACTTTTTTATAAAAGGAACTAATTTCGTAGTAATGCTTGTTTACCAATCATAAGGAACGAGCTCGTTTCGAGCATTGAACTGGTCCAAGGAACAAATGCATATTCTACATAACGAGCTGTCATCAATCGCATCTTGTAGAAAATCTTTGACACATGTAATTCCATGAACATGCATTAGTTGCATGCTCCAAAACATGCATAATTATTTATAATTCATTTTTTTCATGTATTGTGATACAATTAAATGTTTCGTAATGATTGACGAAGTAGTCTTTCATGTTATCTAACAGTGTGAATTATACGTACTACCTGAGTATTATTTGAATGCATCACTCTTAGTTTAGTTACTAATGCGTATGAAACAAAAGTATATAAATAACGACGGCTATGAAACCGGCTGTATTAAAATATTAATCGCGAGTACATTAATTATTGTGATATGCCGGAGAATCACATTTACCTGTATTAGTAGATCTTTTAATATATAAAGTTTCCTTGTATAAACCAAATTACAGATTTCAATGTACAGTCCTTAATTGAATAAACTTCTTCCTCATTAAAAGACTTAAATACGTAATTGTTTAAGAAGGTTCCCAAACTTATATATTGCAGCAGTACTTAACAAACATACTCCATAAGTTCTGATCCGTAATCTTTGCAGTTTTAGAGTGATCAAACTATTGCCGTTCATCCTCGTGTTTTCCGCGAATCGGTGATCCGATAATATTGATAATGTGAGTACGTTTTCTCATCCATCTTCACGCTGTATCATTCAGAGATTGCCGTCCATCCTCTTTTTACGACTTTCTTTCGTTTGTTCATATTTTGTAGGATTCCAGATCTAGATGTAATCAGCAACACAATAATCACAATACAAGGTTTGTTGGAAGATGTGAAATCTACAGTCTGCATATTAGCGGCCAAAGCGACAGCACAACACAACCAACAACGAGTGCAACACCAAACAGAAGAAATAAAAAGAGAAAAAGCGACTAGAATGTAGCAGTTCAAGAAAGAAAGTGTATCAAAATAAGGAGGTGCAGTGCTTGTCATCAAGTTGGGCACTATCGGCCAATGTGCCGTAATGGTTGAAAATATTCTCTACTTTCGAATCGAGGGATGTACCCTGATTTTTTTTTCAACACGAACGATAGATTTTATGTGTTTCTTATTAACATATTATGAATTGATCGGTAATATAGAAATTCAGACGAAATCTCCATAGTTATGCTTTCGAATAGTTGTATTAGTGCTTGGATCTAACTAGTATGCCTATTTAGCTACTAACGTGCTTATTGCTACTGTTATATTGATCGAATAGTTGTATTAGTGCTTGGATCTAATTAGTATGCCTAGTGATCGAATTGATCAGTACTGTTATATTTTTTTGCATGTATGCCTAGTTAGCTACTAACATGCTTATTGCTCCTATGATCAGCAAATCCGACGGATCCGCCAGATCCGCCGGTTTAGGGTTTTTGCACGTTTTTGTTATTTTTATTCATTTTTAGTATTAGACTCGGATTTCTCTTTTAGTTCTCGATTGTTTAGGAATATTTAAGTCCTTTTAGTAGTCTAAATAGGACTCTAGGTTATTTCTTTATTATTTTTCCAAGTTTGTGTCTAAGTAGGAAATCGCAGGGATGTCCCGGTTCCTCTAGTATAAATAAGAGGCTTCGGCCTCTCTTGTAAGCCAACCTTTTTCGAAATCAATACAATTCAAAACTTTGTTCTCAATCCTTTTAAGTTTTGCTCGTGCATAGCTTAGGGAACGATGTTATCAACAGAAGCATCCATCTTCTGTCGTGGAGCCAATCGACTGGACACTTGTGGTTCCCGGTTATTTACAATCGACGGGTCCAAGTACGCATCCACCCAGGTTTCATAGGTGATCCGAGAGCCGGTATTCAAGCTTACGGTGGTTAGGGTCGTGTGGCAGCAGCGCCGAAGTTCCTCATCCGAGAGGTGAGTGGGTTGAGGACAAGCCGACTACACTGTTCACATCAGTTTGGTATCAGAGCTTAGGTTCAACACTAGGACCGCCAATCTATCCCAGTCTTCAGGTTTGAAACCCTGAATTCATATCATTTACTTTTGTTGTTAGAAAACAGTAAGAAAACCCTATCTTTCATTGCTTTGTGTTCTTAGAAAATTGTTTTAGAAAACTTCATCTCTTTTCTTTCTATTCTAGTTCTTTGTAAGGCAAGAAAAATCGGTGGCCAACAAGTCATCTAGAAAAATATATAAAGAGGAGACAGAAAAACAAAAAGAAAATAAAAAGAAAGGCCACCCTGCCCTAGTATCCGTTCATTATAGGTTGATCTTAAGAAGAGGGGTAGATATCTTTGCTTTCGTTATATCTAGCTAACATGGCAGATGAAAGAATCCACAACATGGAGGCCAACGTCCACAACATCACTAAAACCCTGGTTACATTACAAGAAGCCCTAGCTCGGATGGAAAGGAGAGCGGCTGAGCAAGAGTATGAGAGGGAAAGACCACACGACGACCAAGACCGGAGGGACAAAAGACCGCCCCAAGACGTCGACGATGATGTGAGCAGCCTCAAGCTCACTGTTCCTAAATTTGCAGGAAAGGCCAATGACGACGAGTACTTGGATTGGGAGAGGAGCATGGAGGATTTCTTGGAGTGCCACAACTGATTTCTTGGAGTGCCACAACTACTCCGAAAGGAAGAAAGTCACGGTGGCCACTATAGAGTTCACCGACTATGCTGCCTTGTGGTGGATTCAGTACCGACGACAAGTTCAAAGAGAGGAGTAAGAACCCATCGGATCTTGGAGGGAGTTGAAGAGAAGAATGAGGAAAAGGTTTGTACCGGCAGCTTACACAAGAGGCTTGCACACCAAGTTACAAACCCTAAAGCAAGGAAGCATGTGTGTGGAGGAGTACAACAAAGAGATTGAGATGCTCGTGACAAGACTCGATCTCAAGGAAGATGAGGAGGCCAAGATAGCCAGGTTCATCAACGGCCTACAAAAAGATATCATGCATCAAGTCAACATCCTTCACTATGCTGACTATGATGATCTTGTGGCCTTGGCGATTCGAGTGGAAAGAGAGATCAAGAATGGCTTCAGGAAGAGGCCCACGCCACCAGCCACCAGCACTTGGAGAGGCGCCGCCAGCACCGGCCAACCCCCATGGAGATCAGGCCCCAACCGGGCCCAAGGAGGAAGGCCAAACCCTAGCCCCGCCGCCAACCGGGTAACATCAAGCCTGTCCCTACTATGCCAAATACTAACCCTAGGCCAAGCGGCATTGCATGTTTTAAATGTCAGGGACGAGGGCACATAGCAAGGGAATTCCCTAACCAACGGGTCATGGTGCTCAGGGAAGGAGAAGTCGTCACCGACGATGAAGAAGAAGAGATGAAAGAAGAAGAAGAAAAGGACTCCGAGAGCGGAGAAGAAGTAGAGGCTAAAGGCCTCGAGAAGTTCACAGGGATGTTCGTGAGAGATCTAGCCTTAAGTCCTAAGGCCCGCCAGGAAGCCCTGGCTGAGCCATACATCCCCGGTGTCGGACCGGCCCTGGAGCCGTACCCAGCCAGCATTGGGTCAACCCCGAGCTGACACCCGGCGCTCTACTGGCCAACACCGGAGCACCCGATGGCAAGCCCTATTCTGGATCAGCACCCGGACACGCCTAGGCCCCCAAGGGACATCGAGGCTCTCCGAGAGATGCACACAGAGGAGGTGTCTCACCGGCTCCTAAGGCTGGCACCAATCTGAACCAGCACGCCTACGGAACCGGCGGCCAAAGAGGAGGACTCATATAAGAAGGAAGGGCTTCATTGGGACGACATGTATTCCCTCATGTCTTCCACTAGCCTAAACATAGTGGTGAGCAGCCCGTCATCAAGAGATAGCATGAACACCGACGGTGCAAGTTCAGAAGACCCGGAGCCGTGGTCGGACATGGACTCCAATGAGTACCCCAGCCCTTGGGCCATTCAGAATGATGCCCCTTGACATCACTCCACCAGCAACCGACTTATGGAAGCGTCTACTCAGTGCCCGAACTGGAAGAGAATGGGATTCGAGGACGAATCCCTTATAAGAAGAAGGGAATGAAAGTGATCCCGGTTGACCGACCGGCTGAAAATTCCTATTCCTACACCCCGTCGGGATCACCTACGAGAGGAAGGGCTCTAGAACCCTATAAGAAGCGCTTGGAGCTTCGCCAGCCCCCTAGCCTAGCCCTACGGAGGTTTATAAAGCCTCAACCAGTGGTGAGGTTCAAATACAACCCTCCACGAAGGGCCCACCAGGCAAGGATGAGCGTCTGGACCCAGCCAGCCCTAACTTGGGCGCCGACGCTTGAAGCTTCCAAGAGGTCCGACTTGCCTTGCAGCTCTGGCGCTGATTCTAAGGTTCCAGGAGGTGTTATACAACCTTGTGACCTTCTAGATGCTTTCCTAGAAGAGTGCCGGTGAAAGAAGACCGAGCACCACCCTAAAGAGGCTCCAGCCAACCCCGCCCAAGCACCATGCCAGCCCTAGCACCAAGACTAGGCTTTCAGGAGCTCAAGGAACGGATGTCAGCACTAGGAGAACTCTGAAGGCCCTCCTGGAAAACTGGGCTAAGCAAGGAAGGGAAGACCCATGCAAGACTGAAGAAAGCCCGGAGAAAGACTCCCTACGGCACCGGCACCACCCCCGGAGGACCCCGATCGGCACTCAGCACCGAGCCAACGAAGGGCTCGAGCCTGGGAGGTTTAGCACCGGCCCTAGGCACCATAGGAGCTCAGGAGCCTAGCCTAGCCGCCGCCACCCAGGGAGGAGAGAAGAAATGAGAGGAAATGAAGAGGCTGGAAAAGGAGGACCGATCGGCCGATCAAGCAAGAACCTTGGAGCTCGAGCAGGATCAGCATCAGACACCACGGAGCCCGACATTTGGAGCCCCGTTCATTCCCCAGCCCTTGTACCCGACACCGCCGCCAATTCCAAGCCCGACACAAAAGGCGGCGCCGACTTTCCTAATCCGGACCGCGCGTGATCAGCAAATTCGACCGGATCCGCCGGTTTAGGGTTTTGCACGTTTTTGTTATTTTTATTCCTTTTTAGTATTAGACTTGGATTTCACTTTTAGTTCTCGATTGTTTAGGAATATTTAAGTCCTTTTAGTAGTCTAAATAGGACTCTAGGTTATTTCTTTATTATTTTTCCGAGTTTGTGTCTAAGTAGGAAACCGCGGGGATGTCCCGGTTCCTCTAGTATAAATAAGAGGCTTCGGCCTCTATTGTAAGCCAACCTTTTTCGAAATCAATACAATTCAGAACTTTGTTCTCAATCCTTTTAAGTTTTGCTCATGCATAGCTTAGGGAACAGTGTTATCAACAGAAGCATCCATCTTATGTCGTGGAGCCAATCGAGTGGACACTTGTGGTTCCCGGTTATTTACAACCGACAAGTCCAAGTACGCATTCGCCCAGGTTTCATAGGTGATCCGAGAGCCGATATTCAAGCTTACGGTGGTTAGAGTCGTGTGGCAGCAGCGCCGAGGTTCCTCATCCGAGAGGTGAGTGGGTTGAGGACAAGCCGACTACACGGTTCACATCACTTTGTCTCGACAGTCCACACTTGATTTGTATTGGTGATGACGTTAGATTTACCGCGTTTATCTCACCACATTTGAACGAAATTCCTCTTGTTTGACTTTGAATTGTGATGAACTTCAATGATTTTATTGTGAAATATGTTTGATTCCCTGTTAGCCCTCTTTTGGGTCGTTTGACGTGTTTTCAAGTTATTTTGATGAGATTTCAGGATTTCACATCATAAAAGACTTTTCTACGAGCTTGGCGGTTCAAACGACGATCAATTCGGAGCACAAATGAGGTTGGAATTGCCGAAAGAAGTTCGGAGCAAGAAGCAGCACCAAAAGTGCGCATTTTGAGGACAAAAGTGCGCCAGCGCACTTTTCAAAGTGCCAGGCGCACTTTGCATTTATTTCTCCAAACTTTCGGCGGAGAGGGGGAAAATTGCGCCTTTTAGGGGTCAATGTGGGCCGGCGCACTTTTTGACCCCGCCAGGCGCACTTTTTGGCCATTTTCAGCAGTTTCGACGGAAATTGGGTTTTTAACCCAATTTCGAGGAGGGAGAAAATAGACTTCATTTTCTGCAATTCTCTACTTTTTCTCTGACGAACCAGACACTCTCGGAGGTGAAGACGGAGCTTTGGAGACGCAATTGAGCGAGGATTAGTGAGGATTAACTCAGGAGTTTCAAGGATTAATCGAGATTAGGTCTACTCGGAGTAAGATGTCTTCTTCTCCGGTTTTCTTCTTCTTTGTTTCTGAGATTTCTTCTGTAACTATGTCTGGCTAAACCTCTAGGGTTGTTTAGATTAGATGAAGCATTAGATAGGATTTTGTATGGATGATTTAGGGTTTCTAACCCGTTTATGTTAATCGATGATCTTTCAGACTTAGATGCGATTTCTCCTAAACCCTAATTTAAGCTTTTTGATTCTGGCAACTTGATCAATTGTTAGTTTCTGAGTTTATCTTTGAATTGCGGGTCTGACCATGAACGCACTTCATTCTAGAGTTTAGGAGGTTGTTAGGTTCTCCAATAGCTTGACCATAGGATTGTTAGAACCTAATCTCTTTGCATGATTTTGTGGCATTTCACTGCTCTTGATCGTTCTTGAATTCTTGCAAGTTAGCTTGACCATAGGAGCTTGTAGGTTTGATAGAATAGAATCTCTACGGCCTGACCATGGAGTAGCGATTACAAAAGGATTTGCCGAGTCGTCTAGTCTGTTGATTTTCGTCGATTGCATAGTTTCATCCATCTTAACCGAACTAGCGTGGATTCGAGTCTAAACAACCGCCTTAGTCTATCTCTGAAAAACCCCAATCTGCTTTAATTGCTTTGTTTGATTTCAATTGCATTTTTAGTTAATTTCATTCAAAACCAATTATCAAACCAAAACGAAACCTCGATTAGCTTTAAATCACACTGTTCTGAGTAATAGAGAAAGGAAGACCCTTGGGAAGTAACGATCTCTTTGGAGCAATTCATTGAGTAAAACTTTGTGTGCATTAATTTGCGCATCAAGTTTTTGGCGCCGTTGCCGGGGACTTTTCTTGTTCTAGGAAAGGCATTGTGAGTCTAACCTTTTCATTCACTCTTTCATCATTTCTTATCTCCCACATTTTTGTACTACTTGGTATTTCTTGTTTTTGTTGTTTCAGGCAAGATTGCAGGTACGGAAGAAAGAAGACAGAGTAAGCGCATAGCTGACAAGGGCAGAATTTTCTACACTCAGTTCGGCACTACTCTTGTACCTCCTCCTCCCGCCAAGACACCTAAAGCAAGGAAGAACCTCTTCACATCTTCATTCACATCTTCACCTTCACCATCCCCCATTGCTACCGCAGACCCTCCCGCAGATCCTCCTATTCAACCGGAGATAGAAATTATGGCGGCGGAAAGGACAATTGAAGGATTACGACCGACCGACCATAGATGGGACATCTTCGAGCATCCAGATTCCCAACACGGGAACTCGGAATCTGCACATTCCATCTCACTTTATCAACATGATTCAAGCAAACGGGAACACTTTCTCTAGAGGTGTTAATGAGGACCCGAATGCTCATGTGAGGAACTTCTTGAGGCTGGCTCATACAGTCTCCAACAATGAAGCGAATCATAATGCAGTCAAGCTTCAGCTTTTTCCCTTCACTCTGAAGGGTCAAGCAGAACTGTGGTTGTATGATCATCCTGCGAATCACTTCACTACGTGGGATGGTCTGGCTAAAGCATTCCTAGAAGAGTTCTTCTCCCCTTCTAGAACAGATGCACTCAGAGCACAAATCGCAGGATTCGAGAGTGGAGCGGAGGAGAACTTCTATGAGGCTTGGCAGAGATATTTAGGGCTTCTCCGGGCTTGTCCTCACCATGGATGGGATGATTATAACAAGTTCTCTACATTCTTTCGTGGCTTTGACTATGGGAAGAAAAATGAGTTCTCTCTACAGCTGACTATGGACTTGAACGACATGACCGCAACCGCGGCCTTGGATGCTTGCAAGAGTTTTGCCATGAAAATCAAATCTCTCATGCAAGTTAACCCAATGAAGTTGGACAGCAGACATTCAGAGATTAAGAAGTTCTTCATTGATTCATCATACCCTGTTCCAATAGTTCCAGCACCAGTGGATATTGTTAGAAGTCAGTTGGAGTTGGATAACTCGACTCTGGAGATGGAAGTACAGAGGTAGAAGCATGAGTTGGGAAGAGCTCAGATAGCTCCCGCACCGGGTGTTCCTTCAGCTCCACCGCCAGGGTTCAAGATGCTTTCTAGAACCACTCCTCCCTCTGCTTCTACGGCGGCGACTGTAGCAGCAGTCACCACCCCGTGTTTAAACTGTGGTGGTCCAGATCATACAGCAGAGAGTTGTAATTGGAAGTTTGAGGGTAACCTAGACCAACAACAAGAGAAGGTTGATTATGTTGGTGGACAAAACTAGGGGAATTACCAGAAACAGAACAACAATTTCAGAAATTCCAATGGTTACCAGAATCAAAACTCCCAATGGCAGAGCAGAGGGAACTGGAACAACAACCAGAATCAGAATCAGTTTCAGGGAGGAAATCAAGGGGGTTACCAAAGGTATAATGGGAATCAAAATCAGAATTCCTAATGGCAGAACAGAGGAGGCTGGAATAACAATCAGAACTAGAACCAGAGCCAGAACCAGAACCAGAACTAGAACTAGAACCAGAACCAAAATCAGAACAACAACGGTGGTTCGAGCTCTTCTGCGCCTAAGACCTATTCCGAGATCATGTTGGACAAGATTTTTGCTGAAACCCGATCAAACAAGAAGGACATCTCACACCACGACTCTTCTCTCCAGAAGCTTGCGAATCAGGTGGCAGGAATCACAAATCTGCTTAAGGAGAAGGGTATTGGATCTCTACTTACCACCACTCTCCCTAATCCGAACCAGAATGAACATGTGGGAGTTGTGGAAACAAGGAGCGGGAAGAAGCTGATAGATATTCCCATGAAGCAGGTGCCAACTCTAATTCCTCCCCCTCATCTCATTGAAGAAGAAGACGTGGAGGAAGAGGAACAAATTCAGCAGCCAGATAAGGAAGAGATACCGGTTATTCCCTCATCTCCTATACCGGTTGCTAACCCTCACAAGCCTAAGGCACCTTATCCTGCCAGGCTTAATAAGGATCTCTACGATGCTCAATACCAGCTATTCCTGAAGATGCTGAATAGGGTTCACGTTGACATGTCGATGAAGGAGATGATTGTGACAATGCCGAAGTTTGCCAAGTACATGAAGATGCTAGCCACCAACAAGTTGAAGTTGCAAGAACTTTTAGCTCTCACGGAGGAAGAACAAGCGAACTTCCCGGAGCTATTTGAAGACTTGAAGCTTAATGAGGAGGTATCTACCATTGTGCAAATAAGCTTCCTATTAAGCGCCGCGATCCAGGTTCTTTCACTCTACCTTGTCGTATTGGTACTTTCCGTGTTGGACGTGGTTTAGCGGATCTAGGAGCTAGCATCAATGTCATGTCATATAGCTTAGCTTCTGATATAGGAATGCTTGATTTTAAACCAACTCGCATGAACGTAAAATTAGCTGATAAATCTTCTGCTGTACCTAGGGGTATTTTAGAAGATGTTATTCTTGAAGTTGGTCCATTCAAGTTTCCTACTGATTTTGTCGTGATTGATGCTCATGCTGATATGTCGTTGATTCTTGGTCGTCCATTCTTGTATTCAACCGGTTCTCTCATAGATGTGCTAGGAGGTACTATAACTCTTAGGGTAGGAAAAGAGCATGCTACATTTCGTCTAGATAATAACATTCAATTTCCTCACCACTACGATGACTTGTGTGTTGTTGAAGAAACTGTAACTGTGCTTTCTACCTCTGTTTTTACTAACCTAGTGAGTGAAGACTCACTAGAGAAATGTATTGTTTCTGGTCAGTTTGTTGATGCAGGAACAATTCGGGATGAACAGGTAGCATCTATGAGCATTTATGAAGAAGAGGAATATGTGGACCAGGTTCCGCAAACTGCTTTCACACCGCCACCGGAGTGTCGACTTTTGACCTCATATGAAGAAGCTCCGGAACTTTAGTTGAAGGATCTGCCTCCAAACTTAGAGTATGCATATCTGGGAAAGGACTCTAAGCTTCCGGTCATAATTAATTCGACCCTCACTCAACCGCAGAAGGATGAGCTCGTACGGTTGCTCAGGAGGCATGTGCGTGCTATTGCTTGGAGGGTGACAGATATAAAGGGAATTCATCCTTCCCACTGTATGCATCACATCTTCCTCGAGGAGAACCAGAGACCTGTTAGACAACCTCAACGACGTCTTAATCCATACATGATGGAGGTTGTAAAGAAGGAGGTGATCAAGCTTCTGGATGCTGGGATTATTTATCCCATCTCTGATAGTAACTGGGTGAGCTCGGTTCATTGTGTGCCTAAGAAGGGAGGCATCACCGTGGTTCCTAATGCAGCAGGGGAACTCATCCCTACGAGGACAGTTAACGGATGGAGAGTCTGTATTGATTACAGACGATTAAATGATGCTACAAGAAAAGACCATTTCCCCTCCCTTTCATTGATCAGATGTTGGAGCGCTTGGCGGCTCATGAGTATTACTGTTTCTTGGATGGGATGTCCGGGTATTTTCAGATTCCCATCGCGCCGAATGATCAAGAAAAGACCACTTTCACATGCCCGTTTGGTACTTTTGCCTACCGCAGAATTCCGTTCGGACTCTGTAACGCACCAGCTACATTTCAGAGGTGCATGATGGGTATCTTCGATGAGATCATTGGAGATGTTGTGGAGGTATTTATGGACGATTTCTTGGTTTATGGACATTCTTTTGAACATGGCTTGAAGAACCTTGAGAGAGTCCTTAAGAGATGTGAAGCCACAAATTTAGCTCTTAGCTGGGAGAAGAGCTATTTCATGGTGACGGAGGGCATTGTGCTTGGGCACAAAGTTTCGAAGAAGGGTATTGAGGTTGATCCGGCGAAGATCGACACCATTGCCAAGCTACCGCCTCCCTCTTTCGTCAAAGCAGTAAGAAGCTTTCTGGGTCATGCAGGGTTTTATAGGCGGTTTATCAAGGATTTTTCTAAAATCACACTGTCTATGACTCGATTACTAGAGAAAGAGGTTCCTTTCTTCTTTGACGAGAAGTGCATGACAGCGTTCGAGACTTTGAGGAATAAGCTTGTTTCAGCACCTGTAGTTGTAGCTCCGAATTGGGAACTGCCCTTCGAGCTTATGTGTGATGCAAGCAATTATGCCATTGGAGCGGTCATGGGGCAGCGGATTGAGAAGAGGTTCAGACCTATCTATTATGTCAGCAAGACAATGAATGAAGCTCAACGGAATTATACAACTACCGAGAAGGAGATGTTAGCGGTAGTCTTTGCCTTTGATAAGTTCCACTCCTATCTTCTTTTTGCTAAAATTACTGTCTTCACAGATCACGCAGCTATCCGATATCTTATGAGCAAGGCGGATGCTAAGCCAAGGTTAATCCGCTGGATTCTTCTCTTGCAAGAGTTTGATTTTGAGATCCAAGATAAGAAGGGGTCGGAGAATGTGGTTGCGGATCATTTGTCACGATTGGAGGAGCACGAGTAGAGTTCTGGTGATAATTTAGCGATCCGGGAAACTTTCCCGGAAGAAGAACTTTTTGCTATAATGATAAAAGAGGCAGAGGATCCTTGGTTTGCAGACCTCGCTAATTATCTGGCCACTGGTGAAGTAAGGGCGGACTTCTCCCGTCAAGATAGGAGGAAGTTCTTTACAGAGGTTAAGAAGTACTTCTGGGATGATCCTTATTTGTTTCGGATTGGCTCTGACGACATCATCCGGAGGTGTGTAACGCTAGCGGAGGCTGGAGATATAATGGAGCATTACCATTCTGGACCTGTCGGTGGCCATCATGGAGCAAACCGAACTGCTCAGAAGATCTTGGCTTCTGGATTCTTCTGGCCTACTATCTTCAAGGATGGCCAAGATTTCATCAAGGCATGCGATGCATGCCAACGAGCAGGTAAGATTTCTAAACGAGATGAAATGCCTCAACAAATTTCTGTGGTTGTTGAAATCTTTGATGTGTGGGTGATGAAGTCGGTCGTTGACGACTCAATCAAATAACTAACAAAGCTAACAAAAGCTAGGGTAGATCGTATTCCACGGGTCTTCTATGATTGACTACTCAAATAAGCTAGCAAAATATTCGGGTTTAAGCACTTCGTGCGTGGTGTGAGTTCCACGACTTCTAATTCTAAGAAATGCAGAGAAATTAAAAATTTAAACTAAAAACAGATTGAAAATTGGTTGATTGAAACAGAGATGACAGACAAACTTAGACTTTGAATCCCCCTTCGTTCCCCAGAGCATTGGCAATCAACAGATCAGCGGATTTCGATTCTCATTCAATCAATTTTAAGACACCACCATAACTCCTTACCCTTAGGTCTAAGACCGGCGAATGTTCGCTCTATCCGTTCTAGCTACCAAGATTAATTAGTAGCCCGGGTACGGTCGCCTCTCGCAACGACTTAACTTAACTGGTGGAATTACTAACGATTATTGAGTTACTCTTGCAGTGGATTAACCCTAACCGGTTCCTACGAAAGGCACGCTCCAATTATAAGGTTAATTGTTCAATTTGATGTTTTAAAGTAAGGCGAGCGTTCGCTTCTATCCTTAGCTTAACAAGAATCTAATCTAGGTGATCAATCCAGACAAGAAACATGAACAATGAAGAACAAATCAAACATGAAAGAGAAACTGATTGAACTTCGAATCTAATCACCGCCGATCCGTGACCGCTTTAAAGCCCTGGGTCACTTAGGGTTCATCTAGTCTAAGCTCTAAGAGTTTAGCTACGCATATTCATTACAAAAGAATCAAAGACAATGAAAGAGTTCATCATGCAAAGGTAAAACAGAAAAGAATCTGAAAAACCTAATTAAGATGACTCCGGCAGAACTTCGATCTTCCGGTAGACTGCAATCCTAGCTCCGAGTCGTCGAGATGGAAGGGATGGCATCACGATCTCTTTTCGGCTCTTCGAACTCTAACTCCTTGCTCCAGAACTTGAGAGGATTCTCTAAATTCTGATGTATGAAAAGTATATTATGATGTATCCCTGTTTTTGGGCCGCCGGTTAAGTATTTATACTTAACCCTAATTCAGCCGGATTTTAACTAGTATTTTCGCCGAAAATATTAGGGAATTTTTGGCGAAAATTCCTTTGTAATTGGATGGTCCGCCGGCTGATATCTCCTGTAAATTTCGGTCCCATAGTTTTCGGTCGAAAACTTAACATTTTCGCCGAAAACTTCCTTCAGTCGGCATCAGTGATTTTGTGTTGATATTTTCGCCGAAAATACTGAGGTATTTTCGGCAAAAATTCCTTTGTAAACCGGGCAGGAATTGTTTCGACTTGATTGGCTCCTTGGATCGATTCTGGTGCAATTCCTCGAGGTTCCAACGCCTTAGACACGTCCTTGGCTACTTTATTTGACGGCAAAAACCTGTGCTAACATAAAAACACTAGAAAACCATCAAATAGACCCGAAACGGGCCAAGGTAACACAAATGGCACGAGATAGGGCAATCGATTGAATATTCGCTATTCTACCCTAAAAACCATGTCTTAAGCAAGGAAATGTCGCTTAAATGAGGCTGATAATCACGTCAAATCGAGTGTCATCAGTGGGGGATCGATTTTATGGGTCCTTTCACTCCTTCTTTTGGTAACAAGTACATTCTCGTGGCTGTGGATTATGTATCGAAGTGGGTGGAATCGCAAGCTCTCCCCACTAACGACGCCCGAGTTGTTGGAAAGTTCCTCAAGAAGCTGTTTTCTCGTTTTGGTGCGCCTAGGACGATCATTAGCGACCGTGGAACTCATTTTCAGGGTCAATTCGATAAGGTGTGCCAGAAGTTTGGTGTTAATCATCGTTTGTCCACGGCTTACCACCCTCAAACGAGTGGTCAAGTCGAGGTGTCAAACCGGGAATTGAAACGGATTCTTGAGAAAACTGTCGATCAATCCTCTAAGGATTGGTCCACCAAGCTTGATGATGCGCTTTGGGCATATAGGACGACGTTTAAAACGCCTATAGGTACCTCCCCATATTTTCTGGTATATGGGAAAGCGTGTCATCTGCCAGTAGAGCTCGAGCATAGAGCCTACTGGGCCCTTAAGCTACTGAACCTGGATGCTAGTCTTGCAGGTGAAGATAGGAAATTGCAGCTGTTAGAGCTTGAGGAGTGGAGAGATCGAGCTTATGAGAGCTCGAAGATATACAAGGAGCGAACTAAGAAGCTCCATGATTCACGTTTGCGAGGGAACAAGGAGCTCAAAGAAGGGGATCAAGTGCTCCTTTACAATTCACGGCTACATCTTTTCCCGGGCAAGCTGAAATCCCGTTGGATGGGTCCATTCACGGTTTCTAAAGCCCTTTCTCATGGCGCTGTGGAGATTTTCAAGGCCGGAGAAGAACCCTTTAAGGTAAATGGCCATCGTCTGAAGCCATATGTAGCTGGGGCATTCGTTGGTGTGTGGCAGAGGAGTTTAGTCTCGAGGCACCGTAAACCAGGTATCGTCTAGCTCAAAGACGTAAAACGAGAGCACTTCTCGGGAGGCAACCCGAGTCTGGAGTCTTTCAATTTATTGAGTCGAGTCCGTGGTAGCGTCGTGGTGTCAGTTTTGTGTGTGTGTCAGTCCCTGAGAGTCAAATTTTGTGATTTGGTCATTTTAAAACCTCGGATTTTAGGCAAATTTTTCATGATTTAATTGATTTTTCCGAGTAGCAGGTCAAAAAGTGCAGTTTTTAGAGGTAAATGTGCGCCGGCGCACTTTCTGAAGTGCCAGGCGCACTTTACAATTAAATTTCAAAACTCTCGGCGGAATATTCAAAAAGTGCGGGTTTCAGATGCAAATGTGCTAGGCGCACTTTGCAATTAATTTTCAAAACTTTCGTCCAAAAGTGCGGGTTTCAAAGGAAGATGTGCGCCGGCGCACTTTTTAAAGTGCCAGGCGCACTTTCCCCCCTTGAAACACGTTTTTACCCTCTCTCTCAAATTTTTTGGATCAAACCTCCTCTTTCTTCATCTTCTTCATTTGAACGAAAAACAATAGAGAGCTTTGAGTTTCGAGTTTTCAGTCCAATCTCGCCGATTTTCACCCGATTTTCACGAACCCATAGCAAAATCTTCGTCTCTTCTCATCCTCTACTTGATTCCGACCCTTCTCATCCTTATTTCACTGATTTTAGTCGAGTTTCGAGCTTGGGTCGAGCTAAAACCTAGTTTTGTTGCTTTTTGGTTTGTTGGTCATTTTCGTGAGGATTTTGCTATCACTCCTTTTAAGTAAGTTGCTCTACACTTCATTACGAATCTATTGCACTAATTTGTGATCAGTTTCGTTGCAATTTTTGGCTTGGTGTTTTTAGAGCTAAGAACAATAATTTTCGAAGTTTGGGGTTTGGTTAAATTGAGCATGGATTATTGAAATTGATCATCTAGGATAGCTGCATTTTGAATCGTGGGTTGTTTGGACTACGTTTGCTTGGTGAATTACGCGTTTTAGGCTACTTGCCTATACCGAAATTCCTAAATTTGGGGGTTTTCTAAATTGAGTGATCCTTGATGAAATTGGTTGTGTTGTGATACTGTGGTTGCATTTTGAAGTTAATTGGATGACGTATAGCATTGATTTGAGGCTTAATTCGGTTAATGCTTGAAACTTTAAGTGCTTAGTTGGTTCATGCTCTAAGTGTGGGGTTTCTTCGTCATGATTCCTGCTTTATAATCTTGTTGTGTTTCCCTTGATCGTTGCAATTGTGATTTTCTTGTGAGGGTGAAATTATGCCTCGAATGTTTATCCGATGTTCACAGAGGGGTTGATGAGTACTTGTGCGAATTTGTTTCGATTCTTCACGTGGTGGTAGCTAGTTATTCTATGGGATTAATATGATGGTTGTGTTGCTTATAATTAATGAACTTGTTTTTTCCTGATCTTCCATAACTTGCCGTCATAATGCTCGAATTTTTGTTAAGTCTATCACGTGTCTTATTGGGTGTTGTTTGAGTTGCAGACTATGGCTAGCTCCTCCGGACACGGGCAATCTGCCGGGCGGAATGCGGGCAACATCTCAGCTGACGAGGAGGAATCTCGCCAACCATTCAGTTCGGTGCCTCTTCCAAGTTTTAGTGTGAATTTGAGTGTGATTCCAAGTTTTAGTTTGAGGACAAACAAACGTTTAAGTGTGGGGTGATTTGATGACGTTAGATTTACCACGTTTATCTCACTACATTTGAACGACATTCCTCTTGTTTGACTCTGAATTGTGAGGAACTTCAATGATTTTATTGTAAAATATGTTTGATTCCCCGTTCGCCCTCTTTTGGGTCGTTTGACGTGTTTTCAAGTTATTTTGATGAGATTTCAGGATTTCACATCGTAGAAGACTTTTATACGAGCTTGGCGGTTCAAACAGGGATCAATTCGGAGCACATATGAGGTTGGAATTGCCGAAAGAAGTTCGGAGCAAGAAACAGCACCAAAAGTGCGCATTTTGAGGACAAAAGTGCGCCAGCGCACTTTGCATTTATTTCTCCAAACTTTCGGCGGAGAGGGGGGAAAGTGCGCCGACGCACTTTTTGACCCCGCCAGGCGCACTTTTTGGCCATTTTCAGCAGTTTCGACGGAAATTGGGTTTTTAATCCAATTTCGAGGAGGGAGAAAACAGACTTCATTTTCTGCAATTCTCTACTTTTTCTCTGACGAACCAGACACTCTCGGAGGTGAAGACGGAGCTTTGGAGACGCGATTGAGCGAGGATTAGCGAGGATTAACTCAGGAGTTTCAAGGATTAATCGAGATTAGGTCTACTCAGAGTAAGATGTCTTCTTCTCCGGTTTTCTTCTTCTTTGTTTCTGAGATTTCTTCTGTAACTATGTCTGACTAAACCTTTAGGGTTGTTTAGATTAGATGAAGCGTTAGATAGGATTTTGTATGGATGATTTCGGGTTTTTAACCCGTTTATGTTAATCGATGATCTTTCAGACTTAGAAGCGATTTCTCCTAAACCCTAATTTAAGCTTTTTTATTCTGGCAACTTGATCAATTGTTAGTTTCTGAGTTTATCTTTGAATTGCGGGTCTGACCATGAACGCACTTCATTCTAGAGTTTAGGAGGTCGTTAGGTTCTCCAATAGCTTGACCATAGGATTGTCAGAACCTAATCTCTTTGCATGATTTTGTGGCATTTCACTGCTCTTGGTCGTTCTTGAATTCTTGCAAGTTAGCTTGACCATAGGAGCTTGTAGGTTTGATAGAATAGAATCTCTACGGCCTGACCATGGAGTAGAAAATACAAAAGGATTTGCCGAGTCGTCTAGTCTGTTGATTTTCGTCGATTGCATAGTTTCATCCATCTTAACCGAACTAGCGTGGATTCGAGTCTGAACAACCGTCTTAGTCTATCTCTGAAAAACCCCAATCTGCTTTAATTGCTTTGTTTGATTTCAATTGCATTTTTAATTAATTTCATTCAAAACCAATTCTCAAACCAAAATGAAACCTCGATTAGCTTTAAATCACACTGTTCTGAGTAATAGAGAAAGGAAGACCCTTGGGAAGTAACGATCTCTTTGGAGCAATTCATTGAGTAAAACTTTGTGTGCATTAATTTGCGCATCAATTGGCCAGCCGCAGTTTAACTAACTGACTATACGTGTGGAGGTGACGATCGTCGAAGCGAGCAGGTACATGCACTCGTCCTCTCTCCAACTTGTCTCTTTTAATCGTCAAGGTGAAACTTATTAACCAAAACAAATGTTATCATACAAAATAGTTCATAATAACCACTACAATTAAGCCATGATTTAGATATAAATATTGTATATTACAAAAAAAAATTCTGGCAGTCAAGCAATAATATATTAAAAAATAATATATTCTGTAAAAATGTGTGTTCATCATATATGGTAAGAACATCATGCTATTTAAATTCATCATGTTACGAGTGTCTTATATGAATGAGGCTTATATCTTGGTACAGATTAGTGCTAACATTAAGACATATAAGTTAAGACAATTAGTGTTAACACAATACATAGAAAATACATAATTCTGCATGTTTTGGAGCATGCAACCAATGCATGTGCATGTCATTACATGTGGTAAAGATTCTCTAGAACATGCGATTCATGACAGCTCATATTCGACTCGTTCATTTGTTTATTGGACCGGTTCGAAGCTCGAATTTGGCTCCTTCGTTATAATTGGTAAACAAAGATTACTACAAATTAGCTCCTTTTAAAAAAGTTGGATCGTATAGAAGAGCTTAGTGGGTATGAACTCGGTTCATTTAATCTAACATGTTACATAAGAAATACTGTTCACTGTCACTTGTAGTTTGTAATCATGCATTGGTGTACTAAACAATATGATATATCGTAAGCCTTGCGTATGAAAGGCTAATACGTAGGCAACACCTAAACATAACACTATTATCTACCAAGATCAAAGCCTCGTCCGTATACGACACACGTAAAAATAATGGCTTCGAACGTTCATTTGAATTAATTATGCCTACCAAATTCTTCCAAATACTTTTTTATTTGTCAACATTAGCATCATGTAACCAATGCATGTTGTTAAATTTAATTATTTTATTAATTTGTTTGTCGATCAACTGTAAAATAAGTATAAAAGTGAAGTGACTAAATGGTAATTAATCCTAATCCTAATAATTCGTTAGTCAATAAGGTAATTGAGTTCTCTTATAACGGAAGTACTTTGTCATAATATTTTAATAACCTTCCGACTTCTAGACTTCTTAGGATTTGAATATGTTGACTGATTTGTAAGACTAATTAATATGTAAACCTACCTTAATATTTAAATAGGTTTTCCGACTTCCAATCTAATTCGGAAATTAAGTCTCCTACATGATTTTACACGGTAGCCTATAAAAATTCGTTGGAGAAATACGACGGTTCTATAATTTTACACACTTCTATAATTTTACACAGCCTTGAAGGAGTGTGGCTGGATTCAGAGCATCAAGAAGGAATATGACGACTTATAACCGTGGCAAGGAGAATTGGATCAGCAAGAATGAAGTTATTGTGATTTCGGATGATTCAGGCGAAGAGGTAGATCAGACCACAACACCGTCTCATGTACCAGTAAGACTTTTGATTTCAGATTTGCTCCCCATAGATATTACTTTTTGAAACTTTCTAAACTAATTATTTTACAACGTGCAGACGACTAACGATGAAAACGTCGAGTTGATCCTAGCTAGAAAGGAGCTTGTTAGTTACATATGTGATGTACAATTACCAAAAAAGGAGGTCTTCATCTCGCATGAAGAGGTAACTTGTGATCGGAAAGCACTTATGACGTTGCTCGAGGACAATATTGCCTTAGATCATAAGGTAAGATCTATTCGTAGTCAATAGTTATTCTCTAGAATGAATTAGTAATTAATTATTTTCATATGATGAACTTACATTCAGGGTCATTACGTGTGTTGTTTATCAAAGACACATTTATGAGATTCAAATGATGTCGGGTCTTGGCATGGGAAAGTCGTGCTTTTTACCCGCTAATCTACAGGTATGTATTTAATTAGTAAACAAAATTGTGAATTTGTGAATATGCGTAGTTGCATGTTAGTATCAGCAAATTAGGATGACTGTTTTGCAATAATTTTTTTCCAAGAGAATATTTGGGTTCCCTATGCATAACTATGCAGACTGTTATGACACCGTCTGCACATAATTAATGCGTTTATTTGTTTGTACCTTCAGTACCTCAAATTTTCAATACCTGCAATTTAGTGATTACAAATGTAGAACTATGCAGAGTGTAACTCCATTCAATTTACTCGATTTCTATGGTTGAACTAAGCCGACTGTACCTCTCTGCAATTTACTCGATTTATATGGTTGAACTAGGCCAACTGTACCTCTCTGCAATTTACTCGATTTATATAGTTGAACTAGGCCTACTGTACCTCTCTACAATTTACTCGATTTATATTGTTGAACTAGGCCGACTGTACCTCGATACAATTCACGAGATTTCTTTCTCCAACAAGCACTCTGATTTTGAAATTATGTAATATAATTACATTTATTGATTACAAAGCGTATATCTTGTTTATGTTAGGATTTGTCAATGAATAAGAGTTTCACATTTCACGATGCTTTTGCGGAATATCGATTTACTTTCTTGTCGAATGCATATGAATGTGACCAGGTTTGTTTTCGCTTTCTTTACTAATATTTTATTGGTTCTGGACTTCATTATTTAACGTTGTAACATAATCACTAACCATGACATTTTTAGGTATTCATACCTATGAATGAAAAGAACGAGGAATGGTACTTGCAAGTTATTTCGTTGAAGGAGCGGACTGTTTATATATGTGATTGTTGCTCTGCGCAAAATATACACAAAACTCATAGGGAATCGACTATGCACATGGTTGGTGAGATTGAATATTGTTATCCAACCGTAATCTATTTCACATTTTTTGTTGCATAACATTGGCCACAATTTTTTTGACGCAGATGGGTTTACAACCAAATTGCTCAAACTAGTCTACCAACAATATAATTGGAGTAATGACTATTCAGATATTGCAAGTTTCGCCATGATATTCCCGGAAACAATGCAACTACAAAATAAGTACTAATTTTGTCACTCTCTAAATCGTTGTTAACAATCTTAATTAGTTTTAACTAAGATTTGATTGTGTTCCATTACCAGGCACGCATCTGGACTTTGGGTGTGTTCGTGGATAAACAATGAGTGTCGGTTTCCTTTCCACGATTATGGTGTGAGTATAATTTTTTTTCACAATATTTCAATAAATTTTTGCATTCAATAATTTCTTTAAATCTTCCAAACCATGTTGTGTTTGCAGCCATTTTGTTTGCTAGACCGAAAAGAATTGGTCGTGGAACTTGTGATGGATCTGACAAATTTTGCAAGGAAGAATCTGCTTACAAGGATGATGAAGCACAAAGGGTGTGAAAGGGCGCGAAGACATCTAAACTACAATCGCTGATGGAACATGTGGGAAAGGGCGCAAAGACATCTATATTACAATCGCGGCTTACAATTTCATTTTTTTAGAAGTAAAATTTTGCGTCAAACCATTACGCCAAATGTCATTTATTTTAATTCACTATTCACAGTACAATGATTGGTAAATAATTTCATTTTCATAGGATTCCATGTCATTTGTTTGCATCATACAAAGAAACATTAGGATTCACGTGAATAATTTTACTCCATACACTATATTATTCACAAGAATAATAACAACCTACACATGAACCAAAATTGGGTAAAGTACAAATTGATCACTATGCCACAACATATGTTCTACACGTGACTCACATATTGGTTTGGCATTTTTTGTAAATGGTTTTGTGATTGAAACCTATACCTACACATAAAACAAAATTGGGTAAAGTACAATTTGCCACTATGTTCTACACGTGACTCACATATTGGTTTGACATTTTTTCTAAACATATGTGATTCAAACCTATAAATGTATGTGAATTCCATCTGCTTGTCATTGCTCTTTCGTAAGACATCCCTCATTCACGTCCCGATCTGCTACTCGGTGGAGTCCAACCTTCCGTTAGTCATCTTCTTGTTCCTCTGTTGGTCGAGCATCCATCTGATGACAAAATTTATCAAATGTACGTTTGGAAATTTTGAATCCCGAAATAATTTTTTTTACAGCCCGGGCTCGGCTCGGCTCGAAATAAGTATTAACTGGCCGAGCTCAAGAAGCTTTAGCAAGCCGACCCCGTTAGCTCGTTAAATACTAAGTCGAAACCTAATGATCGATGCATTTACATTTGTGGGCTTAGCCTGTCGGAAAAGGTTGTCTAATATTGATTGTTTCCAACTCTGCTGTAGGATGGCACATGAAAAAGTTACATTCCGAGTTAGACATGGAGGGAGAATGAATGATGTCGATCAATATGTTGGGGGTATAACTGATGTCGTTGAATTCAACAAAGACTATCTTGGATATATTCAACTTACGAAACTTGCCAAAAATGAATTGGGTTATGAACGGGTAATTTTTATGTGGTATAAGGAAACTGGATTGAATGCTAGAGATTATTTTCATAACATTATTAGCGATCGTGACGTGATAAATGGGTTATTATATGATATAACAAACCAAAAAGAAGTTATATTATTCATGGAATGTTGGCCGCCTAGGGAGAATGGGTGGGATAATGAAGACGGTCAGTTGGACGATAATGAAGGGTATTCCGTTGAGGAAGAGAGTGAATACGAAAATTTAGTACAGCATCAAGTAGTGCACGACATATCTAATTCTGAATCGAAGCAAAATATAAGCGGTATAAATACTGGTCGGAGAAGGAGGGTCCATGTGGTGAGGCGTGATTCAGGTGAGGAAGTAGAACAAGCAAGTCACATAAATTCGAGGTTCGAAGAAGGCACGTCGTCTGCAGCAGCTAATCGAACACGTACATGTTGTGTATGTAGTCAACCCGGACACAATAAGAGAACTTGTCCTCAGAATAGGTATCGTTGAATATGTGTATGTTGCTAGATGCTTTGAAATTTGTATGTACTCGTAATGTTTAATAATATTGGAAATACGTACCTAATATCAACAATTGAGCATCAGTAGGTGTTTTCCACTTTCTCAAACCCCGGATATTTTCATAGCCAACCGCCAAACTTGATGTTTATGCTTGATCAGGTTATCTACAATAGAGTAACCCTTTCATCAAAGGGAAAAATGAACTTAAATCACAATCTTTAAAGGAACTATACCTTTCAAATCGCACAAAACCATACCATACCTTCCAAATCACAATTCGGTTTATGAACACCCCTACTTGTTCCCTAGGAGGATAAAACCATACCTACTTGAGACTTCTACAGCTACGAATCCAGATTGTGAATCGAATAATACCAGTCAACATAATACTCAGCTCAAAAAGATCCAATTGATCTGAATGTATTAAGCAATTGTTACATTATCATTTAGCGAGATTAAGTGATGAATACAAAATCAGTTAGCGAGTTATCAAGAAGCATAACACAAAAAGTTTCATACATTGGTACAACTACAAACACATATAACAGTTTATTTAGATCCGAAGTAATCCCTCCTGGAGCTTGCAAGCTGCTGGCTACTCTGCTGCTCAAACTTCGGGTAGTCACTGATACGATGAAGCGTGGCTATCCACTGTGTTACAAGTTGAGGAGGTGACCTTTTGGTTTAAGGAGAAGGTGAGGACTTCATATATACCAATAAGGCAGATCAGGAGGTGAGCTAGAGTGTCCACTTAAGTTCCTTTTACAATACCTGAGCCACAAAAGAAACGAAGGTGATGAACCAAAAGCTGCCTTCATGCCGAAGAATGAATATCAAATAATCTATTTTGCAAGATGAATCCCAGATTATTGGTAAATGGGTGTAGCATAGACAAGACAATTGGACAATGTGCATACAAGGGAATTCATATATCAATATGGAGACAATGTACATACAAGGGAATTGTCATGTATCAATAAAGGAAAAAACAACAACACTAAGTTCTCATTTGGATTTTGTAATTGTAACCACATGGATTAATGATGTGATTATATTTAGTGCATTTTAAGTCCTCGATTGACCTATGAAATACTCGTGTTTGATCCTTAAATGCCATGCTTAATATGCTTTTATTGATGTTTTGTGCCAAGTGTCCATTTGTTGTCCGGTTGCTACTTTGAGGCCATTTTCTTGTCTATTGGAGCTGTTTTCTTTGTATTTTCAGGTCCTGGCATTGTAGTACTGGTGACAAGAAGCACGTAGGATCAAACGGGAGGTCAATCGGAGCTAGGACGGAGGAGATATGGACGTTGCGAAATCGAAGAAAATACGACATTCAGCTGAAGACATCTTCGGCGAAACCATCATGGGATTTTCGCCGAAGAAGTAGTTTCGGCGAAATTCTCAAGTCTTCGGTCCGAAAATCCTAAGCAGAGAGAAGGACTTTGTTCATTGAAGATGGTTTCGGCGAAACCATTCTTTGTTTTCGCCGAAAATCGATGAAGGAATGTCAAGCGTGTTTTGAAAGGCAGTTTCGGCGAAAATCATATGTGATTTTCGCCGAAAATTTCAGGTATTTTCCAGCGACTATATAAGGGGAGAAGGCGGCGAAAATAGGGATCATCAAATTATTATTCTACGACATCATCGCCGTCCGCCTCTCTCTCTCTCAATTGTTCATCATCAACTCCATCATCTCCTCTCCCTCAACCACACACCAACCTCCCTCAATTGTTGATCAACTTGAAGATCTAAGTGAAGCCTTCCACCCTTGGATTGGAGCATTGAAGAGCAAAGTGAGAAGATCCTCCATGGAAGCAAGGATGATCTCCTCTCCTAAATTTCAGGTTTCCTCCATGGTTAAGCTAGGCTAAACTTAGGTTTAGTTTAGTGAGGGATGGATCAAGCTAGGATAGGTGATTGATTGTTTGGATTGATGTTCTTATAGCCATTTGTGTAAGATGATGATCCTAAACCTTGTGCTTATTGTCCATGGGACTTGACTTGTTCTTTGGTGCATTGTTTATGTCTTTCAATACATGAGAATGATTGTTTGATGTTGATCTAAGGTTGTAGGATTGTAATTGAATGATTTGAGAGATTGAATTATGCAATTACAACCATTTTTGAGCTTGTTTTCCTTGGTGACATTTTCTCAAACACTTGGTGTACATTTAGTTGTCCATCATTTGAAGGTTGAAAGACCATTTTGATTGTTAGACTAGTGTTTTATGGTTGACATGAGAGTGTCTTGCATCACTTGCCTTGTGCTAGATGATTGTTAGCATAGAATTCAAGTTCCAAGCATTTCATTGAGCTAGTTTAAAGCATTCCATTCCCTTTGTTCACATAGCGAGAGCATGGTGCATTTGGTCTAGGAATAGAGAGTCAATTGTGCGAGAGTTCGTTGATTCTACTTGAGTGAGATGCATGGTCATTAATTACACATCGTTGCTTGAGATTCAATCCAGCTTTCATGAACCTTGAGCTTGAAGAAACCCCTTGCTAGACTAAACCCCTTTCTCTTGTTTGATCCTCAATTTTCACTTGTCAATTTTACCTTGTTTGCTTATGTTTTTAACTTGTCTCCTTTCAAAACCAAACTTCAATTTAAATGTATGGACCGTTTACGAACGTTGTGAGTATTAGCCTATGAGGGAACCCTGAGGAATACGACCTTGATAAATTCCTTATCAAGTTTTTGGCGCCGTTGCCGGGGACCTCTCATTCCTAAGAAAGCAATTATTAGTGAACCGATCTTTACACTTCCTTCCGTTTTCCTTTTTGCTTCCTTTTTACTCTTTGTTTACTTTGTTATCCCGCATCGTTGTATTACTCGGGTGTGTTTGTTGTGCTTGTTTGCAGGAGATTTGGGTTAGTGCATGAGGCGTTCAGCTCGTCTTCAAGCACGACTCCAAGGATTAGAACAAGTGCTCGAACCACGTACTACTTCCCCACCTCCTACAGTTGAAAAACAAGGAGCTGAACGCATTTCACACCACACTATGTCTCAACACGGAGATGACGATGACCAATCGGTACATTCACATCACACTAATGAAGATGACCAATCGCAAAGAGGTGCGAGGCGCACACTAGCCGATTATGCTCGCCCGACCCTCGAAGGGGCAGCCTCGAGTATCGTGCGAAGACCGGTAAATGCAAGAAACTTCGAGTTGAAGCCTAACATGATTCAGATGGTGCAGAACGGAGTGGTGTTCAACGGTATAGATGGAGAGTGCCCATCTAGACACTTGAAGGACTTCCTTGAGATATGCGATACGGTGAAGAACGATCAAGTTCACCCGGATTGTGTACGACTCCGACTCTTCCCCTTCTCACTCAAAGGTAGAGCCAAGTCTTGGTTGGAGAACCAACCTAGTAGAACATTCACTACATGGGAGGGACTAGCCGAAGCCTTCCTCGAGGAGTTCTTTCCCCCCTATATGACGGATGCAATCCGGGATCGAATCAACCACTTCACACAACACAAGGGAGAGCTCTTCCATGAGACTTGGAATAGGTTCCAAGCCCTTCTTCGGTCTTGTCCTCATCACAACTTCGCCGAATGGAGCTTGGCGGATATCTTTGCTAGGTCCCTTGACTTTGAGAATACAAGGATGATCAACCAAGCCGCCGGAGGTGATCTAAGGACGCTCACTCCCGAGGATGCTCTAGAACTCTTTGCGGAGATGGCCAACAAGACAAGGAGTTGGTCTCGACAACAACCTCCAAGCTCTAAGTATGGAAGCGACACGCACTATGACTCTAGAGCTATAAGTGTTGATGCACCAAAGGATTCATCTACCTATGGGAAGAAGCATAAGTTGCCGGGACATCGAGATGAAGATGACCCTATGTTTGCGCTCCTCATGTCTAAGATCGATGCTATGGCATCCCAAGTAAGTAACCTAAGCATGCCTAAGCATCCCTCCAAGGTTCAATCATCTCATGTGGGTAACCCTCCAGTGGCTTCTATATATTGTTGTGAATGTTGTGGGGGTCAAGGTCACGATGTTAGTGCTTGTCCTTCCGCCACTCCTGAGCTTGGCCAAGGCGACCACGAGGAGGTGAGCTTCGCACAAGGTCAAGGATTCCATGGTAATTTCAGCCCCCAAGGTAACTATAACCGACCTTGGTACAACAAGTCTAACCAAGGTTACCAAGGCCAAGGGAGTCAAGGTAGTGGTTATAGCAAGGGTTACAACCAAGGAAATCAAGGAGGTTATCAAGGCTATAGAGGGCACCAAGGCAACCAATGGTCTCAAGGAAGTAACCTAAACCAAGGTAGTCAAGGCCACCAAGGAGGAAATCAATGGAATCAAAGTGGACATCCAAGTCAAGGTTCCCAAGGTCCTACCCCACCGGGAATGTACAACCATAGAGGTGAAGGACCACCCGGTTTCAACAAGCCTCCTCAAAACAAGGAGGGTGGTTCTTCGATTTCTCAAGAAGACACCAATGCGGCAATGATCCAACTCATCAAGAATCAACAAGCTTCAATTGCCAATTTGGAGAACCAATTGGGACATATTTCTAAGGCACTCTCGGAGCGACCCTCGGGCACTTTACCTTCCAACACCGAGGTCAACCCCAAGGGCCCGGAGCATTGCAAGGTAGTGACATTGAGAAGCGGGAAACCTTTGCAAGATACAACCTCTTCCCCAAGTGTCTCCCAAAAGGTACAAGCTCCTAATCCAATAATCGATGATGATGATACTAAAGATTCGTCGGATGAAGTTGAGGTTGAAGTCGAACCTCCTTCGGATAATGTGAATACTAAGGTTGCTAAGGAACCTAGTAAGGCTACATCGAGTACACCACCGGTCTCTCCTCCCGCACCGGTTGTACCTCCATACAAGCCTAAGCTCCCATACCCCTCTCGAGTGAGTAAGGATGGCCTTGAGAAGGTTTTTAAGAAGTTTGTGGAGCGGCTTAGTCAAATGCAGTTCTCTCTTCCGTTTCCCGAAGCTATGACTATGATGCCTCAATATGCTAAATTCATGAAGGAACTCTACACCAATAAGAGGAAGCTACCGGAGACACCTCTAGTCCACCTCAATCAGGAATGTTCCGCCGTTCTCTTCAAGAGTCCACCGGAAAAGCTTAAGGATCTAGGTACTTTTACTATCCCTTGTGCTATAGGTAATACCTCTTTGGCTAATGGTCTTGCGGATCTAGGTGCTAGTATCAATGTCATGCCTTATTGCATATTTGAGAAACTAGGGTTGTCTAATCTTCTTCCTACTCGTATGTAAATTCAACTTGCGGACAAGTCGACCAAGAGTCCTAGGGGAATTGTTGATGATGTGCTAGTTAAAGTAGGTCCTTTTGTGTTCCTAGTTGATTTTGCGGTCATTGATACCGACGATGTTGATGTCTCATTGATATTTGGTAGACCATTCCTTGCTACTTCTCGTGCTTTAATTGATGTGCATAATGGGAAATTGACATTGAGAGTGGGACAAGAGAGTGTTACATTTTGCATAGCCGATGGCATGAAGTTTGCTCACGCACAAGATGATTTAGAATACTCGTGTGATACTATCGCTTCGGCTAGTGTGTGTAGTATTTCTAACTTCGTGTGTCGAGATTCTTTGGATGTTTGCCTTAGAATGAATGTGCAGGAACATTTAGACATCTCAGAGTTAAAAGCTCAGGTGGCTTACCTTGATGAAGGGAGAGATAAGTTGGGGAGTGAGACAGTTTTTGTTGCTCTTCCGAAGGTGGAAAGGGTAAAGACCTCCTATGAAGAACCACCTACTCTTGAGCTCAAGCCTCTTCCCGCACATTTGGAGTATGCTTTTCTCATGCCAAACTCTAAGCTACCGGTCATCATCAATGCTAAGCTTCTACCCGAGCAAAAGGACCATCTAGTGGAGCTCCTCAAGAAGTACATGAGAGCTATTGCATGGAGCATCTCAGATATCCGAGATTCTGCTCACATCGGATCCTCATGGAGGAAGATTTTAAGCCGGTTGTGCAACCTCAAAGAAGATTGAATCCTAACATGAAAGAGGTTGTGAAGAAAGAAGTTATAAAGCTCATGGATGCGGGGATTATCTTCCCTATCTCGGATAGTCCTTGGGTTAGCCCCGTGCAAGTTGTTCCCAAGAAAGGAGGGATCACGGTGGTAGCTAATGACAAGGATGAGCTCATACCGACAAGGACGATCACCGGATGGCGTGTTTGCATAGATTATCGTCGACTCAATGAGGCCACTAGGAAGGATCATTTTCCTCTACCTTTCATGGATCAAATGCTCGAACGTCTCTCCGGTCACGAGTACTATTGTTTCTTGGATGGCATGTCCGGATACTTCCAAATACCGATTGCTCCGGAGGATATTGAGAAGACCACATTCACATGCCCTTTTGGTACGTTTGCTTATCGCCGAATTCCATTTGGATTGTGCAATGCTCCCGCTACCTTCCAACGATGCATGCTTGCTATCTTTGATGATTTTGTGGAAGACATCATGGAGGTGTTCATGGATGATTTCTCGGTATTTGGGGATTCATTTGATCTTTGTTTGAGGAATCTTGAGAAGGTGTTGCACCGTTGTGAAGAGACCAATCTCGCACTAAATTGGGAGAAGTGTCATTTCATGGTCAATGAGGGGATTGTTCTAGGACACAAGATCTCTAGGAGGGGCATTGAGGTTGATAAGGCGAAGCTAGAGACCATCTCTCAACTTCCTCCACCATCTTCCGTGAAGGCCGTTAGAAGTTTCTTGGGGCATGCCGGTTTCTATATGTGTTTCATTAAGGATTTTTCCAAGATTACTGCCCCTATGACTCGGCTTCTCGAGAAGGATGTGAAATTCCGATTTGATGAAGAATGTTTGAAAGCCTTTGAACTCCTAAAGGGTAAACTCACGAATGCTCCTATACTCATTGCTCCGGATTGGTCCAAGTCATTTGAGTTGATGTGCGATGCTAGTGATTACGCTATTGGAGCGGTTCTAGGCCAACGAATTGACAAGAGATTCCATCCGATATACTATGCAAGTAAGACTCTCAATGAAGCTCAAAGGAACTATACAACCACGGAGAAGGAGCTCTTGGCTATAGTGTTTGCCTTTGATAAGTTTAGGTTCTATTTGGTGCTTTCTCATACTATTGTCTTCACGGACCACCAAGCTTTGAGGTACCTCCTATCCAAGACCGATGCTAAACCAAGATTGATTCGTTGGGTTCTTTTGTTACAAGAGTTTGACATTGAAATTCGGGATAAGAAGGGATCCGAGAATGTAGCCGCCGATCACTTGTCTCGTTTGAAAGAAGCTGAATTGGTACACAATGGTAATGCGGAAATCAACGACAACTTTCCCGATGAGCTATTATTCGCTTTAGCGACAATGGAGTTCGAGGAGCCTTGGTTTGCGGATTTAGCTAACTATCTTGCTAGTGGATATTTGAAGGAGGGCCTCTCCACTCAAGACAAAAGGAAGTTCTTTGCGGAATTGAAGCATTACTTTTGGGACGATCCCTTTGTGTTTCGAGTTGGCTCCGATGGGATAATTAGAAGATGTGTTAACCATGGCGAAGCAAAGGACATCATGCTTCATTGCCACTCCGGACCTACGGGTGGACATCATGGAGCAAATCGCACGGCTCGCAAGGTACTTGAGTCCGGATTCTTTTGGCCTTTGATCTTTCGAGATTGTCAAGACTTTGTCAAGTCTTGCGATGCATGCCAACGTTCAGGTAACATCTCTTCCCGTAATGAAATGCCTCAACATGTCTCGTTAGTGGTCGAAATATTTGATATATGGGGTATTGATTTTATGGGACCGTTTCCTACTTCGCATGGTAACAAGTATATTTTGGTTGCGGTTGATTATGTGTCTAAATGGGCGGAGGCACAAGCTTTGTCTACTAATGATGCTCGTGTTGTAGGGAAGTTTCTTGTTAAGTTGTTTACCCGTTTTGGTGCTCCTCGTGCTATTATTAGTGATCGAGGTACTCATTTTCAAGGACAATTCGATAGGGTGTGCCGACGGTTCGGTGTCACTCATCGGATGTCTACCTCGTATCACCCTCAAACTAGTGGCCAAGCCGAGGTTACTAATAGGGAGCTTAAGAGAATTTTGAGAGAAAACGGTCGACCAATCACGAAAAGATTGGTCGTCAAAGCTTGATGATGCTCTTTGGGCCTACCGCACGGCTTATAAGACCCCTATAGGCACTACTCCCTATAGGATGGTCTATGGCAAAGCTTGCCATTTGCCGGAAGAGCTTGAGCACCGATCTCTTTGGGCGTTGAAATTTCTAAACCTTGATATGAGTCTCGCAGGAGAAGAGCGTAAGTTTCAGGTACATGAGCTCGAAGAGTATCGCCATCATGCTTATGAGAGTGCCAAGCTATACAAGGAGAGGACGAAGCTTATTCATGACTCCCGCTTGAAGTCGGGCAAGGATTTCAAAATTGGTGACCAAGTCCTCCTATACAACTCTCGGCTCAAGCTCTTTCCCGGGAAGTTGAGATCTCGTTGGTCCGGACCTTCACGGTAACTCAAGTGTTTCCTTATGGCACCATCGAGGTAATCTCTCCCTCTCAAACCGAGCCTTTTAAGGTGAATGGCCATCGACTTAAGCATTATGTGATTAATGACACTATTGGTACGGTTGAGGTTTTATCCTTGGTTATGCCTTGAGGGCTCTTGGTTTCGTCTAGCTAGAGACATTAAAGAAGCGCTTCATGGGAGGCAACCCATGTTTTCCTCACTTTTTCGATTTTATGTTTTTGTGTTGTTTTAGTTCTTTGAGTTGGTTGTTGGCAAGCAATGAGGCGGATCACTCTTCACAATGTGCGCTATGGGACTCTTCCACTCCTTTGTTCCTCAGCTTTTCTCTACCAATGCGGTAACTTCGTTTCACCCTACCCTCTCTCTCTCGATCATTGAGGACAATGCTCGTGTTAGTCGTAGGGGAGTTTGAGGTTTGGTGTGATTATTTGTTGGTAGAAGTCTAATGTGTTCTTGGTTGATTTGCATGATCTTAATTGGATGTCGATTCCCTCTACTGTAGAATCATTCGGTTCTTGGCTTTTGGTGTTTGATTGGCTTCAAGCTTTCATAATGACGTTTAGATTGTTCCACTTAGAACCTTTAACCAGCATGTCTAGCGCTAATATCAAATGAGTCTAGGCCAGAACAGAGATTTTTATCACTCTTGTATGTTGATTAATTGGTTGATACGTGTTTTTATACCACTCGATAACACCGGTCTAGGATGATGAAGGCAATCAGAATTTCTTCCCCTCTTCCATGTTTTTCATTCTCTTTTTAATCCTTCGTGATTGTGGCTTGAGATTCGACGGAATCCAATTCGAAATCTTGTGTTGAAGTTGTAAGGGGCTAAGGATCAAGTGGCTAAATTGAAGAGAAAAAAAAAGAAGAAAAAAAAAATAAATAAAGGAAAAAAGCTAAGCTAGGCAAGCTCGGCACCTAAGTGAAGTGTCGGGTTGAGCACTAGCAAAGGCTAAAGCTGTGAGCTAGGCCGGTTCAACACCTAAGTGAAGTGTTGGATCGAGCACTAGTATGCAGTAAGAAAAAAAATGAATGAAAAAGAAAAGAGAAAGAAAAGAAAGGAAAAAGAGTTCTCGAGTGTAGCCCTTGATCCTATGCCCGAGTTTGTAAAGAGCGGATCTAGAAGCGGATGAAGTCGAGTCGATAGCCACATCTTAATCACTCACCACTTTCAAAAATTTCCTTACCTCCATCTATTTCATTCCATTTCCCGAGTTCAAGTCCTTTTGATTAGAGTTGGTGTTGTCGTGGTCGGTTTTGCCGTGTCCCAATCAACCACTGCTTGAAGTGTGCAGAAAAAGGTTAGGTCTAGACTTGTTTGGTTGACGTTCTTGCATGTGTAGGTTAAGTTTGTTTGTGGAACAGTTTTAAGCCGAATTGTTGTTGCTTGAATTTCAATGGACCGATCTTGTCATTTGTGAACTTGGATGTTTTCTGATTCTTTTGCTTGAGGACAAGCAAAGCTTAGTCGTAGGGGAATTTGATGTGATTATATTTAGTGCATTTAAGTCCTCGATTGACCTATGAAATACTCGTGTTTGATCCTTAAATGCCATGCTTAATATGCTTTTATTGATGTTTTGTGCTAAGTGTCCATTTGTTGTTTGGTTGCTACTTTGAGGCCATTTCCTTGTCTATTGGAGCTGTTTTCTTTGTATTTTCAGGTCTTGGCATTGTAGTACTGGTGACAAGGAGCACGTAGGATCAAACGGGAGGTCAATCGGAGCTAGGACGGAGGAGATATGGACGTTGCGAAATCGAAGAAAATACGACATTCAGCTGAAGACATCTTCGGCGAAACCATCATGGGATTTTCGCCGAAGAAGTAGTTTCGGCGAAATTCTCAAGTCTTCGGTCCGAAAATCCTAAGCAGAGAGAAGGACTTTGTTCATTGAAGATGGTTTCGGCGAAACCATTCTTTGTTTTCGCCGAAAATCGATGAAGGAATGTCAAGCCGTGTTTTGAACGGCAGTTTCGGCGAAAATCATATGTGATTTTCGCCGAAAATTTCAGGTATTTTCCAGCGACTATATAAGGGGAGAAGGCGGCGAAAATAGGGATCATCAAATTATTATTCTACGACATCATCGCCGTCCGCCTCTCTCTCTCTCAATTGTTCATCATCAACTCCATCATCTCCTCTCCCTCAACCACACACCAACCTCCCTCAATTGTTGATCAACTTGAAGATCTAAGTGAAGCCTTCCACCCTTGGATTGGAGCATTGAAGAGCAAAGTGAGAAGATCCTCCATGGAAGCAAGGATGATCTCCTCTCCTAAATTTCAGGTTTCCTCCATGGTTAAGCTAGGCTAAACTTAGGTTTAGTTTAGTGAGGGATGGATCAAGCTAGGATAGGTGATTGATTGTTTGGATTGATGTTCTTATAGCCATTTGTGTAAGATGATGATCCTAAACCTTGTGCTTATTGTCCATGGGACTTGACTTGTTCTTTGGTGCATTGTTTATGTCTTTCAATACATGAGAATGATTGTTTGATGTTGATCTAAGGTTGTAGGATTGTAATTGAATGATTTGAGAGATTGAATTATGCAATTACAACCATTTTTGAGCTTGTTTTCCTTGGTGACATTTTCTCGAACACTTGGTGTACATTTAGTTGTCCATCATTTGAAGGTTGAAAGACCCTTTTGATTGTTAGACTAGTGTTTTATGGTTGACATGAGAGTGTCTTGCATCACTTGCCTTGTGCTAGATGATTGTTAGCATAGAATTCAAGTTCCAAGCATTTCATTGAGCTAGTTTAAAGCATTCCATTCCCTTTGTTCACATAGCGAGAGCATGGTGCATTTGGTCTAGGAATAGAGAGTCAATTGTGCGAGAGTTCGTTGATTCTACTTGAGTGAGATGCATGGTCATTAATTACACATCGTTGCTTGAGATTCAATCCAGCTTTCATGAACCTTGAGCTTGAAGAAACCCCTTGCTAGACTAAACCCCTTTCTCTTGTTTGATCCTCAATTTTCACTTGTCAATTTTACCTTGTTTGCTTATGTTTTTAACTTGTCTCCTTTCAAAACCAAACTTCAACTTAAATGTATGGACCGTTTACGAACGTTGTGAGTATTAGCCTATGAGGGAACCCTAAGGAATACGACCTTGATAAATTCCTTATCAATTAACATGAACTTCTTACAATTGGAATGGTTGGAATTATTGATTACTTCAAGATGATAACCCCA
Source organism: Linum lewisii (assembly GCA_034768395.1). Classification (NCBI taxonomy): domain Eukaryota; kingdom Viridiplantae; phylum Streptophyta; class Magnoliopsida; order Malpighiales; family Linaceae; genus Linum; species Linum lewisii. The sequence continues at coordinate 56,045,094 of CM068298.1, read as the reverse complement.
TACTTTGTTGATTTGGGAATCGGATTCTCATTCAAAATCCAGGGAATTCGATCAATTCGATCAATCTAGTAATTCCTAACTACTTGTGACAGTTATACAGAGTAAGCAGAACAGTTTACCTCAGTAATTGACCAACTAATGGCCACACTGCTAACAAGGAAGTGCGTCTGAATCTGAAAATTTACGTGTTTTTAATATTCAATGAAAATTATCGCCACGTTTTCAGAAGATACTAAATGAGGCTGAAACTATGATAGCAAAATGTTTGCATTTAAGTAACTTACAGAGCCTAATCAGAAAAATTAAATTACTAAGTGTACTTACCTACTCCCACCTGAAGAAAAGCAGAGTGCAAATAGTTCTTCTAGAGCCGTGCGAAGCACGCCAAAGCTAGGATACCGTGAAATCAGACAAATGCATTTGTCAGCAAATGAATTTGGAGGTATCTGGTACGCTTCAGCAATATCCTCACTAACTGGATCCCGAAACGCGATGCAACTAACGTAAATCTTCGACCCATCACCCTCTGCGTAATATTCACGAAAAATAGTAGAAAAGAGCCATGAGCTTTCCTTCCAGGTGGTCAAGCCAATCGTCTGTCTTAGCCAATATGTTCCAACTTAATACTCTTAAATTGATTATGAGAACAGGAAAGGCCTCTCAATATTGTTCTCCTTCAGCTAAGACGAAGAATCATAAACCTAGCAGGCTAGCAGCTTCTTGATACTTATTACTCTTAACAATACTTGACAATTGACTGATTAAGCATATCCATAATCAGGAAGTAAAGCAAGTCTAGCAGTATAGCAGTTACCAGTTAATACAATAGGATAGCTCCGTGGCAAAGAGGAAGGATCATTCGCATCAAAACCAGTGGAGAAGATTTCCACACCAGCTGGCAATACACACTGCAATTCACATCAATTCATAGAAATTCAAACTCCATATCCCAACGGAATACCCTGCCAGAAGAGAGAATCAACCATTTAGACTTTCCAGAACTGAATGTGTATACCATCAACCAGACTCTTTAGAAGAACAATTTTTGTCCTATGGATATATATACCAAAATCTAACAACTTACCATAAGCAGATTCACGATCCGATCGACTAGAACAGAAAGAGGAGTTCAGCAATCGTACTTATTAAGTAGTGCTCAGGGTTTATTGCAATAGGTTTATGGCTCATTATTTGAGTTCTAAAGTATAGAAATGTGGATTTTTATGCTAGCAAGGGTACCGATACCCACGGGTACCGAAGTGCTCACCACACTAACATAACATTTTGAAGCTTATGGTTTCCGTGTTACATAATTGTGTAAATAAATTGTTAGGTCCTCTTTATGCCATTGTTATGGTCTTACTATGTCGTTATTATGTTTCTTTTATGACATCATTACATAAATATAACACTAACATAACATTTTGAAGCTTATGGTTTCTGTGTATAACTTATACATTTGTGTAAATGAAGCTTATGATTTTTAATACAATGCATCAACACGTGAAACTTTAACAGACATTTACACATATGCATTACATAAACAATGATACATTCAAGTTATAATCAATCTTGAACAAAGTACACAGTAATAATAAAAATATCTTCATATGCAGATGCTTCTTTGACGACTTTTTAGTTGAGTTTGTCATCTTTGTATGAATCTTCATGACTCGTCAAAGAAATTCTTCTTCTTTTTCTGCTTCTTCTTATTTTGCACCTGTCAAGACATATATAACATACATATTTTAGTCATATAGCATACATATAATAGTTCGACAACACATTATACATAGAGTCGTCATAACACAAAAATAAAACTTTCGTATAATATACATAACACATACGAGAACAAATATCATATAACTTTTCAAAAAAAACAAATATCATATAATATAACATAATGACATTATTTATTTCGTATACGAGAGGCAGAAAACATACATATATCAAACATGTATTATACATATAACATGCATAACACAAACATAACATGTGTATAAAATGAAGATAAACACACAAAACAATAACATACAACATATAGATCTAGAGCTTAGAACTGCAAAAACCTAATAGATCTAGATCTAGATTTTTTTGAAGAAGGACGAATGTTTGAGTAAATCATATATGAGAGGCAGAAAATATACATATAACATGCATAAAACAAACGCAACATGTCTATAAAATGAAGATATACACACAAAACAATAACATACAACATATAGATTTGGGGCTTAGAACCACAAAAAACCTAATATATCTGGATTTAGATTTTCTTTTATGAATTAGTTGGTTATATATCATCAAAAACATGGAATTACAGGACTAGTTCAACTACCAAATACAATGGAAAAGCTAACTAAGCTATTTACATATATGATATATCTAACTATTTGGTCTTCATCTCTATGACCTTTCGAATATATCAAAATTTCCTCTCGAATGAGCTTGCTAAGTTCCATTTAGATTTTTTTTTCAAACTTGATAAATCTAGATTTTTTTGAAGAGGGACGAAAGTTTTTGTTAAAGTTGAAGTTTGAACTAAATTTTGTTCTTAGTGAATCAAAGCTTAGAACCACGAAAACCTCATAGGTTGAGCTTAGAATGATATGAACGAGAAGAAGTGATGAAAAGCTTTAGCATAAGCATACCTTTGATGCTTGAGTATGAACATACCTTCTTTTATAGTGGAGGTTGAGATTGAGCACTCCTTTAATGGTTGAGCATAAAAATGGTGATGATGGTGGTGAGATGTGGAGAAGAAGAGAAGAAAGCTAGAGAGAAGAATGTTTCTGCAAATGAATTTGAAATTGGAAGAGAAAAAAGACTTTGGGGGGGGGGGGGGGGGGGGGAGTGGTTGTCACATCAGCCAATTAAATTAAAACCTTTCTTTATTTTTTTAAATATATTTCCGCCAATACCCAGAGCTCCCCCAGCCATCGGATTGAGAGGCTAGCCGAAACTGATTATGGGCCATTGGATTGAGCTCTCAGATAGGTCTGAGAGAAATCCCTCTCAGCCCCGTAGCCAAATTGGAAAGCTTGGGGGAGAAGAAGAAGAAGACTAATGAAGTGGAGAGAGAAAGGGAGACGGAATGAATGAATTAATCAAACTGATTTAACAGAGAGAGACTATAGGGAGTAGTGGAAGGTTTATTTTATTTAGGGTTAATACACCTTTTTGCCCCTCTACTATGCAAAGTTAACAAACATACCCTTTTACTATTTTCTAGCAGATTTAACACCCTCTACTTTGAAAAGTTTAACAAATATGCCCTCCATTTATCTTTTCATCTATTTTTCGTCTAATGAGTTGATTATACATGCTAAATCATATTATTTGTGCACAACATCGCTAATTGGGATGTCCACAAGGTGAAAATATTTAAATTAAAAAGAAAATATAAAGAAAAAACACATTATAATCACTCTTATGTACGGAGGTGTTTGTGATATTCCTTTATATTTTTCTTTCTAATTTAAATAATTTTCGATTGGGAACATTCCAAATAGCGATAAGGTATACAAATAATATGACGTGGCACATACAATCAACACATCGGATGAAAAATAGATGAAAAATTAAACAGAGGGGCATATTTGTTAAAATTTTTAAAGTAGAGGGTGTTAAATCGGTTAGAAATAGTAAAGGGGTATGTTTGTTAACTTTGCATAGTAGAGGGGTAAAAAGGTGTATTAACCCTTTTATTTATTTATTTGTTTTTATTAGGGTTAATACACCTTTTTGGCCCTATACTATGCAAAGTTAACAAACATGCCCCTGTACTATTTTCTGACCGAATGAAGCCCTTTTACTATGTAATATTTAACAAATGAGCCCTTCGGTTAAGTTTTTCATCCACTTTCCGTTAAATCTGCTGACTAAGCATATCTAGTCAACTATTTTGCACACATGGCTGCTGACGGGGAAAAACTCACCACATTAAAATTAATTAAAATAATTTCTATACCCCTTCCGATCAACTCTTTCTTTCTCTTCCTTATCTTCCCTCAGGATCTCGTTACACTCCGATCGAACTCTTCCTCTTCCTGATCTCCAACCTCGGGCCTCGTTCCACTCTAATCAACTTTTCCCCGCATCACCGGAATCGACGATCTCAATCTCTCCTCCCTTGCCGGAATCGAGCTAAACCAGCACATGAACTTCAATGTCCGCTCTGCTTCAACTGCTGCCTCCTTAGACTGCAGCTTCTCCACTTCGACTTGGTCAAACCCTTCTGTGGAACAAACACTTGCCTCTCTCGCCGCAAACCAATCGGACGTGAAGCTTTACCTGAAGCATCGGCCTCTCACCAGCTCCAAGCCCACAAGGACGCTTACTTCGAATCTGAGACTTGGCCAGAATTTAGGCGTGTACATAATCAACATTCCTATTCAACACAGAGTTAAAGTTCAAGGATTGCTCTGCAATCACCACCAACACTTCAATATCACCATAACCAAACCACTGATTATCCCCAAGTTCCCAAGTTACCAATTTGATGGCAGAGTTGAATTAGAATTAGAATTTGGAGTAAGTTGCAGACATGTGATTGGAAAAATTACCTTCATCGAGGACGACGCCAACATCAACAAATTCATTGGGTTCCTCTTCTTCACAAACCCAATTAGAGAATTCGATCACAAGCCTCAACGGAGATGTCCTCGTCATCATCCTATCAAACCTCAACTGCCACAAATGTCGTCGTCGTCATCCTATCAAACATTTAGATTCAAAATCTTCACATAGCATGGAATCAACGAGGAGAGATCAGAGACTATTCGTTTTGTTACGAGTTTCCAGTTGTCATACCTAAATCTCATACGGCCATTAACGACCCATCTCAGAAGCCGAAGAGATTGAAAAAATAGAGGGAAGTTAGCTCCAAATTTCTCCACGCTCCATCTACTTCCCCTTCTCGAGAATTCATCTTCAACAACACCAAAAATGGAACCATCCCTTCTCCTTCTTCGTCCCCTTCTCCATCCCCTGTTTTCCAAATCGATGGAACCCAGTCGCTGGCCTTCCTCCGCCGTCTCTTCTACCACTGCCAACAAACCGTTGATGGATCACTTGGGGAGTAATAGTACCATGAACAATAGGAGATCGAAAGATGCTCAACTGAGTAGGTACGATAGGGAGAGAATGATTCAAATCCAGAAAGAGAAGATGAGGAAGAGAGAGAGGCCGGAGTTAGATCGGAGGATGTGTTTATCTTTTTTGTTTTTCTTTTATAATTTAAGTGTTTAGAGGTAGTGGATTTCCAAGTCATTGCTGAGGTGGACAAATATCCCTACGTGGCACGAACAGTCAGCAGATTTAATGGAAAGTGGACAGAAGTTTAAACGAAAGGGCGTATTTATTAAACACCTCAAAATATAGGGTGTTAAATCGATTGGAAAATAGTACAGGGGCATGTTTGTTAACTTTGCATAGTACAGGGGCAAAAAGGTGTATTAACCCTTTTATTTATTTTTATTTCTAATATTATATTGTTATTTATGCTAACTGGGCCGGTTGAGTAATCTTCCACGTCAGCATTCAATATTGCTTCGAGTTTACGACAACAAATTTTCAATATTATACAATTAACAAAGTGAAAAACATTGAGTTCAAAGTAGGATGGAAGAAAAATAGGAGAAATTGAAATGTTATTTTCTTCTTTTTAAATTGTTTAGCCTTCGCTATTGATTAAGTGGCCCGCTAACTGGTTATTATAATGAAAACAAACCCATCATTATAGTAGTACACACATGATGACAATCATCAGTACAGTCGAATTGAACACATCTTCTAAAAAATACTGGTTCCATACCAACTCGCCTCTCTCTACTCAATCTTTCCTATTTCTTTCTCCGCTGCCGTCAGGCCCTTATAGGTGATCAGTGGCAGCTTCCGTTTTCTTCAGTTTTTTTATTTATCTTCTTTCCTTTGTTATGTTGCTTTGTCTCGTTTTCGATTCGACTGTTTGGGGTTTTGCCCCTTCTTAAGAGCTTGTCTCTTTTGATTTTCCCATTGTGGGCTTTCCGCACCCTTTATGGGTCTTTTGTCTCAGATCTGTTGTTGATGCTCATATTTTGATGTTGTTCGTTGGATTTCAAAGGGAGATGCTTGTAGTTTGCTTCTTCTCTTCTTCTTTACCATCTACCTCTTTGTTTCACCCATTGCGTTGGTGATATGGAGATGTTGTGGTTTCCTTTGTGAATCCGAGTGCAAGATGTTAGAGGTAGTTGCAGGGATACTTCTATCTATGGAGGACTTTTCGGTTTGCTCTACTTGTTTCCATCTCGCTGGTGACTGTTCAGATCCATTGGTGTTTAATGATGAGTTGCAGTCAGAGGTGAAGAGAAGAGTGGCGGCTGATAGGTTTTGTTTGGTAGGGGTTGATGCATTAGAGTTTCTTCTAGCTTGCTCCTTGGACTGAACTTTGTGTTTAACTTGGACCTAAGTTACTTTTTCTCTTAATGTATTTTGTGGATAAAATGCGGCACATGATCTTATAGTCTTCCCTATCTGCACGATATGTCATTATAGTGTAGATCCTGCGTCGCATACCCTCATAGTACCGTTTAACTACATGAGTATTGTTTTCTCCAATTTATCAGGATCCAACCGGTCGACAATCCAACTTGGCAGCCACATATGTTAAATAAATCAATTAAGTGGGTCCAGAAAAAGGAAATTAATTAACTTAAATTGCTGTAAAAAAAGCAAATACTTTTCCTTTTACCTTTCTCGTTGTTTTCTCTATTTCTAGCCTAAAATTACAGCCAACCCCAACACTCTCCATGACTTAACGAGATCGACGCCAACTATTGTCGGCAAAACTCACCGGCAACCTCAATCCCTGTAACCATTGCTCGGTGAGGAATTGATGGAAGGACTGGAGGAAGTAGCATCGCCGCCGTAAGCCACTTAATTGAAGAGAGCAGTCTGAAATCGAGGCTGATGTTTACGAATTTCGACCCAAGAAGTCCGTTGATGTTCATGAACCAAATCAGGTCACCCCCGAAGGCGAAGACGTTCGGCCCTATGCCAATCCTCAAGCCTAACAACAATCTACAACCCTAGGCAAAGATTCAGCTGAGTTACCCCGTCAAATCGTTTGTGAACTCACAAAGTTGTGGATTTCATCTTCTAATTTATCTTCAAATTCGAAGAGGAACTTCAACAGTCCGCCATTCGATCCAGACCTAGTTGCATTATACAAGCGGGAACTATCAGCCGAATGAGAGCACGTCAAACGGATGACCCCATTGACTAAAAAAACCTAAATTTTGAAGAACACGAACAATTTCGACACACTACTCAACAGGTTTTAGTTCATCGAGTGTGACGTGTTGATGGATTCGGGGTTCAAGGAAGATCTGAGATCGCCAATGGGGACCAAAGAAATGAAGGTTCCTGAGGTTTTCGTGAAAAAGGAGGCTGATCGGAGAAGCTACAGATGTGGAGAAGCTCGATGGGGAAGGGATGCTTTATGGTATTCAACAGCGGCTAACTGTGTTGGTGGAAATGCAAATTCAGCTTAAACGTGTTGTGTTTGAATTAGTTGGAAGGAAGGGATATGTGAAATGGAATCGATCGGCTAAACAGCCTTCCATTTTCCTCGCAGTCGTTGCTTCCTCTAACTAACACCCAAGAAAACAGCAACCCACTACTGCATATCTTTCTGTTGAATGATGATGATCAGCTGGAGAATTCTCTCCAGATCATGGCCAGAGAAAACCTTAATAAATAAGGAGCTCTGCTGAGTTACATGATACAGTTTTCTATGAAACTCTCTGAAACATAAACTGATCTGAATCCTTTCTTTTTTTTACCTCATTCCACTCTCAATCGAAAGCACCTTCCATTGAGGGAGAACTGTGATTACCTTCAGTTGCAATTGGTGTTCATCGTATCGGGAAATATTGCTTTGATGGCAGTGTTAATCCCACGATCATAGTGTTTTGTTTCTTCCTTCTTTATGTTTGTTGTTCTGTAACCTTTTTCTAAGTTTATATTTCAATTTCAGTTCTATTAGATTCTAGTATTACGTTTGGAGCTTAATTTTGCTAACAATTTTGAAGCAATATGAGTTCCAATGTCAAGATTAGGCAAAATTTAAGCAAGATTGAAGCTTTAGATGGAACAAACTACAAGAGGTGGTCTCAGAGGCTGTTAATCGTGCTAGAATAGTTAGAAGTAGACTATGTGCTCTTCACAGATCCTCCAATCACTCTGATCGCCTCCTCTGAGACTATTTCAACTACAGAGGTCAACGAGAGGGGTCAAGCAACTAACAAATCTTTGTCAAGTCCTCAAGACAAGTCACTTAAGTACTCAAAGGACAACAAAACAACAAGGGGACATATGTTGAATCACATGAAAAATCCAATATTTGATCTGTTGGTGTCCAACAAGTCTGCAAGGGACATTTGGGAGTTACTAGAGAGGAAGCATATGGAGTTGATGCTGCTGAGAGGAAGAAATATGCAGTTGGAAATTGGTTGAAGTTCAAGTTGCAGGAGGACAAACCAATCATGGATCAGGTTCGTACATATGAGAATCTCACAACTGAAGTCCTTGCTAAAGGCATGAAGATGTGTGATATACTTCAAGCCAATGTGTTGATCGAGAAGCTACCAGAATCTTGGAGTGAATATAAAAACAAGCTGAAATGCACAAAAAAAATACATGTCGCTGGAGGAGCTGGTAGGACATAAAAGAGGCCAGTAGACAAAAGGATAAGGCCTCCTTATTGAAAACTCATTCTGTAACAGCTAACCTTGTGGAATCTGATCAAAATAATAGGTCCAAGCAAACGGTTCAAAGGAAGCCTTCTTGGAAGAACAAAAGAACTACACCATTCAAGATACTTGTTCAAGTTCATGATAACAACAAGAGTGGTTGCTTTGTGTGTGGAAAAATAGGTCACCACGCATACCAATGCCACTATAGGAAGGGTCAAGGTCCACCCAACAAACCACAAGCAAATGTAATTGAAGAACAAGAAGTTTTTGTTGTTGTTGTTGTTACAGAAGTCAACTTGGTGGAAGGGAAAGATGATTGGATCGTGGATTCGGGTGTCTTCAAGCATTTCTGCTTCAACAAGGCGTTGTTCACTAAGCTAGAAAAAGTCAATACAGGAGATTTGGTGTACATGGGAAATGCTAGCAGTGCCCCCATTCAGGTAAAGGAGAAGATTCTTCTTAAACTTACCTCTGGAAAAACTCTTGTTCTTTCTAATGTGATGTTTGTACCTTCTCTGAGAAGGAATCTTATCTCTGATGGTTTGCTTATTAAAGCTGGTCTAAAACTGGTTTTTGAGGCTGACAAGTTAGTAATCACTAAGAATGAGATTTTCGTAGGAAAATGTTATCTTTCTGGAGGATTAATGTTTGTCATAGATTCTGTTGTAATGATTAATGAGAAATCTGAAACTTCTTCTTATTTGGTTGAGTCTTATGATCTATGGCATGGTAGATTAGGTCATGTGAACAAAAATTCACTAAGACTAATGAAGAAAATGAATCTACTGCCAAATTTAAACAATGTTGTATTGCCTTCCAAATGTCATGTGTATATTGAAGCAAAATTTGCAAAGAAACCCTTTTCCTCAGTTACAAAGCGAGTTACTGCATTACTTGAACTTATTCATATTGATCTTGCTGACTTCAAAGATGTTGAAAGCAAAGGAGGAAAAAGATATTAACATTTGTGGATGGTTTTTCCAGATTCGCTAAAGTCTATCTACTAAGGACAAAAGATGAGGCTGAAGTAAAGTTCATAGCTTACATAGCAGAAGTTAACTGGATAGAAAGATAAACAGGGTGAGGTCAGACAGAGAAGGAGAATACAGCTCCAACTTTCTGAAAGAGGTTTGTGAAAAGGTAGGTATGATTCATGAAACTACAGCTCCCTACACACCGCACTGGCTCAGGGTCAGAGAATGATGGAACGTTGATGTTGCCGTGGTCTGCACCCCATGAGAACAATATGGACAAAAGTGACAAGGCTGAAGATGGAATAGTTGACTCTGCCGTCAAAGTCAACCCCACAACTCAAGTGGTTCATGAAGAGGAAGGCAACGACAAACTTCTAACCCACGAGGTTGGTCTAGTCAAATCCAATGACAAGGATTCCCTCCCCCAGTCCCCACATTATGGTATTGATAAAGGCAACACAAACATAAATGTGGAATTTAGTGGCACTGAAGTCAATCAGTTAGTAGTTAACATAAAAGCCAATAGAGTCAACCCACCTGACGTTGCGGTCAACGAACCTGATGTGGCAGTCAACCCACCTGATGTGGATGTCAACCAGACAGATGGCAGGCATTGGCTTGGCGTAGATGATGTGTTGGCTTAAATGGAACGCGAGGAAGCTATGAACGAACCTGTCCCGGAAGATGAGGAAGGCTGGTCCTCGCCCACCATCCCTAGCTCGCCGGACAAACCCACATACTTCTGGGACGGCCATTACAACCCATACTCTTCGGAAGACGAGTCTGAATCCGCATATGTGGCCCAACCGTCTTTCCCTAGTAGCACAGATTACGTCCCCCGGATTATAGCAACGACTCTTCCAGCGAATTCGATTTCGATGGTCGTGCCCACGAGGTTGATTTCGAAGCCGGGTCTAATGAGGAGGCCTTCAGTGATGCTAGAAACGAGGACGATGAGTGTGACCGAGTTCATGATGAAGAACAAATGCTGAGCGAACATGGATAACGATCTGAAGAAGATGGGGATCCCAGACTTGACCGCTATCCTATATTCCGTTTCGCTAGAGACTTGGACGCCGTAGAGATCGTTATTGGCAGGGAGTTCAAGTCATTTGCTCAGTTCAAAGAGTTTTGCAAAGTCAATGTTGTTAAGAGCTGAGGTGGGGCCAAGTTTCTTGTCAACGACAAAGTGCACTACAAGTGCGTATGTGTGAAAGAATGCGACTTCTGGCTATCATCACGCACTCGTGGTGGTTCTGACTCCTTGGTTCTAATCTCTGGGTAGTCGGAGCATGACTGCCTGATGGAGAAAGACATCCGAGCTGCAAACCATGCATTCATGGCAAACCACTATGTGGCTAGATTTAGTATAGACCCTTTGTGGTCCCTACGTAACTTCATTCACACATTTATTACGGATTTTGGACTGAAGATAAATATGATGAAGGCGTACAGAACGAAGAGGGCAGCATTGAGTCTGATTCATGGTGAGGAAAATGACCAGTTCAAGAAGTTGTGGGACTACGGAGCTGAGCTATAAAGGACTAATCCAGGTACAACAGTTGATCTTTGGGCTCGATGGTTGCCACATGAAAAACATTCCAGGTTGACAGTTGTTGGCCGCTGTGGGGGTTGATGGCAATGACGGTATGTTTCCCATTGCCTGGGCAGTCATCGAAAGAGAGTGCGAGGCCAGTTGGGGTTGGTTCTGGAGTTACTCAAGCGTGACTTGGACATTCCCAACGCACCTGGCTTGACGTTTATGCTAGACAGACAGAAGGTAAGTCTCAACATTTTGGTCCCTAAAGTACAGTTAGTTACTTCACCCCCTACCTAATACCTCTAGTACTGCATGGTTAACTCACTAACTGTTACGATTCCAGGGCCTTCAAAATGTCCTAGAAAGAAGGTTTCCATATGCTGAGCACCGTTACTGTGCGCGCCATCTCTACGTGAACTTCAGTGATAAGTTTACCAGAGGTCATACCTTGTGGAATATGTTTTGGGCTGCCTGTAAGGCCACTAATAAAGGTGCCTTCGATGACTCCGTGCACACGTTCAGGGAGAAGGGTGACAAGTACATGACACCAAAAGGTTTGACACCTATGGAATTGATGCAGAGGAGAGGCTTACACTTGTGGTGTAAGTATTACTTCCAGACTCTTACGACTTGTGACATTAGTGTCAGCAACCACTGTGAGATTTTCAACAGATAGATACTAGAAGCTCATGACATGCCAATCCTCTCTTGCCTCGAAGCCATCATGTTTTGAGATTGTGTATTTTGTTGATGTCAGACTTCTGAATGTGTTGGTCTTACATCGTATAGATTCAAATGATGAAGAGGATCACGGTTAGTGGAGGACAAGAAGAAGAGGTGGCTCGAAGCGGACCGAGACATAAAAAGAGGAGGCTCTAAGTGGGAGAGTTGGTAACCAAGAAGGACAAGAAGGGAAAATCTTATAAGACCGCCTGAAGGACCGGTGAGAACGCCCATGGGTCTGGCGGGGTATGTAATCAAATTTTTTTTGCTATTGCTTTGTAGATGGTGCGTTGCTTTGATGGGTATGTTACTATAAATTTTTGTTGCATGTCGTGCTTGACGGAAATGGGGCATCTTCATCAAACCCAGGGTCGAACACTTCTGCTAGGGACTCTCCTCCACAACATGTGCCAATGGGGAATGAAACTCCATCTGTGAGGGTAACTAGGAGCAAGATGAAAGTGACTCGTGGAAGGCATACCGGCTAGGAAGACTGAGTGATGTGTGGGTACATATTTTGGGTTTAGGACATCGAATGAAGGATAATCTATGTAGTAAGGGATTTGGATTCTTATTTTGTGTACCGGTTCCTAAACCGTGCAGGGAACTTGACCCCTGAGGGATGTGGATTCTTATTTTGTGTAAGGGATTGTAAAACCGTGACCGGTAGTCCATGTGGTTAGGCATGACTGTAATCGCTTATTTTGTGCAAGACCCTAAACCTAGTATTTGAGTACCACCAAATATGAAAGAAAATTTTCATAAGGAAGTTTGTTCAAGTACATAGTTAAGGAAAGGAAAGTTACACAAGGACATCTCATTTTTTAACCCTAAACCCGAAACCGCTTGACATTTCAAGTTGTGAAACTCTCTTCGTTAGCATCTCCAATTTAGTACTGACATTCGTCTCACTGTTACCCATGTCAGCTTGCTCACCTAAATACGTCCGGAGATTCTTATTCTCATATTCTAGTTCAACAATTCGATTTTGGAGGAAATCAACTAGGCGTACAAGGCCTTGCTTCTCCGCCGTAGCTGCTACTTTGACATCGTACCAGACGAAGAAATCGCATCCCGACTCAATCTACATACGCAATAAGCTGACGCATTATAACAATGACAGCCAGTACTCCGACTACAAATTTGGGTATTCAGCCCACCTTAGAAACATATCTTTGGCACCCGAAGAATTTCCTCCCTGGGTTCGCATCAGTATGCGAAATTCTTCTCGAATCTCTCATACGGCAGTGGCAAAGCACCTCCACATCCCTGAACGCGTAGTGGAACTCGTCGTGGGCACGCACTAATCTATTTCGCGACATGATGATGCTAAACCTGCACCGATTACAAAACCCCTAAAGCTCCAAATTAGGATTCCAGGAAACCCTAAACACCTTTGCCTAATACTCTCTTGTAGAGACTTACCTGACTGTGGGAAGTTCTTGGGTCGTCGAAAATACTCGTGAGCACGAATTTGCATTGCCGTTGGAGGTTTGCCAATGGAGTTCTGCTCATATTTAATTTTTGTAACAATGGAGGTCTGCTCACCCAAAGGCATGGGGAAAAGAAGAAGAAGGTAAGGGAGAGAAGTCTAGCCAAAATAATTTATGTGGGTGGGGTGAGACACGTGTCATCCCACTATTCTCATTCCCGCCATGCACCCAACGCCAGTAAGGGTTTTCGGACCGGTCGACTCGTCTCACAAAACCAAGGCGAATCGAACCGCAGAGGCGATGACTGGGCAAATAAATGACGTGGCGGTACAACGCGGCGTCGTTGCTAGAAAAATTTGACAAAAAAATGGACGGCCGCAGACGAAATTTAAGGTCAGGACCATTTTTATAGGTTTTACACATGGTGTACGGGCATGTTATGCTCTGAAACTTACAGTACTCTTTAAGTCAATGAACCTGTTTCGAACCTGAGAACCGTTGTTCTTGGAAGAATTAGCGCGCGCTCTATCTAATCTGTTTTCTAATTTGATTCTATACAGTTCACTAGGGTTTGCCTTTGATGCTTTCACTTCTCCGGCCGGCCATGCTTCCTTCCTCGCGCTTCCTCCTCTGCCACCATTACACTCTCTCTCTCCGCCACCTGCAACGGAGACTCCTCTGTAGCTCCTCATCCCCTCATGTCCCATTATCACATCCAACTTACATGATCTGGTCCTCTAACACCTCCCTCGGCAAAACCCTCGTCTCCACTGGTCTAGCTTTCTCCTTCCTCCTCTCCCACTTCTCTCCCTCACACCATCGCAAGCTCCTCTATCTCAAACCGGTTCAGACTGGTTTCCCCTCTGACTCAGACTCCCATTTCGTCTTCTCCAGACTTTGCTCTCTTGCTTCCCAGCGAAGTGCAGCTGATCCTTTTTTCTCCTTCTCCGCCTACAATTCCGTCTTTCAATCCTCTCTTCCCGCTGCCAATGCCTTCCCCGGGGGACAGAATTTGAACTTCAGTGAGAGGCAATGCAATTTATTAAGGGCCTCGACTAAGGGTTCTGCTGAATTAGTTTGTGAGACTTTATATGCGTGGAAGGAAGCTGTTTCCCCGCACTTGGCTGCTGAAAGGGAGAATTTTACGGTGTCGGATTCTTCATTGGTGAAGAGGTTGGAGAAGCATCTTACGACTTCTCTGGAAGGGGAGTTCGTGAGGGAAGATAAACCAGCCTTTTGCATTGTTGAGACCGCTGGAGGTGTAGCTAGCCCTGGTCCTTCTGGGACTTTGCAGTGCGATTTGTATAGGTATCTCATGCCTAACTCATTTCCTGTGCGTTAAAAGGTCTGGAATGATAATTTCAGAATCTCGAGTCTTCCGATTTTTCTCCTCACAGAAAATTTTGAATGAAGATTGCTGCGCGGTAGTTGCTATGACTCTAACCCCTGCCAATCTTTAGCTTTGTAGTCAGCACTGTCAAGTCAAGTGCCTAATGTTGATCTGTTCGTGTTGTATATCATTTCGTACACAAATGATGTCCTAGGGCAGATGAACGGAGTTACCTGGGATCTATACCTCGTATACATTTATTTCGCTACATTTGGAAACTTGTGCTAAATTTCTGCATCTGTGATCTCTCGCTTGAAGAGCCAGAAGAACAAACTTCAGTGTTTAGCTTTAAATGTCTTGACAGTGTTAAGCTGCAACTTTAACCTACCTGTTTATGCGAAAAGCTCTAGCAAGTCTTAGCTTTCTTGTAGCCAGATACCGTCCATATTGTCGATAATCTTTTTATTTTGCTTCCATATCGAATTTGTGTGAGCAGGCCATTCCGTTTACCTGGGATTCTTGTGGGAGATGGGCGACTTGGTGGCATATCTGGAACTGTTTCAGCTTATGAGAGTCTGAAACTTCGAGGCTATGATGTTGTGGCAGTTGTGTTTGTGGATCATGGCCTTGCTAATGAGGATTCATTACAGTCATACTTTAGAAACAGGTATTTTGATATGGTTATTTTCTAAAAATATTTCTCTCTTGCATTTGGCATTGGTTTCTTTTGTTGTGGTTACTGTACTTTTGTTGAATAATTCTGGTTCCTTTATCTGCAGTTATCAAATTGATTAAATGAATAATGGATCTGAATTTACTTTAGAAAACAGTATTTTTCTGTTTCTGCAGGGTACATATACTTGTGCTTCCATCCATACCATCGGATATGTCAAATGACCTGGTGGAATGGTTTAGGGATTCTGACAAAGTATTTGATTCTCTGCGGGACATAATGCTGTCAACATTTGAAGAAAGAATCCGTAGATTGAATGACATGCCAAAGAAAGCAGGAGATACTTTATGGTGGCCGTTTACTCAGCACAAGCTTGTACCTGAAGGAACTGTAACTGTCATTGATTCACGATTAGGCGAGAACTTTGCAGTTTATAAGGTTAGGGGTTGATAAAGTTCTTGTTGTTGGTTCATTGTGCTCATGAGTTGTTAGCCCATTCTTTTGTTTCTGGTTTTCCTTTATCTACTACTAGTATTTCAAATGTAGTTGCGATGTCAAACTAATTGACCATGTAAGAAGTTTCATTTATTTGGTGGAAAGTTAAGAAGGAATTAAATTGGTGGAATTTTTTGAATATTTTCAACCAACAACTATTAGTAGTTTGCTATGTGTTGCTGTTTCCATGTCTGTCACTGTATATTTTTGCAAACCAAGTGGTTATATGATCTCGTCAATTCAATGCTAGGCTCAAAACAGTGCATCTCTTACTCAACAATTTGATGCATGTGCTAGCTGGTGGACTCAAGGACCTGATGCTGCACTGCAGGTAATGAATGTTTCAACCAACCATCTTCATTTTTACCAAGTTTTTGTTTGAGTTGCGAGGAGCACTTTACTGTTGTTTACTGTCACTACTGTATCGATCATGTTGCTGCTCTTTTCCCTTGAAGAAGATGAACTTTTTTCCAGTCTATCTAAGTGTATTTGTATTTGTTTCTGCTTCTGCAAGTTCTTTGTTGTTCACAAGTCATCAGAACTGAAGATTTTGGGGGAAAAAATTTCCTTGATCCTTTGATTAGAGAGATATTACAGATACATATAGGTCTTGGATTAGAGACCTACCTAAAGTAGAAAATCTATACATAATATCTTCCTATTTAGCTAACTACAAATTAGGAGATAAATATGGAAGTTAGCTAACTTTAATATTAGTCTCGATATTTCTACACTCCCCCTCAAGCTTGGGAGTATAAACATTAAACATCCCAAGCTTGGACAATAACTCTCGAAAAATCCCGTGCGAGGTCTTTCGTGAGGACATCAGCAACTTGTTGTCTTGTAGGCACGTAGCTCAAATCGACTAACCTTGCGTCACCTTTTCGGATATAAAATGCCGATCGATCTCAATGTGTTTAGTTCTATCATGATGCACTGGATTTCGAGCTATACTTATAGCAGCTTGGCTGTCACGGTACATCTTTACAGTGCTGTGTTCTGAAACTTTTAGCTCATTCAACAGTCTTTGAAGCCACATTGCTTCGCAAATCCCTTTCGCAAGTGCTCTATACTCCGACTCTGCACTGCTTAATGATACCACAGCCTGTTTTTTGCTTTTCCAAGTTACTAAATTTCCCCATACATATGAACAATATCCCGTAGTAGACTTCCGATTGGTTAATTCCCCAGCCCAACTTGCATCAGAATATACATCAATGTGCCTGCTGTTATGTTTTTGGAAGAATAACCCTTGTCCTGGAGTAGTCTTGAGGTATCGGAGAATTCTCATGACAGCTTCAAGATGCACTTCGTTAGGTGAGTGCATATACTGACTCACAACGCTCACAGGAAATGCAATATCGGGATGAGTGTGGGCAAGGTAAATCAGTCTGCCCACGATTCTTTGATATCTCCCCCTGTCAACAGGTGGGATTTCTGCAGTAGTAGTAAACCTCTTGTTTGCTTCCATAGGTGTGTTTATGGGCTTACAGTCCAACATCCCTGTTTCTTTAAGAAGATCTAGTATGTACTTACGTTGAGACACAACAAGTCCTTCCTTCGACCGAGCCACTTCCATTCCGAGAAAATATCTCAGTTCTCCGAGATCTTTAATCTCAAATTCCTTGGCAAGCTTCCTTTTCAGGTCTTCTATTTCTTCCAAATCGTCTCCTGTAAGGATTATATCATCAACGTAAACAATCAGAATAGATGACATTCCACACTTCTTATTGTGCTTGATGAACAAGGTGTGGTCAGCTTGGCATTGCAGATATCCATTTAACTTCACAGCTTCAGTAAATCGCTCAAACCAAGCTCGAGGAGACTGTTTGAGACCATAAAGAGCTTTATGAAGTCTGCAAACTGTGGTAGTACCTCTCCTAGTGAATCCCGGTGGTAAGTTCATATAAACTTCTTCTGATAAATCGCCATTCAGAAACGCATTTTTAACATCCATCTGAAATAGCGGCCAGTTAAGATTAACTGCCAAGGACAGCAGAACACGAACAGTGTTGAGCTTTGCTACTGGTGCAAAGGTCTCCTTGTAGTCGATCCCATATGATTGAGTGAAACCTCTAGCCACCAACCTTGCTTTGTACCTCTCTATATTGCCATCAGCCTTATATTTCACAGTAAATACCCATTTGCAGTCCACCGGCTTCTTTCCAATCGGTAGATTCACAAGACTCCATGTTTGATTTTTTTCGAGCGCTCGTATTTCTTCCTCAACCGCCATCTTCCATTGCGGATTTTCAAATGCCTGATCAAATGCGCTCGTACTCCATGTTCGTGCTTGCATGTTCTCAGGCATAGAGTCCAGAGAAGAAGGCTGACTCGGTTGAGCGTGTGTGATGGCTTCTACTTGCTCTCGGGGTCTGCGCTTATACACCTGCAACTCCTTTGTTGTGGGGAGGTCTTCACCTTCTTGTTGCTGCTGTATATCCAACTCAGTACTTGGATTAGGGTTGTCAGGTTCTTCCATAACAGTTGGAACATCATGTGGAGAAACTCCTTCACCTGTATCACTAGTAGGTTCAGGAAGAAGGCTCCATAACTGAGATTCACCAAACGTTTCCCCCTGAATCTCAGGACGTGTAAAATATGGTTGTGTTTCGAAGAATGTGACATCAAGAGTATTGTAAACCTTCTTTGTTACAGGGCAGAAACACTTATAACCTTTCTGAGATGTTGAATATCCCAAAAAAACAGTTTTAATGGCTCTAGGGTCTAACTTTGTGCGATGAGAAGGTAAAACATGCACAAAGGCAGTACAACCAAATATGCGTAGGTCGAGGTTGGAGGTCAAGGCTCGGAGATGGGGATATTTGTCTTGAAGTAGGTCACGTGGGGATTGGAAGTTAAGGACACGGCTCGGAGTACGATTGATGATATAGGTGGCTGTAAGAATTGCATCCCCCATAGGTACTTAGGCACGTGATTAGTAAACATGAGGGCTCTAGCTACCTCTAACAGATGTCTATTTTTCCTTTCCGCGATTCCATTCTGTTGCGGAGTCTCTACACATGAGCTAGTTTGAACAATCCCTTGGTCTTTCAAGAAGGATCCTAGGGTATGATTGAAGTATTCCCTAGCATTATCACTGCAGAGTACCTGAATTTTGGTATTAAACTGGGTATGAATCATCCTGTGAAAGTCTTGGAACACTGCAGTAGTTTCAGATTTTTGTTTCATAAGGTAAGTCCAAGTCGTTCTTGTATGATCATCGATGAAGGTAATGAACCACCTAGCACCATTAAGGGTTGATTCGACCTTGGCTGAGTGGGCAGCCTTTCCCCTTCTTTCTGACCGCGGCTTCCAATCTGCAGGTCTACCGACAAGTTTCTAGCATTTTCTTTGGTGTGCCACAGCTTCTTACAGTGGTCACAAAATGGGATGTCTTCTCCGCTCGAGTTGTTCTTTGGGTTTTGAGTAGCTATTGCAGATCTTCTGGTCTCTTGAACCATCATTGCTGAGTTTTCCATCTGAGTTTTAGTCTCAGTAACCATGAGCCCACGCCTGTACTCCTCTCTCCTTATTTCAGAGAATGCTTCTTTCAAGGTAGGAAAGGGCTTCATGCTCATGATTCTGCTTCTCGCATCATCAAGGCTTTGGTTTAAGCCCAAGAGGAACTGCATCGTCCTCTTCTTCTCCACAAACTTCTTGAAGAGCTCTGAGTCCTTAGGAGTCTCCCATGGCTGAACTTCATACAAATCGAGTTGGAGCCATAATCTGCCCAGCTGATTGTAGTACTCAACAGTGGACAAATCTCCCTGCTTAAAGTTATACAACCTTGTCTCCACCTCATGTAAGGCAGCTGAGTTGTCGACCGTCGAGTAGGTAGCTTTGACGTCATCCCACACATCTTTCGCAGACTGGTGAAGAAGATAGTTCTCTCCTATGTTGGTGTTCATGGAGGTAATAAGCCAGCATCTGACAAGGTTGTCATGTTCGAACCAGGTTTGATATGACGAATCGGTCTCACTAGGTTTAGTTGCAGAACCTGTGATATAACCGATCTTCCCTCTGCCGGCGATATGCATCTGCATGGATTGAGACCATTGAAGGTAGTTTCCTCCATCCAGCTTCTGTATAACCATACTCCCGGAATAGGGTTCATGAGATATTGTTGTTTGAGGAGCAGTAGCTTTTGCTCCGGACGTAACTTCGCCATCACCCGTAACTGCTGACATGGTGATTAATCAGAAAATTTTATAGAAAAGAAGAAGAAGAAGAGCTTGGCGGAAAAAGCTTGAGCAGCGGCAGTGGTAGGTTAAAACCGCGGCTCTGATACCATGAAGATTTTGGGGGAAAAAATTTCCTTGATCCTTTGATTAGAGAGATATTACAGATACATATAGGTCTTGGATTAGAGACCTACCTAAAGTAGAAAATCTATACATAATATCTTCCTATTTAGCTAACTACAAATTAGGAGATAAATATGGAAGTTAGCTAACTTTAATATTATTCTCGATATTTCTACAAGAACTCTGTGCTCCAATTTTTTTTATGGTGTTGACTTGTTAGACTTTTTGTTCAAATATGTCAATAAGTAATGGCGTTAATATATATCTGAACAATTTTCTTCTTGCTATCAGTATGGTGGTGAACACTTCCTCCTGGTCAAATGCCTGGATTTGTTCCCAGTTGACCTAATTCCATGATTTTTCTTTGTTCCCTTTCTGGTGTCTCAGTCACTTATTACTGGGTTTGCGTTGTCATCATCAAATGCTGAAGTTTTTAATGTCGTCACTTGTCTAATTTGATTTCAGATTGAGCTTGCTAGAGAAATGGGATATGCTGCTGGACGATTTGGTCATGTGATGTTCCCGGAGAATGTTTACGAGCCAGCCTTAGAATGTGCACAGCTTCTTCTTGAGGGTGTAGGCAAAGGTTAGTGCTCCTTAATTTCGTTGGTTTTGATGTCAAACCACATTATATAATATATGCAGATGATCCTTCTAGTATTGGCTTTTTCAGTGTAAGCTTCGTATGCAAATTAGCCAAGTTGCAGAAACATGGCCATTTAAAACTAGCTTATTTGTAAAAATTTAATGTCTTTCATGCAGTTCTATTTGTGTATAGTTATTTTGATCAGCGCTGATGACCTCTAGTATAGGGTCTGTTTGGACATATTCCTTCTCACTAGGCAGACACCTTGGATCTATATGATGAGATGATATAATATATGTATATATGGAGAAAAGAAGTACTTTGAGCAGCTCTCTATTGTTAAAATAGTCTTGGAACCCATTCTTCCTACTGTTGGATGAATTGCCATGTTCATCTTCATAAAGCAAGTACATTGCCTTTTAATTAATTAAGTCAAGTTAAGGTTTCTTCATTAATCCGTTTGAAAGTGGTCTAGCTTGATAATGCCAAGCAAATCAATGATATGTGTTATTACTTTTGCCCTCTTCCCTTCAAATTTTCTTTAAATTCTTGTATTCCACGTGATAAAGTTACTTTTTTTTTCAACTGGATTCCAAACACCTGTTCTTCAATAATTTTTTATGCATTGAGACTTCTTGTTTTATATGAGCCATTGGATAAGAATTTACCAAATTGCAGGTTGGGCTTCAAGGGTTTTCTTTTCTGATAACGGATCAACAGCAATTGAAATTGCTCTCAAAATGGCATTCCGCAAGTTCTGCTTTGAAAATGGCATGCTTTCTTGTGTTGACAGTAGTAACACAACTGAAAGATCCTTTATGCTAAAGGTGGGTTTAATCTCTGTTGCTTGTATTTAGTTTCCTAATGTGCTTTATTCATTTAAATTTCTCTATTCATATGTTTTGGTAAGGCAATTCTTGAGTAACTCACAATTTTCTAGTTGTCATCTCGTAGGTATTAGCTCTTAAAGGCTCTTATCATGGTGACACATTGGGTGCAATGGAAGCACAAGCACCATCCTCATATACAGGCTTCACTCAACAACCATGGTATGCAGCACCCATGCTTTGTTTGGTAGCTGATTTCCTAGCTAATTGGCAGTGCACTTGTTTGGTAGTTCTGTTATTGGTGGTTTTTGACCAAGATGGATCAAGTCTGTTTAGGTCGTTGATTTGTGCTGTTCCATGTTATGGACAATATGCTTGCTTAGTTATTTAAATGTCACATTTTTTATCGCTCAATATGTCAAATATTATATTGCTGGAGCATCAAGATTTTGCTATGAAGCATTGACAAAGTAATGTTATTTGTATGATTTGAGTATTGTAGCATAGTTTTGTGGGTGAATTTTGCACTTATTCTAGATTAGTATGCTTTTTATAGGTATAGTGGAAGAGGTTTTTTTATGGATCCACCTGCTGTCTGTATGTGCAACAATAAATGGATGGTTACTTTACCACCAGGGATGGATCTAAATGATCTGCATCTTATGGAGACAAGTAAGTTAATTTGAGTTTTTGAGTTGTATTTTCCTATATTGATCAGTCTCTCCATTGCCCTTTAGGAATGCTTATTGATCCATCATATTTCAGCCTTCAACACCAGGGATGAAATATTTGACAAGAGCAGGGACAGATCAGATCTTGCTCAGGCATATTTAACATACATTTCCAAACAACTGTTGAGCTTCTCAGAAAAAGAATCTACTGTCCATATTGGAGCCTTAATTATAGAACCAGGCAAGAAAATCATTTGATTTGATCAGCACTCTGTTAATGTTTTTAGGTGATATTGGCTCCAAGATAGGCTCACTGTTTTAATGTCATCGGTCCTTTGTGGATCTATTCTATGAATGTTTTCATTACGAATTTTTTAATACTTTTGTATATCTATCAATTTTTTTTTTCCAGTTTTTATAATTTGAAAATCGCATTCACATGTTGGTTCTCATTGTTACCCATGCATATGTTGGCTCTCATTGTTTTTACTTCTCAACAAAAATGTTTCGAGCACATATTACATGATTTCAGTCTCTACTGAACTTCAGCAGTACTATGTAGTGTTTTCCTACCACTGTGTTTCATGTCCTTCACATGGCTTATTGTGGAATATGGTATTTTCATCTAGGAAATGCTTTGCTGATTTGTTCGCTGCTCCCTTGCAAATTGTTATTGCAGTTATACAAGCAGCTGGAGGAATGCTCCTGATTGATCCACTTTTCCAGCGGGTCCTTGTCAATGAATGCCGAAGGAAAAACATTCCAGTTATATTTGATGAAGTGTTTACTGGTTTCTGGCGTCTTGGGGTTGAGGTCAGTGCCATGTTTTACGTATGTCAGTTTCAGTAGTTCTCCCTTATTCCGTGTTCTGCAGGTTCTTTTGTTTATTCTTCTCTGTATGCTTGTGATCGCTTCACTGTTGTTATAGGGAAACTCAACTGTTTTTTTAATTGGATGTTTGTGTATTTTGAAAGACTGCATCAGAACTGCTTGGATGTGTACCTGACATAGCATGCTTTGCAAAGCTGATGACTGGTGGGATTATACCTTTAGCGGCTACTTTGGCCACAGAAGCAGTTTTTGATGTGTTCACTGGTGATTCAAAGGTACTGTGTAGCACATTGCTGCTTGGCATTGATGATGCTTGACTTACATGTTCATTTTGTCCTTAATTATGATACCAAAGTTTTGAGGAATGGCTATTTAAGATATGAGTTATCATCGACTGAAGAAATCTACCTATTAAATATGTGAATTTGTTATCTGGTTGTTTGTTCTATCCACGTCTTGTCAAAAACTGTAGTCGAAGCCAGGCTAAAACTTAGTTTGCCACTCCAGACTCTTATACGTCGTCCTTATCCAGCAAGCCTAGGGCATAGTTTGTGGTTATGAGAAATGAATAATGCTAATATATCAACGTGTAGGCGTCTGTTATGACAGTTCATAGAAGATTACATGCTTGTCTTGTAATCCATAGTCACTAAGCTCTTCCTCTTGTTGATTTGTGTGCAGTTGAATGCCCTCTTGCATGGACATTCTTACTCTGCACATGCAATGGGATGCACAGCAGCTGCTAAGGCCATCAAATGGTTTAAAGACCCTCAGACAAATGTTAATATAGTTTCTGAAGGGTTGCTTTGCGAGGTATATGAAAGTTGTATTATTGTGTTGTCTTCTTTTAGTATTTGCTACATTGTTGGGGGCATCAGCACCGTGCTAGGAACTAGCGGACCATTGTGCATGCAGTGAGCTTGTTCTTCCCCTTACGATTGCAGATGTGGGACGCAGAGCTGGTGGCATCCATATCTCGCCATCATTCGGTGGAGAGAGTGATTGCATTGGGAACGGTATGTGCTGTGGAATTACGAGCAGAAGGGAAGAATGCTGGGTAAGTATGTTTTATCATATGCGTAAACATTGATTTGGTTGGTGAGGGGCTAATGTTATGAAGATGCATGGTTTCAGGTATGGGTCAACATATGCAAGGGAACTTGTAATGAAGCTGAGGGAAGATGGTGTGTACATGAGGCCACTGGGTAATGTCATATATCTCATGTCTACGCCATTGACAAAGCCTCATACCTGCAATCAGTTGCTCCTCGCACTTTTTAGCAGACTGCAACAGTTCCATCACTAATTTTTTTGTTAGAGAAAACATAGGAGTTCTAAACTTCTATATTTTTGTTTCTGGATGGTAGCCACCGTTCATTAGTGATGATTTTACTTCATGTGGTGCAACCCCACAGTAATAGCCATGTACTCTTTGTAAATTTTCTGTTTAATGCCTCCAAATTAGTTTATTTACAGTTTGGTCACTAATCGTTTTTCTATCTTGGTCACTATGTTTTTTTATTTCGGTTCTGTTTGACCTCTAAGTTTCTAGTATCCAAAATATTGGTTTGTGTCAAGTCTTAGTTTGTCGAGACAACTGTACATAAAACTAATACAAGTAAACTTAAGAAATGAGAAATGAAATCCAATCATGTGGAAGACTGTGCTGTCGAGAGGAGACTGCCACCCAATCCGCAATCTTGTTAAGATTCTGCTTAACAAACTTAACTTGAATCCATGCTCTTCCTTGAAGCAGACGAAGACTAGCTTCCATTAAAGCATAACATTCTCATGGCCACTGGTGCTTCGGGTCATTGATAGCTTCGACCAACACCTTACAATTTGAGAAGATAGTCGTTTGTTCTCCCACGGAAATGGCCAAAATGATAGCTTCGTGAATATCTTTCGCCTTTGAAGCTATTGTTGATGACCAGAAGAATGTACCATTCACCCCATCCCTCACCTGCCTCTGGTGGTTGGAAAGAACAACACCATAAGCCGCCTCTTGAGAATCATTAATAAACGATCCATCACAGTGTATCACCCAAGAAAGTGTACTTGGCGATGGGCACGAATTAGGATGGTTGTTGGTTGAATGATACTCGGACACATGAGCCGACAACTAGTATCTAACAAGAGTTTTGAATCCTAAAAGAAAATTAATTAATGCATATCTTTTATCAACTAAAACATACTAAAATAATACATGCACTCACCATCACCATCTAGTTCGGTAATAATGTCATTGATAATAAGTTGGTGCCACAATTATCCAAAGTTATCGTAGATATATTTGAGTCTATGTTGCAGTCCATCTCGCATTCAACAAGAATATTAGCCAAACGGTCACTCGAATGTTGGGTAAGAACATACAAAAACCTATCGACTGAACAAATAAAAAACAGATGTTAACAGGTAATTACTACTAGTTTTGAACCCGACCTGTTGGTCGGGAATTTTATTTAACAATAGTTATCATATAATATTTTTATTTCTTGGAAGCTATTAGATTTAGAAGTGAGGAATGATACAAATATGTTTCATTTCAAACGTATGCCTATACTTATTTATATTTAATCGAAAAGTAATCTATACCTATTTAAATACATATTCATATCTGTGTCGCGAATCCAAAAAGCAGTGTCTAATGATAATCATATATCCATATTCAAAATCATATCCTTGTCGTAAACCATAATAGCTTCTCGTCGCCATTCCATGAAAATCTCCAAGATTGTTCGAGTCACATTCTTTTTCCTTAGTCAGATACCATCAACGCTTTAGGCAATCAATACACATATAATCAAAATCATATGTTGGAACATCAAGCACGACCAAATTTATATTTTCCTTGTTTCCCCAAGTATCACGGGTTACCCAATGCCTTCAACCCAATTAAGTGTCTTGACCATTATTAACACTAATTTTCTAAAAAGTTTAATATTATTTTCTTAAATATTTCTATAAATATTTCCATAATTTTTACTCAAATCTTACCTGAGGTGATTAAAATTTATTGCCAAGAGACACTTATAAGTTTGCAATGGAATAAATTCATAATTTAAATTATTTGTCACTTGACTAACATGTCTCCTATTAAACTCAACCCGAGACTACTTAGCTTGTGTAACTCCTCAATTTCCAACCAAAGTACAAAACCATTGAAAAAGTAAATAATTTATTTAAGTACATGATAATCACCGTCCAACCTATTGATAATTCAATTCAACTGGCCACAACATATATAACTCGTATAATCTTATTAACTTGTTATCTAGTGGACCATACTTCTCATAAATCAAAATACTCCAATGCTATATAGATACTTCTTCCACAAATTTCAAAAATAATTCTTTCTAATATGCAATATGATCGAACTTGATTCATGGCCAAAATCCATGAACCCACAAATATAAAAAAATAAAATTTTTGTAATGATATATCGATTGAATAATTATAGATCTATAGATTAATTTAAATAATTTAAAATTGGAAAAGTATGCAACACAGATACCTCCAAAAGTGTCTATGATGATTTATTATCAAGTATTTAATACTTATTTATTATTATTATCTTCATTTAACCATAATTGATTTACATTTTATTAAATAATTATTTCTATTTCTATTAAGTTATCAAGATTTATAAAATATCATGTTATTATTTTTCATGTCTATAGTTATAAATATAAGTATATAACTATAATAAGTGAATGATTATTGTCGATGTGAATAAAAAAAGTGTTTGAATAAAATTTATGCATTTAGAAAAAAAATATAATAATTGTTTATAAAATATTATAATTTATAACTATTTTCATATATTAGTTTGTGTTAAGATAATATAGTTACCTAAAAAAAGATAATGTAGTTTAACATTTTTTAGTAAGATGTAGTTTAACATTTTTTAGTAAGATGTAGTTTAACCTTAATGTAATTATAATTTCATTCATAGGTGTTTAATTTGAGACATTCAATATTTAATGAAAAGAAAGAGAAATAATTGAATTTAGATTTAAAAATTGAGTGATGATGTGAAAATTTGTGTGAAGGGTTCTATCCTATGTGTCAAAACCAATTATACCATGCAACCATTATGATTATTAAGATACCATGAGTTTAACATATATAAGTTTAAGGTTGCAAAGATATGATCATAGGTTTGAGTTTAAATTTACCTAAAACATATATGACTAGAAAGATTTCAGAAGCTGTCGATGTAATGAACCGTTACAATCATATAGCCCTTCTTCTGGTTCGTTGTTGTCCACATATCGATAATGATTACAGTACATCCATTGTTATTGTGAATAAACTTTTGGATCTTGGTCTGCTCGAACATAATTTTTTTAAAGCATTTTCTTCTTAATAGTGTTCCTAGAGGAGACTTTGTACATCAGTTGTCATAAACTCATAAATTACTTGAAAAATAGGTTTTCCACGTCGACAACATCTGATACTCTCTTGTTGAGTTTACAAAAGAAAAGTCTCTCTGCCGTTGACTAATATATCAGTTTTACTGTACGCCTTTTTGAAATAACAAAAAAAAAAAAAAAAAAAGAGCGCGGCTATATATCTCTTTTCCTCTCCTCCAAGCTTCCTCTTCCCTCTTCAATGGCGGACTAGTTCCTTCTTACTTCTTCATCTTACTCCGTCTGTCTTCCTTCACTCTATTGCACCAAATCCTCTGGTTTTCAGATAGCACTCGTCCTGATTTATCCTATTTTTTCTTGCCGTTGTATTCGAGTTGCCTAAATTTAACAATTCGACAGCGGTTATTTTTCTCGCTGGTTTTTCCTTTGCGGCTGGCTTTCAATGAGCGATAAATAAACTTCTCCGTCGTCTTCTCTTCTAATTTAGTCGAGTGTGTTTTTATTCCGGGCTTTTTGTGTGATTGATTATCAAGTTGTGCGTCTCTGCTACATATTGTGAGAACTGAGAAGTGAAGTGCGTTGTGAATGAAAAGGTGACGCTGATGACTAATAATGATCGGAGTACATATGCTATTGAACTTTGCGTTTAGATAGAACAGGTTTCCGGATTACAGGGACGGGTTACGTCAGGCACTGAAGAATTAGGGTTTCGGAGGTGTTACTGCTTCTGCGTTTTCTGTTGTAGATATTGTATTTGTTCGTTATGGATATTGATACTGTGGGAGGAAATGATGTTAGCTATTTGGAACCTGAACTGTTGCATCTTCCCGATGTTTCTCCATTTGAGCTTAAGCCGACTACTCAAGTCGCTGAAGAGTTGTTTTCTCAATGGCTCTCTTTCCCTGACACTAGCCGGCTGGTAAAATCTTTGTCTATGAATACTACAGTATATGGTACTGTGAATTGACTTAGTTCTGTTGCTTATGTCTGTCTACGAATTGCAGGTAAAATCATTAGTTAGGGACGCCAAGGCTGGGCTTCCAATTAATGCATATGGGATCTCTTCTGGTTTTGGTGCTGGAGGAAGCAGTTCGGTTACAAATGCCAGTCCGCCTCCACTTTCACCTAGGAGTTCGTGTGTTTCTCCACGCACATCAAAGCTTAAAGCAAGCCCTTTCTCTTTGGCATCTCCACGGAAATTGGCTACTGAACCGGTGCAAGAAGTTATACCTCAGGTTCACTTATTTCAAAGGGGTCAATATCTACATTTCATATTGGATTGGCTTGTATGTGTCTCCTAAGTTTATGGAGGCGGAAATGTTCACTGCTCCTTTGTTTAAATTACTGCAGTTCTATTTCCAACATGGGCGTCCACCACCGAATGAACTGAAGGAACAGTGTCTTTCTAGAATCAATAGACTTTTCAACAATAATCTTGATGGACTGCACATAGATGGTTAGAAGTATAACCTTTTAATATTCTTCATTGCATTTAGTTGCATTATTTTTGTATCTGTGTCTTGGGATGCAAAGAACTGGAACAGTTGACTGATTTTCCAGTAATTTGTTTGGTCTTCTGGATACACAGAATTCAAGTCTGTTACAAAGGACGTTTGCAACCTACCATCCTTCTTTTCATCCGTGCTCTTCAGGAGGATAGATGCTGAAAGCTATGGGATTGTCACGAGGTATTTGGAAGTTCAATTGTTTAGCATTCTTTTTGGGAATAACCTTCTGCCAAAGCTAGTCTGCTTCGTTTTCTTGGCGAACAATTGCTTGCTCAAGCAGTCATGGATAACAGATGTGCTAGGTTTCTCTACTCATGCAATGTTTGTGTCTGATGCCCCTAGTTCTTTGTCATTCTATTTATCTGCAGGGATGCATTTATAAAATATTGGGTGACGAGCAATATGCTCACTATGGATATGGCAACTCAAGTCTTTGAAATTTTAAAGCAGCCTGGGCGCCGGTACATAACTAAGGTATGTTCTTCCATGCACGTCAGTTTTAACGGATAAAATCTCTTCTTTTGGTTGCTGATGGCTGACAATTATTTGCTGATTTTTTGTTTTGTAAAGGCTGACTTCAAACCTGTTCTTGAAGAACTGCTATGCACCCACCCTGGATTGGAATTTTTACAGGGCACACCTGAGTTTCAAGAGAAATATGGTATGAACAAAATCGACTAGTACTCAGGAGGATATTGTCATTATACCTTAAAAAATATGAAACAGTTTCTGACCATACTAATGTTCTTGACTAATATTAGTTTCAACTTCTGATGTCCACAGCTGAAACAGTCATCTGCAGAATATTTTACTCCATCAATCGATCAGGAAATGGCCGTCTGACCCTAAGGGAGTTGAAACGTAGCAATCTACTCTTTGTCATGCAACAAGTTGAAGAGGAAGAGGAAATTAACAAAATCCTAAGGTTTGTGCATCAACTGATAATTGTTTGTCAATTAAGGATTTGACCACAGCTAGCCCTACTGCATGTACTCATCTTGCAACTTAATCACCTGGGCGTATTATCATCCATACTTGTCTCTGCATTTAGGTAGATGGTCGACATTTAACATATGACACTAACTTAAAATATAATTGGACGTGCAGGTACAGTCTTGTAGATGTTTCTGTTGTTATAAATATCAATTATTTATGGATGTACTAGATGGTTCTTCTTGGCTTTGAATTCTGTGTCCATTACTCTGAATGTTTTTTTACTCAGATACTTCTCCTATGAACATTTCTATGTGATATATTGCAAATTTTGGGAGCTGGATACAGACCATGATTACTTGATCGACCGGGAGAATCTCATCAGATATGGTAATCGTTGTCTTACATACAGGATTGTTGATAGAATATTTTCACAGGTTGGCAGCCTTGCTCTATCACTCATTGTACAAGTTTGTATAAGATCATGTTACATTGAGATGAAAGAATATACATTGTGTAACTTGTACACAAGGTTTTATTTTACTGATCTCAGGTGCCAAGGAAGTTTACGAGCAATGTGGAAGGAAAGATGAATTATGAAGATTTTGTTTATTTCATACTGTCGGAGGAGGATAAATCATCAGAACCTAGTCTTGAATATTGGTAGTGTACCTCTATCTCTTTTTTTATGTCCTTCGGCTCTTGGTTACAGAACTGCAAATACTACGGGAAATTGTACTCTACCATGTTACAGCTTATAATTGCTCCAGCACTCCCATTTTGATGAATACTCCATCAGAAGATACTAGGTTTTCGTAGAAATAGAACTTCAAATATGTCCATGAAGCACCATACTAAAAAAAATATGCTCTTGACACTCTCCATTTGGAAATGCTTAACCACAGCTGCTCTGATACTGATACCCCATACCCTTGTTCAGCAAGTCAGGGTACCTGTATATAATATAGCATGGACCTCTGCTTGTTATTATTATTATTATTGTTATTGCAGTTGCCCTCTTATTATCTGTGTGCTAGGCGAAAGTGCCTTCATTTTGTCTATGGCATTCTATCTGACATTGGCATATGTAATGATGACTCATGTAGCCTACGATGATATTCAATGATGAAGTTGCATCTTCTTGCATTGTTTTCCTAATGTGTTTTACCATTCTGTACGGGCAGGTTCAAATGCATTGATTTGGATGGTAATGGTGTCCTAACATCCAATGAAATGCAATACTTCTATGAGGAGCAGCTGCACCGAATGGGTTGCATGTCACAGGAAACTGTTCCATTTGAGGATATATTGTGTCAAATAGTTGACATGATTTCACCTGAGGTGACTTGTTTCTTTTCGTTATTACCCTTTTTAAACCCCCATATCTTTGATGATGGAATTATCTTTCCACTGAACTGAGCATGGATTGGATACATTGCAGAAGGAAGGCTATATCACGTTGAGAGACTTGAAAAGAAGCAAACTTTCAGGAAATATTTTCAATATTCTTTTCAATCTCAACAAATTCATGGCCTTTGAAAGTCGTGACCCATTTCTAATTCACCAGGTAGTTTGAATCACTGATAGTGTGTTTAAAAGTAGAAGCCTTTGACGGTAAAACTCATGCCTTATCCTATTCCTTGGATGTTGTAATGAATCAGGAGCGCGAGGAACCAACTTTAACTGAGTGGGATCGGTTTGCACATAGAGAATATATTAGACTTTCAATGGAGGAAGACACAGAGGTCGTCTCAAATGGAAACGTAGAAGTGTGGGAAGAATCACTGGAGGCTCCATTATAAGTGGTGAGATGAGTTCCCAGTTAAAGCTACCGTGCGACGCAGAGAAAACGTAGGTGAGGCTCTACTTGGACATGATCGTTTCTCAAGAGAGGAAATTTCTGCTTCTGGTGCAGCCAGCAGTAGTTTAGCTTTCTCAGTCGCAGCATATGTAAATTTCGGAAGTATGTGAGAGGGAAGATGAACTCTGTGTGATCATGTCACAGAACTCATTCCCCAGCAACGACATAGCAGAAGGTGGTCGTGGATTCCCTCTGAAAGGGAAATGTGATCCATTTTTGGTGAGGTCTTTTCGTTTGTGTTGTTCGTTTCGTATGTGGTTAAGTAGTGAAACTGGTATTGAAATAGAGTTGTTTGTTTATACAAAGCAGTTTACGATACAGTTGAAAAACACAGTCAGGACATCGGTTGAGATGCATTATTACTTTTACTAGAATTACTCGCGATGCAGCGAAAAATTTTAGAGGACAAGTAATGGTAGTTTTGATTAATAGTGATGTCAAATTTTGAGATGGTAGTGAAATGGGCAATCGAAAAATCCCAAAAGACATAGAAGAATGTTGATTAGCACATAGCGAGATGGTTGTGAAATGGGCAGCTGAAAAAAGAACCAAAGAAATAGAAGAGTGTTGATTGATTAATGAGCAGAATACGTAGCACACAAAAAAAATAATTGTGGAACAATGACAGGAGGGGCGAGGTTGTTTTTGCAACGTTAACTATGGAGATGAGAATGCTACAAGTCCATGAACTTTACTCTCATAACTCACAAACCCACCCAACACAAGATGACCCACAAAAGACTACTCTTAAAAATCTATGATCCAAGTCTTAAATACTTTAATGGAGGGAAGGAAACATTATTCATTCAATAGTAACTCCCCTTCTCCTTTTATATATAGAAATGTTACATGCTCCGGTGATGCGTGTAACACGTATCAGTGTGTAATTGGTCAGGAAAATTAATTAAAAAAATTACATTCTCAGGGAGTATAGTTTTTCGTATTGACTTTCTCCTTTTACTCTCCTATTTCTCCATCGAAGCTTCTCCCTTCAGAGCCTTCATTTCCTCCATCAGCAACGTTGATGATCCTCCAAAAAATGATATGTCAACTTCAGAGAAATTCACAACTCTCTCATCTCGAGCTCATTAAAACAGCAATTGCTTGAAGATGAATCTTCTTCTGTTACTAATTTTTTCATCTCTAATTTCAACTCAAAATTCTTCTGTCTGGACGGACTTGCTGCAGCGTGTAGGGATTTTGTAGTTTTGGGGTTAGAATTACTTAACTATATACCGTAAGTGACATAAGTTTGAAATATGTCCGAATTAGGACAAATATTAGGGGCAACACATAGCTCCCTAGCTTGCTATGCCCAAGACAAGCAAACATTTCTTTCATTTCTGAATTGGGAAAATTGCACTTTGTCCCCTCTACTTTACCAACTTAACAAATAACCCCTATACTATAGATCGCTCTTTTTACCCCCCTTTTGCTTTGACCACTTTGCATTTTGGGTCCTTTTATTTCAACTAATATCTTCATTAGGTGTCCTAGTGGGGGGAAATCGCTGGTGGGAGGGGGGATCGACAGTGGGGGAATGGCGGTGTGGTGGGAGTGATTCAATGGTGAGACGATTCAGCGGGGTGGGTGAAATCGCTGGTATGGGGGTCGATTCAGTGGGGAAAGGGGAAATCGGTAGTGAGGGAAGGGTAGCATGGTTGTTGGCAGTGTGGGGGAAATCACTGGTGAGGGAGGGGCAGCGTCGTTATCGGCGGTTTTAGGTAAATCGTTGGTGAGGGAACGACAATGGGGAAGAATTTGAAAATGAATTTTTGTACATCTAAAGACTCTTGTGGCAGGGTGGGATTAGGATTAGATTTTTTTTCTTATTTATCTACAAACATATATAAGCATTTTATATTTTTTCCTATTGCCACCTAGGATTTTCCATGCTTCTCCTTAATTGTAGGAAGGTAGTCAATCAATTAATTTTAATATAATTTATTTTAAATAAAATATTTTTTATTATCATAAAAGTAATAGATTTTAGGGAACTATGAGACTCAAACCAGCAACCTCAATGATTAAAGTTCTGTGATTTACCAGCTAAGCTAGACAATCTAATTTATAGTTATATTGAAACATTAAAACACATTGCTCCTCGACATTTTGTTGTACATTCAAGGAGAATAAAGAGTAGAGTGGAAAAAATGGTAATCATTCATTCATATAGTTTATTGACAGATGATGATACTTTTGTTTAAATCGGGCTCCATGTTGATATTTAATTAAGTGAGAACTAAAATGAAATAATTTATTTTTTTGTCACATATAATATCTTACATTATATACTCAAACTCTTTACTTACCAATCTATGTATGCATAGATAGCACTATCATTTTTACACACATGATGATAATGGTGAGAATGAGACATATAAACTTGATATTGATCGAATCATTCATATATGTTTGTAGATATTTGCTCACATGAATTCTTGAAAGACATTCAAGGTAACTTTGAGTCGTAGATTACTTAAATATTTAAAGCACGTCATTTATATGTGTTAAATACATTCACGCTAGCTAAGTTTTTGATTACTTTGGTCAAACATCAAGTTGTATAAATAAAAAATTATGAATATTTAGGAGAAATATTTTTCAGATAATATAGCTATTGAGTTAGAGAAAATAGGAGAAATAAGGTTGTACCTTAATAAGAGTAATGGTCACTAAGGTCAAGAGTGTGTAATAGTACGAGTCACGAGATCTTAAGTAAAGCAGGTTTATAATTCATTTACTATTAACATATTCAGAGTATTAATCCAGTTGAGTAAGTTTGAATTGAGCATATTTATCAAACTAAATATATTCATAAAATGATCTTTACCATAGTCTTCTAAGTTGAACGGACCAATTTTAAGGTTACATTTCTCAAAACTATTATTTTTGGATAGTGTTGATTTTTTAAAATCTAGACTTTATTTGTTTGCAAATATTTCAAGAGAATTTCAATTTTGTTTTGGGTTTTCCTTTAACTTACTTTTGTTGTTGATAAATCAAATATTTTGTTACAATTTTTGAAGTCATGTTGGTTTAGAAGACATCACTCATTTGAAAAATTGTTTAAGAGAAGTAATAATTAAAAAAAAAATTGAGTTGCATAAATTTAAAAAATTATGAATATTTAAGAAAAGTATTTGTCAATTAATATATCTATTGAGCTAGAAAAAATTGGAGAAATAAGATTGTACCTTAATAAGAGCAATGACCTGTGAGGTCACGAGTGTGTAATAGTATTAGTTATGAGAATGTAAGTAAAGACTTTTACAAGTCATTTACTATTAACAAATTCATAATATTGATCGAACCTATGTAGGTTGGACTGGGCATATTTCATCAAACATAGATATATTCTACTAAGTTTTAACGGGTCAATTAAGGTTGCATTTCTCAAAATGATTTTTATATAAAATGTTGGGGTTTTAGTCTCCACTTTATCTGTTTTGTAAATGTTTTGAGAGTTGCAATTTCGTTTTTTTTTTTGTCTCGTACTTACCTTTGTTGGTAAATCAAATATTTTGTTATAATATTGGTTAAGAAGACATAATTAATTTGAAATTTTGTATAAACTAAAAAAAATGAGTTGCATAAATTTAAAAAATTATGAATATTTAAGAGAAGTATTTGTCAATTAATATATCTATTAAGCTAGAGAAAATTGGAGAAATAGGATTATACTTTAGTAAAAGCAATGACCAGTGAGATCACGAGTGTGTAGTATTAGTCATGAGAAAGTGAGTTACAAGTCATTTACTATTTTTGTCAAAAAAAAGTCATTTACTATTAACGAATTCATAATATTAATCGGGTTGAGCAAAATTGCATTGAGCATATTTCATCAAACCTAAATATACCCATGTAACATGATCCTTATTTTCATATTCTTCTAAGTTTTACCAGAAATTTCATCAAACCTAAATATATAAAAAATGATCATTATTTTCATATTATTCCAAGATTTAACGGGCCAATTAAGGTTTCATTCCTCAAAATGTTTTTTTTTGGGTAGTAGTGGATTTTTTACTCTCTATTTTATTTGTTTGCAAATGTTTCGAAAGAGATGCAATTTCTTTTTATATTTGTCTTGAACTTACTTTTGTTGGTAAATAAAATATTTAGTTACAAATGTTTTGAAGTCATATTAGTTTAGAAGACATCATTCATTTGAAAAGTTTGTTCGAACAAAAATTATAATTGTTTATATTTTTTCTCCTTTGCAATGATCATAAATGGACGTATTTCATTTTAGTATGTAATTGAACTTCATTAATTTTAAAATATTCTAAAATTAATCACAATATTCAATTTAAAGATTATGTGTATTTCGGTACTATATAAACAATTATCTAGATATTTTTATATTTTTTACTTTAAACCATTTAACTTCTCAATTAAGTAGGACATTAATTATTTTGACCCGTTGAGTTTTAGTTTAATTTCAATCCAAATATTTCAAAATTTTAGTTGGTTTACAGTTTGCTAAACATAATTTTAAATTTATCATTATAAAAGATCATTCATCATTTACTAATTATACTAAATAAACAACCAAAATATCACATATCGGCCAACGGGCCGAAAAAATGCTAGTTTAATTTATTCAATTAAATAATTGAAACTAATCTAAATCATTCATTCACATCTAAAGAGACCATGGTATAATAGCCCAAAGGAAAGGCTTGATCCCGTATAGGCTCCAACAAATTAATGTTTGAGTTGAGTTGAGAAAAGGAACCACAGAAATCAACTTAAACAATTCAAAGAACAAGTATCACGAATTATAGAGTATTTGGATCTGACCAGGCAAAACCAAACTTAGTTGAAACAATGACCTCCAAACAGAATTCAATGATTTGAACGGATTTGCAAGTTTTAATGGTTCAATGATATGCAAAAATTTCTTTCAGATCAAATTGGGCATCACTTACCGTACGGTCAGATCTTAACCACACTGCAGTCTGCATTATACGCAACGAAAATAACCAATCATTTAGTGTCCGAGTTGATCGAAATCTCCAGACTCAAATATACCAAAAGAGGCACGAGGTAGGTATCTCAAATCTCAATCAATACTAATGCAATAAATAAACCCATCATTCATGCCTAGCAGGAAACAGAGATCCAAGTAGTGAACACGGAGACCAAAAACAAGGCTAACGAACTCAATCTAGGTAGTAGACTCCTTTTTCAGTTTCGCAAGCTCCTGCCTCACAAGCCCTCCTCTCTGCAAACAAATACAACTTAGTCCTTAAACACACAACATACTTCACTGTATCATCAACAATAACACAATAGCAGCATGATCCGATCTCATCCCCGACCTAAATGAGGTATATAATCACAGGCATGGAAGCTTAACGCAATAATACAGCTATTAATCTTTCTCAACAAAAGCCTACACTCGACTTACTTTGATATGTTTGCTTATACGAAAAGAAGAAGGATACAAATATATATGATAAGAGAGAAGTAGAAGAATGGATACCTTGATCTTAGCCAGCATGACCTTGAACCTGTCAAAATCATTGAGAGAGGCTCTCCTCTTCTGGACAATGAGCTTCCTTCCCCATGAACTCTTCTCCCACTTCCCCTTTACGTCTGAGATTCAATAACACCACATTTCAATGAGTTCCTTTCAAGGTAAACACAGAGTATATCAGACAAGAACATGAACAAACAAACCTGCTTTCTCCATTGCTTCAACCAACGTTTTCTTCTTTGGAACCCTGTTGATCTCAATCTTGATATCGGTGAGTGTTAGCCTCTTGAAGTTCAGCTGGCTCCTCACCATATCTGGTGCATCAACCAGAGCCTGTACCACCACCAGCCACATTCGTCATTATACAGAACCAAATTCCAAATACTGGTGAATACGTTCATCATTGATATCAAGCAAAGATGAGGAAACAATGTTATTTTTTTGCAGACATTCTTTTCAACAAGTAAATCACCCGCCTACCTATTATATAAACAGAGACAATCAATCCATCTATCCATCCTAAGGAACATTGGGGAATCTAATTCATAGAGCTCTCACTATGAAGTCACCCTTACTAGAACAAAGAGAGGAAATAGAGCGAAAGAGCATACCCTGTTCTGGTCGACGACATCGACGATGACCACGAGCTTCCCGTAGTCCTTGCCGTAGTTGATCAGCGCCACTCTGCCGATCTCCACGTACCTCTTGAAACCCTACATATAATCTGAAATGTATCAACACACTGTCGGAGCAGCCAAACACATAGGTTCGATGATTCATGCTGTTGGTAATACTAAAATAGAGGTGCAAGCTCGTATAGTCGTATTAGAGCCGGAATGAATGAAGAACTCTCACCATTTTGGTCGTGGATCTGGTGGTAACAAGAGGGCGGGAAGAGAAGCCGAAGGAGGAAGAAGTAGAAGAAAGAATCAGTAGCTAGGGTTTAAGGAGATTGGGTGGAATCCGGCCCAATCCGGATGTTGGTTCTGTGCTCTGCTAATAAGTCCAGTCCAGCCCCTGAGCTCCATACCATTTTGGAAATCTTAGGCTGACTTCAACCATAGTTTTAGGGAGGAGGGCAAACTTATTTTAGGTCCCTAAAACTAATAAATTTCCTCCAACCAAGACTTAAATATGGGGAGTTAAAATAGGAGGGGGACTAAAAATGGGTTTTAGGGGGCATTTATTGCCTCTTTGAAGAGGGGTTTTAGTGAGGAGGGGACCACCACATTAATTGGTGGAAAGAGAATAAGTGGACTAAAAAACAAAATAAAAAATGTGTTTGAGGTTTTAAGAGTGGGGTCAATACAATAAATGCAGGAGAGAGGATGTATTTAGATGAGTTTTTGTTGTTTATTTATTAAAAAATATTATTTTTAACTTTAAAGAAGATACTTTGATGAGTTTTTGTTCATTTTCTAAAAAATTTAGTTCGTCGGATAACATTTCAACGAGATTCGAATAAATATATTTAATTATAACGACTAAATTACACAAAAACAATTTTACGAAGTTAAAAAAAAGTACCTCGGAAATTAATCAAATTTTATCGAAATGTTCATCTCGAATTATCATAAACAATCATAAAAAAATTAAAGTAAAAAATTTTAATTTGATTCTTCATAAGTTAGATTTAT
Source organism: Linum lewisii (assembly GCA_034768395.1). Taxonomy (NCBI): domain Eukaryota; kingdom Viridiplantae; phylum Streptophyta; class Magnoliopsida; order Malpighiales; family Linaceae; genus Linum; species Linum lewisii. Next base: position 56,006,172 of record CM068298.1, on the reverse strand, counting down.
TAAAATGGACAACAAAAAATTATAAGTCTGATATTTTAGCTCTTGCCATGATTGGAGCAATTGCAGTTTTCGAGAGATTAAGAGGCTTTATTTTGAAATAACACCTTAACATTTAGCCTCACGGTTGGAGTCAGCCTTACAAGGCAGTAATTGGAAGGCTTAATACACTTTTTAGCCCAATAAAATGACAGATTTGGTCTAATTTTTGTGTGTATTATTAAGGGTTAATGTTTTCAAAAAGCTCAAACTTTGCCGAATTATTTTGGAAAGGCTTTAATTTTAAAAAACCTCAAATCTATCCCACTTTTTGAAATAGTTAACACCGTTAGCCCTTGTTTGTAAAATTTTAAATCTTCTGGACTAGTTTGTGATAACGTTAAACACGTCATCGGCTGCCATCTGCTTCGTGTACTTTTATTTAATATATTTTTATTAGAAAAGACATTTATTTAATATATTTTTATTAGAAAAGACATTTATTTTAATCCATCGTCATCTATTTATCTGTGACCTAAATCTGTTGCCGCCAATCTCTCACCGCCGACATTGCAGATCTGAAAATAATACTTCAACGGAGCTCCGCCTTCTTCCCAATCATCTTTCTTCCCTACCTCGAGAATTTTCTTTAATCGAAGCCATGGAAGTATCCTCCATCTAAAAACAAAAATCCACCCTCCTCCCAACCCTGCCAACCCCTAAATCTCAGGTCATAATACTTCACATGGTGGGACTGTAGCAGAGACGACGGCGGCGCAATCGACTGAAACAGATAACGGGTGGCGGAGGATACTTACCCGCTAAGATCCAAAGGCAGAATGACTCGATCATCATCTGCAGGTCACGAATGAAGGACTCGACGGTGCTGGTCTGGCCAGGGCTGCGATTATTGGCACAGCAACGAGAGTTTAACTCTAATTCGAATCCTCCGAACAGATTGGGATTAACGTCTAAGAGAAGGGACTATTTTTTGGCAAAAAAAAAAAAAAAAAGAAGGGACTCGGCAAACAAGAATGAGAGCTGAGCATCCACTCCCGTCAAGTCATGTTCCAACTCCACCGTCTTGCAGACTCACACCTCGATGATAGTGGAAGAGGCCAAGAAGCAGAGGGTTTACTGCTGGTTTTGGGGAAGAGGCCAAGAAGCAGAGGGTTCACTGCTGGTTTTGGGGAAGAGGAAGAGACAATATGTAAAGGTTTAGGATTAGATGGTGGTGATAGGCAGCCACGACAGTTGCGGTGAAGGGGAGACTACACGACTTTCAAATGCTCCAAAGTCGGAGCTCAAAAAGCTTATGGGGCCAAATCATCCTCCGACCTGCAAATCAACCATACTTGCGGAGTTCAGATGTTCGTATCCCAAATCCTCGTCGACGGGATGATGGCGGCGGAGCTAGGCGACCACGGTGGGATCTAGCATTTCCTCAGCACTTGGTCTCAAATCTCCAGAATCGGATCAAAATCCAGCTCCTGTGATTGGCCATTGGTTCCTTGACGAAATCGTTCTTCCGATTCGATTCCAGTACCTCGTTCCCATCTAAATCCCTAATTAATTCCAAACCTCTGCTCCATAAAAAAGGATTGGTGGATGGAAAGATGGAAGGACTGAAGATGAAGAAGATGATGTCGCATCTCGATTGTTCCACCACGTCGGCGGAGACGGCGGGAAGAAGGAAGAAGGAAGAAGGAAGAAGAAAGGGAGGGCAGCACACGTGTCGCAACGTGTTAGCAGACGTGGCAGTCAAAATAGCATTTTGGTCACTTTCATCCAAAAAAAATACAAAGAAGGCCTAACGGCGTTAAGTATAGGATAGATTTGGGGTTTTTTTTTTTAACTTAGAGCATTTCCAAAATAATTCGGCAAAGTTTGAGCTTTTTGGAAATATTAACCCTATTATTTAATTGGCCAATTAGGCAGTTAGTTTTTCTTTTTCTTTCAGTCAGTTAATTGAGGCGTCGTTTGTGCTAGAGAATTGAAAGGTGGAAATTGCTTAGAATTGGGTCTCATCCTAGAATTCAACCAATTCTTTCGTTCGTTTTGAAAAAAAAATGTTGAGAATTGACTAGAATTGAATTCTAGGAGTGGGCCCATCCTAGAATTCAGACCTCCTCCGAATTCTCTGATGACAATGTGAGAATTCACATTCTAGGGTGAATTCAAAGTAAGATGACAAAAATGTCCTCGTTATTGGGGATGTAGGGATTAAAGTTGAGGCATTTTGGTATTTATCATATTCTTTTATTTTATTTGTTTTATTTATTTTATTTTCTCAGTCTAAGAACCTCACGCACTCACTCATCCAAACGATTGATTCTCGAAATAGCCTAGAATGCTCAGATCTTAGAGAATTCAATTCTCTAAGAATTGAATTCTCTCTCCAAACCAATTCTTGGGCACAAACGACCCTGAGTAGAGTTCTCCTAACAATGCTCCTATTTTATTGCATCCAATGCAACAATCCACATTCTCGTTATTTTCATACAGTAAGAGACAGAAGAACTGATGACAAATATTCCCTTGTCATATGAGCAAAAACTCGTCAATAAGGGCATAATCTCTCCATTAAGGGAATAATATCGCTAATAAGGGCATAATCTCGCCAATAAGAGCTCATTCTTGCTGATAAGGGCTCATATTCTCGTCGATAATGGCTCTTTCTCGCCGATAAGGGCTCATTCTCGCCAATAAGGGCTCTTTCTCGTCGATTAGGGCATAATATAATAGCTATCCTCGATTCGAGGATAAGCCATTGCTCGATTCAAGTTTATATGTGAACAAACTCAGTGCTTCAAAGTTTCAGATTTAGATCCCCTATCAAGATTTTTCTCTGGAACTCCATGAATGTAAGTTTTTTAAGGTTTCAACTGATCGAGTTCACAGTCACTTCCCCATCCCTCCCCCTACCCCCAAACCCCCTCCTCTCCCTCTTTCTTTTTGTTTTTATCTCCTAGGTTGGTTCGCGATCTATAGCACGCTCCCGCCCAGGAGTGCTACGAATCTATATTACTCTCTTGACAACAGCCTTCACTCACACTACCTCCACTTCTTCACATCATACTTAACACTTTCTTCCCAATCATCAAAACAACTCATTTCTGACAGGAAGTTTGCATAAACACTCTTAGCAAAATCACATGCTGCAAACAGGTGCCCCCTATTATCCACACCATAGATCACACACGCATCAGCTAATGTCCACAGTAACCATCACAGCTTGCCATCTTCTCCTTGGTGAGAATTCTGTCTTTCATCACCATCCAAATGCTATTACTGGTAATAATTGAAGCTTTCCACATGACATCATACCAGCAAACCAGACAGCATAATGGAATTCCAAACTTTCTTCAACTGGTATCCCTGCATATATAGTATCACCATCCCACAGAGCAACTGCTTCATCATTATATGTAAGGTGATCCCTATCCACATCTCTTACCTTCAAAATATGTTTCCAGAGCCAAGAGCCACTATTGGTTATCATAGTCCAAATCGTGCCTCCCTTCACTCTATAATGCATGATCCAGGGCACCCAAAGTGAACCCCCTCTACAAACCAGACTCCATAAATGCCTTAGGACATTGACTTGATTCCATCCAACTCTTAAGATTTCGAAGCCCCACTCCACCTTCCTCCTTAGGGATAGATAAATGTTTCTAGGCTATTTTAACCCTCTAACCCTCCTTCTTCCCCCCACAGAAACCTATTGTCGGCGTCTTCAACTTCCTTCATGATAACTGAACTTATTGTTTGGATTCTTCCTACATGAGCTAAGCTCTTAGCTTTCCAATCATTCAATCTAGCAGTTTTTTTAGTTATCAAGACCTGACAACCTTCTCTTTTGAGCTTTCCAATGCTTAAAGGAACTCCAAGATATCTAAACGGCAGCTTACTAATAACCAACCCAGTTTCTTTAACAATCACTTCGGCAGTGTTATCATCCCCTCCTGCAACATAAACCTTAATTTTCTCTCGGTTAAATTTCAACCCGGAACAATCTCTAAACTATACCATAACTCCCATAACTCCTTTCACAGCTTCCATTGAGCATTTAGTGAACACCAATAGAGCATATGCAAAACACAGATGATTCGTACCAGTTTTCTTGCACTTCGGGTGAAAAGGAATCTTACCTCCAGTAGCTGCTCTATCCAAAAGTCTAGACAAAACTTCCATCGATACTGCAAACAGAAGGGGGACAGTGGACCCCTTGTCTAAACCCCCGTTTTGCAGCAAGATATCCACACAACGTCTTGTTCAAATTTATAGAAATCATAGTTGATTCTAAACAAAGCTTTATCCAATACACAAAAGCTAAGGGGAAAATTCGTAGCCTTCGTTACATCCAGCACAAAGCACCACTCCACGAAATAAAACGCTTTCATAAGGTCATCTTAATAGAGCATCTATCAGAGATAGACTTCATATTATACGTCTTAAGCAACTCATGTGTAAGCAGAATATTGTTCCCTATAAGCCTACCCTTCACAAATATTGAATGTGAATCTCCAATGAGACAAGGTAAAACCTCTCTAAGCCTATTTTCAATGACCTTATATGTGATTTTGTATGTCACATTATAGCAAGAAATAGGACGATATAACAGAATGAGCAAAGTGAATTCAGTAAAGTGAATGAGTTTGTTACAACGATTAGAAATAAAGGAATAGGCCACATGTGCTTATATAGCCACGTGGACCTAACGACTAAACCAAAACGATGTGTTTCAAGCATGTTTAGCTTGGAAACTAAGGCACGAAAGACGGAAATCCCTAAAGGCTTAGTAAGAAAATCAACTACATTATCAGAAGAACTAACTTTGTGAACTTGAATCACCCCCTCCGTGACTTTGTCTCGAACAATGTGGCAATCCAGTTCGATGTGTTTCGTCCTTTCGTGAGCGACGGGGTTCTCTGCCATCTTGAGAGCTGAAGTGCTATCAGTATAAACAGGTACCGGATCTGAAATCGAAGCACGAAAGTCATTGAGAAGAAACTTGAGCCATTGAATCTCACAAACTGCAGCTGTCATTGCCCTGTACTCTGCTTCTGCTGATGATCGAGACACAGTGACCTGCTTCTTTGATTTCCACAAAATGAGAGCTTCTCCTAGGAATACACAATAACCCGTTGTAGACCTCCTTGAGTCAGGACATCCAGCCCAGTTGCTGTCTGCAAAAACACGCAATTTCAAAGTCAAATCAGCTGGAAAGAACAGGCCTTTACCAGGTTCAGATTTAAGAAACCGAACAACCCTCATAGCAGCAGAGATGTAAATCTGCTGGTTGACTAACGAACTGACTTAAGTAATTCACAGTGACAGCAATGTCAGGACGAGTAGAACACAAATAGATCAATCACCCAATCAACCTCCTATAAACCGAAGGATCAGACAAAGCAATACCAGAGGAAACACTTAAACGTTCACCAGGATCAGTAGGACATTCACAAGGCCTACTAGCCAACAAACCAACATCACTAATTATTTCCAAAGCATACTTTCTCTGACAAAGGACAATACCCTTAGAAGTTCTAGCAACCTCAAGGCCAAGAAAGAACTTTAAACAACCAAGATCTTTGATCGTGAATCTAGCATCTAGCTTAGCTTTAACACAATTGATCCCATCAACATCAGAGCCAGTCATAACAATATCATCAACATACACTAACAAGGCAATACATCGAGAAGTAACAGGATCAGTCCTGGTAAACAAAGAGTAATCAGACTTGCAGTAAACAAAACCAGCGCTTATCAAAAATTTAGTCAACTTAAAATTCCATTGTCTGCTGGCTTGTTTGAGTCCATATAGGGACTTAACGAGCTTGCATACAACATTGGGGTTAGGAACATTCAAACCTAGAGGAGGTGTCATGTAAACCTCCTCATGTAAGTCCCCATGAAGAAAAGCTGTGTTCACATCAAGCTGAAAAAGTGGCCAGTTTCTGACTGAGGCAACGGCTAACAACGTTCTGACAGTGGTCATTTTTGCCACAGGTGCAAAGGTGTCATTATAATCCACCCCTGCTGTCTGAGTGTACCCTTTGGCTAGTAAGCGTGCTTTGAATCTCTCCAATGAACCATCAGACTTGAGCTTAACCTTAAACACCCACTTGCAACCAATTGTATGTTTGCCTGGAGGTAAATGAACTAATTCCCAAGTCCTGGTTCTATCTAACGCAACCAACTCATTGTTGATTGCCTCCACCCAATTAGGATCCCTGATGGCAACTTTGTAAGACACTAGCTCACTAATGTTAGTGACAGAAAAAACATAAGAAGTATAAGCAGAAGACAATTTGGAATAAGACAGATGATCCTCCAAGGGATAACGTGTCAACGAACTTGACTTGGAAAGATTACAATGGTAATCTACCAAGTAACCTGGAATCCTCCTCGTTCTCTCAGGTTTATCCGAAGTAAATATCAGATCAGTAGGCCTGGCAACATCTTCGGCAGTTATCTTACTTATGTCATTAGAAACAAACTCATCAGTAGAAACATGTGGAATAGGTAACACAGGAGCATGATCTTGAGCACCAGTCATATTTAGAGCATCTTCAGTAGATGAACTACCAGAAGCAGAGGACTGACCCTGGCTCTTATCTGTTCCAGCATTGTGTAGAACTCTGTTTGAAATTCCAACGAAATTAGCAGCACCACCAATCACAGTAGCTCCATTACTGTTAGTGAACAGTGTGCGAAGAGCTTGGTACTGATCCACGGAAAAAGTGTAGCCAGAACCCATGAAACCATCATCCACAATATTCCCTTGCACAACATGTGCAGTAGGGACCAATCTCTGTCCATGACCCCTCCCTTTCACTTTGTAACCAGGAGGATACCCATTATTGGCATAGCACCGATCAACCGAATGTCCTGGAATACCACATAATGAGCACGGGGTCTCTGTGAAGCTTCTTTTGCCGAAGAAACAACCAAAGATTGACCAAGATTGGAAGCAACATCGATCTTCAAAGAAGAAGATCCAACCACCTCGCTGAAACCCTAATTCACGCTCTTCTTGGATGACCATGGAGAACGCTTGATTAATCGTTGGCAGAGGAGTAGTACGAAGGATCTGAGACCGAACTGCTCCAAAGGCTCCATTTAAACCGCGCAGAAAGCGAATCATCTACTCAGAAGTCATGAACCCCTGCATCTTGGAGGAGACATCACAAGAACATCGCGGCACACAAGAACACACCGGAAGGGGACGAAGAGCCACATACTCATCCCACGGGAGCTTAAAACACGTGTAATAAGCTGTAACATTGAGCTCTCATTGACGAAAGGAAGAAATACGATCATACAACTCCGAAATCCGAATCAGATCCGTGCGGCCAAAATGCGCACTCAGATCTAACCATACATTACGTGAGGAGTCGAGCCACAACACACTCTGAGCGATTTCAGGAGAGATATCTCGATGGATCCATCCGAGAACCAATACATTGGCACGTTCCCAGGCAGAGTAAAGAAGATCAGAAGACTCCGGTGGATCAATGCTACCATTGATAAACCCCAGCTTATTATTGGATAACAACGCCATTGAGAATGATTGAGCCCATCCATGATAATTTTCAGGACCAAGCAGCCGATCAGAGACAATCATCACACCAGGATGATCGTTAGAGCCGATGACGAACGGATTCGACACATCAAGCACCACAGGTGAAAAAAATGAGAGAGAAAGAGCTATCGCTCTGATACCATAACAGAATGAGCAAAGTGAATTCAGTAAAGTGAATGAGTTTGTTACAACGGTTAGAAATAAAGGAAGGGGCCACATGTGCTTATATAGCCACGTGGACCTAACGACTAAACCAAAATGGTACGTCTAATCTATTCTAATATGATAGCTTTTCATTTAAGTTGCATTAATATTCTTAGGCACCAAAGCAATGCTAACTGAATTAACAAACGCAAGGAGTTTACCTTGGTGGAAGAAGTAAAGCACTGCATTTGTCACATCCCTTCCCACAACCTTCCAATTCTTCTTGTAAAAACCAGTTGTAATACCATCATGCCCAAGAGCTTTGTCATTGGCCATAGATAAAGCTTTCTTGATTTCCTCATCAGTTACAACAACAATAAAATAATCCCCCTGTTAGTCACTAAGAGTCTTATTGATGACTGAAGACAACACTACAAAAAAGGGGCACTTAGCGTCGCTTATAGCGAAACACTTTAGCGTTGGTCACTGAAATGACCGACGCTAAAACGTTGACTTGCGTTTGACTGGTGTTTCTGCTGATCGACTCTAAATTCTACAAAAAAACGATGCTAAATTCGATTTTGGGTTAGAAACGAAGCCCTTACCCAAAACCAGGTTTAGCATTGGTCGACGACCGACGCTAAAACACGTACCTATTTAAACCCCCTAAAACTTCAGTTCCTCTCTCAGCCGCCACCCTAACCCTAATCTCAAACTCTGACCTCTCTCAATCCTCTCCTCTCTCTCCTGAAACTCTCCCAACACCACTAACACCACCCCCTCATCTCAAACTCTCATCCTCTCTCACCTCTCTCAATCTTCTCTTCTCTCTCTCCTAAAACTCTCCAAACACCACCATAGCCACCCCCTCACATCACCCCACCGCCGCCGGCACCACCACCCACCGGTGACATCGTCCTCGCCTACCGTCACCTCCCCCTCGTCCGTCGCCGACTTTTCCCACCACGATCGCAGCAACTCGAGTTTCCCCACCGCCATTGCAGCAACTCGACTTTCCCCACTACCGTCGCAACAATGACTTTCCCCACCGCCATGACCTCCAGCCTCTGTCACCCATGACGTCGCCTGCACCCACCGCCCCTACTAAACTCGAGTACCAACCCCGGCCGGCGAGCTCCCACCGTTGTTCTTCCTGAAACCCAGATCTGGAAAAACCCAGATCTTGAAAAAAATAAAAATAAAAAACAAAAAATTAAAAATGAATATAAAAAATGAAAACAAAAAATGAAAACAAAAAATGAAAAATTGGGTTGGTCATCAACCTATTCGGTGAACCCGTTATTAGCATCCGTGACATTAGAAACGACGCTAAAATTTAGCGTTAGTCGATGACCGATGCTAAGGCGCAGATTCAACCGATGCTAAACGCTTGGTTTTTTTTGTAGTGCAAGTCCATTCTCTTCACCACTGAACTCTCTCCCAACAGATTCTTATAATAAGCAACAACCACCTTCTCCATCTGCTTACGCTCTCAAACCATGACCCTATTAGCATCCATTAGCCGCCTAATAATAATTCTCACCTTTCTACTTCTAACATAGTCATGGAAGAATTTAGTATACCCTCTTTAATCCAAGTAGCACGAGCTTTAGCTCTAAAAATACACTCCTTCGCATCTTGAAGCAAATCCAGATTCTGCGTATTCGAGCTTACCAAATCCAAATTAGCTTGGCTAGGATTAGTAAACAACAGAATTTTGCTAGCAACCAAGTTCTCTTTAGCAAGATGAACTCTTTTGTGGATATATGAAAACCTAGAAGCATTAAGATTTTTCAAACTTCTTAACTTCCCATATAACACATAAAAGCCCCCTGCTATTAATATCCCAGGTTGTTTTAACAATCGTCCCATACTCAGCATCCTTTTACCAACAAGCAAAGTACTTAAAAGGTTTTGGGAAAGTAATATTCTGATTTTCAAAACTCAATCAGTTGAGCACAATGATCCGAAGAAACACATGGGATGGTGGTAACTCTGTTGAGGGGGAACATACTCTGCTAGTCAATATTAATAAAGGTTTTATCAAGACGCCATGAAATGATATCACTATCTCTATTATTCAACCAAGTGTACTTAGGCACCTAGAACAATGTTACATCATGATAAGGAATTTTATCAAGGTCGTATTCCACGAGGGCTCTCTCAATGGCTAATACTCACACGGTTCATGGACGGTCTATTCATTTGAAATTGGTTTTAGTTTGGAAAGAAAATAAAAACATAAAAGAAACTAAACAAGAAAGCAAATCAAAAGGGTGCAAATCAAAGGTAAATGAGGTTAACTTGGAAAGATAGGTTCATCATGCTCAAGAGGTATAAATGCACAAACAAGCCAAACATGATCGAGGATGCAATCGAATGACCACACAAATCCCTTCTATAGACTCAATGCACTCTCGTCGCACCAAATCCCTATCCTATAACCACTCAACCTAGGCTCTCGCTCTCAAGCTAAGTGACTAAGGATGCATTAAAGGTGTTTGATGAAATGCCAAGCTACAAAACCCTCTCCTATGACTCTATGACCACTAGGCTAGACACCACACTCTCATGCCAATGTCCTAACACTAAGAGAATCATCCAAAGACTAATCAAAGTTCAATTGAGTGAAAATCCTAATGCACACCAAGTGTTCGATAAAATGCACAAGTGAGAAATCATGCAACCATGGTTGAATTGAGATGATCTAATCTCTTAGAACACACTCCCTTCAATCCCTAGACCTACAATCCATGTAATCTAAGCACTCTCATGCATTACATCACAAATAATAGACCAATCAAGCCATAGCCATCAATGGAATTAACAACAAGTCATAGAGACCATCCTCATACAAGCCAAGAACAATCATAGCATGTTTGTACAATTCACCTCTATCCTAGCACAACCATCTATCAATCCAAGAAAACCTAAGAAATCAGCCACACATGGCCAAGGAAACAAAAGAGAAAGAAAGAGAGATGATCACCAAGAACACCATGGCAATCCTCCTCTTGCAAGCTCCTCTCCAAGGTTGTGGGCTTCAATCCAAGCTCCTCTACTTTGATTTGCACCTTGCTCTAGGGTTGTGGAGGATTGGTTGATGAGGAGAAAGTGTTTGAGAAGTTGAGAGAAAAGGGTTTTGAAGAAGGCTGAAATCTCAATCAATGAATTCCTCTTCCAAGTTGAACGCGACTCCTCTTCATATACTCGGCCGATTTTGCTTCATATTTTCGGCGAAAACTTCATAAGGTTTTCGCCGAAAATTCCTTCATAAATCACTGATCCAGCCTTGCATTCCTTCTCATGTTTTCGACGAAAATACTGGAAAGTTTTCACCGAAAATCTCTTTGAAGATCAAGCCTCCGCCGACTGCTTAGAATTTTCGGTCCGAGAACTCTAGGTTCTCGGCGAAAATTCCTTTAGCTGAAAGTGCATTTTCTCCAATCTTGCATCGGCCGTATCTCCTCCGTCCTAGCTCTGATCGACCTCCTGTTTGATCCCACGTGCTCCTTGTCACCAGTAGTACGACGCCAAGACCTGAAAATGCCAAGAAAATAACTCCAATAGACACGGAATTGGCCTCAAAGTAGCAATCGGACAACAAATGGACACTTAGCACAAAACTTCACTAAAAGCATATTAAGCATGGCATTTAAGGATCAAACAAGGGCATTTCATAGGCTAATCGAAGGCTTAAAATGCACCAAATAAAGTCACATCAAATTCCCCTACGACTAAGCTTTGCTTGTCCTCAAGCAAATAAACTAGAAAACATCCAAGCTCACAAATGACAAGATCGGTCCATTGAGATTCAAGCAATAACAATTCGGCTTAAAACTGTTCCACGAACAAACTTAACCTACACATGCAAGAACGTCAACCAAACAAGTCTAGACCTCACTATTTTCTGCACACTTCAAGTAGTGGTTAATTGGGATACAGGAAAACCGACCACGACAACACCAACTCTAATCAAAAGGACTTGAACTCGGAAAATGGAACAGATAAGGCGGGGGATCATGATGTGGCTATCGACTCGACTTCATCCGCTTCTAGATCCGCTCTTTACAAACTCTGGCATAGGATCAAGGGCTACATTTGAGAACTCTTTTTCCTTTCTTTTCTTTCTCTTTTCTTTTTCATTTTTTTCCCTTACTGCATACTAGTGCTCGATCCAACACTTCACTTAGGTGTTGAACCTGCCTAGCTCACAGCTTTTACCTTTGCTAGTGCTCAACCCGACACTTCACTTAGGTGCCGAGCTTGCCTAGCTTAGCTTTTCTTTTCTTTTCTTTTGAACCTTTTCTTTTGACATTAGCCACTTGATCCTTAGCCCCTTACAACTTCCACACAAGATTTCGAGTTGGATTCCGTCTAATCTCAAGCCACAATCACGAGGGAACAAAAATTTTAAAAAGTTGAAGAAAATCATGGAAAAGGGGTGGAAATTCTGATTGCCTTCATCATCTTAGACCGGTGTTATCGAGTGGTACAAAAGCACGTATCAAACCAATCAACCAACATACAAGAGTGATAAAATCTCTGTTCTGGCCTAGACTCATTTGATATTAGCTCAAACATGTTGGTTATAGGTTCTAAGTGGAACAGCCTAAACGTCATTGCGAAAGCTTGAAGTCAATTAAACACCAAAAGTCAAGAACCGAATGATTCTACAATAGAGGAAATTGACATTCAATTAAGATCCTGCAACTCATCAAAGCATAGCCTTAGACTTCTACCGACAAATAATCACACCAAACCTCAAACTCCCCTACGACTAACATGAGCATTGTCCTCAATGATCAAGAGAGAGAGGGTAAGGTGGAACGAAGTTACCGCGTTGGTAGAGAGGAGCATAGGACGTGATAGCGGGAAAAGAGTTCCATGATGATCCTTGGTGAAGAGTGATCCCAATTGCTTGCCAAACTTATTCAAAAAGCTAAAACAACACAAAAACCTCAAACAAAAATTAAAGATAACATGGGGTGCCTCCCAAGAAGTGCTTGGTTACCGTCTTAAGCTCGACGATACCTGTGTTAGGGTGCCCAACTTAGTACCTCCTTGATGTCAAGTAGCTTCTTCCACGATGAAAGTTGAGCTCCAAGAAACATCTTGGGAGAATGGTAGACTAGCCAATGCACAATGATGCTTGTATAGCACTTGATACCTTGGGGTGGCTTGCTACCCTTGAGTTCCGAAACTTGAGGAAGAAAGTATGGTAGGGGGCCACCATTGAGCTCCATCGTCTCCAAGTTGGTGATGTCACTCGAAGAGTTTTCCTGTTCGAACATGGGCGACTCCTCTTCCATTATCACCTTAGGGGAGGTTATGAAGCTTGTGTCCGTCTCTTGACACAAGTACTTCATGATCAAGCAAGAGGATTGAAGAGTACTCACAAACTTTGGTGGGACCACAATAGGGTGGTGTTGTTCACTTTCGTGCTCCACTCCCAGTGCCACCTCTTCTTGAAGCGTCTCCAAATCATCTCTCACCTCCTCTAAAGGGTCATCATCCTCAAGTCTCCTTGGTTCTTCTATCCCCACATCATCGTTACATGGTGTTTCCATGGGAAAAACATGCTCTTCAATCTCCTCCACTACCAAATCTTCTTCCGTGTCAAGCTCTTCGGATTCACAAGTGTAATCTTCATCATCATAAACGTACTCCACCTTCTTGGGCTGATTCTCATCCTCTAGAGCTTCCGTGATGAGATTCATACTTTGGGCCAAGCGATTGAGCCGAGCCGCGTTGTCATCCGCAATCTTCAAGAACTCATCTAGCATGGATGGAGAGGGAGAGTGTTGCTCCACCTTATGGGGTTGATGATCATTTTCAAGCATCCCATTGATGTGCGCCATGCTTTGAGCTAAGCGATTAAGTTGATTCGCATTGTCTTCCGCAATCTTCAAAGCTTCCTCAAGCGTGGGCAAAGGTGGAGGAGGTTCCTCATAGCTTACGAACTCCTCTCGAGGACGCTCACTTTCCTTCACAATTTTCAAGAGCTCCTCTAGCATAGAAGAAGGTTGAGAGGGTTGCTCATAGTTTGTGAAATCCTCTTGAGGACACTCACTTTCTTTAACCATCTTAAAGAGCTCCTCTAGCATGGAAGGCGGTGGAGAATGTTGTTCATGACTTGTGAAATCCTCTTGATAATACTCCGGCAAGACTTGATGGTAGGGTGGAGATGGATAGGGACATTGCTCATTCCACATGGGTGTTGAAGCTTGTTGGTCTTGATCCCACCATTGGCTATCTCCCTCACAAGTTCCTTGGTAGTAGTTGGATGAAGTAGGATGACCATAATATGGGTTAGGAGATGGATTCCACCCTTGATAGGTACCATAACCATTACCTTCATTCCACGAAATCATCTTACTTGCAACCTTGCTCCCATGAACTAAGTGAGGTAGAGAATGGATTGATGGATAAGGGACCTACAAACACGCACAACAAACACAACCAAGTAGTACAACAATGCGGGATAACAAAACCACAAAACAAATACAAAAACAAATAACAAAGAAGCAAAACTAAAACGGAAGGAAGTGAATAGAACGGTCCACTACTAGATGCTTTCAAAGGATTGAGAAAGTTCCCCGGCAACGGCGCCAAAAACTTGATAAGGAATTTTATCAAGGTCGTATTCCACGAGGGCTCTCTCAATGGCTAATACTCACACGGTTCATGGACGGTCTATTCATTTGAAATTGGTTTTAGTTTGGAAAGGAAATAAAAACATAAAAGAAACTAAACAAGAAAGCAAATCAAAAGGGTGCAAATCAAAGGTAAAGGAGGCTAACTTGGAAAGATAGGTTCATCATGCTCAAGAGGTATAAATGCACAAACAAGCCAAACATGATCGAGGATGCAATCGAATGACCACGCAAATCCCTTTTATAGACTCAATGCACTCTCGTCGCACCAAATCCCTATTCTATAACCACTCAACCTAGGCTCTCGCTCTCAAGCTAAGTGACTAAGGATGCATTAAAGGTGTTTGATGAAATGCCAAGCTACAAAACCCTCTCCTATGACTCTATGACCACTAGGCTAGACACCACACTCTCATGCCAATGTCCTAACACTAAGAGAATCATCCAAAGACTAATCAAAGTTCAATTGAGTGAAAATCCTAATGCACACCAAGTGTTCGATAAAATGCACAAGTGAGAAATCATGCAACCATGGTTGAATTGAGATGATCTAATCTCTTAGAACACACTCCCTTCAATCCCTAGACCTACAATCCATGTAATCTAAGCACTCTCCATGCATTACATCACAAATAATAGACCAATCAAGCCATAACCATCAATGGAATTAACAACAAGTCATAGAGACCATCCTCATACAATCCAAGAACAATCATAGCATGTTTGTACAATTCACCTCTATCCTAGCACAACCATCTATCAATCCAAGAAAACCTAAGAAATCAGCCACACATGGTCAAGGAAACAAAAGAGAAAGAAAGAGAGATGATCACCAAGAACACCATGGCAATCCTCCTCTTGCAAGCTCCTCTCCAAGGTTGTGGGCTTCAATCCAAGCTCCTCTACTTTGATTTGCACCTTGCTCTAGGGTTGTGGAGGATTGGTTGATGAGGAGAAAGTGTTTGAGAAGTTGAGAGAAAAGGGTTTTGAAGAAGGCTGAAATCTCAATCAATGAATTCCTCTTCCAAGTTGAACGCGACTCCTCTTTATATACTCGACCGATTTTGCTTCATATTTTCGGCGAAAACTTCATAAGGTTTTCGCCGAAAATTCCTTCATAAATCACCGATCCAGCCTTGCATTCCTTCTCATGTTTTCGGCGAAAATACTGGAAAGTTTTCGCCAAAAATCTCTTTGAAGATCAAGCCTCCGCCGACTGCTTAGAATTTTCGGTCCGAGAACTCTAGGTTCTCGGCGAAAATTCCTTTAGCTGAAAGTGCATTTTCTCCAATCTTGCATCGGCCGTATCTCCTCCGTCCTAGCTCCGATCGACCTCCCGTTTGATCCCACGTGCTCCTTGTCACCAGTACTAGGACGCCAAGACCTGAAAATGCCAAGAAAACAACTCCAATAGACACGGAATTGGCCTCAAAGTAGCAACCGGACAACAAATGGACACTTAGCACAAAACTTCACTAAAAGCATATTAAGCATGGCATTTAAGGATCAAACAAGGGCATTTCATAGGCTAATCGAAGGCTTAAAATGCACCAAATAAAGTCACATCATATCAGTTCACAATCTCTACTACAATCCACAAAATCATTCATACTACTAAAATTAGAAGGAACATTTGAGGCATCTTCTAATTAGGCAATAGCATTGAAATCACCTGATATTAACCACGGAGAGCCTGTCACGTTCAATATCTTAATATCCTCATAAAGCTCTTTTCTAATAGCTGCATTAGTAGAGGCATACACAAACGAACAATAGAAAGAGCCCCCGATATCAATCCTAGTGTGTATAAGCAGGTTACTCTTATGAAGTATATGTAAAGGGATATCTCTTTTCCAAACCAACCAGATTTTCCCCAGATCATTATCATTGCTAATATCTACATTCCAACCAGAGAAACGTTTTGCCAGTAAACCATCAGCCTTATTTTTTCGTATAGGAGGCTCCAAAATACGCAGAACATCAATTTTGTAAGTTCTAATATAAGAGAACTTCTTTATACCTTTCACCATTGTTAAAACCTCTGCAATTCCAAATCCCGCACTTCAAAGCTTATATGTTTTACCCAATTTACTCGCTATCCAACTGATTCCTAATAATAATATAAAATAACAAAACCCCTAGCTTCTCCTATTGTTAGCATTTCCTATTATTAGCTTCTCTTATTGTTAGCATCTCCTATTATTAACTTCTCCTATTGTTAGGTTCTTTCTATTATTAGCATACACTAGCTCTACCACATGTAATCCTTTCACCTATAAATAATGATCTCCATGGCCAAGGTTGGTATGGAAGATTTCCCCAATTGTTTATGGTATCAGAGCCGAAAATCCAAGCCACAATCATGGCTGACAATTCTTCTTCTCTTCCCACTCTTCCCAACCCCTCTGCAACATTCACAGTTAAGCTCACCTCCAACAACTATCTCCTTTGGAAGCTCCAATTTGAGCCATTCCTTACCGGTTACGACCTACTTGGCCACATCGATGGATCCAACAAGGCGCCACCCGTTCTCACCGAAGCTGGTGCCCGCAATCCCCAATACACGGATTGGTACCGCCGGGATCAAATCATCCTCGGTTGGATTATCTCTTCCGTCTCCGAGGGGGTCCTTCAGACTCTGGTTGGACTCTCCTCCGCCGCCGTCGCCTGGACAGCCCTTGCTGCCGCCTACGGCCAAGGCTCAAACTCGCAAGCCCGGTCCTACAAGTCCCAGCTCTACGACATGAAGTAATTGACGGACCCGACAGCGGTTTATCTCCAGCGTGCGAAGGCCCTCGCCGATCGCCTTGCCACCCTCAATGACCCTGTCTCCGAGGCCGACCTCTTCCATCAGATCCTTCGCGGCCTCGCAACCCCGTATAAAGCCTTTGCTCGCTCCATTGGACATCGTGAAGTTCCTCCCTCCTACACCGAACTCCACGGACTCATTCTGACGGAAGAACTTGAACCCGCCGCTGAGGAGTCGGCCCTATCCGCCGGACCGGCCTTCTCTCACTTTACCGGCCGTGGAGTCACCGCCGGAGCCGCGGCGACCGACGACCTGCGGCCAGGGGTCACTTCCCCCCTCTGGCGGCTGCTCCCTCTTCCTGCTGCCAGCGTTCGCAACCCTACTACCCAGGAGCTGTGTCCTAGGGCCCGCCGGCCTATTTCACAGGAGCTGTTCCCGGCCCAATCTCCCAAGGCCCGCCAGCAGCTTCCTCCAGCAGGGGGCTGCTCCCCTTTCCCCAAACGGGCCGCCAGGCCCGCCCATCTGGCCCATGTGTTATTTTCTGCTTCAATTGTCATGGGATGGGCCACCAGTACCGCCAGTGCCCATCCCCCCGCCAACAGGCCCCTTTTCAACCCACGACCCACTTCACCTACTCTCCTGAACCTCATCCGGTCGACTCATGGACTCTGGACTCGGGCGCGAACCACCACTTAACCAATAACCTCGCCAACCTCCACCTCCACTCTGAATACCAAGGAACCGACCAAGTTCATCTTACCGATGGTAATATCGTTCCAATCTCTCGCTCCAGCTCTTCTATTGCTCATTTAAATACCTCTCCTGTTTCCCTAGACAATATTTTATATATACCCAAGTCTTGCCAGAATCTTTTATCTCTAAGTGCCTTAACCCGTGATAATAACATTTATGTTCTGTTTTATCATGACCTTGTTTTCATTCAGGATTTGATGACCAGAAGGGTCACTACGAGGGAACGTTTCCAACAATAACCCAAGTAGGGACTGCAGTCTGAGAGAACTCAATCGGAAGAATGCCATGAACCCATTGATGCAAAAGGATTAGAGTGTGATGAATATGCCAAGCTCGCTCCAAAAACCACTCACAGAGACGAACCGACATGAATCCCACAATAAAGAACCCTTCCGAAACTCACAAAATGTTCACCTTACCCTCAAAACCCCATAATCGGCTCACCATACTTGCAAGTCCGAGTTGGAAAGCAGAGGCGCAGTAGCGCAGCCGGCAAGGAGCCAATTAAGAAACTGTCAAGAAGCGTGGGAAAACGAGATAAAACCAGCACACCTAACTTAAAATTTCTAAAATTCTAAAACATAATATATTTGTCCAAATTAATAAAAGGTAAAAAGTAAGTAATATTGTACTAGTGAGTTTTGGGGTACTCAATGATGGAGGGGATGTTAGTGATGTAGAGAAGTTGAGTGGGAAAGAGAGTGTTGGTGTTGTATTGGGCGAAGAGGAAGGTGGGGTGAATTATGGGTGAGAGTTAGTCGGTTCGGTAAAAAAATAATAAGCATCAATTAGTCAAATTTTAACTGAGAATTTGGTTATATTAACAACTAGATGAATGACATTACAAATCAAGACGACTGGCTCAAATTAAACGACTTATACATGCTCAAAATTATGCTAGTTTGACCGATCAATTTTTTAACCAAAATCTTCTACCAATAATGTTTTGACCGATTAAACCTATTTTAACCGAATTCACCGAATTAACCTAGTTTTATCGATATTATTAGATGTTTTAATAAAAAGTCGACCAAAATGGTCATGGTTGATTGACTGATGATTTACCATTGTTTCACTAATGACCAACTTGCTACCCAAATTATGGACAGAGTTAAGATCAACATATATCCTAATTGTGGCAATAAATTATAATATGTAAAGTTTTGGCAAGATATAACTTTTTCTTCAAAAGTTGGACTACAAACAATCGAACTTGCTTTCTCATGCTGGACGTTCAGTGATGGTTAAGTCAATCCTTCAAGCTCTTCCATCATACCTCTTCTCTTGTTTTCTGCTTCCTAAGCATATCCTCAAGAAAATGGAGCAGATAATTGTAAATTTCTGGTGGACAGGAGAGACTTCTAGTGCAAGGTTGCATTGGCTTCCTGCTGAAGCACTTAGGCAATCTATTTCAGATGGTGGATTAGGTTTCAGGAATCTTTATGACTTCAATTTAGCTTTCATAGCTAAAATGGCATGGAGAGTTTTGACCAGTCCAGATGCCTTATGGGCTCAACTATTGAAAGGATTGTATTTTCCAAGGAAAGATTTCATTCAAGCTACTAGAAGTAACAAATCTTCCTGGATTTGGAGTGGTATTATGGAAGGTAAAAGAGCCTTGATGCAAGGTCTTAGGAAAAATATAGGAGATGGACATGGCACATCTATTACAGATGCCTGGATTCTTGAAGCATATCCAGGCTTTGTTGGCCAATCTTTAAATGCTCCTTCTGCAGTTCCAGTTGCTGATTTTATTCTTAATCCTCAACGAATTTGGAATGTTAGCAAACTTCGATCTGTGTTTCCAGAGCATGTGGTTAAGCAAATCCAGCTTATTCCTCTAGGACCTGAAGGGTTCTCTGATCGATTTGTTTGGCATTTTGAATCTTCAGGAAATTTTACAGTCAAGTCTTGCTACAAGCTTCTGCAGAATAATAGAAGTACAGGCACTCAGCCTATGGATTCAAGTTTAAGAAAACTGTGGAAATGGCTTTGGCAACTAGATTTGCCACCTAAAATCCGCTTCTTTATTTGGAGGGCTTGTAGAAATGCACTTTCTACTAGATTAGGACTGCATAGAAGAAGATGTGAAATTTCTTCTCTTTGTGTTACTTGCACTGCTGCAGATGAAAGTGTTGATCATATTCTTTTTCATTGCCCTGCAAGCTTGTCTTTCTGGCAGCAAGTCATGCCTTCTGTTGTTTGTCCTGCACTTCATCAGTCAACAAGGGATTGGTTTGCTTCTTTGGCATCTTCCATTTCTCCTGCTGCAGCAACAGATATTGGTTTCACAGTATGGTATCTTTGGAAAATGAGGAATGAGATGTTTTTTCAGAATCAGCCACCTAATCTTACAAGCTTGGCTGCAAGAAGATCTCATGAAATACAGCAATGGAAGGTAAATGTTCATCTTCACAGATCAGTTACTTCTAGCTCTAGTTCTTCAAACCATTTATCTACTTCTCTAGCTCCTACAACCACCTCTCAATGGATTGTGTGTGATGGTGCCTATCTGGCTACCATCCGGAAAGGAGCCTACGGTGTCATTATGTATGATGCTGAGGGATGTTTGATTAATGGTAGAGCTACGAGCTTCCCTTGTGCAGCACCAATATGCGCTGAAGCTTCTGCAATCCAAACAGCAATCCAATTGGCACAATCTTCCTCATCTCCGACAGTTATCTATTCTGACTGCAGGGTTCTTACTTCAGCTATTCATGAACCACATAATACATGGCCTTGGATTGTTGCAGGACCACTAGCTTCAATTACAAGATCATTATTCTGGAATCAGCAGATTTCTGTCCAATATGCTCCAAGATCAGTAGTCAATTTGGCTCATGAAATAGCGCATAAAGCTCGAGATAACATTTTGCCAACACACTGGTTCTCTTGTTTGTAAAATATAGTTTCTTTCTTCCTAGTCTTTACCTTTACTTGTTTCTGTTCTACCGGTTTGTTCTATCAGTTTGTATACTGATCAGTTTGGGTTACTGGGTGCCTGCAATAAAATCTCACACTTTCATCAAAAAAAAAAGTTGGACTACAAAAAGTATATTAGGCCTAATTCAAACAAAATAAATACTTGTGCTAACAGTACAAAACTTGTGTTACTCACACAGGATACCACTTATATTTTGAAAGGCTTGTTCCAAATCGGGTACCACTTAAGTTCATTAAGGTTTCATCTTAAGGACTTCCATCCTAATCATCAATCAAATCAATTTTTTTAATTAATTTAACTGAACACATTAATAGCCATCTAGGATAAATAATCAAAATGGTTGATTAAACTGACTTAATTGGTTATTTAACAACCCTATTGGCTAACTGATTTAGGTTCACTTATGAAATATGTGAGCTAGCACATGTGCTCTTTCTCCTCTTTATATTTAACTAGTGCGAAAGAGTTTCGTCACTAATAGGGTAGACCCTTTCACCCGACCTAGCCCAAGGAGACAAAAGTCTTAAGGCTTATATGCCACACAATCACCCAAGGCCCAAGGTAAGGAGATGCTCATGCTAGGGTTTCCAAGGTGGTCTCAGCCGTAGATCCCACCAAGGCCAAAATTTATTCGCCAAGGGGTCACCATCCACAAGGGGACACGTGGGACAAGGCTCAGATCCTAATATACTACTCTAAAAGGGAGACAACCCCATTATTGATGGCAACAAAAACTTGTGCTACCTCCCCCACATGCCTCACACTTGTATGTCATAGGGGACTCCCTAGTACTTATCTAATTCCCACATGTCTTAGAACATAATACTTCCCTTATTTTCTTACTATTACTTACTACCATTTCTCACCACGCCTTGCGAGGTTCCAACTGAGAGATATCCTCCAGAGCGGACATGATCTAGGTGGACATGAGCTATGTAAACATGACTCCCTTGTCTATTTACCCCGTTCTCCAGACTGAACTACTCATTATTCTACTTGATCCTCCTAAGAGTATCATTTGGCACGCCAGATAGGGGTACAATGTAACAAGTGCTAAGAATTAACAACGTACAATCGTAAAATGAATGTATGAAATAGCCGGGGATAGAGGTTTCTGAATCAAAATCATTAAAGGAAACCAGAAACTTCAGACGACCAAGCTCTATTACGAAAATGTTGAATCCATATTCTGGAATGATGTCATTGTTGGATTAAAAATCCTTAGTTGGGCATATATGTATAAAGTTGCTATCTTAAGGTAAGACACAAAAATTAAGTGACCAATTATGTAAATGTGTCATGGGTACTAAAATGTCATGGAGATAAAGTGTAGATACCAAATGGGTCATTTATAATTTAATGAGGGGCTAAATTATAAATGACCAAGTAGCCTTTGGCTATATAAAGGGTTATGGTCCCCAAGGTTAGTACACATCTCATTTCTTCTCATACCCCATTAGAGAGAATCTAAGAAGAGAGGAACTATATCCTTGGAAGATCCATCTCCCACATTACGAAGTTCCGTCTCCTACTTGCGTTCTTCAACTATGGCTTCAGTTAGTGCTTCCGCTATGTTTATTATCTTCTTCATCCTAATCTACCAAGGGTTTTCTAAGGAATTAAGTCTAACAGTCATTCCATGAACACACAGAAAGAGATGAAGAACAAGACACTACAAAAAACCGAGCGTTTAGCATCGGTCGAAACCGCGCGACCGACGCTAAATATTTTAGCGTCGGTTAAAAAAGGACTCAAATTGTAGTGACGCTAAATCTTAGCGTCGTTTCTTATGCGACCGACGCTAAATAAACCACGACCGACGTTAATAACAGTTGACTGAATAGGTGGTTGATCAACTCAATTTTACAATTTTTGTTTTAATTTTTTATATTCGTTTTTAATTTTTCGTTTTTGGCGGTGGGGTGGTGTGAGGGGATGGCTGTGGTGGTGTTTGGAGAGTTTCAGGAGAGAGAGAGGAGAGGATTGAGAGAGGTGAGAGAGGATGAGAGTTTGAGATGAGGGGGTGGCTGTGGGTGGTGTTGGGAGAGTTTCAGGAGAGAGAGAGAGGAGAGGATTGAGAGAGGTGAGAGGTTGAGATTAGGGTTAGGATGGCGACTAAGAGAGGAACTGAAGTTCCAGGGGGTTTAAATAGGTACGTGTTTTAGCGTCGGTCACTGACCGACGCTAAAACCGACCATCGACCGACGCTAAAACCGACCATCGACCGACGCTAAAGCTGTTTTGGGTAAGGGCTTCGTTTCTGACCCAAACACCGGTCAAATGCGAGTCAACGTTTTAGCGTCGGTCGTTTCAGCGACCGACACTAAAGTATTTCGCTATAAGCGACGCTAAGTGCCCTTTTTTGTAGTGAGAGTAATAGTGTTGAAGAATTCGAAATCGAGTTTGGATGGTGATGATCCAACCCACTAACTAGTTAGACTAAGCCTAATGCTCTATTTAAATCTGCAATTGAATATGAATAGAGATCCGACCAAAATATTCTGAGATATAAATCTAATAATTCTCACTTCCACCAAAATATTAAATGCCATAATAAAAATCATAAAAAAAACTCATAAAATACTGACTTATAAATTCCGCAATATTATTGTTAAGGGTATTTTAGGAATTTATGAACCATATTTTTCATTAGGTTCAAGGTGTAACATTAGGATTCAAAGAAAATTAGATGGTGCGAAGAAAGCTAGCATGAACTGTGAAGCAACTACTAGTGGAGCGATGAGGTTTGAGGTTAGGTTTGATGACAAGTAAATGGTTTTTGTTTAATCTAAATTAACATACATATAAGTTTCAAAAAAGGAACTTAACTCGAATCCCATGCTTTCATATTGCGAGTTTTGTATGTTGGGTTAAAAATCCTTTTTTTTAGTGGGACATGTATGTATAAATGTGTTATCTTAAGTTAAGACACAAAATTAAGTAACTAATTATGTTAATGCGTCGTGGGGGAGTTTTTTTCGGTGACAAAGGAAAACTTTGTCACCTACACAAAGTTGAATCCCCACCCTTAATCTCATCTCATTTTCCTAATTAATATATTATCTAATTAACTAATTTATTTAACTAACTAATTTATTTAACTGACCTCATCCCACTCGGCTGCTTCCATAACCGCCAGTTTTTTTTTTATTTTTTTATTTTCCTAATTTAATGTTCAATTATTATTGTTATATTTTTTAATACCCCATCCTTAAAATATGGAACAAAATATTTTTTTTACTTATTTCACTACTCCTATATCCTTCTTCTTCCTTCTATAATTATTTTTGGCTTGCATATACTCAAATATAAACTGATGACATATATTCAAATATAAAATTCCATCTAACCTAATATTGGCTAGAAAACGTGTTAATGGTGCATTACTAATCATAATTTTTTGCCTATTGTATGTGAAAATTAATCTACTTAGTGGAGCAATGAGAATGATACAGTAGCTCCGAAAATGAAGTAATACCAGTACTGCTCGAAATACTAGTGTAATAATTACTATAATAAGCTCTGATAAATACTATTATAAGTCACCAATGTAAATACTAGTACTGATTCAATACATACAATGGTTTGTTTATAACACTCAAAATTGATAAAGTCACAGATTAAACAATCGAAGCGATATGATTCATAGTAAAGCTAAGAGATCCAACGATTATGAATTTGTCAGCTAAAGACACCGATGCTCCTTCAGCTCCTGCAAACATACCGACCAACTATCAGAAACAAGATTGTTCCAATCAAAACAATATGCGCACTAACAAACATGCAGTTTGAACATAAACTCATACATGACAATTAATTCAATGCATACTAGTACTACGAACATACAAGTATTGTGAATATACTAGTACTGTAATCCTACAAGTATTCTGTAAGTGACTCATATCATCTGGAGAATCTCATATCATCTAACTCTCTAAAATCATATGCCAATTCATGTAAGTGACTCATGAAATCGTGATTGAACATTAAACATCAAAGCAAGGAATCGCATAAGACATCAGAGTAGTATCACATAATTCTGCAAAGTTCTGAGCCAAAATATCACTTTAGAAAACGTAATCCAAAAATACTAGTACAACGAGCGTACAAGTATTGATCGGCTACATGTATTGATTCATTCTAGTCAGGCATCATAATCCATGATTGAACTAAAAACCACCACAATCATTGAAAAACAACAGTGACGGACCTGGATTGCAGAACCGCAAGCAAGAGAAGACCTTTGTAATCACTATTTCCTTACTCGAAGTTCTTCTTCGGTGTTTCAATCAAAGCTTCGTTGTGGTTGTTTTCCAATCGGTGAAATCAGAGAGAGATAGAGGCTCGACTGACATGCAAGGAAGAAAACAAAAACGGAAGAGAAGCTTGGCTTACCGGAGGTGAGGGAAGTCTTAGACGGCGTCCGGCGGATGGGGGAATCGTCGATTACCTCCGGCGCCACCAACAGATGCCTGAACCGCTCCAAGCAATGGATCCAAGCTAAGCCGCCGCCGCACCGGAGATAGCCACCGCAGGGGAGAGAGTCGCCGGACCAGAGAGAGATCATCGTCCGGAGATAGCGCCGCCTGTGCTATCGGGTTTCAGAGGAATTGGGGGGGGGGGGGCGGCTGAGAAATTACCCTAGGGATTGGGCTGGTAAAAAGAAGAAAAAAAACACCCCTTAAATACTAGTTATGCTGTCCGTTAGATCTAATTGAAGGAGATCCGACGGCTCTGTTGAGCTTTGTATATGATACAAAAGATACCCTTTGTCACCCACCGCAGTCCGCGTCGTGGGTACTAAAATGTCTTGGAAATAAAGTGTACATACCAAATGGTTCATTTATAATTTAATGAGGGGCTAAATTATAAATGACCAAATAGCCTTTGATTATAAATAGGGCTATGGTCCCAAAAATTAGTTCACCCATCTCATTTCTTCTCATACCCCATTAGAGAGAATTCCAAGAAGAGAAGAACTACATTCTTGGAAGACCCATCTCCCAATTTCGTTCTTCGACTATAGGTTCAATTAGTGCTTCCGCTACTTTTATCATTGTCTTCCTCCTAATCTACCAAAGGTTTTATAGATTTAAGACTAACAAGTGGTATCAGAGCACTTTTGGTTTATATTACTTGAAGAGTTATGATAATTTTCTTCAAGAAATTTTAGTTCATGTATATGTGTTTTTTTGTGTTTATGTGTTTGTTGGAGACTAGAATCTTAGGATTCTCTACTCCTGCCGAGACTAAAATCTTCATGGTTTTCTACTCATTATTAATTTTATTTGGTTAAAAGCATGTTAAGTACGAATGTTTTGGTTCGTCATATTAATCGTTTTAGAAAAAAATGACTGAGTTAATGTATTGGGTAACTGCAGTTATTTAGTATGCCATTCCATAAACATTACTCAAATTATTATTTTTATATATATTCACCCGAAAGCCAAAAGTTACCCAATACCTATACTATACAACCTATTTCGTGCACCCATTTTTTGTCACTCTCAATCCATCAACAATTCTTGAATCTCCAACAATATCTCGTTCTAGCATGGTCTGTCATTACATGCTCCTCCATCAGAAGTTAACGACAAGTGAGCCAAATTTTTAACAGAAGTGGCTAATCGTCAAATTGGCCAAAGTAGGAGGGGATGATGAGCATTTCATAATAGAGGAGCCTGTTTGTTACTTGATAAAGTAGAAAGGACAAAAACACCATTATCCCTTTATTTAAAATATCATGATACATAATACATTAAACCAATGCCACAAGAACAACATATACACGTGTCATCAAAATTGACGTTGTCGTCTGTTAATTTCTTACATTTAAAATATTATATTAAAAAATACCTATAATTATACTAACATTGAAAATGTTTGATATTTTTACATTATGAAAAAGATATTTGGTAAAATTGGGTAAAGCTTATAAATGTTTGACACTAAAATGTGAAATAGAACCTAAGTATTTTCAGAGGCGTCCAATCATTTTTGGAGGCCTTGTTCTAAAAGATAGACATGAACACAAAAATATAGTCAATGATTTGAAGGAAAATTTATTTGAAAAAAAATTAAAAAAATTAAAAACAATGAGAATATCGCTACATAAACAGTAATATCCATCTAGCAATTTTTATAAAAATTATCTATGAGCTCTTTAATCTTTGTATCCCAAAATATTATTGGGAATTGGAATTTTGTAGCCTAATTTAAAATTTTATGTACCGTCAGTAGCCAATTGCGTAACTATATCCAAAACTAGCACAATCTGACCCGCAGCCAGCGCGTAGCCAACCGGCCAGCGCATTGCTGTCCAGCTAGCGCGTAGCTGGCCAGCTAGCGCAGCGCTGGCCAGCAAGCGAAGTCAAAAGAAGCTGTCAAAAGATTGTTTCTTCTGACACACTAACACTAACACAATTGTCAAATATAGGAAAATAGCAAATTGATCACTTTTCTTTAAATTTTTTATAAATATATTATTATTATTATTATTATTTTGATAATATAAGTCGGCCTTGATAAAATGATAATATATATAAACTAGGATTAATTACAAAAAAAATTATTAACCGCCACAATCTCTTAAATTACGGATCACGAGGTCACGTTTGTTGGAGACACAACAATGAAGGAGAGAAACGACAAACGTGACTTCGGGATCCGTAATTCAAAGTTAAAATAACCGTGACCCGAGGTCCTGTCCTGCTGGTCTGGCTATGCGCTGATTGATTCCATGTTAAAAAAATTATTGCAATTTGTTCTCTCCTTGATTGTTGTGTCTCCAATAAACGTAACATCGGGATCCGTAATTCAAAAGATTGTGACGCTAATAAAAAATTTTCTTAATTAATCCTAGTTTGTATATATTATCATTTTATCAAGGCCGACTTATATTATCAAAATAATAATAATAATCTAATTTATAAAAAATGTAAAGAAAAGTGACCAATTTGCTATTTTCCTATATTTGACAATTGTGTTAGTGTTAGTGTGTCAGAAGAAACAAACTTTTGACAGCTTCCTTTTGACTTCGCTTGCTGGCCAGCGCTGCGCTAGCTGGCCAGCTACGCGCTGGCTGGACAGCAATGCGCTGGCCGGCTGGCTACACGCTGGCTGTGGGTCAGATTGTGCTAGTTTTGGACATAGTTACGCAATTGGCTAATGATGGTACATAATATTTTAAATTAGGCTATAAAATTCCAATTCCCAATATTATTCTCAATTGCCATTATTGTTAATCTTTTAAGTCTTTCTTTTGTCATTGTAACGCGAATAGGATTTTCAACAACTTCAACTTTTAAAAACTTCTATAAAGTATAAACACCCGCAATAATCTTAGGAATAGCCAAAAAAATCATATACTATAGTTCCATTAAGAAAATAATCAAAAGTTCGAGAAATTTTAAATTTTCAAGAGATGAATCTAGAAGTCCTAATGATTATTTTCAAGAGCACTTTGATTAGCATTAGAAAAATTGAAGCCCTAGATAAATAGCCTTTTAATTAGGGGTGTTAACAAACCGAGCTGAGCCGAACTTGACTATGATCAAGCTTGGCTCGTTGCTTTTTAGACGAGCTCAAACTCGAACTTGAGCTAGAATTTTTAAGCTTGTGACGAGCTTGAGCCTACTCGAGCCTTGCTTGTTAACTACATTTGACAAGCCAAACTCGAGTTCAAGTCCAACTTAGGTCATTAAAACCACTTGATGCGTCCAATTTTAGCCAAATTTGAAGTTTGTGGGACAAAATACATTAACGAGTCAAGCGAAACACAAGTTATTCTAAACTTTAGAATTTTGTATGTATATGACACAAACCACATGTTTTATTATTGAGTTTATAATAAGTCATATAGTGGAGCTAGTATTCGAGTTGGCTCTCGAGCTCGAGCCCGAGCCAGCTCGCGAGCCTATCGATTCGAATATGTCCTGGCTCAAGCTTGGCTCATTTAAAATCAAGCCGGGTCACGAGCGAGCTTTTCTCGAGCCGAACGCCTAGCCGATCACGAGCGGCTTGGTTCATCAACAACCCTACTTTTAATTAACTCAATTTTAGATGTTGGTAATTCGAATAATCTTGAAACCAATAAATTATATTAATAGTAGTCGGTGGGTTAGACCAAATATACGAGGCCCCAAAATTGTGAGGCCCTATGTCGTAGGTCTTCTCAGCATAGGGTAATGGACCCCTCTGAGTATTTTAGCACTAATTTAAATGAGTATCTAAGCAAATAAAGAATATCCTAAAAAATTTATCATGATCAAGTGAGTTGGTGCAATCTTTCTATGTAAGGGGGTCTATGTTCCTCAAGATAGCTTTATTACTTGGACTGCAATCTTGGATCATATAGTAAGAAAGGTCAAGCTTATTCACTAGGGGAATTCATAATGGAGATTGTGTAATGTGTGATTCTCATATGCTAGAAATGACTAATTTTTTGGTGGTTTCTTATCCTTTTGCTCAACATGTTTATAACATACTTTTCAATTCTTTTGGGGGAGTATGGCTACTGCTACTTTGTCCTAAAAATTTAGTAAATTGGAGACTCGTCTTAGATATAATAAGTATGTTACTTATATTGGTAGGATTTTGTGGTGTGCTATTGTTAGTGGGACCTGGAGAACGATGCAAATGTTTTTATAGAACTTCTTCATTGTCTTCAATAGTCCCCGTTCAGGTTGATATTGATATGAGGATCATAAGAATAATTCATGTATAGCTTCCTGAGGAAGATAGTTTAGGATTTGTTTGGATTTTGTAAATAGTTCCCCTTCTTAGTTTGTTCCCTTGTACTTTCTTTCTTTCTTTTTCTTAAGTTGAGGGATTTATGTTTTTCGAACAAAAATCCTAATTCATAATATATAGAACACTAATTATGTTAATTTATTCATAAAAAAATTATGTTAATTCGCTAGAGTTATAATTAACACAATTTAGCCTAAATACGTGCGTCTCTTGGTACATTTTGTAAGATGCATGATGCATCTTTCTCCGCCTTATACCCATTGGTCTCTTCTATCTCCTACCATTCTTAATTTCTCAAATTTAACATTCATTCTCTATCTAATCTCCCTCTCTCTTTCTCTGCTTTCGTCCTTTGATTTCCCGCACCGATCTAAGAACTTCATGTCTTTCACCTTATGTAACATATCGCAAGACCAAAAAAGGATGGAAAAAGAAGAAGAAGAGGGAGAAAACCTGAATTGAAGTAAAAACTGCAACAACTTTGTTCATCTTCCAAACATAGTTGGAGGAGTGAGACGTCATACAATTTTGGTCTTCTTGGATGATCCGTAATATTATTATTTTCTCTCGACTTATAACATCATCGAGTTCCTCAATTTTTAGGTAAAGAACACCAAATGCTAAATTGACGACAAATTTATCAAATTTTTTTTCTTGGTTCTAACATTTTGGTTTGTTAGGGGACAATCCTAGAGTG
Organism: Linum lewisii; assembly: GCA_034768395.1. Taxonomy (NCBI): domain Eukaryota; kingdom Viridiplantae; phylum Streptophyta; class Magnoliopsida; order Malpighiales; family Linaceae; genus Linum; species Linum lewisii. The sequence goes on along the minus strand of CM068298.1, from coordinate 55,975,914 downwards.
ATTTTTCCCAACCAAATTAAATGTTTTGTTGTGGCATGAACAAAGCTGATGCTGACATCAGCGATTTCTATCCGATTCGGCCAGAATGCCAAGCTGATGTTCCTAGTACCCGTTTCAAGCCTCGTGTAAGTATATAATACCCTCCTCCATTGTTTCCTTCTTTTGTTTCATCTATTATCTTTCCCATATTCAACCTGAAATGAATTTGGGGTTAGCTTTTATTTGGTTATAATCCATAAACAAATGTGCATGATGTTCCTGAGCTTCTTTTCTATTACCTTTTCCGTCAATTTTAACATTTTTTGGATATTTATTTTCTATTATAGGCAGGGAAAACCCTTAGCGCTAGAAGGTGGCATGCCGCTTTTTCTGAGGATGGTCTTTTGGATATTGCCAAGGTTCTTCGAAGGATCCAACGAGGGGTATGCTTCAACTTTTTTTTGTTATTTTTACTACTTACTATAATTTTGGAGCATCGTTATTTAAGATATCCTCTTTGTACAACCCCTCTAAAGAATGTTTCTTATGCATCTATGAGCTTTTTTGTACATTTGCTAACATTTCTCCTATTTTTATGCATAGCTCTTTAGTAACTAATAGTATATGATGATGTGTACATTTCGTTATTCTTGTTAGGGTATTCATCCTGCCATTAAAGGGTTAGTCTGGGAATTCTTGTTGGGTTGCTTTGATCCTAACAGTACATTTGAGGATCGAAATGAAATCAGACAGCGTAGAAGGTAACTCCATGATGTATTTTATATTTTAACCAAAGTGACACTAATGTTTGCTTGATGATATTTATATTCTTCTAGGATAGTGTACTTTTTGCTTGAAAATATTAACAATGCTCTGTGTGATTATGGAGTCAAATGTACAAAATTGTTCAGACTAGTAACATAAGAATAACAATATGGATATATGGCCACAAATGCCTCTTAGACTTTCCGAATTAGAAAAAGTGTACATACATGAAATACCACATTTACCTACTAAGCTAGTTTTTATGATCTTGGTTTCATCTTTTCACACGTGTCTTGCTATTTATTTCTAGTTCTTACCGATTATTTGTACGTTCACCTGTGTAATTATGTTCACAACCAATTATCTTAATAACTTTTAAGCTTATTTTTATTCATAAAAAACTTTTTAAGCTTATTTTTTTGGAAGCAATGTATATGATGTTTCCCATGGTTGATTTTCCTAGTCTTTCGTTTCATATTTAAGACATTAGCTTATTTTGTAACAATAACTTCTTAGGGACCAATATAACAATTGGAAAACAGAATGCCAAGAGATGTGTCCAATTATTGGCAGTGGAAAGTTTCTTACATCGCCTGTTATCGGAGATGATGGACAACCAATAACTGACTCTGATCAAGGATGGCATGCAAGTAACGTTGTTACAGATGAAAAAGTACTTCAGTGGATGCTAACTTTACATCAAATTGGTATGTTATTAGCATTACTATTGATTTTATTACCAACTTGGTTTTCTAGTTTCATTTCTTGGTAAATATTGAACACTTATGTTGCACAAATGCCATCTAATATGAACACTTTTTTGCAATTGGTGTACATGGAGTTGTATCTTCAACTTATGACTTTGTATGCTAGATGTGTTTTGACAATGCACCATCATAAACAAAAGTCTTAGACTCGAATCACTCTCTATTGATTATTGCCACTCGGTAAATGTTCTTAAATGAGAGTTAGAACAACAATAGGAAGAAGCCTAAGTTTAGCAAATTCATATGAGAACGTGCTAGTGGAACTAAGAAGAATTGCTTATCCTTGATGATGTGCAACCTTGCACACATTGCTATAGTTTATATTATCATTTGTACCGATAAAAATAATTTACTTTTCTTCTGCAAACAAATTCCATTTTGTATGTGCTTGTTTTGTTGTTGATTATTCTGATATAGAAATTATTACTTGGTTAGTTTTACGATTCCATGATGCTGAATATAGTTTGTGAAATTGTAGGATTGGATGTTGTTCGCACAGACCAACCGCTTGAATATTATCAAAGTGAAGTTAATTCGGCAAAACTTTGGGATATACTAGCAGTTTATTCTAGGATAGACACCGACGTTGGTTATGTACAAGGTGATTTTCCTTACAATTCAAAATTTTCAATTTGGTAGGGTTTCTAATGTACGGTGAACATGTGAATTATGTAATATTTCTTGGGCAGGTATGAATGACATTTGCTCTCCAATGGTAATTCTTCTTGAAAATGATGCTGATGCCTTTTGGTGTTTTGATCATGCAATGCGAAGATTGGTATGTAATATTCTAAAATTTGATTCCTATTTGTGTCACTAAACATAATCATAGATTTATGTAGCTCTTAGTTCATCAACAACATTTGTAGTTTGTTAACCAGTTTTTGGCTTACTTCTGCAACAGAGAGAAAACTTCAGGACAAGTACTACTTCAATAGGAGTGCAAACTCAATTGGGTTCACTCTCTCAAGTAATCAAAACCATTGATCCAAAGCTTCATCAACACCTTGGTATTTGTTATAGTCCCTCACGAATGAGCATATTGAAAGCATTGTTGTTAAACCTAAAATATCACACAAATGTTATGTTACACCCTAAATTACATCCTCTAAAACGTTATTCATGTATTTATATAATGTGTACATGGCAATCACAACATAATAACGGTTTTGAGTTGTGCCATCATGCACACTTAGTTTGGATGTGGACTCTTGTTAACATTATAAATCCATTTGAATTTGGACATTTGCAGAGGATTTAGATGGAGGGGAATATTTGTTTGCATTTCGAATGTTGATGGTGCTCTTCCGGAGAGAATTTTCCTTCGTAGATTCATTATATCTTTGGGAGGTAAAAAGGCAAACAACCAAAAAATTGAATGACTCTCATTCTATCAAAATTCCATCTATTTTGTTCATTTTACTTTAGTCCTTTCTTATTTTCAGTTTAAGGAAGCTTATTTTAAGATAGATTGGTTTCAGCTAATGTGGGCGATGGAGTACAATCCAAACATTTTTACCATGTATGAAGAGTCTAGAGAGGCATCTGAACATGAGGCAAAAGAGGAAGCTGTTGCATCAAATACCAAGCCACAACTAAAACAGTGTGGCAAGTTTGAAAGGAAGTATGTAGAGACTGGCATCACAGATGATCGCAATGCACTCTCAATCTTCCTCGTCGCAAGTGTTCTAGAAGCAAAGAACAAGCGGATCTTGAAAGAGGCTAAGGGTCTAGATGATGTTGTCCAGGTTTACTTCTCTCCTCTTCTCCCTTTATTAAAAGACCATACATACACATGAAAACATGTATTCATTTTGCTTACTTCTCTCCCTAGATATTGGGTGATGCTACTGGTAATATGGATGCTAAAAAGGTATGCCAAGAGGCCTTGAAGATACACAAGAAGTACCTGAGCAAGGTAGCTTCAGTTAATAGTACCCTTATGTGTCTTCTTCTCTGTGTTGTGGCTCATAACGTCATTTCTGCTCTATAAGTTAGTTCTTCCCATAAAAAATTAAAACTGAATAAATTATTTATCCTGACCAAATCCAACCTAAGTTAAATATTTTTTTTTTTTCTGGATTATATTTGCTAGGCGAAGAAGTGATTGGGATGAGAGCTTCTTGCAAAGCACCAACTAGATAAAGTCAGGGAAAGAAAGCAGGCGAAGTCAGAAGTGAGCAGTCTCTTCAAACACAAACAAGCATTGTCATGAATTTTGCATGGAAGGGTTCCTCTTTGGTCTTTGATGGAGGTGGATTAGTGGCCATTTTAAGCTCTTAATAGTATTCTAGAATATCCATTCTCGCTCTATAGTTTATGAAGGAGCTAAATTGTTTTTGTTCCAATTGAGGTTATATCATCATTTTTGCACGAATGTATTTTTCTCCTTTCAAGATTTCAGATTTGGAACATAAAAATTAAATTGTGTACATAATTTAGTCATGTTTTACTTGAAGAAAGCCACAATAAAACTAGCAGGCCTAGAGGCCTTATCATCCGACATCTTCATAATAACCTGCCTAACCATATCCTCCTCCGCTGGCTTGATCAGCTTATCCTGTTGATCATCATTCAGCTTCTTCCTAACCAGATCATCCCAAGTCAATCTTCCTATCAGTTACTTCCTCACCAAAAAGCTTAGAGTAATAATCAACAAGGATACTGGACACTGCATCATAATCATCAACAAGGTCTCCAATACTATTATTCTAGAGATTAAGAGCTTTAACTTCAGAGAAAAGAAAGCAGTGTTTTTGTCCCCCCCACAAGGTTCTGGATTTTAATCTCACACTAATCTCCTCATCCATTTTTAAGCTTTCCAACTTCTTCATGCAAACTCTAACTGCCGAAACATTACCTCCAATAGGATAGTCCAACAAGTCACGCTAGAATAAAGAAAGCTCCACCTATTTGTTTTGAACCCTCATCTGAATGTCAGAATAACTATCTAAGTTAAGCTTCTTCAACTTTAACTTGACTTTCCTCAAACACCCATAGAGCCTATAAAATAAGTATCAGAGTCACAAACATTTCAATTGTCATTGATCAGATTTTCAAAACTGGGATGCTTGCTTGCCTGGCACTTAAAATACTTAAAAGGCTTGCCTTGAAATAGTAACCCCACCAACTTGTAGATAAATAACACTATGATATGATGTAGTGGAAGACATATTTTCCACTGAACTCTTAGGGAAAGAGACATGCCAATCAATATTCACAAGTATTTTGTCTAACCATCTAGAGATAGGATCCACAACCCTATTGTCAATCCATGTGTAGAAAGGGCCACTCGAGACATGCTCCTCCAACTCACAATTCTTAACAAAATCCTCAAATTCCTCCATGCCCCCAAAAATACTGATATGATTTGAAGCTTCCTTCCAATGCAGAATAGCATTAAAATATCCTCCAACTAACCAAGGAGAACTAGAAGGTCTAATCCTTAGTAAATCTATAAACAAACTTCTCCTTCCAAGCAACGTAGTAGAAGCATACACAAAGGTATTGTAGAAAGGCTTTGGGAGATAAAATCTAACAAACATATTGATTACTTTTGCTAATAAAAGTTAGAGGAAGACCAAGATTCTAAATCAACCAATTCTTCCCTAGTTATCTTTCATAACAAAACTTCACATTCCAACCATCAAATCTGTTAAAAAACAACTGATTTTCCTTCTTCTTAACTATTGTAGGTTCAAGTAAAGCAAGAACATCTATTCTATATTTATTTATGTACTTGTGTCGCATAAAAGAAAACTTATCTATATGATTGAATCCTCGAATATTCTAAATCCAACACTTCATTTCCTTCAACGGTTATGTTGCCGCCGATTTAAAACATTATCCTTTTTAGGTGTCAAGATAGCCCATGTGCAACAAATTCCCTCAACATAGGTAATTTAAGCAAGAATCTCCTTTCATTTTCAACATTTGTACCACTTTCAGAACTTTCCTCAGAAAAACCTCCACTCAACCATCACCTTTTAGGGATCAAAGAGGAAACCTCCATAGTACCTGCTTTAGCCCCTCTTTGTTGAGAAGGCACTTCCTCCTCCTTAAACAAGGACTAAGAAGTATTGCCTTCACCCCCTCCAACCATCTTTCCAGGAAGTATTAGCCTCATTGCCCGAAGTGTTGTCCAATTCAGAATTACTGTTTGGTTGGGTGTTAACCTTCTTAACAACCCACTCTTACCCTTGATATTCCGTTCATATGTCCTTGACATTGGAAATTCCACTCTAATGGTAGTTGTTCTCCTCTCCAGTGTCAACAACGATTTTATTTTTTCTAGGAACATCCTCAGCTCGTAAAACATAGGTTTTAACCGTTAAAACATCTGGCCCAAACTTATTCACAGGTTTCCCATATTGAATAGCAAGCCAAATCACCCCCTCAGGGGTGATAAGCACAAGTGGAACCTCATGGAAATGAATCCAAACAAGATGGCTTTCCATTTCATACGGCTCTATACCTGGATACCATTTTTTGATAAGTATAGGAGTATGACGGATATGCTAATTCATGTCCATAACCCAGTTACACATCTTTTTCGATGCGAGATAATTACCTCTCCTTCGTACCCCCATATGCAATTTGCCATTGACCTAACCAGTCATAGTGGAGGGCCATCACATGCAACTGCCCAACCATGGCTCCTTTCACGCGATCAAGCTCTTTGTCAATCACATCTTTTGGTATCCTCAGAACCCCATCGACAATTGAGCTTAAGGACTCCTCTACGAAGCCAAGATTCCTCTCCGGCTGTGATACAATCAACGTCCAAGTACGTTCCTCCTTCTTATCAGTAGAAGGAGCCGAAGATTCCTCTTCCAGTTCCGAGATTCAGGAGCCACTCCGGCGGAGCCATACGAAAACCTAGAATTCCCAAGCTTTTTTTTAGAGAAAAGGAATGCGCGCGTGTGAATGATAAACCATTTTTCTTCTTTTCTATTTCTTCTCTATTGGAAAATTGGCCTATTTTGGTCACATGTTCGAAGTACCCCGCCTACTTTAACTTCATAGTATTTTAAATGAGTTTGAACCTACATTACAAGATATACCCCATAAACATTCCAACACAATGATTAAGCATCAGTAATGCAGTTCAAGTGTATAAGAATGGTGGGTGTTAAACTCAAACACACTCATAACATGCAAAAGATATATGGCAATTCTACACTAGTATTTAATCCTTAATGGCGCATCACACTCAAAAAGACATCACAATTTTACTCTGAATCATATTCTTTAGTGTGGATGATCATATGCAAGACGAATAAAAAAATGGAGCGATTATGAAAAAATTAGAATTTGGGGTAAATTCTCAATCACTAGGAAAAAACCATGGCGAATGGGGAAAATTATCTCAAACATCCTATACAACTAACTCTCACCCTATACTTAAAGGGGCAATGTCCTAACTAGACCAAAATGGGAACGGAGATGATATAGAATACCTAGCATTTGTTACCCATTTTCACCAACATGACTTGTTGAGACCCCAACAACACCCTACCAACTAATAGTCACCTCATGACTTTGACACTTTGACTTTAGACATGACAAAATTGCAAAATTGAATCAATTAAATTAAATATAGACTTCACACTTAGGCTTCCTCCTAGTGAGCGCTCTTTGTTTAAAGTCATTTATCTAGGTGATACTTGGATGGTTACTAGAAACATCCCAGATAAGAACCTCCTTCACACTAACATCAAAATCCTTATAGTACAACTTTGTCGAGTAGTTTTTCCATGAGCATTGGTGAGATTCACTTTATTGTCAGCGTGGATGCCCATTACGTTGAATGGTCCAAACCATTCCTCATTGATCATCACTTGGTCTAGCGGCCTAGCAAAGGTTGGGGATCCACCTGCTTCCATGATACATGTTTATTTTCCTTAGAATCCACCTTCATATGGGAGGTAAGTCTAACGGTGTAGGATTAGAGGCAATAACATATACCTTCTTTGGTTGGAGTTCAGGCAGTGATGTCCGTGTAGGTGGTGCTGGTATGCTATCTAAAAAAATGATCATCTTGGCCCCCAATCTGAGGGTCATTCGACCTTATAGCATATTAGTGGGGTTTGGTCATCCTTTGCCATGTCCAAAACAATAAAGTCAATATGGAAATAAAAATTTTGCACTTTTTTTTATAAATGTGTACAAATCTTGCACCTTAACAAGCACATATTTGACATTGCCATTAGGCTGTCGAAATGACCTATAAGCTAACTAGATGCTCATACGGGTCAAGGTCAAATCAAATAATCCTAGACATTTGGATATAAAATATGACATAATGTTGATGATAGCTCCTAGATTAACTAAAGCTCTATCAATGTGATGCATGTCAATTTCACAAGGGAAAGAAAAACTTCCTAGATTGTTTCATTGTTGAGCCACATAGCTTTGTATCATGGTAAAACACTATGCACTAAGAGTAGCTACAAAGACCTCTTGCAACTTGTTTATTTCATTGTTGCTGCACAACTCCTTGACAACCCCTTATAGTTTACTTAAGATTGCCTCCAAGAACGACTTATTAATGGTAAGCTACTTCAAGAGTTGAACCACATCCGTCTTCGGCTTAGCTAGATCGTACAAGGGTGGGACCTTGGCTTGTATTCTAGATATGAAGACAACATTTCGCATATTTGCAAGTTTTTGGCACAAGCTGCACTCTCAGTCTGGCACTTCTTGGAAAGGATCTCTTTTAGGTTCTTGGAAAATCGTGAGACTTGGAGTATGAACTCATAATCATAATTTTTATGGTCTACTTCCTAATTAGTTCCATCAACCTCTCATGCTCTTAATTCACCTTCAAATTCTTTTTCATTAAGGCATTTGGGTAAGTTACCTTAAATATGTATGAGGTAGTTCTAGGGGTGGCTTCACAACCTACTCAATACCTTGGAATTTTGTAAGGTCGCCTCTTTCCTGACATCTTCTCCTAGATTTTCTCATATGTCACATTCCACTAAGAACGACTTGAAAACCCAATCAGTAGTGTTTGACGGCGACATAGGAACCATATGAGTGTCTAGTGTCTTCTTCTCGCTCAATAGTGTGACAGTTTTGCACTACTCCTTCTTGGGATTCAAGTTGTCACTGTTAGATAGCTGCCCAACTGGTCTCTTAGCGAACGAAGTCATCATTGCATTGAATTGTGCATCTATCCTCGCCTGATGAACCTTTTTCCCCTTCAACAAGGTATCCTAATTTTGGCCTCTCTTGAAGTAGACACCTTCAGTTGTTATTGGTGTTGTTATCCATTATAACCCTTATTCCCCAGGTACATATTATTCATAAATTAAGTAGTATTATACCTCCCCAATTTTGATGAGCAAGAATTTGATAATTTCCAGTGAAGTGTCTAACTTGCTTCAACTCATGAGACAGTCCATAAGGCTTGTAATTTTGATCCTGTTGCCCTCGTGGAGGGCAGTTAGTTTGGTTCAAATAACTACCCCATTGTTGTTGTTGTTGCTAGTACTAACAAAACTTGGAGTAGCCTTGATGATTTTGTGGTAACCTTGCCCCACAAAATCAAACTCCTGTACAGTCCATTCGTATGTTTAACCATAGTTCTGGAAAACTCTCCATTGTGAGCACACTAGTCACTAGCTTCAACAAACACCAATGAAGAGGGTGTGGTGATGGTTGGTAAACTCATTTCTTTCATATGTTGTTGCAGATTTTCTATTTGTGCCATCAAGGTGCTCTAAAATTTAGACACTTCCTCTACCTTGTTAACATAGTGTGTGACAGCACGTATAGTCCTGCTCCTAAACTTGGATACATAATCTGCATAATGAGTCATATTCTCCTATGATGTTAGGTGAGTGGCATCTTCCTACATCTGTTAATTCACTAGATTCATAATATCATCATCTGGATCCGTAGCGAAGAATTTTGGAATTTTGTCCTGCTTAGAGCCATGATGAGGAAAGGAAAGAGAAGCTCTAAGAATATGTTCTAAGCCTCATATAGAGACTCATCATCCCTTTGGAAAAATCTAGTGATCTTGTCCTAGATGAGAGATGTCCTGAATTGAGGATAGTATTCCTCCGTGAAATTTTGAGCGAGAGCATTCCAGGATGTGAAGGTTCCTGGTGCTTGGTTGGTTAACCACCACTTTGCATGTTTCTTGATAGAGAAAGGGGACATTTGGAGGCGGATGGCTCATGGATAGTCCTTATTCTTCTTGAAGATTTTGCATCATGAATGAAACTCTAACTGATGTGTGCATGAGTTATCTTTTGACTCACCTTCAAATTGAAGGTTTTATGTGACCAGCTTAATAAGCCTGATCATAATCTCAAAATTTAGAGTTCTCACCATCTGAGTAACAATACTAGACTGAATGCCAGTTTCGCTCGGCTTGGTGCCAACACTTCTCTTCGGATATGAGAAATATGAAGGTTTCTTTCTTTCTCTATCTTGATCAGCGTGATAGAAACTGGTTTCTGTAATTGAGTCTCTTGAGGTTTCGTACTAGATTTACTAGCCTTCTTCTTACCCATGTTTTACACTTCACTTTACTGCTTAGCGTTTAACTAAGTAAGCGAAGGGTTCATAAACATGTAGAGATCTTGCAGGAGACAAAAATAGGAAAACTAGTAAAGTATCATGGTTAGTGGAAACAAAAATATAAAGTGAGAGTGAATTGAAAAACACAAAACAAGTTATTTCACACATGAAATAGAAGGTCCTGACAATGGCACCAAAATTTGATTGCTGTAAAATAGGTTCACAAATATAACCTCAACTACTGAAGTATCTAAGGGTTGTATTACTAAAGTCTTCTACCAGTAGCTACTAAAACTAGGAAAAATATTGATACGAAAGGGGTTTTGTGGTTGAAGTTCTACAAATTTCTAAAACTAACAATGAGGAAATGTAAAAAAATCTGGATATGTATATGCCAGAATAAGGTTAGTTTGACAGAAGGGAGCAAAGGCTTAGACTGGAACCCCCCAATGCTACTAAGATGTCTAACAAATTTCAAACTAACCAAATTCTAATGCAATTGGTATTTCATCTATCACCAAGGTTCCGAAATCTATGGCCTAAGTTTAAGTATTGTCGAGTCATAAACTCGCTACTAAGATACCTCCCTAGACCGATCATTCACTTCTTACTTTTAAGACCTAGTTGGCGCTCTAATTTAGACTCTAGAGCCAATCATAGTGATGGACTATTCTATAAGTGAAATCGGTTAAACTTATAGATTAAATGTTCTAAGGCTAGACTCTTTGTCGAATAAAATAAAGTACTAACCATATCTTAATCGAAGTGATCAATCAAGAACATGATAACATTCATACACAAAATCAATATAAACTAAATACCCATACACTGTAACTAAATTATTGTTAATCTTTAATTGTTCATAGATCCTGGATACATAAGGTTCATTTTATCAAAGGACAAAGGACAAACGACTTAGCTACTCATGTTCACAAAAAGGAAATAAAAAGTCATACAAAAACTCATTGAAACTAGGGTTGCTAAAGGGAAATCTGAAAAACCTAATTTCGCCAATACTCTAGAAGCTTCAAGCTCCGGTCTTGACTCTAAGAAATGCATAATGATTCCTCTTTTTCAGAGGCTCCGAAGAAGCTAAAAAATTGCCCAACGTTTGTTCTCAACTATCCTTTCTGGTAAAAAGATGAAGTTACATGAATGAATTATTGAACCGGACCTTAAATACTGCTAAAAAATGCACAAAACTAAAATTTCACCTAAGAATCACCGAAAGTGCGACTAAGGTTAGGCACTGATCACACCGAAGGTGTTGTCAAAGTTACTTAGGAAGCTGGGGTCGTATTCTCGCAAGGATCCTTCATTTAGCTTACTCGTGATGAGAGAGGTTGCTCAATTGGGGGGGGGGGTGTAGTGTAGGATCCTCGAATGTCACAATCAAAGTCACAAATCAAACAAGTAAACTTGGGTCAACCTAGGTCAACTGATCAAGCAAGTGGCTCAAAGAGCATGAAAAGGCTATGTTGATCTTAGCACATAATCAAGCAAGACAAATAACAAAAACAAAGTGATATGAGAATGTAGGAGAAGAGGGGGCAAAGTTAGTTTTCCCCTAAGGATCATGAATAAAAACTGGAAAACGGACCTAGGATGAATAATTCAAGTTAGGCAAGATAAGATCTTTCTGCCGTTCACCAAACATGTATCCTAAGACTCTCTCGAGACCTTAAAACCTAGGTCAAACACCTATCAACCGGACTCTCATCTCTAATTGACCAAATGCAAGACATACACCAAGTGTTCCATGAAATGCACAAAGGTATTTTGACCTAGAAACACTTAACACACATCCCTCTCTCGAGTTTAATGAACTATTAATCATGAAACCATGGAACTCTAAGGAAAAACACCCTATCGGGAAAATTCTTGTCAAGAAACAACCAAATCAAACATTTAACAAATAGACATCCAAAATGGCATGGAAATGAAGAACATGGGGTCAAATATCGATCTTTGCATAACATAACATCAAATCATCCAAGGAGTTTAAGTAGCTCTAGTATATCATAAAACCCCCTAAGGTTCCACTCACCAAACCCTAGGGGTTTAGTTACACAACATCATGGTAGATGACAGAATACAACCTAGAAAGAAATGGAGAATGTCGATTTCTTCAATCCTTCAAGCTAAGTTGACTTCAATCTTTGATCGTGCGTTCCCGAGATGATTGGATTGATAGATGATTATCAGGTGATGAATGGAAGGCCTTGGAGTAGAGTTTCAGGTGCTGAGAGCCACGTGTGTTCGTCAAAATCTATATTGAAATGAGCTAAAGACGTTTTGAAAAAGCTTCCCAAATTGCAGCTTAAATAGGGGCTGCTGGCGGCACCCTGGCCGCGGTCACGCCACCTTCCGGCCGCGGAGCCGGATACCTTCAACTCGCTTAATTTCTTATGAATTTTGGGCTCGGACCGCGGTCGTGACTCAACTTTGTGCTTTGGTATTTTGCTCATAGCTTGAGCTTCCAGACTCCAATTTAGTCATTGTTTGAACCCGTGGTTTTGTATTTTCATCCTCTATCATGGCATGACATGAAAAAAATAATAAAAAACTCAAAAGTAGTTAAAATTTACCACGTAGGTCTTAGCAGAATATTTTAAGACTAATTATAATTAATTAGCACAAAACCACCAAAAGACAGTATGAAAGTGCACAAATCACATAGACAATGTGTCAGAAATAGGGGAATACATGACGTACTTATCGAGTCATCAAACACACTTCTATGGAGCATTTTTGCATCAAAATTTGTGAGGGGATAGGCAGAAGTGCACCTAAGGACATTTAAAAGTGCTTTTGAGGTTTATCTATGGTGCATTTATGCCCTCTGCTACAACACCTCAACTGTTTTGGTCATTCCTATTTCATTTAAACTTAATTTTTGTCTCTTTTCAAAGGTTCGGATTTTTAATTGAGTCCTTTATGATGTATGAGTCCTAATCTCATCAAAATAACTCATAACCAAGGTCAAATGGACCATATATGTTTAGTGGGATGGATTTCAGGCCATAACGATGCATATAACACAAGAACACATCAAAACTCATTATAATTGCCCAAATAAATGAGAAATGTTGCTCAATATTGGGATATAAACACTATAATTCTAGTGTCATCAATAACCCTACACTTAAGCATTGCTTGTCCCTGAGGAATAATAATTCGTCACTATAAATCAAATATCAAATCCTACAATTTGTGTTTCATAGGTTAGTCTAAGGGAGCAACAAAAATAATAATTCATGACCTATGACATTCAAGCGATACTCGATCACATAGTTACTAAGCAAGAACCCATTAGTGTGTGAAATCGAATAGGACACAAATCATGCAAAAATGAATCAACCTAAGTACTGGAGAGTATATCTTCATCTTCGTTACCTTACCTTCAAGATATATAAAAGTGAAAGTAGCAGGAGAAAGGGAAATCATGGACGAATATTTTCCTAACCCAATGGAGTAGTTGCTCACTTATCCTCACCTTTTTCTCTTGTCTTGTCATGAAAAGAATGGATTGATTATGCAAAAAATAAAAATTTGGGTAAAATTTTCAATCATCATGACAAGAGCAAGCCAAGCGGGGGAAATTATCCCAAACATCCTACACAACTAACTCCCTCCCAACACTTAAATTGGATTATGTCATCATTGGACCAAAATGAAAGTAGAGATTATACAAAATACCTTGAGATAGATGAAAGGTGACAAAGGTGACAAAATAATGCACACTAGTTTTACTCACTAGATCGCTCTAGCGAGATCGTTTTTCCTAGGGTCTTTCTGTTTCTATTACTCAACAATTGTGAAATAAGCTATTCGGGGTTTTGCGTTTGGTTTGAAATGGGTTTATGATCTAAGGAAACTAATTAAGCAATTTAAACAAGTAAACAGGAAAAGCAGGTTGGGGTTTCAAAGATAGACTAAGGCGGTTGCTCAAACTCGAATCCAAGCTAGTTCGGTTAAGATGGATGAAACTATGCAATCGACGAAATTCAACAGACTAGACGACTCGGCAAATCCTTTTGTAATCACTACTCCATGGTCAGGCCGTAAGATTCAATTCTATCAAACCTACAAGCTCCTATGGTCAAGCTAACTTGCAAGAATTCAAGAACGATCAAGAACAGTGAAATGCCACAAAATCATGCAAAGAGATTAGGTCCTCACAATCCTATGGTCAAGCTATTGGAGAACCTAACGACCTTCTAAACTCTAGAATGAAACGCGTTCATGGTCAGACCCGCAATTCAAAGATAAACTAAGAAACTAACAATTGATCAAGTTGCCAGAATAAAAAAGCTTAAATTAGGGTTTAGAAGAAATCGCATCTAAGTCTGAAAGATCATCGATTAACATAAACGGGTTAGAAACCCGAAATCATCCATAAAAAATCCTATCTAGCGCTTCATCTAATCTAAACAACCCTAGAAGTTTAGCTCGACATCGTTGCAGAAGGAATCGCAGAAACAAAGAAGAAGAAAACCAGTGAAGAAGACATCTTACTCCGAGTAGACCTAATCTTGATTAATCCTTGAAACTCCTGAGTCAATCCTCGCTAATCCTCGCTCAATCGCGTCTCCAAAGCTCCGTCTTCACCTCCGAGAGTGTCTGGTTCGTCAGAGAAAAAGTGGAGAATTGCAGAAAATGAAGTGTATTCCCTCTCTCCTCGAAATTGGGTTAAAAACCCAATTTCGGTCGAAACTGCTGAAAATGGCCAAAAGTGCGCTTGGCAGGGTCAAAAAGTGCGCCGGCGCACTTCGGCCCCTAAAAGGCGCACTTTTGTAATATGCTGGAAATTCCACCAAACGCTATTACCAAAGTGCGCCTGGCTCTTCGAAAAGTGCGCCAGCGCACATTTGGTAGCAAATTGCGCACTTTTTGGAGCTGAGTTCAGCTCCAAGCTTCTTTCGGCAATTCCAACCTCATCTGTGCTCCGAATTAATCCCGTTTGAATTGCCGAGCTCGTAGAAAAGTCCTCTACGATGTGATATCCTGAAATCTCATCAAAATAACTTGAAAACACATCAAACGACCAAAAAGAGGGCCAACGGGGAATAAAACATTTTTTACATAAAAATCATTCAAGTTCATCACAATTTGGAGTCAAACATGGGGAATTTCGTTCAAATGTGGCGAGATAAACGCGGTAAATCTTACATCATCACTATACAAGAACTCTAAAAAGAAAGCTTGAAAATTCCTAAAAAAACAGCTAAACGGGTTCTGGAATATTCAGCCAAATAAATACCAAATAAATTCGAAAACTTAAGCCCGTTGGCAGATCACTAGTAGACTCCATGATCTACAACTTTCATGCTGGACTTCAACCCAAATTCTATCTCCAAGTAGCCCATATTTGTCAATTCTTGTCATACTAAGAATCTGTCCAGAAATCAAGCTTTGGCGTAGTATTAATCCAGCTTTGGCCCGTAACTGCTTGGTCATGGGCTGGCCTCTTGGCCCATCTTCAGGGTTGGGTTCTCCTTGTTTATCTTCTCTTGGATCAGGCTCACGTGGTGGCCTAATCTTGGCTCTGAGCATTGGCTTCCTCGAATCAGCATCCGTGCTCCACTCTTTGATGCTTAGGCCATGCATCATTTTGGCTCGGGCCAACTTCATCCTCTTGGTTCCACTCTTATGTCCTCCTCCGAATCTGACTTGGCATGTTGGAGGCTTGTCCGTGGGAACTAGGGAATCCTTAGGGATGAAGGATTCCTGAGAGGCACGATTGGATCTTTGGCTCGGCCCTAAGTGCTCTCTGAACTTAGCTTCGGGCGTGCCCCGGTGTTGGTGTAGGCTCCGGGCCTTTGGTTTCTAGGGGCCTGAGCTTGGTCTCCTTGCCCTGGCTGAGGATCAACATCCTCCCAAAGGGCGTCTTCTGCCTCTGGGACTTCGGCTCTCCTGGGCTACGAGTGCGGGGCTGGCGTAGGCCTGGGGCCAGTGTAGTCTCGGCCTGGCATCAGTGCTAGGGCCGGATCGGTAGCAGCCTCAAGGCTTGCTCTTGGCGATCCTGGTATTGGGTATTTCCCTTCCAGCAAGGGAAATCCTCTCTGGTTCTCGTCACCTGTTCCACCATCCCATGTTAACATGGGGAGGTCTAGGCTTGGTGCCCGTGGTGTCGTGTCCACGCCGGTCTTGGTGGCCAGGATCACATCATTAAGTGTATGGCCCTAGTTCAGACCATGCGATG
Source organism: Linum lewisii (assembly GCA_034768395.1). Lineage (NCBI taxonomy): Eukaryota > Viridiplantae > Streptophyta > Magnoliopsida > Malpighiales > Linaceae > Linum > Linum lewisii. The sequence goes on along the minus strand of CM068298.1, from coordinate 55,959,663 downwards.
GGTGATTGGGGGGTGATGTGATCCCAGCCACCAAGCCCGGCGTGGACAGGACATCACGAGCACCAGGCCTGAACCTCCCCATGTCAACATGGGATGGCGGAACAGGTAAAGAGAATCAGAGAGGATTTCCCTTGCTAGAAGGGAATTACCCCATACATGGAGCCCCAAGATCAAGCCTTGAGGATGATGCCAAGCCGGCCCCAGCACTGATGCCAGGCCGAGAGTACACTGGCCCTAGGCTTACACCAGCACCACCCCGGAGCCCAAGCCCCGGAGCCAAAAGACGCCCCTAGGAGGATGGTGATCCTCAACAAGGCACTAATGCTAGCTCCTACTCCAGCCAAAGTCAAATAGATGACCCGCCATGAGCTGATGTTGATACCAAGCCCAGACCCGGACCCCAGGCCGAGCCTAGCACCAAGTCTAGGCCCCAGACCGACTTCCACGAGCTCCAGAGCCCAATTATCACTTAAAGAAGCTCAGGAGGCATCCTTGAAAGCATGGCCAAGATAGAAGTCAAAAGGCTCAGACAGATTTGAAGAAGGCACTAAGATAAGCCTGCCACAGGCACCGGGCCCGCATCCGGGAACTACGCCGGAGAAATTTGGGCCCAGCCAACAATTGGCACGTGCCTTTTGGGATTTTCCAAAGGCAATGGAATCCTTATGGACCCAGGATGAACCTCCAACAAGCCTCGTTGGAGTTGGACGAAAGAAGATGGAGCTAGACCAAGTCCTAGGGATGCATGGCCGGAGCATCAAAGAGCACACCACGGATGTTGATCCGAGGATTCCCATGCTAGGAGCTATGATCAGGACACCACCTGAGCCTGATCCAAAGGAGGATGGCTGACCATCCAAGACACGGGACGAGAAGATAAGAGGCAAGTACATCCAAACAAGAAATCCTAATCAAGTTAGGATTTCCCGGTTTTGGACAGATTCCTAGTCCTACAAGGATTGACGAATATGGGCTACTTGGAGACAGAATTTGGGCTGAAGTCCAACATGAAAGTTGTAGCCCATGGAGTCTAATAGTGATCTGCCAAAGGGCTTAATTTTACGAATTTGTTTGCTATTTACTTGGATAATGTTTCCAGAACCCGTTTCAGCTGTTTTTGTAGGAATCTTGGCACCCAAGGTAGGAGTTTTCTTTAGGAAGGAGTCCTTTCCTTTGTAGGATTGTGAGTCCGAATTTTTCTTCTTTCTTAGGTTATTTTAGGATTAGTTTAAGTCCTTTTTAGTGGTCTAATTAGGCTGCAGATCCGGCTCCAACCCTTTCCAAGGGTTGGAAGTCTTCCAACCTTTTCTCAACCATTAGATCACACTTTGACCCTTTGACCAATCCAATGGTCTAGATTGTTAGGAGTATTTAGGACTTTACACACATCATTTAATTTTTATATTTAGGTTAAATATATTAATATTCACAGTGACTAACCGGTGACTTTCCGGCGACCAGTCACCGTCGCCGGCGACTTTTCCGGCGAGGCTCCAGAGAAAAAAAATTTTCTTTCAAAATTTTTTGTACTTAAAAAATACTAGTTAACACTTTCTTTTGCTGTTAACTAGTTAACCGTGTTTTTTTAACTGATAACTAGTTAACATGGTTTTTAATTGATAACTAGTTAACATCATGATTTAGATAACTTGTTAACAAACTTTTTACATGATAACTAGTTATTTTATTAACATCGTGATTGGGTAACTGGTTAACGAGATTATTGGATAACTAGTTAACGAGATTATTTAATAACTAGATGATGATTTAGATAATCCAATCATTTGACAAATTAGTAACTAAACTTAACCACGCGACAAACTAGTCACTTAACTTAGCCATGTGACTAATTAGTCACTCTTCTTCTTCAACCTAACTCTAACCTCAAATCCATCACAGTAGTTGTCGTGCATGAACCTTCTTCAACCTAACTCTAACTCTAATCTTATAGCAGTAACAACAAGACTTTAACATAAGGGAAGCAGAAAGAAAAGGACATGATTGCACTTAATTTATAGGGCTATTTTGCACCATTCGCAGATTCTTTGATGCCGACACCTAACAAACTAATTTAAAGCTATACTGCAATGCCCCTCTTCCACAAGCCACCGCTGCTCTGATCCGGCCGCTGCTGCTCCGACCCCATCGGCCACCGTTGCTCCGACCCCATCGGCCACCGTTGCTCCAACCCCATCGGCCACCGTTGCTCCAACCCCATCAGCCACCGTTGCTCCAACCCCATCGGCCACCGCTGCTCCACCTCAATCCCCTATCGGCAATTAATAAGCAGAAGAAGAAGATGAAGAGGAGAAAGAGATTTGTTCTTAAATCAACTAATAATCAAAAGAAATTAAAAGAAGAAGAAGAAGATGAAGTGGGGAGGAAGAGGTTTTGTTCTTTGAATCAACGCGGTTTTTGTTCGGCAACGGCTGCGTAAAGTAAGGAAATAATTTAGGGTTTTAGGGTCTTTTGAAAATGACAATAATACCCTTCCTGTTTTTTGTTGGAACCGGTCCAACCCTTGAAGGGTTGGGTCGGATCCGGATCCGGAGCCGCTTAATTAGGACTCTTTTATTTCTTTATTATTTTAGGAGCAGTTATTTAGGAGGATTAAGAGAGCTTGTTCCATAACTCCTCCCTATAAATAGAGGCTTTCGCCTCTCTTGTAAGACACAACCCCCCCTTCGATTAAATATAAATTTCAGGACTTATGTTCTTTTTCCTTCAAGCTTATGTGAGGAGCATTGCTTAAGGTTCGCCTTATCGTCAAGAGCATTCATCTCTTGGAGTGGCGCCTTCGACTTGATACTTGTGGTTCCTAGATCTTTATAGCTAGTGGGTCAAAGTCCTAATCTGCCTCGGTTTCATAGGTTTCTACTCATTGCTAGGAGATCAGCTTGTGGTGTTCAAGGGTTGTCTGCCAGCGGTTGCGGCGGTTCACATCAGGGGGTATGAAGATGTCATTTTTAGGTGGATGTGGCTATGCCCGTAGTTTATCGTGCCATCCCTATCGATGAAGAGGACAACTCTAATTTTGGGTATCATGTTAAAGTTTTGTTGGAGATTTTATGATCTTAGTCATTGTTCAAGGTCTAGGTTGTTTGGAGAGATATGAATGAAGTTGCACATTGTTTGGCGTTTAAATCGAATTCTTTTGCGTCATAGTTTGTTAGTTTCTCCTCTATGAAAGGAATAGATTCTTCTGTAGATGATGAATGTTTTGATGTTGAGCATTAATATATCAATGATGACGTTTTTTTCGCTAAAAAGTGGAGGATGTTCAATTATCATATTTGTCATATATATATTTGTGATGAGGAAGACAGTGGGACCCTCAACTTTGTTCTGGGAAGTAAGAATTTCTAATAAAAATTGATACTCCCGGAGCACTCATTCTAGAGGCAATCAAAAGGTCAAGTTATCTGAAATACACAAAATCAGATCCATGATCCATCAGACAATTAAAAAAACAAGGATATATATATGATGACTTGAAATATGTCACATTTTATTCCCATAATTGATACATATTTGCGTGGTATTTAAGTGTTGATGCTGTCTTTTGATTAGTTTTGTGATATAATTCCCGATAATTGAGATTAAATGGCACCTTGGGACACTTGTGGTCCATTATAATGTTTTCAAGATGTTTCTGATTAGTTTTTAGGTCATCCCATGATAGAGCATGGAAATAAGAATTCACAGGTTCAAATGGCAATCAATTTAGAGCTCGGATGCTCTAAATATTGAAGTTTGAAAGAGGTGCCCAGGTTCTACCGCGGAGGTGGCGCGCGCTGTGGCCAGTCCATAGGAGTCCTCGAAGCGGTTTGAAATGTGACCAACATTAGTGGGTTAGTGTGCCAGGTGGCGCGCATAGCACAGCGCGCGCCGCGCTTGCCACCAGCGCTATGACCACTACACCAGCGCCTGGTATTAGCCTATAAATACTCGTAGCGCCTGGTAGTAGCCTATAAATACTAGATTTTTGGGTTTTTCAAGGGGAATTCAACCTAGGCTCGCCTCCAGAGCAATTTTGGCAAAGGGGAAACATCTCCAAAGCCTCCCCATCATCCCTAGACACCCTCCACTCATTCCTAATCATAATCTATTATCATCTACACCTTGGAAACACGGATCGAAGAAGAAAACGCCTCAGATTGAAGATTCATGACCTTGTTCTTCAGTTTGGTTTTCTCTTTCCCTCTTCTTGAAAACAAGTCAAATCGTTCACACAGTTGGAATCGAATTAAAGAGATTGAATCGATTCTCTGATCGGAGAAGAGATTTCAGTAAGCTACTCCGATTCCAAACTCGAAACCAAAATAAACAGAATAGAGCAGAAGGACACATCGATTTTTAACGTGGTTTGATTTAGCAAGCTAAATCTACATCCACGTCCCGAGGAAACCCTCGAGATAGTCACTTGTATTGAGAACGCGCACAAAACGAACGATTACACTCTGGAATTCTCTTCCGAGATCCGTGACAAGAAGAACTTGTAAATCACACGATTTTATAGTGACAAAAAGCTTCAATTCCTCACGCAGTGAGTGACATGCACCGATCTTTCTCCCCCTGAAAGTCTGCCCTTCTTCATTGATTGATTTCTATTAAATAGAGAAGGTTGATGTTCGGACCGCTCTTTCAGATGCTTGATTTGCTCAACACGAACGAACCGTTTCCCAACGATTTCTCTACTTTCCATAGATGGCATCAATCCTGCAGTCAAAACAGATTTTGCTTTCTTCTTGCGAAGATAGATGAGAGAGCAGATAGGGAAAAAAGATAAGAGAAAGTGTGATTAAAGGAAAGGTGATTCAACCCAAAATGGTTGACTCAACAGAAGTTGACTCGGTTTGGTTTCTCAACACTTCTCTCATGTGTAACTGAACCATCATGGGTTAGATTTGTAGAACCCTAATGGGTTTAACTATTTGGCTTATTGCGTTGTATTGTGTAACATCCCAACCTTTTCTGACTAGATATAGTCTGTTTTGGGCCCAACCCTCACGGATTTGTTTTTGGGTGTTGGTGGGATTACAAGTGGTATCAGAGCCTCTCCCCGTCCCTCTTGAACGATGGTGGGGAAAACCTCAATGAGGACATTGAGTCCCTGAGGGGGGGTGTATGTGACATCCTCGACAAATCTCACATCGACAAAGCGCGGGGGGAGATCCATGGGCTATGTGGAATAGTTCAACCTTAATTGACATGACGCGTTTTGTGGTGTAGTGGTGGAGGTTTGATCTTGAGAGGAGAAGGTCATGGGTTCGAATCCCACCAACACCCAAAAACAAATCTGTGAGGGTTGGGCCCAAAGTGGACAATATCTTGTCAAAAAAGGTCGGGATGTTATAAGTGGTATCAGAGCCTCTCCCCATCCCTCTTGAACGATGGTGGGGAAAGCCTCAACGAGGACGTTGAGTCCCTGGGGGGGGTTAATATGTCATCCTAGGCAAATCCCACATCGACAAAGCACGGGGGAGATCCATGGGCTATGTGGAATAGTTCAACCTTAATTGACATGACGCGTTTTGTGGTGTAGTGGTGGAGGTTTGATCTTGAGAGGAGAAGGTCATGGGTTCGAATCCCACCAACACCCAAAATCAAATTCGTGAGGGTTGAGCCCAAAGCGGACAATATCTTGTCAAAAAAGGTTGGGATGTTATAAGTGGTATCAGAGCCTCTCCCCGTCCCTCTTGAACGATGGTGGGGAAAACCTCAACGAGGACGTTGAGTCCCTGAGGGGAGGGGGGTTAATGTGACATCCTAGGCAAATCCCACATCGACAAAGCACATGGGAGATCCATGGGCTAGGTGGAATAGTTCAACCTTAATTGACATGACGTGTTTTGTGGTGTAGTGGTGGAGGTTTGATCTTGAGAGGAGAAGGTCATGAGTTCGAATCCCACCAACACCCAAAAACAAATCCGTGAGGGTTGGGCCCAAAGTGGACAATATCTTGTCAAAAAAGGTTGGGATATTGCGTGTTGGATGATGATGAACTATCGTTGTTAATGTAGTTGAGTAGAATATCCATGTTTTCATGTGTTTTTGTCATGTTTAAGTGTTATGCCTGATTTCATCTTTGATGCTTGACTTGATTTGTCCCGAGAGGGTGGTTTTTTCATAGAACTTAGGATTATTTGCTTGATTCTTTGTTAAACTCGAGAGAGAGAGGCGAGAATTAGGTCGCTTTGGGTGAAAATCCATTGAGGCATTTTATCGAACACCTTGTGTGCGTCTTGCATTTTGTCAATTAGTGACGAGAGTCCTATTGATTTGTGATTGGCCTAGCCTATGGTCTCATTAAGAGTCTTAGGACCCGTGTTTGACATGTCTAATCATTTCAATGCATGGGTATGAGTTTTGTTCATCCTAGATTCACCAACTTAGTCAATTGTCATGATCCTTGGGGGGGACTTATCTACGCCACTCCATTCTCATCCTCTCTCGTCTTGTTTGTTTTGTTTGAGTTGCCTTAGTGGAATCCACCTATTTCCATGCTCTTTGAGCCCGTGCTTGATTCTTGACTTGAATTGACATGAACCAGCCTTGCCTTGTGATTTTTTTGCCAAGTGTGTGTGTGTGTTTGTCCTAACCTATTTGAGCACCTCTCTTAGGATAAAGTAAGCTGAACCAAGAGGCCTACGGGAATACAACCCTGGTCAAAATCTAGATATCTTTGTTAAAGTGGGTTTTCCTCCCGATCAATATCTCACAATATAGGGCCGTGATATATATGGGTAAAACTTCGGTACCCCGAGGTATCAATACCCTAGCATTGAAATTCTACCGTATATATTGGTGAACCTGTCGTTGACGATTCAACCAAATAAACTAACAAAGCTACAAAAGCTAGGGTAGATCGTATTCCACGGGCCTTCTATGATTGACTACTCCAAAAACTAGCAATTTATTCGGATGCAAACAAGTTGTGCGTGGTGTGAGTTCCACGACTTCTAATTCTAAGAAATGCAGAGAAATTTAAAAATTAAACTAATGCAGATTGGAAATTAGGGTTGAAAACAAAGATGACAGACGAACTTAGACTTTGAATCCCCTTCGTTCCCTAGAGCATTGGCAATCAACAGATTAGCAGATTTCGATTCTCATTCAATCAATCACTAAGACACCACCATAACTCCTTACCCTTAGGTTTAAGACCGGCGAACGTTCGCTCTATCCGTTCTAGCTACCAAGATTAATTAGTCGCCCGGGTACGGTCACCTCTCGCAATGAATTAACTTAACTGGTGCAATTACTAACGATTTATGAGTTACTCTTGCAGTGGATTAACCCTAACCGGTTCCTACGAAAGGCACTCTGCAATTATAAGGTTAATTGTTCAATTCGATGTTCTAAAGTAAGGCGAGCGTTCGCTTCTATCCTTAGCTTAACAAGAATCTAATCTAGGTGATCAATCCAGACAAGTAACATGAACAATGAAGAACAAATCAAACATGAAAGAGAAACTGATTGAATTTCAAATCTAATCACCGCCGATCCGTGACCGCTTTAAAGTCCTGGGTCACTTAGGGTTCATCTAGTCTAAGCTCTAACGAGTTTAGCTACTCATGTTTATCGCAAAAGAATCCAAGACAAAGAAAAAGTTCATCATCCAGAGGAAGAACAGAAAAGAATCTGAAAAACCTAATTTAGACGACTCTGACAGACTTCGATCTTCCGTAAACTGCACTCCTAGCTCCGATTCTCCGAGGTGGAAGGGATGGCGTCACGATCTCTTTCCGGCTCTTCGAACTCTAACTCTTCGCTCCAGAACTTCAGAGAATTCTTCGAATTCTGATTACAAAAAGTATATTATGATGTCTCCCTTTTGTTGGGCCGCCGGTTAAGTATTTATACTTAACCCTAATTGATCCTGATTCTTCTGATATTTTCGCCGAAAATAAGGGATTATTTTCACCAAAAAGGATGGTGTAAATGGACGGTCCTTTGGCTGGTATCTCCTGTAATTTTCGCTTCGGTCGAAAACTTAACAGTTTTGCCGAAAACTCCTTCAGCCGGTCATCAGTTGATTTGTGCTGATATTTTTGCCGAAAATACTAGGGTATTTTCGGCGAAAATTCCTTTGTAAACCGGGCAGGAATTTTCTGAACTTGATTGGCTCCTTTGATCGATTCCGGTGCAATCCCTCGAGGTTCCAACGCCTTAGACACGTCCTTGGCTACTTTATTTGACGGAAAAAACCTGTGCTAACATAAAAACACTAGAAAAGCATCAAATAGACCCGAAACGGGCCAAAGTAACACAGATGGCACGAGATAGGGCAATTGGTTGAATATTCGCTATTCTACCCTAAAAACCATGTCTTAAGCAAAGAAATGTCGCTTAAATGAGGCTGATAATCACGTCAAATCGAGTGTCATCAAAATACCCCACACTTAAGCTTTTGCTTGTCCTCAAGCAAACTGAATAGAAACGCTCATGTTCATAAATGATAAGATCGATTAAATTGGAGCTCAGTCAAACACAATGAATTATTAGACAGCTAATTCCTAGAACAAGAATCCTGACATGTATACAGATCAGCCAAACAACCTGGTCTCACTAGTAAACTGCACACAACAAGTAATTAGCAACCAATTATGCACGAATTTGACCTGACCGACCAGACTCCTCACACAGGAAATATTTAGTAAAATGGGGAACTCTCACTCTCTGTGTTTAAGGACGTGTTTCTGCTCTCGATCATTTTCTGTTACTGAATTCTGTCATAGGTTTGCAATTCGACCACATCTCCACCACTGTGACAACACGAGTATCTAGTCAAGAAGGACTTCCCTGCTAGGACCGTAATGAAATCTACACTACTTGGGTTTATGATGCGATGGATGATGGGAATGAATGATGATGGCTTTGTACGGTGTAGCTTTCGACTAACTTCCCTCGAATCTAGCCTATGGCTCCCTACCGTCTAACCAGACACGAGTGGAATAATGAACACTCGTCCTATGATACCCTCAAGCAACCTAGCACTTATTTTCTTTTTCGTATACTATTTTTTTTCTCTTTTTTTTCTGACTTCGTTCTTCCATTTGTAGGGAGAAAAACGTATTATTTGAACTAAACTTTGAAACTTTTCTGATTTTTCTTATTTTTTTCTTTTCTTCACTTTTTTTTCGAAATTTTCTTTCTTTTCTTCTTTGACTTTTTTTTTCTTTTGTGCAGATTCTTTCTTTTAGTTGCTAGAGGGGTTTACACGTCTAGACATATTAGCTAAGACCACCTGTTTAATGGCTATAGGCAGGTTACCACAAACCGACTTCCGGTAGGTCAATCTAGAACTACAACTACATGGGATCAACGGGGAATGAAAGAAATGGGAAATGGTTGTAATGTATTATCAAACCGAAAGAACAGGCCAAGCTCAAGGGTCTAAACCTAATGGATTTATCGTTTGGTAGGCTATCTGGCTAAGTAGCTGAATCTAGGTGCCCCTATCCTTCTAGAACTCGTGTCATCGTGTTGTCTCGAGTAGGTCTCATGCAAATTCTAACTCATTCAAGCAAACAGAAAACCACTCGAAAAGAATTGAAATTGCAAGTTACGTGGAATGGATCAAAAGCTCACAGTTGGTTTGCTAGTCGGATTCGGTCATTTTCATGCAATCAAGGCTACAAACTACAAGTGTGATTTAAAAATTCTGTTCTGACCAGGCAGTTTAGCATCAAAGTACACAAGTTGGTTCTCAAGTTCTAGGTTAAGCAGTCTAAGCATCATTATGAAGGTTTGAACAACAGCTTAACATCAAAAATTAAGAACTGAGCCATTCTAATGCTAGAGAGACTGGAATGGAATCACGAGGCACACATAAAACACAATCAAGGGCAATCAAGTTCATGCAAGGTTCTCTAGCATCCTACCCCACACTTAAATCGAACTATGTCCTCACAGGACTAGAATTAGAGTTCAGAGTGAAGCAGAAGAACCTGGACCGAGATGGTTGGCGTAGGGGATGAGCACGGGTCCTCGGAGCGGAGGGAATCTACCAAAACGAAGCAAAGGGAATCTCCCTACTGCCTACAAAACAAAAACAAATGAAACATAAAAAGGAAACCGGGACAAGTGTCCCGGATCCACACAGAAAAAAGTTGGACCGAAATTCGAAAAGAATAAATAAAAAGAAGGGACAAGAAAGAGGATACAACCCGATCACTGCTCGTCAGGCGCGTCGGGAGGTGGAAAGTGGAGGTGCTCGCCGAGCTGACGTTGCCACGCCAGCTGAACCTCATACCGCCTGTCGGCGCGGCGCATATGCTGCTGCATAATAGTCCACCTCGCCTCTTGAGTGGCGTTGTCGGTGATGCGCCACTCCTGCAGTCGCTCATACAGCTCACCAATGTCCGCGGGGTGCGGTCGGTGCTGAGGGTGAGATGCCTGGTATGGATCTGGAATGTGCGGCGGCGACTGGTGTGCATACCCTGCTTGATGATGTGGCGAGGGTATATAGTCATGGAATTCTGGCTGCGGCTGGGGCTGCTGCTGCTCAGTATCATCATCTTCCTCCGACTCGGCTACATGCTGGAGGGGAGGATCTGCTGCAACCTGGGGACTGAGGTCCAGCTCTAGGTCGTATTCGACCGCTAAGTCTCCTCCAACGGTCTTAATTTGGTGTCGGGGAATGTTCGGGCCATATTCATGGCTGATGTCGAAGGAGATGATTAGCTGAACTATGAAGTTACCTCCCAGGAGTGCACGAGGTGGCGTCCGCCTCTTGGTCTTCTGGCGGAAGATGCGAGCAAGCACCCATCCGGGGTGAAGAGGGTAGCTCTCTCGGATGGCTCGGAGAAGCATAAGCTCCTCCTTGAGGATATGGTGGCGATCCTTATCTGGAACATATAAAAGCGATCTACGCCAAACCATATGAATAAATTTAAAGAGAGGGTGAGAGAGCGACTTAACTGAGTTGTGTTCCCCAAGGCGATCGCCAGGCACTCCAGTCATGTGACTCCAGAGTGCATGGTACTTCTCCTCATCATCATCATCGCCCCAGCCGAGGTGATGGCCATGATAGTGCTCGTAGGGGATACCTAGATGAGCAGCAAACTCATCATAGGTGAGCGTCCTGTATACTCCACCCAGATAGAAGGTAACAACCTTCTGGCCTTGCCTCCTCTTGTGCTCATCCAGATCAAAGGTCGTCCAGAACTCCTGAAGCGCGATGTCTGGGAAGTCGGCAGCTATGGTGGTCAGCTCTAGGAGGCCGGCCGGTGCTAGGGCGTCATGCACGTTCCGGTGGTAGTCCTCGTCGTGCTCGCTGAGGGACTCCATGGAAAGACGGCGTATCTTAGCTCCCCGAACATGCTCGATCTTCTGGAAGCACTCGAAGTAGAAGTCAGGTAGACGAGCGATAGTGCGATGGTACCCAGCCCGACGAGGTAATGCTGGAGGAGGGCCCTGAACGGCGGGTGTGACGGGAGCGGGGGCGCTGGAGCTCGAGGTGGCATCAAGTCGCGCCTTAGTCCTACGCTCATAAGTGGTGTTCCTAAAACCAGAATGAAACCAGATCAGTCAAACTTAAAACCCTACCCTACACTTAGTAGAAAAACTCAATTTCACAAAGAAATGAGGAAAACTGAGTGGGGGTAAGCAAAGCAGAGTAACCGATAATCATAGACAGTAAAATACATGCTTAGGAACAGCCAGAATTTGATAAGCACAATCAGAGTTCAAAGAGTCAAACTGACATTCAGAAAGTCAACACTATAGCATAATGAACCCTAATCATGGCAAGACTATCACAAAGCGGAGAACGACGGTAAAATATGATCTCAGATGGCAAACACAATAATCTGAACGAGAATGAAAACATACGGCAGCCAAATGATCAAAAACAGTTCATGGTCAAACCGACATTTCTCACAAGTCAACATCACAAAGAATCAATCGTATGCATAGCAACACATGGTCAAATGATATGAAAATTAAGCACGAAACTCCCTAAGCATGCTAGAACAGTTCAACAAGTTCAGCTAACCTAGTTCACACGAAATCAGTCGGCACTTAAATCGAGGCAAACTGAAAAGTCAACCAAAAGTCAACCCTGACGAAATTCAGCAATCAATATGTCAAAAGATTTGTAATGAAAAGTTCTACAACTTACCTTGAAGCCATGGATGCTAAAAACGAACGGTTTGGGAGAAATCGGTGAAAAACTCTGAAAACAAGGGTTTGGGTGAACTAGAGCTGTAGAGCTCCGATTCGAACGTTCTAGGGCTCAACGGGATCGGAAAAGGAAGGAGAAGGGAGCGGCGGCGGTCAGCGATGGCGGCGGCGGCGGAAAATGGCGGCGGCGGCGAAGAGAAAATGGGAGGCGGCGGCGGTTTTCGAAAAACAGGGGATAGGGTATTTTTTTCGGGCTTGGTTCGAAAATGCCAAGTGGAGAGAGAGAAACCAAAATCCGGATTTTAAAGGGATAGGGTATGAAATTGCCTTGTATTTTCGGCGAAAATAAGTGCAAATTTTGCCGAAAATATTAGTTAAAATGACCGCCGGTTTTCAAAATGATTTTTTCGCCGAAAACACAATGAATTTTCGGCCGAAAATATGAAACAGGGGAAATCAGTGAAAATTTAGAAGGCGATTTCGCCGAAAATAGGGGTTCATTTTCGTCGAAAATTTTGAACTGCTCGGGTGAAAATATTTTCGCAAATTCGGCAAACTTCAGAAAATCACAGTTAAATCCACAAAAATTGGAACGACCTCAATCAACTTGCGACCTACACTACGACACACAGACTACACACGAAAAAAAAAAAACAACTGACACTTTTGGCTCCCCCGAACCGACTCTAAAACACTAAGTTCGACATAAATAAAAAACGGACTCCAGCCGTGGGTTGCCTCCCACGAAGCGCTCTTTTATTAATGTCCTTGAGCTGGACGATACCTGGAAGGTATTAGGAGACATCCCAACTCAGATTCTCCTTAATGCTAGCATCGGAGTTCATAAAGTAGAGCTTCGGGGTTTCTCCGGTGAGCATGAATTTCTTCCCGTTCGCGTGTAAGAGCTTGGTTCGTCCGTCGGGAAGGTGGCCAGTGATCTTGAATGGTCCGAACAGTTCCGTCAAAGGATCGTCTTCCACAAGGAAGACAGTTGATGGAACGAGAACGATCGGCTCCTTCTTTACTTTAATCTCCGGCTTGATATCACCAGGATCGGTGATCGTCAGTATTTCCTTAGGAGATGCTTTTGGCTTCTCCCTCCATACTTGTTCCGGTGCCGGTTTCTCGGAACGAATTGATGGTGTAGCTGGCTCGGTGGAAGGTGGCGGAGCTTTTGGTCTCCAAACCATTTGAGTTTGCTTCTTCTTATGATTCTTCCTTCTTGATCTACCAGACTCCTTGCTTGGCGGTTTAGAAGAGGCTTGCAGTTCCTTCTTCTTTTGCGGTTTCTGAACCGCAGCTTGTGGCTTCTTCTTCACAACCTGTTTAATGTCTGCAGCAACAACTGATCTAGACACACTAGAAGAGACATCAGTGACGGAGTTGACCGGAGTCAACTCCACAGTTTCAACAGCTAAACAATGGAATTCTTCATTCTTAGAGTTATATTTCATTCCGTCTTTAAGGCGGAATGTTATCGTTTCTTTACCGACCCTCAAAGTTAAAGAACCATTTGGGACGTTAATATTCATTCCAGTAGTATCCATGAAAGGTCGTCCTATGAGAATGGTAGAATCATCCTCACTAGCGTCAATGATAACAAAGTCAGCTAAGAACGTGAAAGGACCACATTTAGTAATAACGTCTTTAATCTCTCCCTTAGGGGTTTTAAGTGATCTATCAGCAAAGATAAGTTGCATACTAGGCGGTTCAAGTTCTCCTAGGTTCAATTTTTCAAATAAGCTCGCAGGCATAACATTAACAGATGCACCAAGATCAACCAAACAACGCTCTATCTCAACATCATTAATGACAAGAGGTAGAGTGAAAGAACCAGGGTCAGAACACTTAGCTAGATATAGGAAGGTTTCTTGCTACGGATGTTATGATATTCTTCTTTGTTCCCCTTCATGCCAGTCTCGATCCTTGCATTTGGCAGCAGTGCTCTTGGAAAAGGAGGCTTCACGACGTACGGTGCAAGAGGAGGATCATCCTCCTTAGGCGCCGGTTTCTGTTCTTCCTCTTCCTTTTGAGATTCAGTGATCCTGCGCAAAACAGAACAAGCATCAGCAGATAAACTTGTAAATTTTCGGGCGGTTACCATCTTGGCTTGCTCCTTTCTCGGATTCGGCTCTGTCTGGCTCGGAAGTTGGCCAAATGGTCGACCGGATGCCAGCATGCTCGAGATGTTATTCACAGCTTGCTCAATTCTTTGGCCGGCGGTTATCTGTTCTTGATTGAGAAGAGCTTGAGCTTTAAACTTAATGTCATGATCATCGAGTCTGGTGATGATCTGGCTAAGCTTCCTGTCCAGGTCACTAACGTTGTTTTCTCTCTGATGTTGCTGCCCTGGATAGGTGTTATTCAAGTATTGGTTCTGGCGGTTGCCAGGTCTAGTTCCATAGTTGCCCGAATTTCAATGCGGCGGCTGGTAGACACCTGCCGGCGGATGGTTAGGTTTCTGATCATGAGCTGGACCAGCTGGGTGGTTATTCTGGTTCTGGTTATGGTTGGCGCCATTATTGTAGGGAGGTCTGTCTTGATAGTTCCCTTGCTGCCTGAAGTTGCGGTAGCCAGCATAACCATTCTGATTATTAACGAAGCCTTGTTGAATGAAATTTACCTCTTTGGCAGACCAGACTACTGCCTTACCAAAATTCTGACAACGGCCTCCGTTATGTGCGCAAGCTCCACACCACTCGCAATCGGCAACGTAGACAGAAGCTGCCGGCGGTTTGATTGGTGTGGTAGACTTTTTCAAATGCTTCTCTACCTCTGCCTTGATAGTAGCTTCGAGATCGAGCTTGCTCCTTGATCCTTCAGATTGTCGTTCCCAGTTCCTTGACTTGGAAGCACAGTTTACGAAGTGAAGAAGAGCAGCTTCAGGTGTAAGTGTAGTGCAATCTCCTTCAGCTAGAGAATTGACCCACTTGGCAGATTCTTCTCGAAGTCCTCGAGCAAAGATTTCAGCTAACTGCCTCTGCTCGAATCCATGATGCAGACAGTTGTAGAGAAGTTCTTAGAGACAGTTGTATCATATAAGCTTTCTCCTTCTTTCTGGGAGAATCTGGCAATGCTGTCCTTGATGGCAGTTATTCTGGCTGGCGGGAAGTATTCTTCAACGAAGTCCTGAGCCAGAGTATCCCAATTAGTGTAGTAGCCAGGTGGTTTGCCAGTAAGCCACCTCTTAGCAGGGCCTTTCAGAGAGAACGGGAAAGCTCTCAGACAAAGAGTATTTTTGTCGAGGTTTTCGTTCTTGAAAGTGCTGCAGAGATCAAGGAAGTCTGCAAGATGAGTCACGGATTGTCTAGGGGCCTGCTTTCAAATTGTAGATCCCTAGAGATCATGGTCAAGAATGGAATCTTGATCTCATAGTCAGGATCTCCTTCAATGCGCGGAACGGCAATGGCAGATCGAACGCTAGTCGCGCTTGGCTTGTTATAGTCTGCTAGACTCTTCTGTGCAGGTGGTGGTGGTGGTGGTGGTAGTTCTCCATTTGGTGGTGGTGGTGGTGGTGGTAACTGATCGTCCATGGTAGGAGATGGAGGAGGTGAAAGTGATGCGGTGTAAGAAGCGGATGAAGATGACGGTGAAGACGGAGATGAGGAACTCTCCTTCAGTTCCTCGATCTTGATCGGAGTGACGGGTGGATTGGATCTGCCTCTCTTCAAAATCTGTGATTGTAGAGGTGGAGCAGAACTGCCTGGTCTCTCTATACTCTTAGCCTGTTCGGTTTGAGAGCGAGTCCAAGGACGGTGAGGCATGCACCTGTAAACCTACAGATAACAAAGACAAACAAAACTAGTGTAAAATCGAAGTGGGTGGAAAGGTGAAAGATGGAAAATAGAAGAATAAATTGCCAGTTCTTCTTTCAAACAATCAAAGAATTCCTCGGCAACGGCGCCAATTTGGTGAACCTATCGTTGACGATTCAACCAAATAAACTAACAAAGCTACAAAAGCTAGGGTAGATCGTATTCCACGGGCCTTCTATGATTGACTACTCCAAAAACTAGCAATTTATTCGGATGCAAACAAGTTGTGCGTGGTGTGAGTTCCACGACTTCTAATTCTAAGAAATGCAGAGAAATTTAAAAATTAAACTAAAGCAGATTGGAAATTAGGGTTGAAAACAAAGATGACAGACGAACTTAGACTTTGAATCCCCCTTCGTTCCCCAGAGCATTGGCAATCAACAGATCAACGGATTTCGATTCTCATTCAATCAATCACTAAGACACCACCATAACTCCTTACCCTTAGGTTTAAGACCGGCGAACGTTCGCTCTATCCGTTCTAGCTACCAAGATTAATTAGTCGCCCGGGTACGGTCGCCTCTCGCAACGACTTAACTTAACTGGTGCAATTACTAACGATTTATGAGTTACTCTTGCAGTGGATTAACCCTAACCGGTTCCTACGAAAGGAACGCTCCAATTATAAAGTTAATTGTTCAATTCGATGTTCTAAAGTAAGGCGAGCGTTCGCTTCTATCCTTAGCTTAACAAGAATCTAATCTAGGTGATCAATCCAGACAAGAAACATGAACAATGAAGAACAAATCAAACATGAAAGAGAAACTGATTGAATTT
This sequence comes from Linum lewisii, assembly GCA_034768395.1. Taxonomy (NCBI): domain Eukaryota; kingdom Viridiplantae; phylum Streptophyta; class Magnoliopsida; order Malpighiales; family Linaceae; genus Linum; species Linum lewisii. The sequence continues at coordinate 55,942,942 of CM068298.1, read as the reverse complement.
CGAATCTAATCACCGCCGATCCGTGACCGCTTTAAAGCCCTGGGTCACTTAGGGTTCATCTAGTCTAAGCTCTAACGAGTTTAGCTACTCATGTTTATCACAAAAGAATCTAAGACAAAGAAAAAGTTCATCATCCAGAGGAAGAACAAAAAAGAATCTGAAAAACCTAATTTAGACGACTCTGACAGACTTCGATCTTCCGTAAACTGCACTCCTAGCTCCGATTCTCCGAGGTGGAAGGGATGGCGTCACGATCTCTTTCCGGCTCTTCGAACTCTAACTCTTCGCTCCAGAACTTCAGAGAATTCTTCGAATTCTGATTACGAAAAGTATATTATGATGTCTCCCTTTTGTTGGGCCGCCGGTTAAGTATTTATACTTAACCCTAATTGATCCGGATTCTTCTGATATTTTCACCGAAAATAAGGGATTATTTCGCCAAAAAGGATGGTGTAAATGGACGGTCCTTTGGCTGGTATCTCCTGTAATTTTCGCTTCGGTCGAAAACTTAACAGTTTCGCCGAAAACTCCTTCAGCCAGTCATCAGTTGATTTGTGCTGATATTTTCGCCGAAAATACTAGGGTATTTTCGGCGAAAATTCCTTTGTAAACCGGGTAGGAATTTTCTGAACTTGATTGGCTCCTTTGATCGAATCCGGTGCAATCCCTCGAGGTTCCAACGCCTTAGACACGTCCTTGGCTACTTTATTTGACGGCAAAAACCTGTGCTAACATAAAACACTAGAAAACCATCAAATAGACCCGAAACGGGCCAAAGTAACACAGATGGCACGAGATAGGGCAATTGGTTGAATATTCGCTATTCTACCCTAAAAACCATGTCTTAAGCAAAGAAATGTCGCTTAAATGAGGCTGATAATCACGTCAAATCGAGTGTCATCATATATATATGTATATGGTGAACACTCCAGTGCTTCCACTAAAAGTGGGAGTACCGGATACTCCCACTGACGTTTTGATAGACAAATATGTTTTTAAAATATTATTTTTTTGAGGATAAGAATCTACATGTCGTTAAAAGATACATATAGCGATTTGAACAAAAAACTAATTTGGTAGACCTGATGATCTATCATATTGGGAAAAAATATCGCCATAGAAGAAAACCTAAAGAACATTAGGTATAATCTTATACTATGATGACTAAAAGAACATTAGGTATAATCTTATACTATGATGACTACAAATTTCAACTAAACTCAATTTAGACTTATTAAGATTATATCTATTGATTTAAAAGTTCAGTTTAATGAAAATACCACTCTAGATAGCATAAACGCAAGTGGGAGTATCCGGTACTCCCACTTTTAGTGGGAACACTGGAGTGTTCACCTTCATAATATACATCCATTCAATCCATGCACAATCCACTTTCACTCAAAATTTCTCAACATGTACTAGGTCATGTTTTGCAAGAACTTGACCGTAACACTTGCCCCGAACCACCATGGTCGAACTCATTGTTGGATTAGAAGTTGGTGCTATTATTTGACTGAAACCATATACCATAAATAAATACCACTTGGCAAAAATAAAATCACAATAATTTAACATAAACCAAACCCAGGGGAGCTCCTATTCATGAAATCAAATCCAACATTTTATCCCAAATATAAACCAACATCATAATCAAAACTAAATTCCAACCCAATAGTGTCAACTTCCTGTTTCTACCACTCCACTCAAAACTACCTCTAATTGAAAGGAAAAAAGAGGGATCAACTTCCTAAAGAAAATCGAGTGAGGCAATAGCCCACCTATGCGTCGAACTAAACTTTAGGGGTCCCCTAGACCCCTCAACAACATAAGAACAACAACAGTACATTCCATTAATCTTTAATAATATTTCTAAGTGATCAGAACTACAAGTTTCTACCATGTGATGTTGATCATTACATCATCAAACCATGACATTAGTTCTCAAACTATAAGTTATACAACAACATTAAATAGTTCTCCAACTCACTGTTATTAGCCCTGAAGCAGTCTAGGTGATCAACCAATATCAATTCTCTACACTAGTGTATTGATAATTTATCATTCACAACCATACAGTTCTCATAAGGAAACATCCAATGGGTTCCCCTACACCATCATCGCCGACCACAAACCCACCCTCTCCCTTGGACGGTCCAAACACATCCTTAAAAAAGGATCTAGGGCCCAAACATCACATAACTTTCCATCAGGAAATGCAAACTCAATTCCAGGCACCCATGCCTAGGTGATCTACCCTAGTAGTCCAGAATTGGATCATATTATACCGCATTGGTGGGGTAGTGTAGGCTCCTTTAGGTTCTACAGTTGTTATGTAGCAAATCAACACAAAACACATCATCTTACTGGGTGATGTTGATTCCCAAACCCAATTCTCTCTGACGCTTCTCTGAAACCAACTATTCCGATCATCAGGTTGGTGTCCCAAGTTTAGCTTCTTCTCTTTCCATCTCTCTCTCTCTCTCACCCTCTCTCAGTTTCCATCAATGGCGATACCATCCAACGATCCCATTGGATCTTGTTTTCCTCAAAGATGTCTCAGTCAGGAACTCAATTTTTGTGCCCATAGGTGTTGCTCCCTTTATCCCGAAAACAACCTCAAACCTAAGCTCTTTACTAGACGTCAAAGCCCACGTTGTTAACTTGGGGAACTCAATGGGTCGCGGTTGGGAGTGAGGCCCAAGCCTTCCTTGTCTTCTTCCTTCCTTCCTTCCTTCTGATGAACGGTAACTCACCCTTCTCTTTAATTGACATAATAACTGGGCTGAGTCACTCCTCCTCCAAAGTTTGGGCCGCGGATCTAATGACCATATATTGGGTCAAGAAAAAGGTTCTATGGGACGACTGGCCATCTGGTTGGGCCGACCGAAAGATCAACTTGATGAATCCAATGTTAAATTCGACCCATCTACACCACCATTTAGACTACTTATCCTCATTTAGCCCTTAACCCAATCTAATGGGAACAAATCTTCTTAACCTAGTTAATCCACCCACTTAAGAAAAAATAATTATTCATCCACTTCCAAACTTTACTAATAATTTAACTGTTTCACTTTCTCCAATCCTCACTAATCTTAGAGATTTCATAAATTTTCAAGATTGCCCTAGAACGGGATGTTACATCAACAAGCTTGACATTGATACTAGCTATATTATAGTCAACACACTTTCACCTTCAAGGCAGAACTATAAATTCACAGGTATAAGAATTGGAAATGAATGTCAAACTATCAAAGAATGTCTCGGTCTTGATGGGCACACTGATCCTGGTACCGAAAGCAGTTCAATTTATAATTAACAACACCAAGAGCAAAACCTAAATTCACTAACCAATTCAATTATAAATGTCGTGAACGTTTCCGTCCGCGGCGCGCGATCCCTCCGGCTTCGTGTCGGTCTCTTCGTTGGGTTTGGTAAAAGGTTGGAGTCGCCACCAATCACTTAAAGTGGATTGGACACTTAGAGCCCGATTTAGATGATTTTAACCTAAACCGGGCTTGGTCTGCGTTCAGAGATCTGGATAAGGGGGACGGTTACGTGTGGGGAAGGATTAGCACCCCCACACCGCCCGTTAAACCGGTACTACCAAAATCGATAAGTCAGTTGATGTGCTTTTAATTAAAATGTGTTTAATTTCGTGAAATGGGAGTTTCATGTGTCTGGCCTAGTGTCAGGACACACTACTAATCCCGATGATTTTTAAGAAAAATAGTTCTGAAGGAAAAATGATAAAAATTGTTTTAAAGTTGGAAAATAGTAAAGTTATTTTAAAGTTGGACTCGAGTCGAGTGACTGCCTACGTATCCGGAGAGCCGGAATCAAAGTCCACGTAGTTCGATTTGAAAAGTTGATTTGAGTTGGTTTGCAACCGAGTGGTTGCAGTTTGTTTTGGTTGTTTTAGGTTGTGAGCGTTTCACGTGACGTTAGTAGTCTTAAGTCTGACATTACTAATTTCTCCTTATATTTTATTTAAAAGATTTTTAATTTAGCTCACATTTCGTAAAAAATGTGATTTTAGAAAGAAAGAGGTTTATGCGTCTTTACCGCTGTAAAGACTAACACTACTAATCTTGATTATTTAAGTGTTTATAAAAAAAAAGAGTTTGATTTATTAATTTTTAAAAAGGTGGACTTGTGCCTTTCGGCTGCCTACGTACCCAATGAGAATTGGGATCAAAGTCCGCGTAGTTCGGGCATTAGAAAACGCGGATTGCTTTTGGTAGAGATTCTTTGTGATTTAGTTAATTTTCGGTTCAATAATTTATGGAGTGAGGGATTTTCACGCGCCACTTCTAGTGTCAAGGCTAACGTTACTATTTTTCATGATGAGAGCGATTATTAGGATTCTTGCTTAGTCGAGATTTTTCACGAGTTTTCTTTCGTTACTAATCCCAAAGGTTAGTATTGATTTTAAACATTTGAATAATTTTAGGCTCGGGATTTCCACGACATTTCGCGAGTGTAAAAATGTCGTTACTAACCCCTAATGACACATTAAGTTAATAGACTTTTTTTAGCTTAGTACCAGAGTTAAGTTTACGGGTACAATTAAATCTCGAATTGAAATTAGTCTAAGGTCAGTATTACACCATCATCTCTTAATTAACAAATATGTAAAATTATTACTCACGAAATGATTGCCATAATTACCAATTCCGCGATTACTCGAAATTGGGAAACTCTAATCGATTTAATTGATCGCCACTCTAATTGTACTATACTTATGGGCTGAAAATAATTTAAATTTAGTTGGGCTTATTTAATCAATTAAAGAAACAAAGATTTGGCCCAAGACTCGGCCCAAATGACCAAAATTCGGTCAGCCCACACCCCTCATTAATGGCAGTTTCGTAAATAATGACGTGGTGGCAATTTCGTAAATTCAAGAAAACCCTAATGCGCCCATATATAAGGATAAGAGGGGCTGAAAAATCAGCCCCCTTAGACCATCTCCAATAAGGAGGGTCAATTTGCCAATTTGCTAAATAATAGGACTGAAACATCTACAATAGGAAGTCTTAAATTGCCAATTTGCTAAATATTGAGAATCTGAGTGCTATTTCTATATTCTTAAAGTGCCAAAGTGCTAATGGATTAAAGTGGTTGGGCCCCAATTTTAATACAAAAAACGTGGAAGGGGAGTGGGCCCCACCAATGGATATGTGCAACGGCAATGTTTTCTTTCAATTAAACAAATAGTAGTTGTAATGAACGGCTATTTTTTCAAAATTAAACAAATGGTTGAACGGCTATTTTTTTTTTAAATTTAACAAATTGATGTCATGTATCTATAAATAGTGTTCATCTCATTCTACATATTCACTCCATTTCAAAAATTCATCTTCTCTTGTTTTTCAACTTTATCTCAATTGTTCACTATGTCAAACCGAGGTCCCAATTGGACTAAAAATGAAGATGAAGCCTTAGCCAAGGCTTGGGTCGAGGTTTCAGAAGATGGTAGTGTTGGCAATGATCAAACAGGGATTACATTTTGGTCTAAAGTGCATGTAATTTTTGCGGAAAAAGGATTCGGGTTGGAGCGTACCATCGTGGGGTTGCAATCTCGTTACAAAGCGATGAACACCCAACTTCATCTTTGGAATGCATGTTTGAGAAGGGCACATGCGACACCAATAAGTGGATCGAATCTAAGCGATGTGGTTAGTATAATTGTTTATATTGTTTTATATTGTTTGTTTTTTGTTGCTTTTTTCATAATTAATTTGTTCTTTGCATGTTTAGGACCAACAAGTGAAAGTTCTTTTCGAGACCGAGAATAAGGGAAAATCATTCAAGTTCGAGCATTGTTGGCCTATATTCGAAAAATGTTCGAAGTATATGCAACAATTTTTCCCACCGTGCAACCCATTCCACCGATGGAAACACCTCCCGTGGCATCCGGCGAAAGTGAGACTTCCAATGTTCCATCCAATGAGTCGCAATTCCGTCTTAACCGTCCCGAAGGTCGTGACAAGCAAAAGAGGGAAAAAAAAGCAACTTCGGATCCCTCGGACGCGGCTTGGGAGAGGCGTTTGGATGAATTGGTGGCAAACTCCCAAGAACATACAAGACTAGCACGTGAAAGGGATGAACGAGAGAAGGCGAGAGATGCAAGAGATAAGAGAAAGCAAGATATGGACATAATGATGCTGGACATCTCTCAAGTTAGTCCAAGGAGCCGACCTTGGTTTCAAGCACAAAAAGACGCCATTTTGGCATCATACTATTCCGACCCAAACACAACTCCGGAAGGTTCCCACTTTACTAACCCGTGGGACAACACTTACTCTCCCGATGTTTAGTTTGTCTTAAGATTGTACTTCAAATTGTGTCATGTATTTTAAATTTGTGCTTTGATCTCTCCTATGTAGTCTCATCTATTTTAAGTTTGTTCTTTAATTATTCTCAAGTAGTCTCATGTATTTTAAATTCGGTGTACATGTGCTTATGGAAAAATATATTAATTAAGAAACATGGGAAGAAATTAAATAATTGACAAACAAAGGGAAATTACATGATTAAAACACAAGGGAAAATTACATAATTAAGACATAAGGCGACATATTTAATTTAAACATACGATGAATTTTTTATTCACTCCCAACTTTCATCCACAAAAGTTCGACCAAGTCATTTCGTAAGATGTGGTGTGTGGGACGGTCGCGAATTCTATTGTGTCTTGCCATATATTCCGTGAGCGTTGGTATATCATGATCGGGGGATCCCAAGTAACTTGGATTTGTCTCGTACTCGACTCGCCCGATCGAGTCATCTCCACCAACACTCCTTTGTTCTTCGACGATCATGTTGTGCAATATAATACATGTTAGCATTATTTCACCGAGGGATTGCACATCCCAAAGACGGCTCGGCCCCCGAACAATGGCCCAGCGTTCTTGGAGTATGCCAAATGCTCTCTCTACATCTTTACGATATGCTTCTTGGTATTTTGCGAAAAGCCTTTTCTTCTGGGTACCAGGGTTGCTAAAAGTTTTGACAAATGTTGCCCAAGGAGGGTAAATTCCGTCAGCCAAATAGTAACATTGATTATATGTATTTCCATTTACCTCAAAGGTCACTTGTGGCAGTGCTCCCCGAACGGCTTGATCAAAGAGTGGAGAAACTCCTAGAGTGTTTATGTCGTTGTTTGATCCTGGCGTCCCAAAGAAAGCATGCCAAATCCATGTATCATATGACGCCACAGCTTCAAGGACAATGGTGGGTTTCTTCTTATATCCGGTATATTGACCAGCCCATGATGTTGGACAATTTTTCCATTCCCAATGCATGCAGTCTATTGATCCGATCATGCCAGGAAATCCACGACGAGCGCTATGATCAAGTAGCCGACGAAGATCATCAACAGTTGGTTCACGCAAGTAGCGAGAGCCATAAATGTGTATTATGGCCTTGCAAAAATTCCTCAAACACTCTGGTGAAGTGGTCTCTCCCATGCGACAATATTCATCCAATGAGTCAGCAGAGCAACCGTATGCCAGCATACGAAAAGAACTAGTAAGCTTTTGTTGAGGAGAGAATGAGGAACGACCTAAAGCATCTGCGCCTAGCTTGAAATAGGGGTCGTATTGGACAACATCGTTAAGGATACTGTTGAATAAGGATAGAGGCATACGATATCGCCTTGTGAAGAATCGTGCGTCATATGTTGGATTTGGGCAGAAATAATCTGTCATCAAGCGTTTGTGCGCTTCTTCTTTGTTACGGTTGACTGGTTCTCGTGGCAATGAACGGAAACGAGATGATGAAGCTTGTTGTCGATGTCGACGAGCTGCCAACATGATGAACATTTCTTGACGTTCACGTTCAAGTTGACACTCGTACTCCCATTGACGCTCATCAGCTTGTCCTCCTGGGGATCCCATGTAAAAAAAGGCTTGGAGGAAAGATTTGTGTGAAAATTGAAAGAGAGAAAGAAGTCTAAATGGTGTGATGAAAGAATGGAGGTCAATTTTGTTCATTTATACAGAAATGTAAAGATTCTTTGTGCAATAATCCAAAACTTATGATTTAAGTTGGATGAACAGTTGATGGCACAACTCAATATGATTAAAGTTGGATGAACAGTTGATGCACAACTCAATATGATTAAAGTTGAATGAACAGTTGATGGCACAACTCAATATGATTAAAGTTGGATGAACAGTTGATGGCACAACTCAATCTTCCAAATATGTGAAGAATCTATGTCCACTTGACCAAATAATCGATTTGTTGTCATTGATGACATCATAGTAACGAGATTATTTTTTAAAAATCATAATTAAAAAAAAATTACATCAAAACGTTCGTTGTAATTAATGAACACTATCTACATAAAAATAGTGAGCAAACTCCGATAAAGAAATAAGAAATTCAACTACATATAAATACTAATAAGATAATTAAAATGCAGTCTTATATTTAAGACTAACACTATTGGAGCAGAACACCTTTCTGCAGTCTTAAAAATTGCACTTTGGCAATTTGTGATAGCAATTTGGAACTCCTTATTGGAGATGGTACCGAAAGCAGTTCAATTTATAATTAACAACACCAAGAGCAAAACCTAAATTCACTAACCAATTCAATTATAAATGTCGTGAACGTTTCCGTCCGCGGCGCGCGATCCCTCCGGCTTCGTGTCGGTCTCTTCGTTGGGTTTGGTAAAAGGTTGGAGTCGCCACCAATCACTTAAAGTGGATTGGACACTTAGAGCCCGATTTAGAAGATTTTAACCTAAACCGGGCTTGGTCTGCGTTCAGAGATCTGGATAAGGGGGACAGTTACGTGTGGGGAAGGATTAGCACCCCCACAACGCCCGTTAAACCGGTACTACCAAAATCGATAAGTCAGTTGATGTGCTTTTAATTAAAATGTGTTTAATTTCGTGAAATGAGAGTTTCATGTGTCTGGCCTAGTGTCAGGACACACTACTAATCCCGATGATTTTTAAGAAAAATAGTTCTGAAGGAAAAATGATAAAAATTGTTTTAAAGTTGGAAAATAGTAAAGTTGTTTTAAAGTTGGACTCGAGTCGAGTGACTGCCTACGTATCCGGAAAGCCGGAATCAAAGTCCACGTAGTTCGGTTTGAAATGTTGATTTGAGTTGGTTTGCAACCGAGTGGTCGCAGTTTGTTTTGGTTGTTTTAGGTTGTGAGCGTTTCACGTGACGTTAGTAGTCTTAAGTCTGACATTACTAATCTCTCCTTATATTTTATTTAAAAGATTATTAATTTTAGCTCACATTTCGTAAAAAATGTGATTTTAGAAAGAAAGAGGTTTATGCGTCTTTACCGCTGTAAAGACTAACACTACTAATCTTGATTATTTAAGTGTTTATAAAAAAAAAGAGTTTGATTTATTAATTTTTAAAAAGGTGGACTTGTGCCTTTCGGCTGCCTACGTACCCAATGAAAATTGGGATCAAAGTCCGCGTAGTTCGGGCATTAGAAAACGCGAATTACTTTTGGTAGAGATTCTTTGTGATTTAGTTAATTTTCGGTTCAATAATTTTTGGAGTGAGGGGTTTTCACGCGCCACTTCTAGTGTCAAGGCTAACGTTACTATTTCTCATGATGAGAGCGATTATTAGGATTCTTGCTTAGTCGAGATTTTTCACGAGTTTTCTTTCGTTACTAATCCCAAAGGTTAGTATTGATTTTAAACATTTGAATAATTTTAGGCTCGGGATTTCCACGACATTTCGCGAGTGTAAAAATGTCGTTACTAACCCTAATGACACATTAAGTTAATAGACTTTTTTTAGCTTAGTACCAGAGTTAAGTTTACGGGTACAATTAAATCTCGAATTGAAATTAGTCTAAGGTCAGTATTACACCATCATCTCTTAATTAACAAATATGTAAAATTATTACTCACGAAATGATTGCCATAATTATCAATTCCGCGATTACTCGAAATTGGGAAACTCTAATCGATTTAATTGATCGCCACTCTAATTGTACTATACTTATGGGCTGAAAATAATTTAAATTTAGTTGGGCTTATTTAATCAATTAAAGAAACAAGGATTTGGCCCAAGACTCGGCCCAAATGACCAAAATTCGGTCAGCCCACACCCTTCATTAATGGCAGTTTCGTAAATAATGACGCGGTGGCAATTTCGTAAATTCAAGAAAACCCTAATGCGCCCATATATAAGGATAAGAGGGGCTGATTCACTATTCATTTGCCGACCCCTCTCTTCTCTCTCTCTTCTCTTTTCCTCTCAATCTCCAGATCCTTCTTCTTCTTCTCTTCCATTTTTCTCACAACTTCCTCCTCTCTTTTCTCTCATCTTCCATCTTCCTCTTCTCTCACCCAAAGAAGGAAACCAAAAAACAAATTAAACACTTACACCCTTTACCTCATGGCGCCGCCGCCGTTCATTCTCGTCGTCGCCGCCGTCGCTCCATCTCGCTGCCGCCGCCGACGCCGATCCGTCTCGTCTTGAAGCCGTCGCGCCGTCGCGCCGTCGGTGGAGCAGAAAGGGGCCATCGTCGGCCTCTTCGCCGCCGCCGCCAGTTGCTCGTCGCCGAGCCGCCACCGCCGTGCGTTAGCCGCCGCCGCCGCCGATGAAGCCCTTAGCCGCCGCCGCCGCTTCACCATCATTCTTCCTGGTAAATAGAAGGGTAAAACGATTTGGGTTTCCTTCGTTTTGAGTTTTGGGTGGATCTAGGTCTGATATTTTGTATTTTTGGTGATTTAAGGCTTGGATGATGATTGACTGATGGTGATTACGGGGAGGCAGCGATACGAAAATGGATGGTGCTTTTGGTCAGAGATAAACAAGAAGGTGAAAACACTTGATTTTAGTTCATATGCCTTGGTTGATTTGAATGGCTTGCTTGATTGATTTGTGCTAATGATATGCTATATGGATCATTCTTACAAATGCTTAAAATGTAGAGAATGCGAAATAGAGGATAGGGTAAGTGTAAGTTGTATGATGAAAGTTTATAAATGGAACAAAATCATACATAACTCAACAAAGGATGCTACTCATTAACATAAGTATAAGTTTGAGCTTGAAATAAGATGGTTATGGTTAGATATTAGCAAAGTAAAATGAATGATCCTAACATAAGTCTCAAGCTTAATAGATTAGAGAATACAAGTGAAGCTTGGAAACAAGATGTTAGTAATCCTATCATTTAATAGCATTAATATAAAACAGTAAGCAGAAAAAGTAGTTAGTAGGTAAACAGAGTTATTGAACATGGCTTTCGGTATGGAAAGAAAAGAATATTGATAGATATCGTTGAGTTTCGAAAGTCTAATTCGACACTCAAATATACCTATCAATTTCTAACCATACCCCTTTTGCTTTACTAACTATTTCTCTCCTACCATTTGCTTTGCTTTGCTTTGTTTATGTAGGTGAAGAAGAAAAGAGGAGAAGGGAAGGAAGAAGATGAACTTGTGGGAGATGCAGAACTTCCAAGGAATGGAGGAAGAAAGGAGGGGCAGGAGCAGTAGCTAAAACGGATGAAGAGAGGAGGAGCCTTTTTTTTGTGTTGTTGTTGTCTTCCTCTTCTTTCAATTTGTTGGGCGGAAGCCTCTTTTATAGGGGAAAGTCAGGAAAATTAGAGTAAGAAGATGGAATTTATTTTCATTTCAATATTGTAATAATAATTTTGAATTTCTGTAATTTTATTTAATTAATTTTTGTTTTAGGCATGAGCCCAACTCATAATCATTAGGAAATGGGGCAAGAGCCCAATTCAAAAATCAATTGAAAATGGGCCAAAAGCCCAACGACTTAGTCTCGAGCCCAAATTTAGAGATTCGACTCCTCGATAATTATATTAAACGAGATAGCTCTATAATACAATTTGTTATAGCTATAGAAATATTTCAAAATAGTTCTTAAATTTTGAGATAACTCTAGAAGTGCAAGAGAGATTATTTTTGTCATTTTTCTTAAATATGAGTAAATATGACCAAATTTTGATAGATTAAAATAGGCCTAAAACGTGGAAATAATTCGAGAAGCCGGACTAAATTTGGTTACTACAATAAAAAGGGAAGAGTTTTCACTGAGCAAAAGAGTAAGAAAAATTCATTTAGAGGCTAGACCCAAATTAGGAGAATAACAGTTCCAGGCAGAGAATGAAGATCATAACAGATATATCAACAAAGAAGCAAATTTGGAAGACCACTGTTGAAACTTTTATTTTGTCTCCACCGAATTCCATTGAACCATTAAATTTATTGGCATTTTTTTATGTTGCATCAAATAAGAACAAGGAGCTTTGCAGTCTGGAGAGATTTTACGTCTCTATCACTGTAATAAACCATGGGGCCAACCAATGAATGGAGTCGAACAAGGGGGTTTGCAATATGAGAACCTAAACCAGGAGCAATCTCGATCTTGAACCCTAGAACTATGGAAAAAATTTCATTAGGTTAGTAAGAATTTTTGGGGTTTAGGTTAAATTGATCGGTTTGAGTAGAGGGGTTAATTTGAATTGGGCCAGTCTATTATTTAATTATTATTTAACTGATGTGGAAAAGCTGACGTGGCAAATCCACCTAAAAAAATCACCGTCAGCATGAATAGTACCATGACGTAACGGAGTCCATACTAATAGGACGAGTCGGTAACAAATTGAAGTTTTGGGACTGATTTGTAACATGGCCCAAAATTTCGGGACTACTAAGGTATTTGACCCTCATTCTTTTCAGATATTCTACTATTGAGTAGAATATTAAATTCCCCTTTTAATCACTCAATAACTAGTTATCCCGGTCCAAGAAAATGAGGTTATTTAGAATAAAAAGGTATTGGGTGCTATAAAATTCAATAGCACCTATACCAAACAACCCCATAGAGTTTTCAACAAACTTAACAAAATTTCCTTAGACCATTCAAATGTGTTCATTTCTGACAAAGTTGAAGAGACAATTGGATTTGGAGCAACATCAAAAGTGGGATTTCATATGAAAGAATCGATGACAATCAACAAAAGATTTAAATCATTGAAGGAGGTTAGGACTCTTACCCTCTTATTCGTAAAATATCCCCTTTCCTAAATTTAAACAATCATGAATCTTCTTCCTCTTTAACTTTCACATTATTCTTATTCTATGTTAATCATACTCTAGGCATTAATCTAACCATTATCTCTCTATTTTCCACAATCATAAGTCAAAGACTATAACTCGTTCTCAAGTTTGGGTTTGATGGCGGGTATGATAGAATATTTGAGGGATACATGGATGATGGAGCGACACATGGATATATGAGTTTCAAATCGAGGGTGGGAGGATAGACCGACCAAAGTTTGAGTGAATAAGTAGAGAAAGAGATCACAATGGATATGTTCTTGGAGTAGGACCAAAGTTTCGTGGTTTAAAAACTGTATGAGTCAGTCAGGATGAAAGAAGTAGAGCCGATGATTTTTTCATCACCATTGGTGAAAAAGGACTAGTTAAAAAATGTATTAGAGGCGGTGCTATGTATTCTCGGTTGGAAGAGTAAAAAATGTGTAAATCTCCAAGTTGATGATGAATAGTATAATTTAGTCCTACAATCTCAACCATTAGTTCAGTATCTATTCAAATCAATGTATGAGATTTATTTAATAGAATCAATTTGAGTTCATTTCCTTTATCCGGATCCACACTACTCCCAACAACAACTTCATGCGATTTGATCCCTCAAATGAATCCACCTTCATAATTCGCCGCCGTTGTCTTGTTGTTCCAATGTTTTATTGCATAAGGTATTACATGAATTCGTTTACATAAAAAAAAAAACCCTATTCTCTCCCATCAATTCTCGAGTATATACAAATATATATATCAATCATTTTTTTTTTCTGCATTAGGATATTGATTATTTCTCCATTCCTTTTAAAATTGATAAAATGATCTTTCAAATCTAATTACAAGCCTCATGAAATCCTACCTACTTTAATTCACAATCATTGATTTTGTCAGATTATCATCATATGATCTCCTCCTCGTGTTTGAAATGGTCAGGAAATTTAGTATATATTTTTGGGGTAGATTCACTCATTCACTCATCATGTTCAAAGGACTTGGGGAAAACATGATCATGGCCGGTACGTTACTCTTTTATAATTATTAAGTTTTCTGATTTTTTTATTTTATTTATTTCTGATTTGTGATGTAATAGTAATCAAAGGATAGAAGCAAGTGAAGAGGGAACATCATTTACAGCACCTCTGGAAGCAATGAAGGTGGTTAGGTCTAAGAATGGTGAAATTCTCACCAAACCTTTCTTGGACTTGTGCAAAATGATTCTTCCAGTTCTAGGTATATGCTAATTTATTTATTTATTTATTTATTATCATTAATTACCATATAAGTAGTTTGGTGTAACTAGCTAGTTTTCCAAGTTTAAGATCTCTTTGCTACTCTACTTTGTACACTTTTTGTCAAATCAGTTATTGTGAGAAATTTTTAGCTTCCATTCTCTACTATAAAGCTCTAATTAACTATTAGATGTGGAGATTGATTGATTATATACTATGACACACTGTAATATCTTGAATCAATTATCTCAACCTTTGAGACTCTAGAGAGATGTTACAACAATGGTTTCAAGTTTGGTTAGATAAAAGTTCTAGTCATGTTTATATCTACTCCATTGTAGTTGTATCTCATAATTGTCGATATTCTAACAAACCCACTCATCATTTTGAAGAATTGGGCAAACAAACATGTGTATCTTTCTTTCAAGTATTCTCATAACTATGTTTTCTCCAAAAATTTAGTGTGTAATATTTTGTGATATATATCTACAGTTGAGAGAACAAAACATTGTTTGTAGAATTATTATATATTTTTGTACTCCAATATTGTTTATGTGAAGTCATGTAAGTTTGATTTTTGAGTACCTATTTGTTGTGTTCATTTCTTTAAACTTTGCAGACAACTTGGAACATCATTATCAGCTGTAAAATCTGATGTTGGTGGAAACATACATGTAAGTATCTAATGAATGAATGAATGAATGAATGGTATTCAACTCTCAGCACTCCTCTTAACGATAAATACAATAATAAATGTGTGTTTTATTTGATTAATAATGTAGAGGTTGAATAATATGTACGAGTCAAATCCAACAAAGTTTAATTATCTACATAGCATTGTACAACCAGAGGTTGAAGCCAAAACAGCCAAATCATCCTCTAGTTGTACCAATGCTCTTCTTTGGTTGACAAGGTACATACATATCGTTCATTCATTCATTAGCTCTTTAATTAAATTAAATTGAGGAGTTATTAATTACATTGGCTGATGAAGAAATAATTGTTAAAATAGGGCTCTCGACTTTTTGGTAGCGGTGTTTCAGAATATGTTGGATCATCCAGATTGGGGAATGTCACAAGTTTGCTCAGCTGCATATTCAAGGACCCTCAAGAAATGGCATAATTGGCTTTCCAGTTCAAGTTTCACCGTACATCTCTTAAATAACTTCCTCAATCATCCAATTTTTTTACAACAATGTGTACATATTATAATCTATAGAGTGCGAACAAGTGGTTTTGTAAAATTAAGTCTCGACTTTGGTGCTTACAAAAGAATCAAATAGGTTTTGACATGATTGACTAACTATATATATATGTTCAACTTATTTGGGGTTGGGGTTCAACTGAAGTTTATCTTTATCATATTGTAGCCACTATGAGAACGTCACATTAATTTGTTTTTGGTATATATTAATGTTAGTTTGATGACTAGTTAGTGACAATGTGCAGGTGGCAATGAAGCTGGCACCAGACAGAAAGAAATTTGTGGAGGTAATTGGAGGGACGTCAAGAGATCTCAATGCAGAAATGGAACAATTTTGTACAAGCTTGTCACCTTTCCTAAAAGAAAACCACAAGTTCTTGGTAATAATATAAAGACACAAATTACAAAAAGTAAATCTAGTTGTTAATAAATAATGATTATATCAAATCAATAACTAATAAATTAAACATGTGAATTGAAACTTTGTGGTAATTATATTGGCAGGGTAGAGTTGGAATGGATAACATATGAGAGCTGGCTGGCTAGCGGGATAATTAGAACTTTAACGACTTACTTGAGATTTTATATATATTCATCTACTCTTTTTATTCCCCAATCAGATATTTAATATATATATATATGTATTTCGGTAATTTTCATTTGATTTTTTTGAGATTTTCTTTGCAAGTAGAGAGAGGAATTAACTCCTTTAGGGTGCTAAATTTAATTCACAGTTGTCCATTGTATTGTAGTTGTTTTTTTAACAAACTGGTGCTATGTTAATTAGGATTGTGAAGATTCATGACTTTTAGGAGTTGATTGGACACCATGATCTCTTTATTAATTAATTATCTTAAATGGTATATTTGAATGGTTTAAGTTAAGAGTAAACAAAAAAGTAGATGTTGATGATTACTATAAACACTAGTATTAAAATCTATTATGTAGGAGCTTGCACGCCACTAGCGAGACTTATGGTAGTTTTTAGCTCTAGTGATATATATAAAAAGTATAAAAAGTAGATCTTTGTGTGGGCTCTGGATCCGGACCCAACCTTCAAAGGTTGGACCGGTCCAACCTTTTAACAGGGAGGGCAAAATTATCAATAACAAAATTAAACAAACTGTCGGTTCATCCAACGTCGGCCACTCCACCCAACGTCGGTCGTCTCCACCCAACGTCGGCCGTCTCCACCCAACGTCGGCTGCTCCACCCAACGACGGCCGCTCCACCCAACGTCGGCCCTCCACCCAACGTCGATCTGGAGTATCAACAAACCGGAATGTTGGGAACCAAATCGGACATCTACTCACCCCTAAGCCGCCGATGGAGCTAACTCACCGCACATCTCGAGCAATCAAGAAGCGGGAGTTCGCCGAATTTCTATCCTGATGTGCCGGATTGGTGGAGGAGGCGATGTGTTTGGCAAAATTAGCGATTCGGCCAGATCTGAACGATGTCGTGCTTCCGGAGCTTTGCAGGTTGACGGAGCTAGCCGAGGAGAGGATGGCTAGCTTGTATCTCGCCGGCGGTGGCGGCTAGCAAAAAGCGGAAATCTCCGCTGCTTCGTGGAATTAGGAAGAGGATGATAGGTTAACATTTTAATCCTTCAAGTTTTATAGTTCACAGTTTGGTACTCTAGTTTCATCCAATTAATAGGGAGGTCTTTAACTTTTCATTTGTAGCAATGAAAAGCCCAAAAAATTAAATTATTGATTTGTAGTGTTAAAACATAAAATTTGTTGGAATAATTGTTTGAAGTTACAATTTCAGTCATTAATTTTTAGGTTGTTGACAATTTAACATTCGAGTTATATAATCTAGATGTCAAATAACATGTTAACTAGTGATCAAATAAAAAACTCCGTTAACTGGTTAACTAGATAAATTAACTAGTTAACTAATTATGAAAATTAGTTATCATCTTAAAAAAATGTTAACTATTTATCTTAATCATGATGTTAACTAGTTAACTTGATAAGTTATCTAGTTAACTAATTTGATAACTAATTATTAGCTAAATACACTCTTTAACTAGTTATCTAATAATGATGTTATCTAGTTATTAGATAATCATGTTAACTAGTTATCTAATAACCTAGTTAACTAATTTTGATAACTAGTTACCTAATTTTGATAACTAGTTAACTATTTTTGATAACTAATTATGAGTTAAAAAACACATGTTAACTAGTTATCTAAAACATGATGTTAATTGGTTAAAAACAAAAATAGCTAGTTGGATAACCTATTAACAAAATAACACCTTAATCTGTTAACAAGTTATCAAACAAAAAACGTTGTTAACTAGTTAACTAATGTTGATAACAAGTTATCACAAAAAAAATCTCGTTAAAATTTTGGTTATCTGATTATTCGTTAACTAGTTATCAAGTTAAAATCTGTTAACAAGTTATCAAACAAAAAAATTTGTTAACTAGTTATTAGTTAAAAACCATGTTAACTAGTTATCAGTTAAAAAAAAATTGTTAACTAGTTAACAGCAAAAAAAGGTGTTACCTAGTTAACTAATTTTGATAACTAGTAATCAACTAAATTCGTTAACTAGTGATCTAAATCATTATGTTAACTAGTTATCAAACAAAAAACGATGTTAACTAGTTATCAGTTAAAAAATACTGTTAACTAGTTTTTTTTTTAAAAAAATTAGGAAAGCAAAAAAAAAAAAAATTTCGCCGAAAGTTCGCCGGCGACGACAGCCGGTGGCCAGAAAAGTCACCGACGACGGTGGGCTGGCCGCCGGAAAGTCATCGGCAGTTCCTGGGTCAAAGAGTGTAATATTAATTATTTCAATTAAATATAATAATTAAATTATGTGTGTAATGTCCTAAATATCCCTACTAATCTAGACCATTGGATTGGTCAAAGAGTCAAAGGATGATCTAATGGCTGAGAAAGGATTGGAACACTTCCAACCCTTGGAAAGGGTTGGAGGCGGATCCTTACCCGTTTGTGTGTTGGGTTCAACTACAAAGTATATACTAGTAGATCTCGTATTCTTGTGACAACGTAGTCTAATCAATGTTTGTGGCTTTAGTCGTTTATGAATATGTCTATGATAAAGGACAAAGTATCTTCAACATATGGGATTAGTGATTTATGGTTAGCTAGTTGTAATCTGGCAAAATCAGCCACGTGCTTTTGGAAGAGGGTTGTGATTGCGACACATTGAAGAACTTCCTCACATCTCTACATTGTCCAATGATTTAATATATGGAGGTATGATGACAATACAATTATGCTTTCTGTTCAAAATATGTTTTTATGATTGATTTAGACCATATTTGGTGGTGTTTTAATGTGTGTATGATGAATTTTAAAATATACTATGGCTGTTTGGGGGTTGGGTGTTGCCACATCAGCCATTCAAGCAAATCTGAGCTGCCACCTCACTTAAGTTAAAACGACAGTGTTTATTATGCCCACAACCAGCTCTCCTTCTCTAGGTTATCTATTGCGTGTCTCTCCGCTCTCTCTTTTCTCGATCGTGTTTTTTCCCCTCCCAGAAACAGAGCTTGCTTTAGATCCCATGGTACTAGCAACCTCAAAATCGGATGTGTCCTTCCTTCCATCCCATCTTTGATTTATTGCCTAGCTACTCGAAACTGAAGATTATTGCCTATATCGGCGGCGGGAATGAGCATCGCGTGGAGTGGAGAAGAAAGAAGAAGGGGACCTTTGACACTACAATTATCCTCTCAATCAATGTCTTTCCTTGACGAGTTTCAATCCAGTAAGGTCATTCATTCCTCCCTTCACTCTTCTTTGTTTCCCCACATTCCTATTCGCTGCTGTTCTATAACCCTAATTTCCTCCACGCTGTTTCTAGATGAATTGGTCACTTCTTCCCTTATATTGATGCAACTTTGACTAACAGGGTAGTTGTCTGACCTCTCTTCTGAAAAATAAGAATGAGGTATCTAAGTTTATGAAGTTTGAACATACTAGATGTCTGTTTGTGGTGAAATTTGTGAGACCAAATCTTCTGAATAATTGATCATTGGTTGGCTAAGAATTCAGAAGTAGAATTCAAGAACAGAGGCAACTGCCATTGGTTGGTAAATGCACCTGAAGTTTTGGTTAAGTCATGCATCTAGAATTTGGTTTGCATCAATACAAGCATATGAGAAACTAATGATTAATGCCGAAAGTTAACAGCAAATTCTATTTCATTCCTGGTTATTGCTGCAATTTACCCATGGTCATCCAAAGTTGTTCAAAAGTATATTTTTATCCGCCATAAGCTGTAGTTTGGACAATCAGAATGTTCCAGTTAATTTTTATTAGAGAAAGCCACTTGATATTACTTTATTGTATTCTGCTGACTGTTTTAGATGTTTGCTCCAGTGTTTTTGCTTCATTTTGTTTCTTTTTCCGGTCGTGGAATAGGCTCCAAGAAGAAGGTGAACAATCGATGTGTTGCTAGGGTTTCTATCCGTGGAGCGGATTCTTCTTCCGTTGTATTTCGTGATCTCGAGGCCGTTGATTTTAGGCATCCTCTCCACAAGAAGGTGATACTAGATGATGAAACCTGCAAATTGTGTTTCATTGGTTTTGTTGTTTATTATGTGATGGATTTCTAGAGGACTTGCTTCTACTTGCTAATAGAAATATTTTTGTTTGGTCCTCATAACACTCTTTTGATAAGGGCAATTCTAGGATTGAATGAAATCGGAAAGGCTGTATTAGGTAACTTGAACATATGATAGTATTGATTTTTCAATCAAGGACGTATCATACTCCATTTCTGGTGCTATAATCTATTGATTGAACTCACGATGTTGTAGTTTCTAAAACTGTGATTGAACTCATACCTTCGTCGTCCCGATGATTTCATATCCTCAGGCTAACCTTGAATGCGATCAGTTTCAGTGTTGGTCTACACAAGAGTTAGTCCTTCTTGCGAATTTCACAGGTATGACCTCTCAAGATCTTCAACTTCAGATATACTGTTACAAAAATTGCAGACCTTGAATGCAATCACTGTGATTGTCAATACAGTATGCCTATATGACTAACATGAACAGTTTGATTTACAGTATCTATTGGATTTTTCGATGATATCTCTGTGCCAGCTCATCAACTTCCCCAACCATGCCAGTCACATTCTAGATCCAGGCAGCAGGTAAGGCAACTCCCTTTCACATTCCAAATCCAAACATGATTGGCAATGTAAAGAGGACAAGCAGGAACATATTCAGATCAATTTGTTTGATTTTGTATCTTAATAAGTCGTGGTCAAGGTTTTAGCAGTCCATTTTCTAGCAGGAAAGTTTAATAATTGTTATGTAGGCAACTGCAGCTATTGAAAATTATTAAAAGGTATGTAGTCCGTAGAAATCACAAGTCATAAAGACTTAAGTCTTAACTCTTTTATTAATTAGAAATTATCAAGTTTCAGTTGTTGTATACTTTTCGTGTTCTCAGGTTGTTTGGAGAAGGGTACAACTATCATAGGTTTTGGAGTCTTATGTATTGTCAATACCTAACCAGAAACCATAGTTCCAGTTCCCGTTGATTGGCCATTTATCGAGCTTGCATCTGTTACATACCTCTAGGTCAACAGAGATTGCAGGAAGCTTAATTTGAAATAGTAGCGTCTCAAAATTGAAGCGCTCGGAGCAATGCTCGCCCTCCCTCGCATAAGAGTCAGAAGCGATCTGGCTTTCAGTAATGGTCAGTTTATCTTTTTTTATCTTCTTAGGTGCTGGATCTCTTTGTGTGCGGAAACCCCCATTTTTTCGTGCAGTACTTTTCCCTGTTTCTGCTATGAAGTCATCTCTAATTTAGGTGCTTATTCATCTCACTTACTTAACTGCATTCTTCCCCAGCTCTTTAGATGATGGTCCTCCCTAAGTTGGCAACCAGATCATAAGTAAAGAGTTCAGAAAAAGAGAGCAAACAAGCTACTTTGAATATGTAGACATTGCATAACATTCGAAGAAGTATAAAGGCTGCTAAAAGTCATTAGAGACATGCTAATCTAACTTTTTGAACGGAAAAAGCATCAACTCCTGTACTTTCGGTTCTGCTGTTTTTTGGCAGACTTCTGTTTGGCAGACTTCTTCATTTCCATGTTTTGTTTGGGTTATGGTTGGGTGCAACATTTTTTTCGGGTTGGGTTTTTGGGTGGATTGTACGGCCAATTCTTTTTTTGTTGTGCTTTCTTCTATTGCGGCTGGGAGATGGGTGCTTTGTGCAACCATGTATATGTTTTGGTTATTGTGTTATAATAGAAGTATCATCATCATTCTTCAAAAACCCATGTACTTTAACTTGAAGTTCTAAGTTGTAACCAGCTGAGCTTCATGTAATTTTATGGATAATATTGCTCATCACCTAAGAAGTATTGATTGAGTTGAGAGTCCAAATAATATATCTACGCTACTGAGTCGTCTATCTTATTCTTTCACAGAAAGGGTGTTCATACATAAGAATAATGGTTGCATTATGTAATCACAGAAAACCATTCACCAATAGAATAGGCAATATCATTATTGTATTTACACTTAACATTCCTCCTCCAATTTTTTCATAATAATAGCATGCAGAAACGTTGCACTAAACACATCCACCAATTTACTGACTCTGACTACAAAGTGTATATGTCGTGGTTACTAAAGCATGAACATATCATAATAAATAAAACCATGAACAATGATCATAAGAACGTAATTTAAGTATACAACACCTTCAATTGGTTGTAAGATAGAAACTAGCAAGCATTAGACAAGGAATGAAGAAATTTCTAGGTGTTTCAAAATTATTAAAGTGTGTATTTTATCTTTAGAATTAAATATTTTTTGGTTATGATTATAACCATAAACCAAGAGGTATGAGTACAATATGAATTTTGCTACCCAAACAGCTATTTAGGGTAGTTATTACCCGAACCCCAACCTACAACAGATGAATATCGGTATCACCAATCCGATCTTGAACCAAATCGTTGCAAAGCCCAACTTTAAATATATATTTTATTCAACTGAATAGCTAAATTATTCTTAAAAAATCAGTCTAACATCGGGTAATGACGATCAAAATGATTATTACGTACACCTAAACATAAAAGAATTAAATAAATACAAACCAAACGGTACAATACCAAAACAATCAAACATCAATCACCATATAATTATGATTATTAACATCTTGAGAAGATGAACCACACATAATTAAACTAACATAATAACTCTAAACATATCTTAAAGAATAATAATGTTGTCATTAAAATAAATAATTAACTCTAATCATAATGACCCACTATTAATAGGGTGTTATATATATCCATTCATTTCCAAATCCCAACAACACATATACGAAAATGACAAAGCACACAATTGATAAACTCAACTTAACTCGAAGAATGAGAACACAAGCGTAACTGACAGAGTGTCTAGAAAGTGAAGAGCAAGAAACACAAAATCAGTCACAATCATGCCTCTAGACCTCATTCTAATTGATGAAAAGGTAAACAACTATTTAATTTTCAAAAAATCTACTAACCAAACATATATAACAATAATTAGTTTTCTTTAACAATACAGGGATACCAAATTCCTATTCAGATACCCCGAAAACATGAAGACAAGTATAATCAAAATAAAAGAACATGAGGAAAACAACATGAAGGAGACAACATTGGAAATGGAGACAGATATCAAATTACATATTCCATACCACAATGCATGTTTAGTAAAATTAGTTTTACTACCATTAAAACAAAATAGATCACTTAACAACACAATCTATTACAATTTTATAACAATCAAACCGCCCAAAGGGCGGGTAAGAAAAACTAGTTGTCATCTATTGCTATGTATTCGTTCTATTCTTGTTAAGTATGAATAGTGATCGTATGTATATAAACAATTAGTTGTTGTAGTATGTGTTTGCATTATTTTAATATATATTTTGTGTCCTTACATAGTATAGATGGCTGACTATTGTTTGTGTTTTTCAATAATTCCTGCAATAGTTGACCATTTACAAATTCTTTTAAGTTGTGATTGTTCATTGTGTCAAGGAGAACATGATTTTTGAATATAGAAGCAGTGTGTTTATTTTTTGTACATGAGTAATAATTTTGAAATGATATGCACTATAGTGTTTGACCTTTATTTGACTGATAAGCTGTAAAACAGTGGTCAAATAACTACCCTACTAAAGCAAGGTAGATCGTATTCCAAGGGGTTTCTTCTAATCGTTTACTCAAAGAAGTTTGCAAATATCCAAGTTTAAATCAAGTTACGTGGTGTGAGTTCCACGACTTGTAAACTATTATGCAAGGAAATTGAAATTTAATTAAAAGACAAATTGATTGATTAAGGTTTGAAACGATTGACAGACAAAAGATTAGACTCATATCCACGTAAGATTCCCAGGACATTGACGATCACAAAATCGGCGACTTTCAATCCTAATTCATTCAGTTCTGAGACACCATCACAGCTCCTTACCCTTAGGTCTAAATCCGCGAACGTTCGCTCTATCAGAACTAACTACCAAGATTAATTAACCGTCCGTGCGTTCACTTCTACAACATATAACTAATTCGTGCACTTGATTGATTTTAATGAGTTGTTCTTGAAATGGATTAACTCTAAACGGTTCCTACGAGAGGCATGATTCCATTGAATATATTAATTAATTGATTTGAAGTTCTAAAATAAGGCGGACGTTCACCAACTATCCTTATTTGAACAGGAAACTAATATAGGTGATCAAGCTAGAAAAGAGATACAAATTAAGAACAAACCAATTATGAATAAGAAACTGATTGAATTAAGACCTAATTACCGCCGATTCATGACCGCTTTAAAGCCCCGGGTCACTTAAGGTTCATCTAATCTAAGCTAGAAAGTTTAGCTATTCATCTCCGACAAACAAGATTCAAAAACTACCAAAGAATTCATCTTAGGAAGGAAGAACAAAGAGAAACTGTGAAACCTAATTTCAATGATTCCCAGCAACTACGATCTTGAAAATCTTCAACTCCTAAGCACCGAGCGTCATCCGGGACTCCAAAATATGTACTAACCCCTCTCCAAGTCGTGGCTAATCTCTCAAAGTCGAGTATGCTCCGAATTGGCTCCAAAAAGTGTATATATACCGGCTTATTGTCCATTTTGGTCATTAACCTTTGGGGTTTATAACAAATTGGTCATAAACTTTTGATTTGTAACCTAGTGGTCATTAACCTATAGGGGTTGTTAACAATTTGGTCAACTCGTTAAGTCTCCATCCAATTTCTCCGTTAAGTGTTGATATCAGCGATGCCATGACACCCTTTTTTCCATCTCACCCCATGCCACATCACCTACTCCAACCATGACTCAACCCAACTTACCCGACTCAACCCATCCAACCCAACTCAACCCAATCTAAACAAACCGACTCAACCCAATCTAAACAAACCGACTCAACCCAATTAAACAAACTGACTCTTCCTTCTCCTTTTTCTCTCTTCTTCCTCTTAAAGTCATCGTCTGCCACAGACATCCGCTTAAGGTGAACCTTCTCAAGCGGAATCGGAAGCTCGCCAACAGCCATGACAGATACCCAGGGAGCAAAGTGGCCCCCCAATTGGGGGGCATGAGAACATTCTCTAGCAAGATCTCGAGGACCTAGTATGGAGATGGAGCTAGGTAGGAAAGGCACAAGGAAGCGGAATCAGAAGCGCAGTTCCTAAAGCGGTTGGAACATGGATCAAGGAGTGGAACGACGATGGGTGAGGTAGAATCGGGCGGGGAAGAAGAAGTTCGATTGGGCGTAGAGCAAGAAAGGAACAAAGAGGAGAAGATGGGAGGAAGAAAGAGGAGAAGGAAGAGAAGAAAAAAGAAGAGGAAGAAGAAGAGAGAAAGAGGAGAATGAAGAGGCAGATGAAGAGAGAGCAGAGAAAGAGGGAAGAAAAAAGAAATAGTTGGGTTGGTTGGATTGGTTGGTTTAGATTAGAATGGGTTGGGTCGGATGAGTTGAGTCATGGTTGGAATAGGTGATGTGGCAAGGGGTGATGTGGAAAAAAAGGGGACATGACATTGCTGATATCAGCACTTAAAGGATAAATTGGATGGAGACTTAACGGTTGACCAAATTGTTACAACCCCTATAGGTTAATGACCACTAGGTTACAAATCAAAGGTTTATGACTAGTTTGTTATACACCCCAAAGGTTTATAACCAAAATGGACAATAAGCCTATATATACCCCTCAAAACCTTTTCCTTGTTGAAAAAGGTTATTAATTTCCGTCTGAGGAGCTTACACGGCTGTATTTGGCTTACACGATGTGTAAGCCCTAAAACACAACACTTTGAGTTTTCTTCAAATCTGGTCCGTTCCTTGTGGTTGGGCCTTCTTCCCTCGACCCGAATCACTCCAGTGGGCCTAGATCCCATGTCACTCAATGATCCACTCCTGATTTGATTCCCTAACGTCGGTTATTACCTAAAATCTATAAAAACATGCAAAACGACGTAAGACGGCCCTAAGGTTGAAAGGGGAATAACTCACTTAAAAATCACGCAAACTAGATAAAATCATTACAAAAATATCATCTAAGGAGGGAATAAATACGCCAATAATTAGGCGCATCAGTGACGTAGCTACAACCCATCATATATCGTGCAATACAAATTTATTGGTCTCAAAACTCTACTAACCAACAAGGTGAGCACTATAGCGGTTGTCAATCACTTCTTCATCTCCTCAAAACTCCCATGGCAAGTCTTGCTCCAATTATACTGAGCATCCTTACTCATCAACTTATTCAAGGATGCTTCTATCAGGGAGAACCCTTCTACAAAGCTTATGTAATAAATTGCCATACACAGAAAGCTCCTCAACTTAGACACATTCTCCAGAGGTGCCCACTTTCCTATTGCTTCCACCTTCTTAGGATCTAATTGATCCCTTTACCTGTGATTAGATGCCCATAAACATGACCTCTCGTAACGAAGAATCACACTTATAGAACTCAGTGTACAATTGTTTCTCCCTAAGCATGGTGAACACTAGTCTCAAGTGGTGATCATGCTCTGCCTCTGTCGTGGATGAAAATAATGATGGACTTCTCAAAGTATTCATGGCATACCTTATTCATCAAGGCCACAAAAGAAGTAAGGGAATTAGTAAAACAAAAAGGAATTATTCGGTACTCATAATGCTCGTACATTGTGCATAAATATGGCTTAGCTTCGTCAACTATCCTCAACTAATAATAACCTGACCTCAGATCAGCCTTGGAGAAGTGATCACTTGTGAAAATTACTAGTTTACCCCTTGCTTTAGACTTACTTATGATATGATTTGTGCTTTGTGAGTGTCCACTTTTGTCAGAATTGTGCTATTTGATGATTAGACATCCTAACACCTTCATTGGACCTCCATGGTTAATTTTCATGTTTCCTTATGTATTTTTTATGTAATTTCAGGTCACTTGATGATGGTGGATGAAATCGTGGACCTAGCAATTCGAATAGTGCTCGATTCGGGGCTCGAACAATTTAGCTATGATCGAAATATGAAAAGAGACCTCAAAGCAAAGAAGCATGTCATATGCGGGTAGCTTCCCACAACCTTGCATCCTTTCACCGCTTCCGCTAAAATGAGCCAAGAAGTTGGGTAGAACGTGTCTTCTACGGGTGATTTCCACACCTCTACAACATTTTCCTTGCCTTCGGCCCTTTGTCAAGGAGCTAATCAAGCGAGTCGTTTGGGGTGATTTTTGTGACTTAAGCATTTTGTCGCAGCGCTCAGACTATAAATATCGATATTAAAAAGGAGTTTTGCTTTGTGCATACTTGGAGAGACTTTTGACGAACAACACCTCGCCTCCAGCCATTCTCTTCTACTTCAAACTCCTCCTACACCAAATCCACCATCCTCCATCATCATATACCATTCCGGAGCATCAGTTGAAGCTTGGAAACACTTGGAAGAAGTATGGCTCACTTCCATCAATTAGGTTGTGTTCTTTCCTTCTTAGTCATGTGTAGGTAAACCCTCTTAGGGAAAAAACTTGTGGAACCCTAAAAGGAGTGTCAAATCAACCATGAATTGGAATGTAGTTTATGCTTTTGAGCTATGATTAATGCCATGTTCTATTTCACTCTTGTTCTTCATGAAAGTTTGCCATACATGGGTACCAAGCTTGATTCATGTATGGTTTGCTTGGTTTTCTGGTTTGATTTTTTTTGAAAGGGTGGTCTTACCCTAGATGGTTGGAGTGATTGCCTACGAGATCAATGCACTCGGGAGAGGGACAAGATCAAGGTTCGTTTGAGGTGAAATTCCTCTTAGACATTTCATCAAACACTTGGCGGACGATTGGGATTTCTCTGATTTGAGTCGAGAGACCGATTGTGAAGTGTCTAGTGGTCGACTTAGGCCTTGTCAAAAATTGTTAGCTGGCTAGGATAGAAAGATCTAAATACAAATCCTTTGTTGTTCACCCGCCATTGTGAAAGAAAATTTTGAACAATTATCAAGTTAGAAGTAGAGTTGAGCATAAATAGAAGATATAAAAAAGTAGCATAATTCTTTGGGTAGAAAAGTGTTGTAAAAAGAGCTAGTTACGCCCAACACCTAAGGTGAAGTGTCCCGGTGGATCACTAGAATAGGCACCATAGTTGTTAATTTGGGATAGTTTGTGCTAGTTGGAGATTTTGTTTAGTATTGGTCTTAGTTAGAAAGCTAAAAGTCAAAGGTTTAGAAATTGGAAATCGATTAAATTGCCACATCGTACCCTATACACTACATCCAAATTTATCCTTACCCCCCCCCCCCCCTTCACCTTAACCCCATTAGAACCGTTTTAAGTCTTTTTGACTAGTTCTTAGTGTCATTCAAAGTGGTGGAGACTATCACTACAAGAAACTAGTAATTTAACAATGGTCACGACCGCTGTTAAATAACTTTAACAGCAGCTACGACCGCTGTTAAATAACTTTAACAGCGGCCACGACCGCTGTTGAATAACTTTAACAGCGGCCCAAGGCCACTGTTAAATTGTCCAATGCTAAGGCAATTTAACAGCGGCAAAATGTGGCCGCGGTTTTAACAACGCCCATAGGCCGCTGTTAAATTAGTTCATAGATTAAAAGTAAAAGGTGGAGCTCCGGCTATGGTAGCCAAAACTCCGGTGAGAATGGAAGCCGAAATTAGCTTGTCAATTAATGCACAGAATCAGAGGAACACATGAGATATTATTAAAGTTCCAACCAGTACATACAACCAAAAATAAAAATGAAGAAGATACACTATAGATCTGAAACTCTACCACTACTAAGAAAACGAAACAAACAAAAGATCTCAGCGGCGGCGGCGGAAACAAGGTGGCGGACAAGGCGGAGGAAACAAACGATGAATGCCAACAAGACGGTGGAAACAACACTACCGACGATGATGTCAAACCCAGCGGCGAAGTTTCCAGGAAGCCCATCAGAAGACGACCCCTCGGCAGGAGATCCGGCTGGAGTAGAATCACGAGGAGCCGGAGGAGAACGGTGTAAAGGGTTGGCGCGGCGGTGGACGAAAGGAGAAAGGCAGATGAAAGTAGGTCTAGGGGAAGGATTCGTTCAATTTTTTGGAGAAGTATAAGAAAATAGAGAGAAGCTGCAGAAAGGTGAGAGAAAGTAGATCAAGGGTTTAATTTTTTGTCTGCCAGATGAATTAGGGGAAGGGAAGAAGCTGAAATAGATCTGACGGCTCCAAGACTTTCTTTCAATTAGATCTGACGGTGGTGGGCACGATCCGTGTGTTTAATTTAACAGCGGCCACTTGGCGGCTGTTAAATTTTTGTAAGTTTTCAAATTTAACAGCGGCCATTTTTGGCCGCTGTTAACATGTCGCTGTTAAATTACAATTTTCTTGTAGTGTATGGTCGAAGTGTAAGCCTATGGTGTTTCAGTTAGAGAGAATGTTTGACAGCATAAACACATCCCTAAACACATAGTGTGAGCGTATCTTCCCATTTTACTTAAAAAATCCGTGTAAGGACGTCTGGTATGGTGATAGAACTTGAATGCAATGTGAGAGGCTTGGTGGTGTGCAAAATATAGTGAACTTTAACTTTCTGGATTGATTATAGGATATGGTTGATTCTAATGATTGCATGTTAGGTGAGTTTTGAGGAATTAAAGTCTATTTGTGTTGAACTTAGCTTAAGTGTGGGGTCGTGATAAAAATAGAAATATCACGTTTATTCACTCATTCTAAGAAACGAGAGAGAGAGAGAGGGGGGAGGGGGAGGGAGGGAGTATTTTGGATCCATCGAGGAAAGTTTGGATTGAAGATTAAACATAAAAGTTGGAGAGAGAGAGAGGATATTTTGGAGCTAGTGGAAAACTCCCCATCCATCCAGGAAAGATTAGACTGAAGATTGAACATAAAAGTTGCGAGAATAAAATTAGGGTTTTTCTATTATTATTTAGAAATCTTAATTTCATTGATCTTGTATTACTTTCAATTCTTTTTAGATGAGTAGATAAAAATTTTGTGCTTAGATGAGATACTTAGTATGGATTGAGTTGTTATAGTCTAGTTTCCCTAGAAAATACGCCCTAGTCTACTTAGGCAGATTAGTAGTTTTTAACCCAATACATATATGCTCTTAGGATAAGTTTTCATCGACAATCAGTGTAATAGTTAGGTTATTAAGGTATTACTTTGAGTATTTAGTTGAATCATATTCTGATTTCTTTTGTTCAGTTGGGAATGAACCACAAGCGTATCAAAGTCAAATCGCTAGTGTTGTGACTGTAAATCTTTCTTATTATTACCTTACAAATAAAAATGATTACACAAGATAATATAACTTTGGAATGATATTAGATCATATCAGCAGTACAAAGACTTTAATACAAAAATCTAAGTTATTATGATATAACTGAGTAAAATACATAAGATACCATCAAACTTTCATTTTCTTTCATACTCACCACTCAACTAATTATCCTACATCTCATACCACTTCATAATATGAAGTAGGTTCTGCTCCACCTTTACTCAATGCATAATTAGAAACCTTCACTTCTTGTATTAACCGCTTAGAAGGACGAACTTCCCTCCTAGGCCTATCGGTTGCTATAGATTGTGTTGGTGGAGGGTCCATAATATTAGGAGGATGTTCAGTAGTAGAGTTATCAACAATATCAATAAGATCCACATCTATATTTTTTTATTTTTCACCAAAATCCATAGATTTTCACCTGCACAATTGATTCATGCTCATTCTCAACAGGAACATTAGTAGACGTTTTGTCAAGTAACATAAAAAATTCATTGAAGACAACATTCCTACTAATCACCATCTTTCTTGTTTCTAGATTCCACAACTTTTAACCTCTGACACCAAATTTGGAACCAAGAAAGATGCACTTAACTAGTATAAGCTCTAACTCTCCATTATCAACGTGGGCATAACCAGTGCAACCAAAAACTCTCAGAATAGAGTAATCAGCCGTCGAACTAGACCATACCTCAATAAGAGTCTTCTTGTCAATCGCAATAGAAACATCTAGGCAACCCAACATTTGATAACATGCAACGAGCTTTGGAAATGATGGTCCTGTTAATTCGCTCTGTTGCGCCATTCTATTGAGGAGTATGAGGAACGATGTAGCATCGCACAATACCTTCAGATTTGCAATAAGATTGGAATTCGTCACAACATGACTCCATCCTATTATTAGTGCGAAGCTTCTTCACCTTCTTCTATGTTTGCCTCTTAACCATAGTTTTCCACTCTTTGAAAGATGAGAATGCATTTGATTTGTGCTTCAATAAATAATACCACACTTGTCGAGAGTAGTCATCAGTAATTGTTAACATATATCAAGCACCACCTAAACACGATTCTCTAGAATGAACATAATCAAGAATACCTTCAGTAGTATGAACTGAAGTATTAAATTTCACCCTCTTATGTTTACCAAATACACAATTCTCGCAAAACTCCAAATTACTAGCATTGCATCCAGTAAGAAGTCCTCTCCTACTCAACTCTGTCTTACCAGCTTCACTCATATTCCCAAGACGCATATGCCAAATATTAGTAGCATCAGAATTAGATAAGAGACCCCTTTGAAACCTTCAGAACTTCACCTTCAGCGGTGTACTTATGCCCTTTTGATCAAGAGTTTTGAACGAAATTAGGTTCCACTTTAAATCTAGTATGTGTCCAACATCTGTAAAAACCCTAACTACACCATCAAACATCTTAATCTGAACAGATCTAGTCCCTACAACCTTATAGGATGAGTTATAACCCATCAAAACCGTTCCACCGACATCAACATATTCATAACTGGAAAACCAATCTCTGTTAGGACAAATATGAAAGGTGCAGGCAGAATCAAGAATCCATTCATCATCAGTTCTATCATTAGCAACAACAGAGAACTTAACTCCATCTTCTGATTTACCTCGGTCTTTTCTTTCTTTGTATTGAAGCGACGACATTGAGATATGTCGTGACCGTCTCTTTTGCAATATCTTAACAACTTAGACTTTGGTCTGGATTTCTAGCAACCTTTGTAATTGCTCAAACTTTAACCTATAGATCCATGGCTAAACTTTTCACCATTTCTCTTTCGACAGTATATAAGCCATCTCCATGAGAGCTAGAACTCTCACAAACCACACTACAAAAAATTAGCACATTAGCGTCGGTCGTACGCACGTTATAGCATCAGTTGGTGACCGACGCTATAAATAATAGCGTCGGTCGATAGACCGATGCTAGAATCGGCGACGTTAAATTTTAGGGTCGGTCGATAAAGCAAGCGACGCCATATCTGAGTCAGACCGAACCACCAACTGGTTGGTTGGTCAGGCTTTAGCGTCGGTTACATTATCGACCGATGCGAAACGTGACCGATGCTATATTGACTGACTGGTCAACTGTGAGTTGACATGAAATAGCGTCGGTAATAACCGACACAATATTGGAATCTAACGCTAAATTACATGCCTTTTTAGCGTCGGTTGCAACCGACGCTATTTCAGGTCTGACCGACTCTAATTTACAGGTTAGTGGACATAATTCTGCTCTATTTCTTCCTATTCTCATACTCTTCTAGTGCCAATACTTGCTTACATCGATTTCACATTTCACAATTCACATTTTGATCAACGGAAATACTCAACCGACGCTATATCGCTTTTTTGAAGTGTCATCTATCTCATAGTCTCCTTGGACTTTAAAGCATCATAAACTTCATCAAGAGTGAGAGTATCTCTACTATACAAAACCATGTCTTGAAAATTTGTGTAAGAACTCCGCAGAGAACACAAAAGAATAAGAGCCAAATTTTTTGTGTCATGTTTTACCTCCATGGATTCTAGGTGAGCCATAATTTCTTTGAATTCAGAGATGTGCTCCTGCACTCTTCCTCCATCCTATAATTTGTGTGAAAACAACTTTTGTTTGAGATTCATCTTGTTGGTAAGATTCTTCGTCATACACTTGTTCAAGTTGCTGCCACAATCCAACAACAGTCTTCTCCTTCATCACCTCCTGCAGAATATTATTGGATATCTTATAAAAAAAATATTATTAGATAAGTGAAGTTGAATTTGTAAGAGGGATTTCCAGTCCTTCTTCTCTTCCTAGGTCCACTCTATGGATGCTTTCCCGAATCCTTCCAGCGCCTCCTCCATATCTGTATTTGATAGAATGGCTTGCATCTTCACTTTCCATAGAGAAAATCGTGTGTTTGTCTCCGAAAGAGGAAGATCGTATTTCAAAGAAGCCATCTCAATGAAACCTTGATTTCAAGAAACCAAAAGCTCTTATACCACTTGTTAGAAATCAACAAGCAATAAACAGAAATAGAAATAGGATCAAGAGAGACGACACAACGATTTAACGTGGAAAATTCTTGCAGGAAAAAACCATGGACAAACGGCAGCGACAAAAGCTCCACCATAATTAGAGAGTACAAAGTGTAGGGATTTTACAAAGTGCAGCTTGATTCTCCCTACGGCTAACAAAAGGTATAAATTGGATGGAGATACAAAACCCTGATAGGGTTAATAACCTAATGGGCCTAAAGAGAGTTAGCCCATAAGTTAGAGAATTTGGGTTACCTAACTTCAACAATTAGAATGAAGAATTTCTCCTAACGATGGACTAGTCTAATTGACCCTCTTTTGAGTGAAATCATGTAACCTAGAATGCAATTTCAATGTTTGAAGGGTATATAGCTAATTTTCAAGTCAAATCTAGCCCAAGACAATCTAACTAAAGGTGATCAATCAAGAAAAGGAATTCAACATGAATGAAATCACAACAACTGAACAAAATTCTAAATTGCATTAAACCGAGCCAAGTTAATTCATCATTCAAGCATCCTAGAACACCTAGAGTTCATCTAATCTAAGCACAAAGAGTTTAGCTACTCATAATCTCAATAACAAACCAAGAATACATGAAATTAGGGTTTACAAGAAGGGATTCTTAATACCTAATCTTGCCAACAATTCTACCAACTTCAATCTTTCAATCATAAATTTAAGTGTTCTTGAAATTAGGGTTCACAAAAGATTATAAATTAGGGTTTTCTACGTGGAATTCACTTGATATTCATATATGGCGTTGAAATGTAAGATGGATAGTGAAGTTATTAATTAGTAACTCTTTGGAAAAGTGAAGCAGTAATAATAATGATGGCATTGTCGCCTCTAGATTTACCTAGGGTGCTGCTATTTGCAGTCCGCGTTTTACTAACGCAGTCCATATTTTTAACATAAATGGACAATTAGTCCTTGCAATCCGTATTTACTAACGCAGTCCGTTTTTACTAACGCAGTCCGTTTTTTACTAACGCAGTCCGTTTTTTTACTAACGGAGTCCGTTTTTACTAACGCAGTCCATTTTTACTAACGCAGTCCATTTTTTACTAACGCAGTCCGTTTTTAATAACGTATTCCGTTTTTTACTAAAGCAGTCAGGTCTTCCATTGACCTAGTCAGGCCATGCGGAACTATGGGTGAGCGACGCTATACCGATTCCTCTTCTTCTTGGTGACGTGGAAAGAAATCTTAATAACGAGGCGAGCGTTGGAAAGGAGAGTTGAGATCAGAGGCTCTTTCCCCAAAGGCGAGCGTTTTTAATAACGTATTCCGTTTTTTACTAAAGCAGTCCATTTTTTACTAAAGTATTTTTCAACATTCATAATTCTCCATCAGTATTTTTCATCAATATTATTAATTTATTTAAATGTTTAAAGTGTTATTTGTATTTTTATGCCTATTTTTCTAATATATTATGAACAAGGATATTCGTTGGTAAAAATGAACTGTGTTAGTAAGAAACGGACTGCTTAGTAAAAACGGACAGCTTTAGTAAAAAATGAACTGTGCTAGTAAAAACGGACTGCGTTGGTAAAAACGGACTGCGTTAGTAAAAAACGGACTGTGTTAGTAAAAACGGACTGCGTTAGTAAAAACGGACTGCGTTAGTAAAAAACGGACTGCGTCAGTAAAAACGGACTGCGTTAGTAAAAATGGACTGCAAGGACATAATTGTCCATTTATGTGAAAATACGGGCTGCGTACAGCAAAAACACGGACTGCAAATAGCAACCCGCTTTACCTATTGGCTCAACATATACACATATGACATATCTCCAAATGTAGGTAGTTGTGAACACTAGCCTACTAAAAAATTGACAGTTGTGGGATTTGAACCCACGCCCTTTTGGACCAGAGCCTAAATCTAGCGCCTTAGACCACTCGGCCAAACTGTCTTTGCATAAATATAAACATAAATATTATTCTTAATTATAAAACATACTGTGGTATTGTATAATTATGTTAGTAAATGTTAATTTAATTACAGTTGGACACTTATAATGATATTGTTCAACTAGCTACATTTATGCTCATGTCTACTTGGGGTAATTGAATTTTGGAACAACATGCTACCATCAAGTGAGAAAAGATATGTATAGTGCTTAGATACTTCTATTATCTTAAATCCTAGTAATGAAAGGGTTACGAGAAAGATGAAGTGGCAATGTTTCATATCCATCATTTTTGTGGTCACTACATACTTATTTAGTAAAAAAAATACTAAATTGATAATAGTCAATCAATAATTCACATTATTAATTATTTTATTTTAAACTAATTTAGAAAAAGGGAAATTTTGGAATTGATGAAAAAATAAACTTTACTCTCCATTTAATGATTTTTCCCACAAATCACCACTACACACGCCTTTTTTCTCTTTCTATTATTCTCTTTCCATCTTTCACACATCTTCTTTTTCTCTTTCTTCTCATATCATCTTCTTCCTTCTTCACCCAACCGCCACTGTTGGTTTTACCTTCACCCAATGGCGGAACCAGAATTGGTACAAGGGCGGAGCCAAATTATAAACTGAAAATGGGTGCCACCGGCAAAAAAATTTCTTCGGATTTAATTAGTAGTAGAAAAATTTCATGAATCTAATACTACGTAAATTACATAATAAATTGTTTGATTATAAGTTACTTAGTTAGTAAAAAAGAATTATATGTGCCACCGCAATTTTTTCTTCAAATTTGGATAATTTATGATCACATATTGTAATTATTACATATTATAAGTTAATTCTAAGTAATTATTTTGTAAAATTTAAGACAACATTTCACCGAAACATCGTAGTGGGGGAGCCGAACTTCAAATACCCCGGCGCCAAACTCCAAAAACACCAAATATTACATATAATTTTACACTTGATACCGGAGGAGGGGGCGCCGTGGCTCCCCCTAGCTCCGCCATTGCCTTCACCCAACTGTAACGACTGTTCCTGGTTGTTGTTATTTGTGAAAGTTGAGTTGGAACGAGTGGATTAGATTGGTGGAATGACCTGTAATTTTTCTGGCAGCAGCACATGTAAATACAGGTGCTAACGAGCGTTGCACCATGTGCAATGACCGTTGCGACTTTGAAGACAATGGGAGTCTCTGTGGAAATGGTCGTTGTTCTACCTGAGGGCAATGTTCGTTGTCGCTTAAGTCGCAACAACAATTGTGAAGAGATAAGGTCGTTGCGACCTGCATGATGAAAAACCAAAAGTTGGGCCAACACACTGCTCGAGCCTAATTTCTATTATTTCAATTCTAATAGTTCTTGAGGCAACTGGAGAGCGACTTTGACGAACCAAACACTACAAAAAATGCATTATTAGGGACCATAATTAAAATGATCCCTAAAGAATTCACAATCGTGATTGTATTTGTATTGTACTTTGTGATTAGATTTATAGGGACCGTTTATTTGTATGATCCGTAAAAATGTAGTAATACGGTGGCTACTATAAAATTTGGATGACCAAAACAAATTATGGTGACCCAATGATGATCACCAAAAAGTTTACGGTGACCAAATCATGAATATAGTCACGCATTGTGCCGAGGGAATAAGTTTCATAAAGTTCAAGGACACATCAGACATTGCACACACAAGTGATGTCATTTGTTACTTAGTCGACATTGCAATTGAGGAAGTTGGAGCTGAAGACGTGGTGCAAGTCATGACAGACAATGCTTATAACAATATGGGAGCCAAGACACTCTTACTGGCAAAAAGGACAACATCTTTTGGAGCTCCTGCACTGCTCACGGTATCAATTTGATGCTCCAGGGAATTGCCAACCTACCAAGGTTCAAAAAGGTACTTGATCAAGCTAAAGGTTTAATAATATTCATATATAGTCACCATTGCACCTTGGAATGCATGAGTCAATCACCAAGAAGAGAGAAATCATTCGGCCCGGTGTGACTCAATTTGCATCTCAGTATCTTACTTTGCACAATATGATGGATGAGAAAGATGCTCTGAGGCGGATGAAGGTGGATAAGAAGTGGGATTATTTAAAAGATGTTCACATGAAGAAAGGGAGGGATGCAACATCTACGATGCTTAGTGTGACCTTCTAGAAAGGTGTGAACCTTTGCTTCAAAGTGTTTGAGCCACTTGTGAAAGTTCTTCGAATGGTTGATGGGGATGTGAAGCCATCTATGGGTTTCGTGTATGGACTACAGCACCCCACCCTAGAAGACTCGACTGAATCACTAGTTTAACCCATGCATTACTCGACCAAGGGGTTACTGACTCAACCAAACATATAATTACATAAGAACATCCAGAAAGAAGAAAAGTAAATGGTAAACTGGACTAATCATAAGGACCCCAATTAATCAATACAGAGCCGGCAACAGTCAACATCACACAAAGGCATTACAATATGCTAGCACAAGGCTAAGTTCAAATACAAGAAAAATCGATCAACAATCCCCCAATATTCCCGCCAGCTCACTCTCCAGCTTGAACTGGAAATCATCGTCGCCACCCCTAATGTCACAGCCGCCGGTCATTGCTCCCTTTATCCCTCCCTTGCCGTCCACGCTGATGGTGCTTCGAGTTGCGTGCAAACAACATTGCCACCGCCTTTTTCTTTTCCCCTCTTATTGTCTCAATTTTTGTGCCTTCTCTCAACCTTCTCAGAAACAGAAGCCTCCACTCCTTCTTTATTTTCTCCACTTCACCGAAAAAACCCTAAACCGTCTGGGCCTAAAGCCCAATCAATTCCTTTGCCCCTTCTGATGAAACACTCGGTCGAATGCCCATCTCCCTTCTTTTTCCAATTAGCCAAACCCAGTGGCCCCTTTCTCTTTCATTACCTGGTCACTAACAAATGTGGGTCAAGTCCTTTACTTCCCTCTACTCAACGCTAATAGGC
This sequence comes from Linum lewisii, assembly GCA_034768395.1. Taxonomy (NCBI): domain Eukaryota; kingdom Viridiplantae; phylum Streptophyta; class Magnoliopsida; order Malpighiales; family Linaceae; genus Linum; species Linum lewisii. The sequence continues at coordinate 55,904,681 of CM068298.1, read as the reverse complement.
CCAAGCCCACGCCTACCTCCTTCTACCTGTTTTTCTCGCTGAACATCAAACCTCAATGGGCTAAAGGCCTACTCTCTCTTCTCATTTCCGCTGTTGATGCCAACCAACTGAATGAGCTTCAATGCTCCCTCTTCTTCTAATCTCATGGCCTTGAGCCCTTCTTTCTATAAATTGATGTGGAAGCACGCTGAACCCTGCCGACCTTCTTGCCCTTTTAACCAAACCAAGTCCTAGTGTCTTGAGCCTTGGGTCGGACCTGCTCGGTTCGGCCAGCCGATTTAGGACCTCTGCTCGAACTCAAATTCGTAACTAAAGTCATACTACATTCCAACATAGATTAAACCCTCAACAAATTAAATATCCTGAATTAATTAGCTCAAACCAATTCAGAAAATAAATCAATTTAAAGAAAAACCAAAATTTTCATAAGCAACCAGTTAACCGATAACGAGACGTTATATGGACAACTTGTGACGGCAAAGAGAGAGATTCAAGAGGCTTTTGGAAATGTGGAGAGTCGTTACAAGGACCTCATGGCTATTGTCAACAAGAAGATGAGTGGTAGACTTGATGTTCCATTGTATTTGACAGCATATATGTTGAATCCACACTATACTTATGTCGACTCATCAATCTTTGATGATTCAAACATTACTACAACCTTCATGACTCGTGCGGTGAAATTTTATAGTGATGATGATGATGATGTACTCGGTGAGGTTGTCAACAAAGTTCCAAAGAAAAGAAGGACTCTTCTCCCATAGGCTTGCAAAGACGTGGCAAAACTTTGATTACAATCCTGGTTAGTACTTTTTTAGTTTTTCTATTCTTCACGTTCTCTTAAGGCTAAATATTGGTATAACCAATTGATGTGTTATTCCTTTCTTAGTGGCTTGGTGGCGAATGTATGGAGGAATCACACCAATTTACAAAGCATGGTTGTGAGAATCCTCGCATTGACTGCAAGTTCATCTGCATGTGAGAGTAATCAGAGTACTTTTGAGTCGGTTAGTCTCCAATTCTCCATATATATAATTCATAAGTTCCTCTCATTATATTATATTCACAATGATGAACTAAACTTTGTAGATACATACTAAGAGAAGGAACAAGCTTACAACTAGCCATCTAAATCAATTAGTATACATTCAGTTTAACTCTAAGTTAATGTCAAAGAAGAACAAGATCAAGGAAAATAAGGATGTTGATGTGCTCGTAAGAACCGATGCAATTGAAGCACAAGGTTTTCTATTTGAGGGAGGGGATGATCATACATTGCACATGTTTAGGTACGAAGATGAGTAAGGAGTGGAAGGCATACGATGGGGTGTTCTTGATGAGGCGATGGGTGCTGCTGAACAACTTGAACTCCGTAGGAGTGCAGGAGTGAGAGAGCTTCATGATGAAGACTTTTGAGTCCGAAGATGAGGATGAGAAAGTAATAGAGTATATTTCTTTTGAGGATGATGTGGTGGTTGATTAGATTGATTTAGATGATGATGACATATGATTAATGTGGCTATGAGTATGTGTTCGCCTTTATGGCTTATCTTTCTATTATAATGTGCTTATGTGCTTATTGTTGGAATATGAACCTTATTAAGTTTGAACTTTGTTTGATACATAAGTATATTTATGTGAACTTGTCAACTATTATGCTTGTTATTAAGCATTACGTACGCTATTCTAAGCTTATTGTTACAATTTTTGTACTAACACTTAGTCTCGCCTAAGCTCTGCTTAAGCTTGCTAAGCTCTAGTAGGAGGCTCACCACTCGCCTAGCTCCTAGCGCCTACTTGAAAATTGGATTATAAAAGTACTCTTACATGGGATTTTATGGTACCTTTGGTTAGAGAGAAATGAGAGGGATGAAGTTTGTTTTCTGCAGAATTCTATCGAATTGTGTCTTCAAGAGAACTAGTGATGTTTCAGTTACTGGATTACTCAAGTATCCTTACAAGGATGCTTTTGCTTCCCCCACTTTCAGCAGGAAATTTCACAATAGTGATTGGAAAAAGGAGCATTTGGTTATGTTTATAACACTTAGATGCCAACTTGGGAGACTACTGCTGTCAAAGTGCTTGCTATAGATTCTAAACAAGGGATGAAGAGTTTCACGCTGAAGTAGGTATTCCTATAAACACTACAAATGGTAGGCAATGCACAAATGACATCTGAGATGTTTACTTTTAGTTTGGAATAGGATTTAGAGTTTGAGTCTATAATGTAGTGTTTGAGGGTTAAGATTTAGTGTTTAGGGGTTAGCATTGTTAAGTAGCGCTCAGGGTTCATCGCAATAGATTTATGACTCATTATTTGAATTTTAAAGTATAGAAATGTGAATTTTTATGCTAGTTAGGGTACCGATACCCATGGGTACCGAAGTGCTCACCATATATATATATATGAGTCATAAATAATGAGATCATAAACCCAGAAAATAAACCCATATTCTATTGCAATGAACCCTGAGCGCTACTTAACGATGTTAACCCCTAAACACTAAATCTTAACCCTCAAACACTACATTATAGACTCAAACTCTAAATCGTATTCCAAACTCTAACATTTGACGATAAGTCTAAATTAAAAGATCATAAACCCAGAAAATAAACTCGAAACCCCTAACACCACATTCTAACACCGGAACAATGAACTAAAGTTCTCAAACTCCAAAGTTCAATCACCAAAAATATGATAGAATTTTAATGCTAAGGTACCGATACCCTAGGGTACCGAAGTGTTACCCATATATATATATATATTCCATCCTCAACAATAATGCATGAATTCTTGCTCTGAATTTTAACCTTTCAAGTTCTCATTTTGTCACTCGTAGGTTATACTATTGGGAAGGTTGCATCATAAAAACCTAGTGAATTTGGTCGGGTACTGTTTGGAGAAAGGGAGACACATACTTATATGTGTATACATGAGCAAAGACAACTTGGCTTCTCATTTGTACGGTAAGTTGGCATGAAGTCTTGTGTATCAAGGAAAAGCAACCTGTAATCTTACTAATATTTATAGATTAAACTTTAGTTATTGAATTTTTGGCAATTTGCCAAGGGGAAAGAAGTAACTTAAGCTAACTCTGGTCTTGTTATTCATAGAAAGTAGATTCACCTACAAAGTTCGTTCGATTACTTCTTGAGACGCTTTATGATTGTTGTGAAGGACCAAAAAGGATTAAAATTATAAATTCTTATGACTGTTTTATTAAGTTTGTATATTTTATACTTGTTCGTTGTCCATTTTTTTTGGATGGTACGAGATTGTTGCAGTCTTTCAAACATTAATAGAAGAATTTTTTGTGGTTCTGAAAGATATTTTGTGGCTATGTTAGTTTATGGGGTAGTGAATCCTGAAGTAGTATACAAATGAAGAATATTATTATGTGCTAGTTTTAAATAGCTACTGACTTTGGATCTTCAACCACCAGTGTACATGTGATGGCTATATAATTTTTTAGGATAATATATTATGAGTTACTAGTATTTATATCTATTTCAAAAAAATCTCTCTTATCTATGATTGAATTGACATCTTATAAATGGTCTTTAATCGTAACAATTGTCTATAATGATATTTGTTGTAGTCTCCGTAAAAATGGTCCATAGTTATATCAAAATGTTTAATGGTCACTTGAAACGGTCCCTAATAGTATTTAAAAAAAATGATTAGTAGTTTTTTTGTGACAGGTAATACAATGGCTATTAAATCTATAGGCTACTGTATATTGAACGGTCCTCATTGCCACTAAATAGGAAACATTCGCTAGTGTATTATACTTGCGACCATTATATAAACGGTGGCCAAATCACTTGCGGTAATTTTTAAGAAAATGTTCACTAAATATTTGTGGAGATGTTAAATTTTTTTGTACATAACGTTTGGGAGGATTTCATTTTGGTACACATCATTTTGAAAATTTCATTTTAGTCATGATCGTTTCAGAAAATCCAAGACGGTACTTCCTTCGACATATACTGTTAAATGCTGACATGGCAGCTGAGTCACACGTCCAAGTCAACTAAAATATTAATAAAATAATTTTATTATTATTTTAATGTAAAAAAATTGAATTAAAATGATTAATTTTTAAAAATTAACAATAATCTTAAACCATCTTCGGTCTCCTCCTCCTTTCTCCACACTCTCCTTCCTTCTCCCCTCCTTCCCTCTGCGTCCTCCTCCTCGTCAAAAACCCAGATCTGGGCCTTCATCCTCTCTCCTCCTCCTCAATCCTCAATTGCCTCCTTCTTCTCCCCATATCCTCTTCCTCCTAAAAAAAATCCACAATAGAAAACTGATATCTACAAACAAAAAGTACCAAAAAAAAAAATGGTGAAGCATTTAGATCTAGATTTTCAATTAAGAACTTTCGAGGAGGAAGAAGGCGGATGAGAAGGGTGGAAGAGGAGGAGAGAGAGAGACAGAGGGAGGAGGACTAGAGACAAAAGGCGGAGGAAGGAGGAGGCGGGCGAAGGAGGAAGGAGAGAAAAAATTTGGAATTTTTAAATTATTTTTAATATATTTTAATTTAAAATAATAGAATTATTATTTTATTAATATTTTAGTTGACTTGGATGTGTGACCCTGCTGCCGCCACGTCAGCGGTTAACATAAAATTTGGACAAAATTTGATGGAAGTACCGTTTTGAGATTTTCTTAAACGATCATGACAGAAAAGAATTTTTTGAAGCATTGTGTACCAAAATGAGATTTTGACCAAACGTTAGGTACCTAAAAAATTGACACCTCTCTTTATCCATCATCAAGTTAGTGACCAATTTTATATGATCACTATAGGTTTTGGTCATTGTTTGATTACATGTTTTATTTATTCTCAGTTATCGCTACTGATACTAGTTTCCGGTTCAACCATGGGTTCAAGCATGGAAATCAGGAGGGGGTGTTACAGGAATACCGATTGAATTTTGGAGAGAGGCGGTAACCACGATATTATACATTTTCAATAGGGCATCAACCAAAAGTGTGGAAAAATGACACCATATGACGCGTGTACATGTAGAAACCCAACGAACGACACTAAAAGGTGTTTGGTTGCATGACACATATGTAGAAAACAAGGGAACGTCTCACTAAATTGAAGGAGTGCACTCATCGTATTTATTAGCTACGAATAACCAATCTCTAAAGCATATAGAATGTATGATCCCATACATAAGAAGCTGCACATAACAAGGGATGTCGTGTTTGATGAATTTCGGAGATGGGATTGGGGTGTGAAAGTTGGACGAGATAAATATGGTGCCAAAAGGATCATTCACAATCTAGTTCGAGACACATACTTCCAAAAATTATGAGCCCACTGTTTAAAATGAGGTAGAGACTCCAGCGACTCCACCCTTGACACAAACTATCGTGCCAAACACACCTATTAACGGTGAAAACCAAGTAGGGGTGACTATCAGAGAAGAGTCAAGCTTAGTTCCACACGGTTATCACATACGAATGTGATTACACATCAATGTGGTTGTTGTGAGTTGAAGAACCATCAAATTTTGAGGAAGACATGAGAACAAACAAAACTACCAAAAAGGTCACAAAGAAATTAGCCTAAAGTGAATCTACAAGATGAAGACATTTTTTACGATGACATACTGAAGCACAAAGCAAGATTGGTGGAAAAGGGATATGTACAATGACAAGAAGCAATTTTGATGAGGTCTTTGTGCCGGTAGCGATACTAGAGACAATTCACCTTCTCCTTGCAGTAGCTGTAAAAAGGAACTGGTAGGTACACCACATGGCTGTGAAATCAGTGTTTCTAAATGAAGTATTCGAAGAAGAAGTTTATCTGATAAAATCACCAAGATTCGAAGTTAGTGTGGAGATCATATGGTTCTAAAGTTTCACAAGGCGTTGTATGAGATACGTCAAGCGCCTAGAGCATGGAATGCCATGTTAGACAAGTTATTAAATATGCTTAGCTTCGCTAAACTTCTAATCGAACATGTTGATGTATAAGGGAATTACTTACTTGGTATTACGTGTTCATGTGGATGAACTAATTATTACTAGAAAGGATGCGAAATAAAAACGAGAATTTAGAGCGAAGATGAGAGGGTTTAGAATGAGAGATATCGGGTTATTGGCCTACTATCTCGGCATAAAATTCAAGCAAGACAAGCATGAAATTACACTAAGTCGAGCGGCATATACAACACGGTTACTTGAGAAGTGTGGCATGGAAAATTTCAACTTTGTTCATGTTCCCACGAAGCCTCGGTTTAAGCTAAGAAAGGTGAGTGAAAGAACATTGGTAGATGTCACGAAGTATGGCAAACATTGTTGGTAGCCTGAGATACCGGGTTCACACTCTATTGGATATATGTTATTCGACTGGAATTGGGAGTCACTATAGGGAGAGCCCTACCTCCGAACCCCTAGCAGTAGTAAAACATATCTTGAGATATATAAGAGGTGGAGTGAAGTATGGATGCAACTACAAGAAGGAAGTTTTTGACAGTGTGAAATTGATTGGATATAGCGATACGGCGGGTGATGTTGATGATGGGAAGAGTACTACAAGGGTAATTTTACCTAGGGTGCAGTCCGGTGAGTTGGTCGTAAAAGACAGTAGCACTATCATCATGTGATGCAGAGTATATTGTGATAGTCACAATTTCTTGCCAAGTGTTATCACTATCAAGGTGGTGGGCGAGTTTGATAGTGTAACACTCGATCCCGATTTCCATGATATAACATGTGCTCGAATTGAGGGTGAGTGTTAGAACTGATAACTGAGAGTAAAAATGGCGTGAAATAAACAAAATCAATTTATTAAAAGAACACCATAAAAAAGGGATCCCAAGTCAAATACAATAAGCCACAACCGACCAAATCTCTAATATAACAAAGGTTACAAGATTCAACAATAAAAGAAATTAAAACCCCCAAAAATGATCAACTGGAATAAGGAATAACAAGTCCACCACTGATCATCTACCTTCGGCCTTCAATAAACCATCATAACTAATTCACGAACCAACCTTGGATTGACTGGTTTCACAAACTACAAGAGGTAGAACTAGGAGGGGGTCAGTTTCCTATTGAAACTGGGTGAACCCATCGGGCTTAACTATACCTCGAACTACCCGGGAAGCATCCCAGACCCCAGGGTACTGTCAACAACACTAGGACCCATGCTTATGTCTATTTCGTTTTAGCAACCTAGTATAGTAGTTCTAATTGATCAAACAATTTCCTAGCTCTACCTCTATTCCCATCATGCATCACCCCAAACATCATCATCACATACATGCCATGATATCCAATACTCAACAACATTGTCCAACAATACGATCAATCCACATATCCATACGTATCATACACAGACACACACACATTCACACAATCAAGTTCAAATCCATAACTAGGTGATTCAATATGCTCCATAAGGAGTTTTCCCCCCGCTACCCCACCGGCCAGCGCTACCCTCTCGTCTATGGAGGGTGCGAAAATGCGCTTCCTCTCACCGGAAAGCCCCCTGACGCATCCCGTAGTATTCTGAGGCACCACTACCCGTCAATAGGCCTCTACGCCATTCCAATTCCATGATTCTACAATTCCATTTCTAGGGGTAACGTTGGCTCCTTCCGATTCCATCCTTTAAGTCCAATTACACAACCAAAACAATTTCTACAACATTTCCACACATTAACCACACAATTCCCATTACCATTTCCCGTCCACATTTCCATTTCATATGATTCCCACATGTCCACATTTACCATTCCCACACTTATTGCGGCCGGAGTGCTAGCCTTACCCGACCTGTAATAGTAAAGTATAAGGGGTGACCATGTCGCAAGGCCTAGAGCCACCATCCTGTTCATCCTTCTTAGGATGATCCTTCAGTAGGATCATCCTCCTGCATCCACCATACAGCAGTACAAAAAACACAACCATGATTCAAACACATAAATGCATAAACAATCCCTCAATCTATCCACCTAGTCAACCATTCAATCAACCAAGGCATCACACATCACCAATCAATCACCACATCACATAATGATCCATTTCAACTCTCTATTCATGCATTCCTATTATTACTAGGTCTGATTATAATTCCTCACGTCACTACCTATCGACGCTAAGCCCTCACTTGGGTAAGCCGAGCTTTCCTTCCCTCGAGATCGCACGAAACCACCTTCCTTCAACAAACACCAATCTCACTACAAAACCCCCACACTAACGACCAACAACAATGATAAGACTAGGGTTTTACCCTCTGATGAGTTCACCAAACCGGATGATCATTACCTCTAATCGAAGAACGGGACGATCCCGAGAGATCGCCACCGACCATTCTCCAAGTCTCCTCAAGCTCCTCCTTTGATTCTTGGACTTTTAGTTCATCCAAACCCTTCCTCTATGGCCTCTGAACCTTTAAGAATCTAGAGAAATGAATTAAAATCGTTGTTGTGCGTTTTCTCATGAAAATGACCTTTTAATCTGCAGCTCGCAACGGTCGTTGCTCAGAGGCAACACCGTTGCAACTTAAGATCCAGCAGCCGTTTTCACTCCAGCTGCAACGCTCATTGCCAGACTGGTCGAACCGATTTTTCATGATAGAAGAAAACACATCAACACGAGGCACCATGATTCATAAGTGTGTTAAAGGAGAGTCAAGTGTTAAGCATGTACACACATAGGATCAACTAGTTGATATCCTGACAAAAGCATTACGGAGATAAAAGTTCTAGGAGATGCAGGAGAGAATCATAATTAAATCGACAACGAAAGCAACGTGATTAAGGGAGAGCATGTTGGCGTGTTAATCACGTTAGCTTAGTTATTACTATTACTATTACTTGTTTTTCTTCCTAGTTAGTAGTCGGCAAACTCTATATAGTTGTTATTGGTTAATTGTTTTCCTGGTTGAGTTGGCTTTGTACTTTGTTGCTTATAACAAATAGAGGAGAAAAGAGGCTGGTTAGTTTGAGCGCATAACAAACTATTTCATGTGCCCTAATTCCATGCCTAAACTAGGGTTTAGAATCAACAGTTAATGATTTAAATTTTGTTTGAAAAACCGCAAAACCCCAGTTTATATATAGTTGCCTTTGTAACTATATTGTTAATCTTAATGAACTGGTAATTCTGTTCTTCCGTTCGTAAGTAGTGGCTATCAAAATTAACAAAACTTGAATCCGAGTTCAAACAATAACAAAATACAGAAAAAGAAAAATACAAAATCCCCTTTGAATTCTCTCCTTCTTTTTTCATCTTTATAATAATTTGAAGCTACAAAATCTACTGGAATCAAAACAAATACAAGATAGCAGGAGGCGGTAGCGTATAAATATATAAATCATGTCAATTCTTAATAGCAATGACAACGTTAAACCCGTGAAAGGTCTCTTAAAGGGACTCAGATACATTTCTCAGATATTTGGTATGTTCATATATATATAGATAAGCAATAACTAATGACGTCAGATGTTGCATGTGTTTTTTTGTAATGAATTGATATATTTTTGTGTTTTTACGTGCTAAATTAAAACGTGGGGATTTGCATGCATGCATGCATGCATTATGGAGGCAGATGATGAAAAGGAGGAAGAAATGGAGATAGGTAACCCTACGGACGTAAAGCATGTTGCCCATATTGGTTGGGATGCCAACAATGACGGTCCTCCTAGCTGGGTACGTACTACTATCTACTACCTATTTACTACTACTTATTCCTTGTTTGTTTAACAATTTTGTTGCATGCATGCATGCAGATGAATGGATTCCAAGGGCAACCAGGGTCGCCTTCAGGAGTGAAAGACTCATCGATGGAGGAGCATGCGAAATCATCGAGATGCCAGTCAGGAGAAGGTGGTGGTGATGGATTAGAGAACAAGCACATACATAACAAGAAGGCTTCCCGGCATGCCAAAAGGGAGTCTCATCATCAGTCTGAGAGAGCGAGATCGACAGGGAAGAGTCGTAATAGTTCGAACAAGCATGAAGGTGAAGCGGGAAGCGAGGTGGATGCGGCAAAGAAAGGTGTGAGGAGGAAGAAATCCAAAGAACCGGTGGTTGAGGGTTCCAAAACCAGGTCCAATGATAAATCATCAGCTGCAACATTATTGAATCCGGTGGAAGAAGACCGATGTACTTAATTATGGGTTCATTTGTACATAGTACACATATGGACTGAAGGATATATATATATATATATATATTGAGTATTCATGATCAAATATAATATTCTTCTTACAATACACGAGCTAGGGAAAGGAATTAAAATTGACAACTTTTGTTGTGAATATTATTGTATTGCACTGATGTTCTAAGATCGATCATCCTTTGCTCAAGTAGACCCTGGACACGATGCATAAATTACAATGAATTAAAAATATTTTCATACAAAAAATTATATACATTTTAACTATTTGGGTCCAGAGGACTCTGGGCCCGGGCCAGGAGGGGTGGCTTCGCAACTGCCACCATAGCCAAGGGTGGATCTAGGATTGAAACATGCACTGAGCCGAAATTGAAAGAAAATATTTCTGTAAATTTAACGTTTCAGCTAATTTTAATTACACTACAATGTTATATATATTGTGTTATACATGTTCTATTTTATTCCAGTATGCGATGTTATTTGTCACTAATTTATTGCGACTGATATATTTTCCTTAAATGTATTAGTATTACTCTTTACCAAAAGAAAAATGGAGGTGCCACCGGCTTGAATAATTTTTTATCAAGTATTTTTATTTTTGCTCATTCATAAGTCGTGATAAAGTGTATCGGGTTTATTCAACCATCTACACATGTTAACATAATACTAGCATAACATAAGGGAATGGTTAGTAAAATTGAGTTTATTAACTATATTAAGTTTTCTTTAAAAGATACGGGCTTTAAAAATATATTTGGGGTTTTAAGTTTGAAAATATTGCAATAAACTGAGTCAAATTAATACAATACTTAGCCGAATTTAAAATTTTCACTGAGCCAAATTCGAAAAAATCATAAATTTACACTCAAATTCAACGTTCTGGACCAAAAGTGGGGTCAGCCCGGCTCCCCTCTTATCCGCCACTGACCATAGCTAAACCAAACTATAGGGATGGAATTATATATTTTTGTAATCTTATTACAAGGACAGAGTTTGTGATTTCATATACAGAGACAAAGGGTTTGGAGCTGTTCATCGTCCCAAAAATATTCTGGAACATGCAAGCCTTTATTCTGCTAAAGATGCAATGGATTCTGATTCTGAGGAAACTACTTCAGATCCTACTTCCAAGGCTTTGGTGGCAGCCTCAATGCCACCAAATTCACAGTGATTCTCAGCTGGAATTGTAGAGGCATGGGACAGACCTCTACAATTCAATATTTACAGTCTTGAATCTGTAAAATCTGTCCCTCCATAGTATTTCTTATGGAGACTAAGCAAGATAGGAGTATTATGGAAAGGCTGAGAAGAAGATTCAGATTTTCAAACTCTTTTTACATTGATCCTGAGGGTTTATCTGGAGGGTTATCTTTATGGTGGATTCAAGATATAAATCTCTCAATCCTTCATGCTTCCAAAAACTGTATTGATGTTCAATGGATTGATACAGTCAGTTCTTATTTCAGTTTTGTTTATGGAGCACCAAGAAGAGAGCATAGACAGGCAGTCTGGAATGAAATTATTCAGAATCATGAAGCAACTGCTGCCTTTCCATGGTGTATCCTCGGTGATTTTAATGCAGTCTGTTCTGCATCTGAGAAAGAAGGTCTCAATCCTCCAGATTCTACTTCTATGAGATGTTTCAGTGACTTTATTCATCACTTGAGTTTGTCAGAAGTTCATTATGAGGGGCCTTGCTTTACATGGTCAAACAATAACACAATTGGAGGGTTAGTAAGAAAACGTCTGGATAGGGTTCTGTGTAATATTGCTTGGTTTGATCTCTTTCCTAAGGCAATGTTTCAAGTTCATCCAATTTCTTAGTCTGATCATGCTCCCTTATCCCTTGTTTTGGAACCAGTACTCAGAACTCCTAAACGAAGTTTCAAATTTGAGGAAAGCTGGCTTTTAGAAGCTAGTTATCTTTCACAGGTGGAAAGTAATTGGAATCAAAATCTCTCTTCAACATCAAACTTAAACAACTGTGCTACAGTTTTAAGTTCATGGAAAAGAGATGTGATTGGTAACAATGGAGCTATAATTGCACAGCTTCTTCATGAATTGGATATTCTTTCAAAACTTGCTTCTACTGCAAGTATTTCTGAAAGAATCTCTTCTATTAATGAAGAGCTTTCAAGGAGATGGTCAATTCAAGAATCTTTTTGGTCTCAGCGTTCTAGGATTCAATGGCTTAATCTTGGTGATCAGAATACAAGTTTCTTCCATCACTCAACTATGTTAAGGAGAAGCAGAAATAACATTTCTGCACTTAAATCAGAAGATGACTCCTGGATTTCAAATCCAGCTGATCTTTCTACTCACATTGTTGATTTCTACAGTAAGCTTTTTTCAGAAAGCTTTAGAGTCATTGACTACTCTTTCTTGCAATCCTTACCAAGGAAAGTTGATGCCTATATGAATGATCATCTCATCAGACCAGTAATTGATGCAGAAATCAAGTGTGCTGTTTTTCAGATGGGACCTTCTAAGGCTCCTGGCCCTGATGGATTTCCAGGAAGGTTCTTTCAAACACATTGGAACCTTATTTCTGCCAATTTCTGCTCTGAAGTTCGTTCATTCTTTTAGAAAAGTCAGATTGAGAATTTCTAGAATGATACTTTTATAGTGCTTATTCCCAAGGTGAAGCATCCAGAACTTATTTCTCAATACAGGCCTATTGGATTAGCAAACTTCAGAGTTAAGGTTATCTCCAAGATCCTTACTTCTCGCCTTAAGCCTTACATTTCTCATATTATCTCAGAACTACAATCAACTTTTACTGGAAATCATTGTATTCAGGACAATGTTATTGTTGTTCATGAGGTAGTTCACAAATTAAGAACAAGGAAGAAAGGGAATAAATATGACTTCTTATTCAAGGTGGACAATCTTAAAGCTTTTGATAGAGTTTCATGGGAATTCTTATTTGCTACTCTTCAAGCACTTGGTTTCCATGACCTTTGGATTCAGTGGATCAGAACTTTGATCACAACAGTCAGATTTAATGTTCTGCTGAATGGCTCTCCAACACAGTGGCTCAATCCTTCAAGAGGACTAAGACAGGGAGATCCAATGTCACCTTACTTATTCATCTTAGTCTCTAATGTTCTCTCTTTTATGTTACATCAATCTATTCAACAAGGGCGAATGAAAGGATTGAAATTAAGCAGATTTTGTCATGTACTGCATCATGTACTTTTTGCTGATGATACAGTCATTTTTGGATCTGCTACTACTTCAGAGGCTAAGGCTGTTCAGCTCATTCTCAATAGGTACTGTTATGTTTCAGGACAAGCCATCAATACATCCAAATCATCTATTCTATTTTCAACAAACACTCCTTCTGAAATCAAGAATAGAATAGCTTCTGATTTTGGTGTTGATATCAACATTCCAATGGGAAACTACTTAGGAGTCCCAACTGAATGGGGGGCTACTAAGAAGCAAACTTTTCAGTACATGTTGGACAGACTAACAACAAAGGTTAATTCTTGGCAGTCAGGTGTTCTTACTCATGCTGGCAGATCAGTTTTGATTAAGTCTGTCCTTCAAGCATTGCCTTCTTACCTGTTCTCTTGTTTCCTTCTGCCAAAACATATTCTCAGAAGAATGGATCAGTTGCTAGTAAATTTTTGGTGGTCAGGAAATGCTTCAAGTTCAAAGGTTCACTGGCTTCCAGCAGCAGAACTTAGAAAATCAATTTCAGATGGAGGTCTTGGATTCAAGAGCTTTTATGAATTCAATCTAGCTTTCATAGCTAAATTGGCATGGAAAATTTTAATTAATCCAAACTCCTTATGGGCTCAACTGCTGAAAGGTCTTTATTTCCCTAATACCAGTTTCCTTCAAGCTGGAAGGCATCATAAGTCTTCTTGGATCTGGTCTGGAATCATGGAGGGAAGAAAGTCACTTATTCATGGTCTTCGTAAAAACATAGGAGATGGTAATGATACTTCCATCGTTGATGCTTGGATTCCTGAATCTTCTGGTTTTAAAGCCTCCTGTTCTGCAGGTTTTCTGCACCTCAAAGTATCGAATTTCATTTTTAATCCTCAGAGAAAGTGGGATACTCAAAAGTTAAGGGCAGCTTTTCCAAGTGAGGTTGTTCATCAAATTCTTCTCATACCTCTTGGACCAGAAGGGTATTCAGATAAATTTGTTTGGCACTTTGATTCAACTGGTAAATTTACAGTAAGATCTTGCTATCGTTACCTTCATTCTACTACTGCTCCACATAATCAGCCAGTTGATGATAGCTTAAAGAAATTATGGAAATGGTTGTGGCATTTGGATTTACCACCAAAGTTAAAGTTTTTTCTTTGGCGTGTATGTAAAAATGCATTGCCAACTATTTCAGGTTTATTTCGCAGAAGGTGTACTGATTCATCAGTTTGTGTTACTTGTTATGCTGAAGAAGAAACTTTGGAACATCTATTGTTCCACTGTGCTGTTAGCAGATCTTTCTGGCAATTGGTTTCACCATCAGTTCAATGTCCAGATACTCAACAATCAGCAAGATCTTGGTTCACCAGCATTGCTACAACTGCTTCACAGGTATCATCAGCAGAGATAGGTTTCATAGTTTGGTATATTTGGAAGATGCGCAATGAACTTCTCTTTCAGAATTTAACTCCATCTTTACTGGATTTGGCTGCCGGGAGAATGAATGATCTACAAAGATGGAGAACAAGTGCAAGTACTCTTTCCAATATTAGGTCAGTTTCCAGCTCTCTTTCTAGTCCACTAACAAATTCTCTAGCTCCAACAACCTTTTGTTATAAGGTTGTGTGTGATGGTGCCTTCAAGGCCTCCATCCAGAAAGGTGCTTACAGTGTTATTTTATATAACATTGAGGGACATGTTGTTGATGGAAGAGCTGGAATTTTGGACTGTGCAGCTCCCATATGTGTTGAAGCTAAAGCAATACAAGTTGCGGTTGAATTGGTTAAAAGCATTCCAACGAATACAGTTGTTCTTACAGACAGTCAGATTCTAGCTACAGCAACCAAAGGTGATGAGGATAATTGGCCTTGGCAAGTTTCAGCTTTCCTTGCAATTATCAAACGCCTTCTATTTTGGAATCAGCAGGTCAATGTATGCTTTTCTCCTAGATCTTCAATTCAATCTGCTCATCATATAGCTGTTCAAGCACGTGATGGTACTCTCTCAACAGATTGGCTCTCTAGCTTGTAAATTGTCTCCTACAGTTTAAAACTCTATTTTGATGTCCTGTTGTTTTGGATGTCCTTTGCTTTGGCTTTCTGTTGGAAGTCCTTTGCTTTGGCTATGTGCCTTGTACTCTGCTGCTTTTGGTTCTTTCGCTGCATTCCCATTAATATATATGCTGAGTTCATCAAAAAAAATATACAGAGACAAAAAGTTTAAGCGGATAAACACGCTAGAAGTGCCGAACTTTAACGAATGAAACAAAATCTACCCTTAACATAAACAATTCTAACTTATTATTATATGTTTTCAACCGGGTTAATAGTGTTTGTGTTAATACATGTATCGGGTTTGGTTCAGCCCATATATGGTTTTGGGTTAACCAAAATCTTAATAATATAAAATATTTAAGGTGGTTTAAAGTTTAAATTCCTTAATCTTGTGTGAGCTAGATAGCTCTTCGGAAACTCTAATAAGATCTCTTTCTCCTCTAGTGAATTAGCTAAAATACTATTAGTGAACCACGTAATCTTTATCTCGTTTTATTCATTTTTTAATTTATTCGATAGTATATCAGTTTGTCCTTAATTATTTGTAAACAAATTACAATTTTGGAACCGACTGGGCAAATGAAGATAATGATGGCTTCCTATTGGATGAACATCTTCGTTCTTCCTCAAGGAGTCATAAAAAAGTGTGAGAGAATCTGCTCTAATTTCCTTTGGGGTGTTACTGAAGAGAACAAGAAGAAAGCTCGCATTGCTTGGAATGTTGTTGTTGCACCAGTTGAAGAGGGTGTTGGTGATGGGGTGAAGCATTTGCACTGATGGAATATTGCTTGTAATATCAAACAGGTTTGGAGTTTTATCATGTGTAGCGGATCTCTCTGGGTGGCCTGGGCTAGGAGTTATCGCATTAAGGGTAATAATTTTTGGACTCTTTCTCCTACCACTTCTACTCCTTAGATCTAGAAAAAGCTTATTGCTAGTAGAGATTTGACTGCCCCCTTTCTTACTCAAACCTGAAAGGGGACTTACCTTTGGGATGGTTCCCCAATGGTGAAGTTTGATACCTCGAGAGTTTGTCAGAACGAAAACAGCAGGGTGGAAATGGCGGAATCTTACCTAGAGTCACCCCACTGTCCCTAAGTACTCATTCATGTGTTGGTCAATTTTACTTGACAGAATGCCATTCAAGAACCGTCTCATTCGGTGGGGATAAGCATTGATGATAAATGCCTTCTGTGTGGTGTTGATGCTGAAGATAGGCAACATTTTTTACCTATTCTCCCTTCTCCAGATCTCTTAAGCTTTCTATCTTCAGTCACAGGGGGTATCAAACTAAGGACGCTTGGGAGGCCGAAACCTAGTGGTTCATTCAAACTTTTGGGGGCCAATTAAGAAGGATAAATTTGACTAGCTTACTTGGAGGATAGTGACGAGTACCATTTGGGAAGAGAGATGTTGTCGTTTTTATGGTAATGTTCATATAAGTTTCAAGTTAGTAGAGGGTGAGATTAGACTTGAGATGGGTTTAAGGTGGGGGAAGTTTTATTAGTTCTTTGTTAGAGTGGTCTTGTTGTAAGTATTTAATTTAAATATAATAATTAAATTATGTGTGTAAAGTCCTAAATATACGTAACAAATTTAAAGGGTGGACCTAGATCGGTTAGATAAGGATGGCTTAGATTAAATTTACAGGAGGGGATGGCTTAGATTGGTTAAATTTTGACAGGGATAGCTTAAATCGGTTAAAGGGTCAACCTAGATCTAATGGTTGAAAAAAATTTGGAAAGTTTCAAACCTTGCAAAAGTTTGGACGTTGATACTTTGCCAAGAGAATATAAAATAATAAACACAAACTATGTTCTGGCCTTCCGAAGCTAGAGATCGGCATAGACGCCTCTTGGTCTTCTCTATTGATTCGTTGCAACTTCTTCTTTTTAAATTAGAGAACGAAAGTGGAAGCAGAGGAAACAGAGGATTCATAAATTGAAAAAAGGGGGAAGTTATAAGCTAGTGTTTCGCCTACGAAAGTCATGAAGTACAATGAGGTTTAAGTTGGAGTGTTGATGAATGTATGTTGGTCATCTCGTCCTTGACCGTCGAGAGGTGTTGGGGGTGTACCTCGCAACATGTATCAGAGACAGTAGTAAGAGTACGTATAGCATTCGATGTAAGTGTGGGGGTAAGGTCATATGAGAGAGAGAGAGAGAGAATTATCGTGGGTACCCCTAAGGGTTTTGTGGAGGGGATAGCCTTAATCATACGAACTAGATTCTCTGGAGTCCGAGCCTGATGTGGCAAAGGATCCCCTTGCGTGTTAGGATTGTTCTCCGAGTTTGTAGGGGAAACCCTATCTGTCTATGGTTTCTGTGAGACTCCAGGTGGGACCCATGTTTCGTACGGCCCAAGTAGTCTTCGGGGAAAACCCTAGGCGGTTGTCAGCTCAAGGGCTTCATTTTGGCGTGGGCGTACTTTCGTGGGTGGGCTGTGCGGGGCCTAGCAATATGGCATGGGCCCATCAATTTCCCCTGAGCATGATTTAGAAATCTGAGACGGGGATGGCTTATGAATCGTGTTCAAAAGGTGTAGGCGTCCGCCCGCGGGAGTTCAGGTTTAGGTGAGTGACGGGGTGTCCTGTTCTCCTTTACCCCCTGTACGCTTTGGGTCTGTGTTTGCTTGATGATGTCACCCTTTTGGGTGTTTGGATGTTTTTGGCTTCTGTCATACGCTTTTGGGGGAGTCTTTCCCTATTCCAATCTTTATGGTTGCCAGCGGGTAAACTCTTCCTTTTCAGTAGCAGTTGTATCGCTCTGACACCACATGTCATACTAAGAGTCGGAGTTTCCCTTTTGTCAGGACTTTCACTGTTGCATGCCTTACACACGCTTGTTTGAAAAAATAAGGGGAGGGCTCCTTTTTGTGGGCTTTTTCTGTTGCATGACTGCCACGCGCCCTCCTAAGGGGGAGTTGGCATATTTGGGTGTGATCCTCTCCCATGATTACTGTCATGTGGTTGTCGGGCGGTTACGAGATGATGTTTTGTCAGTCCCACCTTCCCTTTAAATACTTACTGTTTCACCATTCCTTTTTTAATTTCACTTCTACTTTCTCTCTTTTCACCACAGCTTACACCTTCATATTCTTCTTTTTTATCTTTGGAGTATACGCCGACGTCCTCTCTTCTGCCATCATGTTTGATAGTTTGACTTAGTTATTTTTGTCGTTCCCTTTGTTTCATTTTTTTTGTTTTTCTATTTGCTTTTCCTTTTTTTTGGGCGGTGTTTCTTTTCCTTCTTTATAGTCTCTTAGAGGTGGTCCTTGTAGATCTGGGTGCACCCTTGTATATGGAATAAAGGGTGTTCCCTTTTCTCCTTGGCGTCTCCCGGCTCTCCTTTTTTCGACCGTTGAGAGCTTGCGTCTCTTCGGCGCTCATACTGGACGTGCATGGACTCCCTCCCCCCAAAAGTGATTCCTCATTCTAGTTCCAGTTGGGAGGGGTTTGACTCTAATGACAAGGTGAACCCTTTTGGGTGTACGTCGAGGAGGTCCGTTCGTTCGACAAGTCAGACATATATCTTCGGGGTTAATTGCAATAAATGTTCACCTCCGATCATTAATCTAGTTGATTACCCTCTATATGAGGAGGTGGGGTACGCCAAAACTGTTTCGCCTCCTACAGTCGAGTCGCCTACTATTGACACTTTGGAGGAGGCTTTAGAGGCCAAGTATGATGATGAGACTCCCTGAGATTTCTATCTTGCAATCACGAATTCACGTTGTCTTTCTATCATTTTGAATTGTCGGAATCTCGTAGGGAGGCTGAAAATTTTCTCGTGGGGAGCTGGTGTAAGATCCCAACCTTTTCTGACAAGATATTGTCCACTTTGGGCCTAAGCCCTCACGGATTAGTTTTTGGGCGTTGGTGGAATTCGAACCCATGACCTCCTCCTCTCAAGATCAATCCCCCACAACTACGCCACAAAACGTGTCATGTCAGTTAAGACTATTCCACATAGCCCATGGATCTCCCCCGTGCTTTGTCGATGTGGGATTTGCCTAGGATGTCACGGCTGGGCGGACGTGTTCCCTAGCTCTTCTGAGGCACGGCTTGTGGCTCGAGCCATCATAGGTCTGCCGTACTTTCCCTACTATTCTCCTGACCTGGTTTCCTCCTTCTTGTCCCAGAACTCTTCCATCTTACCGAAGTCCTATCGGAACTTCGGGGCTGGACGCCATTCTATGATCGACAACTAACTAGCGAGTTTCAACGAGGATTGGCTGAAGGCGTTCAGCTTTGGAATGTGTCTACCCTTGGATTCGTGGAAGGTGGTCGTGCTTAGGTGGTTGGGGTGCTCCATTGGCGCACTTCAGGCTCATGCTTGGGCTACCTTTGTGGCCCTCACCATTGCTTGCAATAATTAATCAGTTCACCCGAGTGCCTCTCTCTTTCGGGTGTTGTTCAAGGCTAACACCACGACGAACGAGATGACTTTATTTAAGCATCTCGGCTTCATGGGTGGGACTCAAGTACTGTGAAGACATGCTCCACGTGGTTCCATTCACATTTCTTCTTCTTCCTGAGCGATGAGGACGTTTTGTTCTATACTGACATCCCTTGATGTGACTTTAATTAATGCATTTTAAGCTTATGAATGACCTATGATATGCCCGTGTTTATTCGTGAAATGACATGACTTTTATGCGTTTATTTGAGATTTTGTGCTAAGTGTCATTTTGTGGTCCGGTTGCCACTTTGGAGCCAAAATTCGTGGGCTATTGGAGCTGCTTTGTGCATTTTCAGGTTCTGGCTTCAAAGTACGGATAACAAGGAGCGCATAGGAGCAAACGGGAGGTCATTTGGAGGCCGGACGAGGGAGATGTGAGCCTTGCAAGATCGGGTCTTCTGCAGAGTGCAGGGGGTGCACGCCGTGCAGATGTGCACGCCGTGCAGGGGTGCACGCCATGCACTATGCACGCCGTGCAGGGGTGCACGCCGTGCACTGCCCCCTGCACTATAAATACTCTTGATTTTGGCCATCTTGGGCAATTCTATGCTATCTCTTGAACCCCAAATACATTTCCACGAACCCTCAAACCCTAGAGCACGTTTTTGGAGCAATTTGAAGCTATTGGAGCTAGGATTGAAGCCAACAAACCTTGGGAGAAGTGCTTACAAGTGGAGAAGTGAAGATCATCTCAAGGATTCATCCATGGTGTTCTTGGTGACCATTCTTCCTTCTTCTCTCTTTACTCCCTTGGCCATGTGTGGCTGATTTTCTAGGGTTCATCTTGGATGGGTAGATTAGTTGTGCTATGATAGAGAGATGATTGTGTAGAACTTGCCATGATTGATCTTGGTTGTATGAGGATGATTCCTAGACTTGTTCTTAATGCCATTTTATGCCATGTTTGCTTGATTTGGTCCATTCATTGTAATTTGATGCATGAGAGTGCTTGGATTGCATAGATTGTAGGTCTAGGGATTGAAGTGAGTGTGTTCTAAGAGATTAGATCATCTTATTTCAACCATTTTCACTTGATTTCTCTCTTGGGCATTTTATCGAACACTTGGTGTGCATGTGGAATTTCATTCAATTGAGTTTGAAAGGGCTTTTTGGGTGAATCTCTTAGTGTTAGGGTATTGATATGAGAGTGTTGTGCCTAGCCTTGTGGTCATAGAGTCTTAAGAGAGGGTCTTGTGTCTTGGCATTTCATCAAACACTTAGAATGCATCCTATTTTCACTTAGTTTGAGAGCGAGAGCCTAAATTGAGTGGTATTGGGATAGGGATTAGGTGCTACGAGAGTGCATCGAGTCTAAAAAAGTGAAATGCATGGTCATCCGAGTGCAAACTCGATCTTGATTGACTTGTTTGTTCAATTAGTCATCTTGAGCATGATGAAACTACCCACCAAGAGAACCTCTTTGTCTTTGATTTGCACCGCTTTATTTGTCTTTCTTCCTTTTAGTCTCCTTTAAGTTTTTAATATCTTTTTCAAATCAAAACTCCTTTCAAATGAATAGACCGTCTACGAGGAATGTGAGTAGAGGCCATTGAGAGAACCCCGAGGAATACGACCTTGGTAAACCCGTTTTATCAAGTTTTTGGCGCCGTTGCCGGGGAACTTTCTCAATCCTTTGAAAGCACTTAGTAGTGGACCGATCTATTCACTTCCTTCCAATTTAGTTTTTGCTTCCTTTTACTTGTTGTTTGGTTTTGTTATCCCGCATCGTTGTATTACTCGGGTGTGTTTGTTGTGCTTGTTTGAAGGAGATTTTGGGTTAGTGCATGAGGCGTTCAGCTCGTCTTCAAGCACGAATCCAAGGACTAGAACAAGTGCTCAAGTCACCTACCACTTCCTCACCTCCTATAGTTGAAGAAGAAGAAGTTGATCGCATCTCACACCACACTATGTCTCAACACGGGGATGACGATGACCAATCGGTACATTCACACCACACTAATGATGATGATCACTCACAAAGGGGTGCAAGACGTACCTTGGCGGATTATGCTCGTCCTACTCTTGAAGGGGCAGCCTCTAGCATTGTTCGAAGACCCGTCAATGCTAGGAACTTTGAGCTCAAGCCTAATATGATCCAAATGGTTCAAAATGGAGTGGTGTTCAATGGCATTGATGGTGAATGTCCATCTAGGCATCTCAAGGACTTCTTGGAGATTTGTGACACGGTTAAGAATGATCAAGTTCACCCGGATTGCATACGACTCCGACTCTTCCCCTTCTCACTCAAAGGTCGAGCCAAGTCTTGGTTGGAGAACCAACCTAGTAGAACATTCACTACATGGGAGGGTCTAGCCGAAGCTTTCCTTGAAGAATTCTTTCCTCCCTATATGACGGATGCAATCCGAGACCGCATCAACCACTTCATACAACACAAGGGAGAGCTCTTCCATGAGACTTGGAATAGGTTCCAAGCCATTCTTCGGTCTTGTCCTCATCACAACTTCGCCGAATGGAGCTTGGCGGACATCTTTGCTAGGTCCCTTGATTTTGAGAATACAAGGATGATCAACCAAGCCGCCGGAGGTGACTTAAGGATGCTCACTCCGAAGATGCTCAGAACTCTTCGCGGAGATGGCCAACAAGACAAGGAGTTGGTCTCGACAACAACCTCCTAAGTCTAAGTATGGAAGTGACACGCACTATGACTCTCGGTCCGTAAGTGTTGATGCACCAAAGGATTCATCCACCTATGGGAAGAAGCATAAGTTACCGGGACATCGAGATGAAGATGATCCAATGATCGCTCTCCTTATGTCTAAGATCGACGCCATGGCTTCACAAGTAAGTAACCTAAGCATGCCTAAGCATCCCTCCAAGGTTCAATCATCTCATGTGGGTAATCCACCGGTTGCTTCGGTATTTTGTTGTGAGGGTTGTGGGGGTCAAGGCCACGATGTCAGTGCTTGTCCTTCCGCCACTCCTGAACTTGACCAAGGCGACCTTGAGGAGGTAAGCTTCGCACAAGGTCAAGGTTTCCATGGTAATTTCAGCCCCCAAGGTAACTATCAAGGTAACTATAACCGACCTTGGTACAACAAGTCTAACCAAGGTTACCAAGGCCAAGGGAATCAAGGTAGTGGTTATAGCAAGGGCTACAACCAAGGAAATCAAGGAGGTTATCAAGGTTATAGGGGTTATCAAGGCAACCAATGGTCTCAAGGAAGTAACCTAAACCAAGGGAGCCAAGGGACTCAAGGAGGACCCCAAGGTCAAGGGCACCAAGGGGGAAATCAATGGAATCAAAGTGGACATCCAAGTCAAGGTTTCCAAGGTCCTTCCCCACCGGGAATGTACAACCATAGAGGTGAAGGACCACCCGGGTTCAACAAGCCTCCTCAAAATAAGGAGGGTGGTTCTTCGATCTCTCAAGAAGACACCAATGCGGCAATGATCCAACTCATCAAGAATCAACAAGCTTCAATTGCCAATTTGGAGAACCAATTAGGACATATTTCTAAGGCACTCTCGGAGCGACCCTCGGGCACTTTACCTTCCAATACCGAGATCAATCCCAAAGGTCCGGAGCATTGCAAGGTAGTGACTTTGAGAAGTGGAAGACCCTTGCAAGATACAACCTCTACTCCAATTGCCTCTAATGAGGTACAAGCTCCTAATCTAATGGTTGATGATGATGATATTAATGATCCTCCCTCGGATGAAGTTGAGGTTGAAGTCGAACCTCCTACGGGTAATGTGAACACTAAGGTTGCCAAGGAACCTAGTAAGGCTACATCGAGTACACCACCGGTCTCTCCTCCCGCACCGGGTGTATCTCCATATAAGCCTAAGCCTCCATACCCATCTCGATTGAAGAAGGATGGCCTTGAGAAGGTTTTCAAGAAGTTTGTGGAGCGGATTAGTCAAATGCAATTCTCTCTTCCGTTTCCCGAAGCAATGACTATGATGCCCCAATATGCTAAGTTCATGAAGGAACTCTACACCAACAAGAGAAAGCTACCGGAGACATCTCTAGTCCACCTTAATGAGGAATGCTCCGCCGTTCTCTTCAAAAGTCCACCCAAAAAGCTCAAGGATCCGGGTACCTTTACTATCCCTTGTGCTATTGGTAATATTTCTCTTGCTAATGGTCTTGCGAATCTAGGTGCTAGTATCAATGTCATGCCTTATTGCATATTTGAGAAGCTAGGGTTGTCTAATCTTCATCCTACTCGTATGTACATTCAACTTGCGGACAAGTCGACCAAGAGTCCTAGGGGAATTGTTAATGATGTGCTAGTCAAAGTAGGCCCTTTTGTGTTCCTAGTTGACTTTGCGGTCATTGATACCGATGATGTGGATGTCTCATTGATATTTGGTAGACCATTCCTAGCTACTTCTCGTGCTTTGATTGATGTGCATGACGGAAAATTGACATTGAGAGTAGGACAAGAGAGTGTCACATTTTGCATAGCCGATGGCATGAAGTTTGCTCACGCACAAGATGATTTAGAGTACTCGTGTGATACTATTGCTTCGGCTAGTGTGTGTAGTATTTCTAACTTCGTGTGTCGAGATTCTTTGGATGTTTGCCTTAGAACGGATGTGCAGGAACATTTAGGCACCCCGGAGTTAAAAGCTCAAGTGGCTTACCTTGATGAAGGGAGAGACAAGTTAGAGAGTGAAACGGTTTTTGTTGCTCTCCAAAAGGTGGAAAGGGTAAAGACCTCCTATGAAGAACCACCTACTCTTGAGCTCAAGCCTCTTCCCGCACATTTGGAGTATGCTTTTCTCATGCCGGATTCTAAGCTACCGGTCATCATCAATTCTGAGCTTCTACCCGAGCAAAAGGACCGTCTAGTGGAGCTCCTCAAGAAGTACATGAGAGCTATTGCGTGGAGCATCTCGGATATTCGAGGTATAAGTCCCACATTTTGCTCACATCGGATCCTTATGGAGGAAGATTTCAAGCCGGTTGTGCAACCACAAAGAAGGCTAAATCCTAACATGAAGGAGGTTGTGAAGAAAGAAGTTATTAAGCTTATGGATGCGGGTATTATCTTTCCTATCTCGGACAGCCCTTGGGTTAGCCCCGTGCAAGTTGTTCCCAAGAAAGGAGGGATCACGGTGGTAGCTAATGACAAGGATGAGCTTATCCCGACAAGGACGATCACCGGGTGGCGTGTTTGCATAGATTATCGTCGACTCAATGATGCCACTAGGAAGGATCACTTCCCTCTACCTTTCATGGATCAAATGCTCGAGCGTCTCTCCGGGCACGAGTACTATTGTTTCTTGGATGGTATGTCCGGGTACTTCCAAATCCCGATCGCCTCGGAGGACATCGAGAAGACCACATTCACATGCCCCTTCGGTACTTTTGCTTATCGACGGATCCCCTTTGGGTTGTGCAACGCTCCCGCTACCTTCCAACGGTGTATGCTTGCCATTTTCGATGATTTTGTGGAAGATATCATGGAAGTGTTCATGGACGACTTCTCGGTTTTTGGGGATTCATTCGACCTATGCTTGAGGAACCTTGAGAAGGTCTTGCGTCGGTGTGAAGAGACCAATCTTGCATTAAGTTGGGAGAAGTGTCATTTCATGGTCAATGAGGGGATTGTTCTTGGTCACAAGATCTCTAAAAAAGGCATCGAGGTTGACAAGGCAAAGTTGGAGACCATCTCTCAACTTCCTCCACCCTCATCCGTGAAAGCCGTGAGAAGCTTCTTGGGGCATGCCGGTTTCTATAGGCGCTTCATCAAAGACTTCTCGAAAATAACTACTCCTATGACTCGGCTTCTTGAGAAGGATGTGGAATTTCGTTTTGATGAAGAGTGCTTGCAAGCTTTTGAACTCCTCAAGGGTAAGCTCACGAATGCCCCTATACTCATTGCTCCGGATTGGTCAAAGTCATTTGAGTTGATGTGTGATGCTAGCGATTACGCCATTGGAGCGGTTCTAGGCCAACGAATCGACAAGAGATTCCATCCAATATACTATGCAAGTAAGACTCTCAATGATGCTCAAAGGAACTACACAACTACGGAAAAGGAGCTCTTGGCCATAGTGTTTGCTTTTGATAAGTTTAGGTCCTACTTGGTACTTTCTCACACTATTGTCTTCACGGACCACCAAGCTTTGAGGTACCTTCTATCTAAGGCCGATGCTAAACCAAGGTTGATCCGATGGGTCCTTCTATTGCAAGAGTTCGATATTGAGATTTGAGATAAGAAGGGGTCCGAGAATGTAGCCGCCGACCACTTGTCTCGCTTGGAAGAGGCGGAAATGGTACACAATGGTAGTGAAGAGATCAATGACAACTTCCCCGATGAGCTATTATTCGCTATAACAACTTTAGAGTTCAAGGAACCTTGGTTCGCGGATTTCGCTAACTATCTTGCTAGTGGAGACTTGAAGGAGGGCCTCTCCACTCAAGACAAAAGGAAGTTCTTTGCGGATTTGAAGCATTACTTTTGGGACGATCCTTTTGTATTTCGAGTTGGCTCGGATGGTATGATTAGAAGATGTGTCACTTATGGAGAATCTAAGGACATCATGCGACATTGCCACTCCGGTCCTACGGGTGGACATCATGGAGCAAATCGCACGGCTCGCAAGGTACTTGAGTCCGGATTCTTTTGGCCTTCGATCTTCCGAGATTGTCAAGACTTTGTCAAGTCTTGCGATGCGTGTCAACGTTCAGGTAACATCTCCTCCCGTAATGAAATGCCTCAAAATGTCTCGTTAGTGGTAGAAATATTTGATATATGGGGTATTGATTTCATGGGACCGTTTCCTACTTCGCATGGTAACAAGTACATATTAGTTGCGGTAGATTACGTGTCTAAATGGGCGGAGGCACAAGCTTTGCCTACCAATGATGCCCGAGTCGTAGGGAAGTTTCTTGTTAAGTTGTTCACTCGTTTTGGTACCCCTCGTGCTATCATTAGTGATCGAGGTACTCATTTTCAAGGGCAATTCGATAGAGTATGCCACCGGTTCGGCGTCACTCATCGGATGTCCACCTCGTATCACCCTCAAACTAGTGGCCAAGCCGAGGTGACCAATAGGGAACTTAAGAGAATCTTAGAGAAGACGGTCGACCAATCACGGAAAGATTGGTCGAAGAAGCTTGATGACGCTCTATGGGCCTACCGCACGACCTACAAGACCCCTATAGGCACTACTCCCTATAGGATGGTCTATGGCAAAGCATGCCATTTGCCGGTAGAGCTCGAGCACCGAGCTTATTGGGCATTGAAATTTCTAAACCTTGATATGAGTCTCGCAGGAGAAGAGCGTAAGTTTCAGGTACATGAGCTCGAGGAGTATCGCCATCATGCATATGAGAATGCAAAGCTTTACAAGGAGAGAACGAAGCTCATTCATGATTCCCGTTTGAAGCCGGGCAAGGATTTCAAAGTTGGTGATCAAGTCCTCCTATACAACTCTCGGCTCAAGCTCTTTCCCGGGAAATTGAGGTCTCGTTGGTCCGGCCCCTTTACGGTAACTCATGTTTTTCCTTATGGCACCATCGAGGTAATCTCTCCATCCCAAACCGAACCTTTTAAGGTGAATGGCCATAGACTTAAGCATTATGTTGTTAGTGATACTATAGGTGCCGTTGAGGTCTTATCTTTGGTCGTGCCTTGAGTGTTCCTTGCTTCGTCGAGCTTAAGACGTTAAACAAGCGCTTCTCGGGAGGCAACCCGAGTGTTTTTCATGTCTTTTCTTCTTGATTTGATTGCATGATTGTGTGTTTTTGTGGTGTTCAAGGTCCTTGAGTTGTTGTGGTGTCCTTTGTGGTCTCGTCGGCGTTGAAATTCTGAAGTTCGGGGTCCGTTTTGGGTTGATTTGGCGGTGTTTTGGTCGTTTTTTCGTCAAAGTGAAAATTTGATTTTGTGCTGAGGGGGTGCACGCCGTGCACCACTGCACGCCGTGCACCGTGCACGGTTTGGTGCACGGGCTGTCCAGGAGCTTCAACAAAAATTTTCAGCTCCGGGGTGCACGCCGTGCACCCATGCACGCCGTGCACCCTGCACGTCGTGCACCCTTGCACGCCGTGCACCCTGCACGCCGTGCACCCTTGCACGCCGTGCACCCTGATTTTTCACCTTTACTTTATTTCGGTTTGGTTAGTGGTTGGCTCGGTTGATACTTGATTTTCTGGTTTGAGTCATTGGCTCGGTTCGGTTTTGGTTCACCCAACCCACCCCCCCCCCCTTATCCCTTTCCTCGACCCCCTCACCCCCGACCCTCTCACTCTCGCCCGATCACCACGCCGCCGCCGCCATCTGCCCAGCTCCCATCCGACCGCCCGACCACCACGCCGCCGCCGCCATCTGCCCAGCTCCCATCCGCCCGCCCGCCGCCACTCTTACCCAGCCGCCGCCCCAACTCATCTGCCCAACTCCTGCCCGCTGCCCACCCACCCGACCCACTCGCCGATCCCCATCCCGCCGCCGCGCCTGCCCTGCTCACCCGCCCGACCACAGACGCCGCCGCCGCCGCGCCTGCCCTGCTCACCCGCCCGACCACAGACGCCGTCGCCGCCGCCCCTGTCCAGCCGCCCACCTGTTCGCCGCCACTACACTTAACCCGCCGCCGATTTTGCCCATCCGACCAGCCCCAGCCGCCAGCAATTCCGCCGCCGCCGAGCTTCCTCCGCCCATCCGCCAGTCAACTGCCCGCCGCCAGCTTCCTCCTTTCCAACCCGCCGACTGCCAGCCGCCCACCCAGCCGCCGCCAGCCTTCTCTTTCAATCCCAGCCGCCACTGCCGGCCTATTTCCGCCGCCACTGCCCCGCCTCTTCCGTTGATTTCGAACCAGGTTTTTCATTGTTCAGTGTGGCTGGCATGGTTATTTGTTTATTTGGCCGATTGGTGACTTCTTCAATCACGTTCATGTGTTGGCGTTAGTGGCTTGGTTATGTGATTAGCAGCTTGTTGAGTTTAGCTTCGTGGCTTGGCTTGAATGCTTGCTTGATTCCTTGTTTAATTGGGTGAGGTGTGTTTGCTGAATGAGCAGATTTGGTAGGGGGTTTTGTTGATTTGCTTGTGCATTATTGGTTGGTTTGCTTGCTCATGAGGGTGCTACCGTTTTGTTGCTTGGACATTAGTGGTGTGAGTGTTGCTTGATGGACTAAATGGTGGCAGTTGGTGATATGTTGGTCGGCTTGGCATGTGACTTGATGAGCTGTTGGTGTTGTTGTTTTGTTTAGTGGGAGTGTGTGTTACTGTGCAGGTGTTTGAGTGTTGGCGTGTTTGAGCTATGGAGTTCTGTGGGGTTGATCATGTTGGCTTTTGTCTATGCCTTTCGTCTTGCTCTGTTTCAGTATGGTCTATGGTTTGATTTGCAAGTTCTGAATTCAGGGGCTGAATTCGATTCTTTGTGTGAGGAGGGGTGTGGTTAATCACCACTCGTTGGTTTAAATTTTGTGCATTCCTCTTTACATTGCGTGGACTTAGGCTTATATGTTCTTGATTCGTGTTTTTGATCCATGATGCATGCCTTTTGCTTAACTGTGGATTTCAATGATTTGATTTTTGCTAGCATAGGTTGTTGCACTTGAACGTGATGATCTTGAATCGTGCTCGATATTGTGCTCAATGTTTTGATCATGTGTTCTGATTCGGCGCCTCGATAGGATTTGTGTCAGGAGTGTGCCCTTCTTGTTGAATCTTTGTTTGCACTTCTTTTGCAGGATGCCTCCCAAGGGTAAATCAGCTTCTTCATCCTCCGCCCCTAAGCGATCCAAGGCACCAGCTTCCAAGAAGCGGAAAGGGACAGACTGGGGAGTCTTCTGCTCCTCCACCTCGGTCACCTTCGCCGCCTCCAGCTCCTCGTGGCGTCGACCCTCCTGAATCAGTGGTTCAGAGGATCTTCGACTTCGACCCCAGGGATTGGGCTTACAGTCGTTATCAGGTTATGGCGAGATGGCCCGTGGCGAGGCAGGGTAGATTTGATTTTGAGGGGTTGCAGAGTCGTGATGGATGGTTGGATGCTTTGAAGACTTTTGCTGATGGAGCCGGTGTTTGGCCGCTCTTGGAGGTCGACGAGAGGGCGTATGAGTGGCCTACGAAGGAGTTCTTGAGCACTCTCACCGTGGAGTGTCACGAGACCACTAGTGAGGTTTGTGTGCGCTTTAGGCTCGGCGGGATGGCGCGTGTGTGCTCCATTGACGAGTTTGGATACCGTCTTGGGTTCTATGAGTGGGCGGAGGTTCAAAGTGGCGAGCTCTCTGGGTTGGCTCTCATATCTTCTCTTATGGGGGACGCCAGGTGTGCATTCTTCAAGGAAATTGCACCGAGGGCTAGGGGTTATTCAGCTCGCTCATCCAAGGTCACATAAGTGAATCGGCCTATGCTGAAGCTCCTTCATCACTTCTTCCGGCACTCCATCACCCACAGGAAGTCATCCTCCTCTCCAGGGGTAGTCTCAGTCAGAGATTTGTTTCTCTTTTATTGTTTGGAGAGGGGCATCAAGCTGCATCTAGGTGATTTAGTGCTAGGAGCCCTCCTTCAGATCCAAGCTAATGACACTGCTGGTGTTCTGCTGGGAGGAGGATTTGTGACCAGGTTGGTGCGGGGGTATGAGTGCCTTGATGCTTTTGGTCCTGCTCCAGCATTTGTCGAGCCTCGACCAGTTCTCTTGCGGATTGTCCTACCTACAGCTCAGATCACAGACCTTCTGGTTCCGACTTGTCGGATCTCAGATGATGACAGTGATGAGGAGGATGAGGAGATCGACCCTACTACACTTCATGAGCTTATCTCGGGGATGGGTCGCCTCACGACCGTAGTGGAGGATATGCGTGAGGGACAGAGGAGAGACAGTGCGGCGATACAAGATCTTAACAGGAGAGTTCAGAACCTCGAGGCGTACAACGCTAGGGACTTTGAGAGTCAGCAGTTCTATGGACAGCAGCTTGCTCAGGTGCATGAGGTTCAGCAGTTTCAGGGTATCCAGCTTACTCAAATTCAGCATTCTCAGTACTGGCAGCAGCATCAGTCCTACTACTACCAGGAGAGCTTCCACTCTGAGTCCGGCCCCTCCAGCACTTGGACAGTCTTTCCACCGCCTCCCCCGTTCGACGGCTACCATCCTTGGTCACAGTGGCCTGGGCACCCACGACCACCACCTCACTGAGAGCTGCAGGATCACTCACCACTTCTCAGGACTTTGGATTTTTCCTTTCTTTTATTTCTATTTATGACTGCATGCTTTGTTGTGTTTGACTTCTGATTTTCTCTTTTCATTTCTGGCATTGAACTTGTCGTGATGGATCACACATCTCATCCGTACTTTCATCTTGTCGACTATGGGTTGTGTTTGAGTGGTGCGCCCTCCCTTATTTTCTACAGGTACCCCTGATTCAGGTCCTCGTCCTGAACAGGTTACTTGACCCGGGATTCCATCTCCGGCTTCTCTTCTTCACCGCGCGGTATACTCGTTCCACCTTATCCTCTCTCTCTCTTGATCATTGAGGACAATGCTCATCTTAGTCGTAGGGGAGTTTGAGTTTTGGTGTGATTATTTGTCGGTAGAAGTCTAAGGCTATGCTTTGATGTGTTGCATGATCTTAATTGAATATCGAATTCCTCTATTGTAGAATCGTTCGGTTCTTGACTTTCGGTGTGTAATTGACTTCGAGCCTTCACAATGATGTTTAGATTGTTCCACTTAGAACCTATAACCGGCATGTTAGCACTAATATCAAATGAGTCTGGGCCAGAACTGAGATTTTATCACTCTTGCATGTTGGTTGATTGGTTGGATACGTGTTTTTATACCACTCGATAACACCGGTCTAGGATGATGAAGGCAATCAGAATTTCTTCCCCTCCTCCATGTTTTTCATTCTCTTTTTGATCTTTCGTGATTGTGGCTTGAGACTAGACGGAATCCAATTCGAAATCTTGTACGGAAGTTGTTGAGGGGCTAAGGATCAAGTGGCTAAATTGTGAAAAAAAAAAAATGCTCAAAAGAAAAGCTAGGCAAGCTCGGCACCTAAGTGAAGTGTCGGTTGAGCACTAAGCAAAAGGGCAAAGGCTGTGAGCTAGGCAGGTTCAACACCTAAGTGAAGTGTTGAATCGAGCACTAGTATGCAGTAAGAAAAAAAAAAAAAAGAGAAAAGAAAAGAAAGAAAAAGAGTTCTCAACTGTAGCCCTTGATCCTAGCCAGAGTTGTAAAGTGCGGATCTAGAAGCGGATGAAGTCGAGTCGATAGCCACATTCACGACTCACGATCCATGTTCCGATTTCAAGTCCTTTTGATTAGAGTTGGTGTTGTCGTGGTCGGTTTTGCTGTGTCCCAATCAACCACTACTTGAAGTGTGCAGAAATTGGTGAGGTTTAGACTTGTTTGGTTGATGTTCTTGCATGTGTAGGTTTAGTTTGTTCGTGGAACAGTTTAAGCTAAATTGTGATTGCTTGAATCTCAATGGACCGAACTTGTCATTTGTGAACTTGAATGTTTTCTGATTCATTTGCTTGAGGACAAGCAAAGCTTAGTCGTAGGGGAATTTGATGTGACTTTAATTAATGCATTTTAAGCTTATGAATGACCTATGATATGCCCGTGTTTATTCGTGAAATGACATGACTTTTATGCGTTTATTTGAGATTTTGTGCTAAGTGTCATTTTGTGGTCCGGTTTCCACTTTGGAGCCAAAATTCGTGGGCTATTGGAGCTGCTTTGTGCATTTTCAGGTTCTGGCTTCAAAGTACGGATAACAAGGAGCGCATAGGAGCAAACGGGAGGTCATTTGGAGGCCGGACGAGGGAGATGCGAGCCTTGCAAGATCGGGTCTTCTGCAGAGTGCAGGGGGAGTGCAACACGCCGTGCAGGGTGCACGCCGTGCACATGCACGCCGTGCAGGGGTGCACGCCGTGCACTGCCCCCTGCACTATAAATACTCTTGATTTTGGCCATCTTGGGCAATTCTATGCTATCTCTTGAACCCCAAATACATTTCCACGAACCCTCAAACCCTAGAGCACGTTTTTGGAGCAATTTGAAGCTATTGGAGCTAGGATTGAAGCCAACAAACCTTGGGAGAAGTGCTTACAAGTGGAGAAGTGAAGATCATCTCAAGGATTCATCCATGGTGTTCTTGGTGACCATTCTTCCTTCTTCTCTCTTTACTCCCTTGGCCATGTGTGGCTGATTTTCTAGGGTTCATCTTGGATGGGTAGATTAGTTGTGCTATGATAGAGAGATGATTGTGTAGAACTTGCCATGATTGATCTTGGTTGTATGAGGATGATTCCTAGACTTGTTCTTAATGCCATTTTATGCCATGTTTGCTTGATTTGGTCCATTCATTGTAATTTGATGCATGAGAGTGCTTGGATTGCATAGATTGTAGGTCTAGGGATTGAAGTGAGTGTGTTCTAAGAGATTAGATCATCTTATTTCAACCATTTTCACTTGATTTCTCTCTTGGGCATTTTATCGAACACTTGGTGTGCATGTGGAATTTCATTCAATTGAGTTTGAAAGGGCTTTTTGGGTGAATCTCTTAGTGTTAGGGCATTGATATGAGAGTGTTGTGCCTAGCCTTGTGGTCATAGAGTCTTAAGAGAGGGTCTTGTGTCTTGGCATTTCATCAAACACTTAGAATGCATCCTATTTTCACTTAGTTTGAGAGCGAGAGCCTAAATTGAGTGGTATTGGGATAGGGATTAGGTGCTACGAGAGTGCATCGAGTCTAAAAAAGTGAAATGCATGGTCATCCGAGTGCAAACTCGATCTTGATTGACTTGTTTGTTCAATTAGTCATCTTGAGCATGATGAAACTACCCACCAAGAGAACCTCTTTGTCTTTGATTTGCACCGCTTTATTTGTCTTTCTTCCTTTTAGTCTCCTTTAAGTTTTTAATATCTTTTTCAAATCAAAACTCCTTTCAAATGAATAGACCGTCTACGAGGAATGTGAGTAGAGGCCATTGAGAGAACCCCGAGGAATACGACCTTGGTAAACCCGTTTTATCATCCCTCCTATTTGGTCTCTCGAGGAAAGCGTGAACTTCAGTGAGGACCTCGGCGTGTTCGCCTAGACGCAGATGCTTGCAGAGCACGTTAATGCATATAGCTTCGACCTATCCACTCTTGGCTACCACGCCCTGAAGCAATTTCTATTGGGCGGAGGCGAGTGGTTGTCTTGTTTGTTGCTTTTGGCATTTTTTGCTTTCCAATACGCTTGATGAATGCAGTTTTAGCGGTATCAAATAACTAATCTACCAAGGTAGACTATATCGTATTTTACTCGAGGTCTCTTCTTATTGTCTACTCAAATATGTATTCAAATTACTCAAGTTTAAACACTTAGTGCGTGGTGTGAGTTCCACGACTTCTAATCTAACAAACAAGGAAATTAAAAGCAGGAAAGGTAAAAAGGTTGACTAATAGGAAGATAGAGAGCTAGATTTCGAATCCCCCTATGATCACCAGAGCATTAACAATCACAAGACCAACGGTTTTCAATTCTAATTCATTCAGTTCTCAGACACCACCATAACTCCTTACCCTTAGGTTTAAGACTGGCGAACGTTCGCTCTATCCGATCTAACTACCAAGATTAATTAGTCGCCCGAGTACGGTCGCTTTTTGTAACGACAAAACTAACTGGTGCAATTACTAGTGATTCATGAGTTACTCTTGAAGCGGATTAGCCCTAACTGGTTCCTACGAAAGGCACACTCCAATGAATAGGTTAATTGGTTGAATTGATGTTCTAAAGTGAGGTGAACGTTCGCTACTATCATCAGCTTAACAAGAATCTAAACTAGGTGATCAACGAAGATAAGTTTATGCGCCAAAGTAAGGAAGCTGTTTGGCGACTAACCCTAACTTGCATAAACCTAATCTAGGCGACTAACCAGGAGAGAAACACAAGAACAATGAAACTAATCTAGGCGTCAACTAGACAAGAAACGCAGTAAAACAATTAAGCACAAAACAACCATGCAAGAAAACTAATGAACTTTGAATCTAATCACCGCCGATCTGTGACCTCTTTAAAGCCTTGGGTCACTTAGGGTTCATCTAATCTAAGCTCTACAAGTTCAGCTACTCATAACGATAACAGAAGAATCAAAGGCAACAAAGGAAATCATCATACAGAGGAAGAACAAATAAGAATTGAAAAACCTAATTCTGACGACTCCGGCGAAGATTCAATCTCCTGGATCTTCAACTTTAAGCTCCGAGCTCTCCGAGGTGGAAGGATG
Source organism: Linum lewisii (assembly GCA_034768395.1). NCBI lineage: Eukaryota > Viridiplantae > Streptophyta > Magnoliopsida > Malpighiales > Linaceae > Linum > Linum lewisii. Next base: position 55,869,660 of record CM068298.1, on the reverse strand, counting down.
GCGTCTCGATCTCTCCACGGATCTTTGAACTCTCTAAACTCTATCTATCGATCCTAAGGTCGTGGTTGATCTCTCAGAATTCGTCTATATCAAATCTGGCCTTGAAAGGTCTATATATAGCCCCAAAAACCCTTTACAAGTTGGAAAAGGAACAATTTTTCCGTCTGGGGAGCTTACACGGCGTGTAAGCTCACAGTGCATTTAGCTTACATGTGTAAGCTCCAAAACGCAGCACTTTGAGCTGGGCAGAATTCCAACTTGTTTCGATCATTCCCGCTCCGTTTGAACTCTGATTTGGTCCCCGTTTGAAGCACTGGACTCGTGTGAGAGTCCTCTATAATGTTGTAACCTGGGGGCTCAACATAAAAGCTCACAAAAAGGGTAAAAATAGCCAAGAAATGGACAATGTACGCACTAGGAGCCTAAAATTACATAATAAACACATTTTCACCAAATGCTCATCAAAATGGCATGAAATGTCGCTTAAATGGGGCTGAAAATCACGTCAAATCGAGTGTCATCAACGCTGATTGTTGCTTTTGTTTTTTTTTTTTCAGCTGATTCCTTGACCAACGGTTTGATTACCCCGCGTGTCCAGAAGTCCTTGGAGAAATCTAACATCACCTTGAGTAAGTCGCCAAGTCGTTCGCTCTGATTTCCAAGACTCCACCCTCTTTGTCTGGGAAACGGAAAGAGCATATGACTTCTCCTTCGTGTGCGAACGCCTTGAAAGGCTCCTCCCGACCCTCCTACAGGTCCGCCTGGTAAGAGGAAGAAGACGACTACCAACCATTACGTTGGTCGGGACAACTCCTTCGATCCTTTGGAGCTGTCTTCTTCCTCAGATGACGAGCACGTTCTTGTTCGCCCTCCTTCTCTCGGTTAGGTCCACTTTGTTCAGTCTAACCTTGGTGAAGGAGGTTCATCTTATATTCTAGGCCTGACTGAGCGAGTGTCCACCAAGTGGGGGTTTGACCATCCTTCAAATAGCGACAAAGGTGATGCGGCGGCTGCTGACGCCTTCACTTCCTTAGGGCATTCCCATTATATTTCACTGACTTCTTTGTGATGTGTTCTAGTTCTTTGTTATGGGTTGTAGTTCTTTCCCTGCAGTTCTTTGCTAAACAGGAGCCCGATATGCTCGGTATTTGGAGCAGGCGCGGGCTGGCGTCAAGGCTGGGATTCCTTGTCATGGGAAACACATCCTTGAGGAGCTATTGAACGCTCAGGCAAACCTGGAGGTGGCGGAGGCGGCCAATGTACTTTTTATGGGTTCTATACGCCCAAACTGAAGTAGTTGTAGGGAGTTTTTTTGTGATAGTGTTAGATGCATTTATCAGCGTTTTGTGAGTGTCTAGAGTGTGTGTTTGATAACCCAGTCAGAGTTAAGGTTTGTTGTGGCAGGTCTTCTAATAGCTTGGAAGAAAGAGTACCAGAGAGTACAAATGCTACCCGAATCTCGATGTGTAGTTAGTTTGATGAGTTGTAAGGCGGAAGGGGTCACATTGACACTCTGTTGTTGTGAAATGAATTCATGAAGTTGATGCAGAAGCCATCATAAATTGAGTTCATTCATATACATTGCAGTTTCAATCACACTGGATGAACTGTTTCAACCCATGCATTACTCGACCCGAGGGTTACTGATTCAAACCAAGCATTAAAAATACACAAAATCAACCAAGAGGACGGATAAGTAAATGATCGCGAGTAAACACACTCATAAAGATACCTAGCTTTTGGCTAGAGTCGTATTCTTGCAAGGTCTCTTAGTTTGGCTTACTCATTCAGAGAGAGGTGCTTAGGAGGGGGGGGGGTAGGACACTCATTAATCAACGGCTCAAACAATCACAGGTCAAGACTGGGTAGGACACTCATTAATCAACGGCTCAAACAATCACAGGTCAAGACTGGCTCAAGTTAACACAAATCAAAACACAGCACGAGATCAAAGATTATGGAAGTAGGGGTTGGAAATTTACTCAAAGTGCGCACGATGACAAACACGAGAAAAGATTTAATGGAAGAGAGGCAAGGGTCAAGAATCAAGAAATACACAACCTTGGATAAAACAAGTCCTAACAAGCCAAAGATGGGATATTTCAACACTTACACCGACATGTATCCTAAAGCTCTTTCGAGTCAATTAGAACCAAGTACAGACACTAATCAATCGGGCTTTCACCTCAATATTGACAAAATGGAAATGCACGCAAGTGTTCGATGAAATGCTTATGGGGTTTTCAACCTAAAAAAACCTAACAAACATCCCTCTTTCGAGTGAAAATGAAAACTAAGCACAACCCCATGATATTCAATGATAAGAAAGCTGTTTCGAATCAATCCATACCAAATAGAAACCTAATCATGCATCTAGGTCAAGTATGAAAATAATAGGAAATGGGAATAAGAACATGGGTCTGAATCACATTTGAACATGCAAGTAAACTGATGCGTGAGATTTAACTCACAACTATCAAGGTCGTATTCCACGAGGGCTCTCTCAAAAGCTAATACTCACACGGTTCATGGACGGTCTATTCTTTTAAAAGGAGTTTGGTTTGAAATAGGAACAAAAGAAAACATAAAGGAAACTAAACAAGAAAGCAAAACAAAATGGTGCAAAACAAAGATAAATGAGGTTCATTTGGAAAGATAGCTTCATCATGCTCAAGAGGAATAAATGCACAAACAAGCCAAACATGATCGAGGTTGCAATCAAATGACCACGCAAATCCCTTCTATAGACTCAATGCACTCTCATCGCACTAAATCCCTATCCTAGAACCACTCAACCTAGGCTCTCGCTTTCAAGCTAAGTGACTAAGGATGCATTAAAGGTGTTTGATGAAATGCCAAGTTACAAAACCCTCTCCTATGACTCTATGACCACTAGGCTAGACACCACACTCTCATGTCAATGTCCTAACACTAAGAGAATCATGAAAAGACTAATCAAAGTTCAATTGAATGAAAAACCTAATGCACACAAAGTGTTCGATAAAATGCACAAGTGAGAAATCATGCAACTATGGTTGAATTGAGATGATCTAATCTCTTAGAACACACTCCCTTCAATCCCTAGACCTACAAACCATGTAATCTAAGCACTCTCATGCATTAAATCACAAATGATAGACCAAATCAAGCCATAACACAATTTGGAATTAACAACAAGTCTAGAGATCATCCTCTTACAATCCAAGATCAATCATGGCAAATTTGTACAATCCACCTCTATCCTAGCACAACCATCTATCAATCCAAGGAAACCTAGGAAATCAGCCACACATGGCCAAGGGAACAAAAGAGAAAGAAAGAGAGATGGTCACCAAGAGCTCCATGGCAATCCTCTTCTTGCAAGCTTCTCTCCCAAGGTTTGGGCTTCAATCCAAGCTCCTCTACTTTGATTTGCACCTTGCTCTAGGGTTGTGGATTGGAGATGAGGAGAAAGTATTTGAGAAGTTGAGAGAAAAGGGTTTTGATGAAGTGTGAAAAAGAAAGAATGAATTCCCCTCTTTAATTTTCGTCCGCTTCTCCTTTAAATACTGCACTGGAATTTGCCTAGTATTTTCGGCGAAAACTGTGTAACATTTTCGCCGAAAATGTCTTTGAAAACACCGAGCGGCTGTGCAATCCTTCATATATTTTTGGTGAAAACTTCCCTGAGTTTTTGCCGAAAATTTCTTCACAAATCGGAAGTCCGCCTTCTGTGATTCGGTTTTCGGTCGAGAACTTAGAGTTCTCGCCGAAAACTTCTTCAGTTGAAGGGTGCATTTTTCTTGATTTTTCAACGATCATATCTCCTCCGTCCTAGCTCCGATTGACCTCCCGTTTGATCCTACGTGCTCCTTGTCACCATTAATTCAATGCCAAATCCTGAAAATGCAAAGAAAACAATTCCAATAGACATAGAATTGGCCTCAAAGTGGCAACCGGGCAACAAATGGACACTTAGCACAAAACTTCAATAAAAGCATATTAATCATGGCATTTAAGGATCAAACACGGGCATTTCATATGTCAATCATAAGCTAAAAATGCACTAAATAAAGTCACATCAAATTCCCCTACGACTAAGCTTTGCTTGTCCTCAAGCAAATGAATTTGAAAACATCCAAGTTCATAAATGACAAGATCGGTCCCATTGAGATTCAAGCAATAACAATTTGTCTTAAACTGTTCCACAAACAAACTTAACCTACACATGCAAGAACGTCAACCAAATAAGTCTAGACCTCACTATTTTCTACACACTTCAAGTAGTGGCAAATTGGGATACAGGAAAACCGACCACGACAACACTAATTCTAATCAAAAGGACTTGAACTCAGGAAATGGAACGGATTAGGTGGGTGGTAGGAAAATTTGGAGAGTAGTGAGTGATCATGATGTGGCTATCGACTCGACTTCATCCGCTTCTAGATCCGCACTTTACAAACTTTGGCTAGGATCAAGGGCCACATTCGAGAACTCTTTTTTTTTTCTTTCCATTTTCATCATTTTTTTCTTCTTTTTTTTTTCTACTGCATACTAGTGCTCGATCCAACACTTCACTTAGGTGTTGAACCTGCCTAGCTCGCAGCTTTTGCCTTTGCTAGTGCTCAACCCGACACTTCACTTAGGTGCCGAGCTTGCCTAGCTTTTCTTTTCTTTTGAGCATTTTCTTTTCAAATTAACCACTTGATCCTTAGCCCTTTACAACTTCAACACAAGATTTCGAATTGGATTCCGTCTAATCTCAAGCCACAATCACGAGGGATCAAAAAGAGAATGAAAAACATGGAAAAGGGGTGAAAATTCTGATTGTCTTCATCATCTTAGACCGGTGTTATCGAGCGGTACAAAAACACGTATCAAACCAATCAACCAACATACAAGAGTGATAAAATCTCTGTTCTGGCCTAGACTCATTTGATATTAGTGCTAACATGCTGGTTATAGGTTCTAAGTGGAACAGTCTAAACGTCATTATGAAAGCTTGAAGTCAATTAAACACCAAAAATCAAGAACCGAATGATTCTACAATAGAGGAATTCGACATTCAATCAAGATCATGCAACTCATCAAAGCATAGCCTTAGACTTCTACCGACAAATAATCACACCAAACCTCAAACTCCCCTACGACTAACAGGAGCATTGTCCTCAATGATCAAGAGAGAGAGGGTAAGGTGGAACGAAGTTACCGCGTTGGTAGAGAAGAGCATAGGACGTAATAGTGGCGAAAGAGTTCCATGATGATCCTTGGTGAAGAGTGATCCCAATTGTTTGCCAAACCTTATTCAAAAAGCTAAAACAACACAAAAACGAAAAAGAGCAAACAAGAGCAATAAAAGTAAAGTTAACATGGGGTGCCTCCCAAGAAGTGCTTGGTTACCGTGTTAAGCTCGACGATACCTGCGTTATGGTGTCCAACTTAGTACCTCCTTGATGTCAAGTAGCTTCTTCCATGATGAAAGTTGAGCTCCAAGAAACATCTTGGGAGAATGGTAGACTAGCCAATGCACAATGATGCTTGTATAGCACTTGATACCTTGGGGTGGCTTGCTACCTTTGAGTTCCGAAACTTGAGGAAAAAAGTATGATAGGGGGCCACCATTGAGCTCCATCGTCTCCAAGTTGGTGATGCCACTCGAAGAGTCTTCCGGTTCAAACATGGGCAACTCCTCCTCCATTATCACCTTAGGGGGGGTAGAGATGCATGTCTCCTTGGGTTCTTGGCACAAATACTTCATGATCAAACAAGAAGATTGAAGAGCACTAACAATCTTTGGTGGGGCCACAATAGGGTGGTGTTGTTCACTTTCGTGCTCCACTCTCGGTGCCACCTCTTCTTGAAGCATCTCCAAATCATCTCTCACCTCCTCTAAAGGGTCATCATCCTCAAGTCTCCTTGATTCTTCTATCCTCACATCATTGTCACATGGTGTGTCCATGGGAAAAACATGCCCTTCAATCTCCTCCACTACCAAATCTTCTTCTGGTTCACAAGTGTCATCTTCATCATCACAAACATGCTCCAAATGATTGGGATGTCGTTCATTCTCAAGAATCTTCGTGACGAGCTCTATGCTTTGGGATAAGCGGTTAACTCGGTTTGCATTATCCTCCGAAATTCGCAAGATCTCTAGCATGAAAGAAGGTGAAAGAGGTTTCTCATGGCTCATGAACTCCTCTTGGGGAAACTCACTCTCTTCTTCTTCCATGACAAGCACTTCCGGTTCAAAGGTGTCGGTGATGAGCTTCACACTTTGAGTTAAACAATCCAACCGAGCCGCATTATCTTCCGCAATTTGCAACATCTCCCCAATTGTGGGGGGAGGTGGAGAGTGTTGTTCCTCCTCTAGAGCTTCCTTGATGAGCGTCACGCTTTGAGCTAGGCGATTAAGTTGGTTCGCATTGTCTTGCGCAATCTTCAAAGCTTCCTCAAGCGTGGGAGGAGGTGGAGAAGGTTCCTCATAGCTTACAAACTCGTCTCGAGGACGCTCACTTTCCTTCACCATTTTCAAGAGCTCCTCTAGCATAGAAGAAGGTTGAGAGGGTTGCTCATAACTTGTGAACTCCTCTTGAGGACGCTCGCTTTCTTTAACCATCTTAAAGAGCTCCTCTAGCATGGAAGGCGGTGGAGAATGTTGTTCATGACTTGTGAAATCCTCTTGATAATACTCCGGCAAGACTTGATGGTATGGTGAAGATGGATAGGGACATTGCTCATTCCACATGGGTGTTGAAGCTTGTTGTTCTTGACCCCACCATTGGCTATCTTCCTCACAAGGACCTTGGTAGTAGTTGGATGAAGTAGGATGACCATAGTATGGGTTAGGAGGTGGATTCCACCCTTGATAGGTACCATAACCATTACCTCCATTCCACGAGTTCATCTTACTTGCAACCTTGCTCCCATGAATTAGATAGGTGGAGAAGGGGCCTACAAACACGCACAACAAACACAACCAAGTAGTACAACAATGCGGGATAACAACACCACAAAAAGAAATAACAAAGAAGCAAAACTAAAACGAAAGGAAGTGAATAGAACGGTCCACTACTAAATGCTTTCAAAGGATTGAGAAAGTCCCCGGCAACGGCGCCAAAAACTTGATGCGTGAGATTTAACTCACAAATATCAAGGTCGTATTCCACGAGGGCTCTCTCAAAAGCTAATACTCACACGGTTCATGGACGGTCTATTCTTTTAAAAGGAGTTTGGTTTGAAATAGGAACAAAAGAAAACATAAAGGAAACTAAACAAGAAAGCAAAACAAAATGGTGCAAAACAAAGATAAAGGAGGTTCACTTGGAAAGATAGCTTCATCATGCTCAAGAGGAATAAATGCACAAACAAGCCAAACATGATCGAGGTTGCAATCAAATGACCACGAAAATCCCTTCTATAGACTCAATGCACTCTCGTCGCACTAAATCCCTATCCTAGAACCACTCAACCTAGGCTCTCGCTCTCAAGCTAAGTGACTAAGGATGCATTAAAGGTGTTTGATAAAATGCCAAGTTACAAAACCCTCTCTTATGACTCTATGACCACTAGGCTAGACACCACACTCTCATGTCAATGTCCTAACACTAAGAGAATCATCAAAAGACTAATCAAAGTTCAATTGAATGAAAAACATAATGCACACCAAGTGTTCGATAAAATGCACAAGTGAGAAATCGTGCAACTATGGTTGAATTGAGATGATCTAATCTCTTAGAACACACTCCCTTCAATACCTAGACCTACAAACAATGTAATCTAAGCACTCTCATGCATTAAATCACAAATGATAGACCAAATCAAGCCATAACACAATTTGGAATTAACAACAAGTCTAGAGATCATCCTCTTACAATCCAAGATCAATCATGGCAAATTTGTACAACCCACCTCTATCCTAGCACAACCATCTATCAATCCAAGGAAACCTAGGAAATCAGCCACACATGGCCAAGGGAACAAAAGAGAAAGAAAGAGAGATGGTCACCAAGAGCTCCATGGCAATCCTCTTCTTGCAAGCTCCTCTCCCAAGGTTGTGGGCTTCAATCCAAGCTCCTCTACTTTGATTTGCACCTTGCTCTAGGGTTGTGGATTGGAGATGAGGAGAAAGTATTTGAGAAGTTGAGAGAAAAGGGTTTTGATGAAGTGCGAAAAAGAAAGAATGAATTCCCCTCTTTAATTTTCGTCCACTTCTCCTTTAAATACTGCACTGGAATTTGCCTGGTATTTTCGGCGAAAACTGTGTAACATTTTCGCCGAAAATGTCTTTGAAAACACCGAGCCGCTGTGCAATCCTTCATATATTTTCGGCGAAAACTTCCCTGAGTTTTTGCCGAAAATTTCTTCACAAATCGGAAGTCCGCCTTCTGTGATTCTGTTTTCGGTCGAGAACTTAGAGTTCTCGCCGAACACTTCTTCAGTTGAAGGGTGCATTTTTCTCGATATTTCAACGATCATATCTCCTCCGTCCTAGCTCTGATGGACCTCCGTTTGATCCTACGTGCTCCTTGTCACCAGTACTTCAATGCCAAATCCTGAAAATGCAAAGAAAACAATTCCAATAGACATAGAATTGGCCTCAAAGTGGCAACCGGGCAACAAATGGACACTTAGCACAAAACTTCAATAAAAGCATATTAATCATGACATTTAAGGATCAAACACGGGCATTTCATATGTCAATCATAAGCTAAAAATGCACTAAATAAAGTCACATGATAAACCAAAATAATCCAAGGGCTTAAGAGTGTAAATCAATCATCAATCCTCTTAAGGTTCCACTCACTAAACCCTAGGGGGTTTAGTTAATATAAGACATACTAGAAATTAGAGAAATACAACCTAGAAAGAAAGGGTAGAAAGAACGATCACTGATTTCTTCGAGCTTGGATGATTTCCGATCTTCGTCTTCAGTTTATGTGGTCTCCGGGATAAATAATGATGAAAGGGGGATGATTTATGGGCTCTCAATGTGGTTTTCCAAGTCAGGAGAACTTCTTAGTTCGTCAACATCGTGCTTCGGAGAGAGAAAATCCATCCTCAAAAAAGATGAAGAAACTGCCTATACTCTATTTTGGCCGCCGCACGCGGCGCTTGTGCTGCGATGGGTCCTTCCGAACGTTTGTGCGACGACCCTACTTTTTCAGTAGGTCTCTTCGTGCCCAGCTTAGTAGTCGATCAAATGGGACCGTGTAGCGCTTGCGTGGCCAACAACTATCCAAAGTTCAAACTTCAATTTCATGAGCATACATACTCCAACTCGATCGCCTTTCAAACCTATGGCTCCATGATAATGCGCTCTATCATGGAGTAACTTGAATACTAATAAAAACACCTGAAAATTGACCACAAGGATCCCAAGATGCTATTCAAGATTAATTATTGAAATTTAACACAAAACCAATCAAAAGACGACATAAACCACTCAAATGCCATTCAATTATGTATTAGGTATGGGGAATTAAATGATGTATTTTTTAATCATCAAATTAACCCGCACTTGAACGTTGCATGTCCTCAAACAAAGACTCAAAACAACAATGCACCACCACAAAAATATACAAGTCAAGAACATCATGCATCATAAACGATGTGAACGCTATCTTAAATCTTAGTGAATCGGGATATTAAGCTCGACCACGCACTTTAAACCATACAACTTTTCTAGTAGTAGTAGACGGACTAAATCTTGTTGAGATAATGACTAACTAACTTCGGAAATGGAAAGGCAATACAACCTCTCCTACACTTACTCTAGGACGCATCCGTCACTCGCTAGACAATCGATAAAAACTGTATTTTCAATTTAGCACTTTTTTCTTTCCTTTTCGTTTAATTAATTTTTAGTGTACGGTGGTGGATACTTCCAGGTATGGAGAAGCCGATATCCTTTTTGAACCTCACGTTATCCTAAACTCAGCGACGATCGGGAGTAGGTTAGAAGAAGATTGCCACATCTAAACTTCCCTTTGGGACTAATGTAACACCGATACCGAACCGACCAGGTAAACCCATGGTTGAACCGGTATGAGAGTTACTAAAAATATCATAAATGAAACGAACGGAAAACAGCAAGAAGGAAAAATGCATTATCTCTTATTAAATGATTAAAATCCGAAAGAGGCCTCCATTAATAAACTGATAAAATTCGATGAACAAATAATCCAAAAAACAACATCCTGAAAGTGGGTATAAAACTCCCCTAAATAAATGTCAACTAAAACTGAAATAAATAACAAATAATATCAACTTCGAGTGATCCGCCAATCTTTACCTTATAGCTAAGCTTTCCTGACTTCTCGAACTCGGCGGAACACCTCTCCAAGCCTCACCAACTATCCACGAGAACCTGAAAGTGGGAAAAGGGGGGAATCAGTTTCCTATTGAAACTAAGTGAACCCACTGGGTTTAACTATGCGCTGTTCTAATCCAAATGAGCGGTTCCAAACTCCACTCAAGACATCGATAGTGGAACCAAACCCGACCATTAACCAAATTTTAATATCCTAAAGCAGACTAGGTGAGTTAACCAAATTTTATTAACCAAATTCTCATCCAAATTGATAACATCGGTGATAGCATAAACGATCCAACATTCAACGACATGGCATAATTCTCAGAAAAGTTCACAAACACCATCCATGCACACATTCATGTACACGACCCACAAATCATTTCCAGGTGAGTTATTAAGGCGCCAAGGAGTTATCCACACCACCATGGCCGGCCACCACATCAATCTGACGCATCCCTTAAGGATCTTTCCCCGAAGGAGAATACATTCTGACGCATCCATATAGGATCCTTCCACAAAAGATAAAATCCGCCAACCTTGGTAACCCATCCAAGGGATTCACCCCAGTGAATCAGACTCAACTAAACCAAGATCTCGGGTGGGGAGTGTGGGCTCCTTCCGATTCTACATTCATATTTAGTCCACAACCCATACAGTTCAGATCACAAAACACTTCGTCCACATCATCTCATCATCTCATAATTCCTCATTTCAAACACGTTACACAACTCATCAACACATTCACACAATAGGGTTATCGGCTAGCCCACCGGCCACCCCCACTTGCAAGTACAGGAATAGCCATGTCATGAGTCCATGAATTACCCACTTGTTCCTCTTTCATAGGATGGGCCCACATTGGCAAGGCCATCCTCCTGCATCCACAACTGACAATTCAAGATATCATAAACTTACAACCAATCCCAAAATCATCCTATCTCTCAATTCTACACCAATTCATTTCATCCCAAATCCCCAATCACAACAACAGTCAATGAATCAATCAGGACAATCACAGAATAGTTTACCCCTTTTACTCTCTTTATTTTCATGTAATCCCTAGCTTTCAACTAAGTCGAATTACAACTCCTCACGCTGTCCAATACTATCTAACAATGCTAAACCATCACCTAGAATAGAAGATGAGGCTCTAACGTCTTCTAGATTCCCGGAAGAATGATTTCCCCAACTCCAAACTCGTAGCTATAACCCTTCTCACTGATTGCGCCCTACACTAAAAACCAGAAATCAATATTAGAGATCCCTTCGTCTTTTCTCTAGGAACACGTAGGAGAAAATGGATCGTTAATCGGACCTTTATAGCTCCCGAAATCAACGTTCAAAGTTTGGCCAAAGTTGGTTCATCAAAGGGAATTTTGTGGAAAGAGAAAAGGGATGGAAGTTGCTAAATCCCGTCATATACAAGTATAAACACACATCGTGTTTCATAACACACGACGTCTGTTATGAAGGAACACGACGTGTTTTACAGACACGTAGCCGTGTGTTATGAAGGAACATGCGTGTTTTAGAGACACACGATCGTGTGTTTCCTTCTATCAATTTGGACGAACTTTGCTGGAATCAGAGCATGGTCGTGTATCTCAGATACACAGTGTGTACCTTGAAGACACACGACGTGTGTTATGAAGGAACACGACGTGTTTTAGAGACACACGACCGTGTGTTTCCTTCTATCAATTTCAACGAACTTTGCTGGAATCAGAGCACGGTCGTGTATCTCAGATACACGGCGTGTACCTTGAAGACACACGGCGTGTGTTCTTCACTGTGCAACATACTCGTTGTAACCTCAACCCGGCTTAAACACGAACGTCCCGAACCTCGATAGGACCTCAGAGGCACTAATTCTAGTGCCTTGATCACCCGAACTCGAGTTCTAAACCATCCTGTTGGGCGGGGATGTTACAAGTCTCCATAACTTCAAAGATTTCATCCCCGAAATCACATCCCAACTCATCTTAGCAATACAATACCAAAATTGCAGCAAAAAATGCAACAGTTTAAGCATCACATTACTACCTGAAATTCACAATAACGAACCTAGCAACCTCTGCCTTCCAAGACCGCCAACTACTCACCCCTCAAACTCTTACAACACAAACCACGAACACAACCCACAACACTCAAGGCACAACTAGAATACAACCAGAACGACACACGAATTGTGAAAACAATGAGAACACTTAAAGGGAAAGAAGTACCTGAAGCATAAGTTTTCACCAATTTCGGGTACCGTCTTCTCATGCTCTACTCAGTTTCCCAAGTTTCTGACTCGCTCTCGTGGTTCCTCCACACCACTTTGAACTGTGGAATCTGCTTGTTCCTTATGACCCAAACTTGCTTATCCACAATTGCCATCGTCTTCTCCCAATAGGTCATGTCTTGTTCGATCTCCACTTCTTCTGGTTGTATCACATGAGAGGGATCCACATGATACCGCTTAAGCATGTTAACATGGAATTCATTATTTATTCTTTCTAGCTCGCTTGGCAATGCCAGAATATAGGCAACTGGACCAGACTTAGCCAAAACCTCATAAGGACTGATGTACCGAGGCACCAACTTCACTTTCCGACTAAAGCGCATCAGCCCCTTCCATGGCGACACCTTTAGGAACACCTTCTCCCCAACTTCAAAACTCATCTCCCTAGCACGACCGTTAGCATAAGACTTTTGCCTGTCTTGAGCTGCTCTCAACTTATCCTTGATCACTTTCACACGGTCAACTATCTCCTGAACAATCTGAGGACCCATCAACACTCTAGCACCTTCCTCATCCCAGCACAACGACATCCTACACTTCCTTCCATACAAAGCTTCAAATAGTGCAGACTTCAAGCTGCTATGGTATGAGTTGTTGTATGCAAACTCGACCAATGGCAACAATTCAGTCCAAGGAGTCTGAAACTCTTTAGCACAATTCCTCAACAATTCCTCCAAGGTAAAAATCGTCCTCTTCGATTGATAGTAACACCCGCCCCGAATCGTCCGGGTCGAACCCACTAGTTAGACCAGGAATCAGGTGTCATAGTTGACTTAAAACATAAAACGAGAAAAGACAACTTCAAATGAATTGAATAACATAAATCAAAAGTAAATCGGAAGTGCCTCCATTATTCACAATCCAAAATCTGATTACAAGGTACAAATCAACACCAATAATCCTTTACAATCCCGAAGTTCAAAATCAACTAATACAGAACAATCCCAAATCCAAAATAGTCAACTCAAATTAAAAGATAGTCAACTCCTAGTCCAAGCCTTCGAACATCCTCCCCACGCTTCTTGCCACCACCTAGACGCCAACAACACTCCAGCACTTGACACCCAAATAAAACACCTGAACTTTAACATCACTCAAACTAACCATACGAAATTGAAAGGGGAAGGGAGGGATCAATTTCCTATTAAAATTGAGTGAACCCATTGGGTTTAACTATTCCCCAAACCTACCCAAAAGGAGTGATCCCAAACTTCTCATGAAACACTAACAGTGGAATCGAACTCAACCTTTACCAGTTTTAATTTCCTAAAATCCAATTCTCAATCCAACACTAACAAGAGCGATCACATAGGTGCAGTTCTCAATTGAACATTCTCAATCCACAATAACAACAATGTAACAGAGATCATCATTCATACAGTTCAGCATTACATCACAAAATAATTCATGAACATAGTCAATACTTCCACACATACAGCAGTCACACGCATTCATCGGTCACAATCCAATTCACTAAATAAGTTATTAGGCATCCTTAAACAGTCTAGACTATCACCCAAGTATAGTTCTCCTCAATATCAATTCATAATTCATAACTTCAACATAACCATAAGTCATTCAACCTCGATCCTACAACATCAGCACAACAACACAACTCAGATCACCGATCAATCCAACACAGTCTAGAACACATCACATATCAAATCACGAACATGTCCAACACAACACATACACACACAAAAGTTCATACTTCATTTAGCTAGGTGAGTTAATTAGGCTACATAATCAGTTGTTCCCTTGCTACCCCGCCGGCCATCACAACCAGATGCATCCTCAACATATCCTTCCCGAAGAAGTATACCATCAGACACATCCCGCAAGATCCTTCCACGAAGGAGAACATCAATCGACCTTGGAAACCCAACCAAGGGATTCACCCCAGTGAATCAAACACAATCACAACCAGTATTTCTGGTGGGGTAACGTTGGCTCCTTCCGATTCTAGCATTTGATTACATTTAACACAACCACATTCTTTAAACAGACATCCAATAATGTAGTTCCATTCAACCAATTCCATTCAATCAATTCCATGTCCTAATTCCATACACCAATTCCATGCCATAATTCTTCACTAACCACAATTAACAAAGATAGATACAAGTACAGAAATTCAGCTCATCTCATGCATTCTTATCTCACATTTCCAATTCAAATTCATTAATCATCATCTTTCATCCCAATCCCCGTATCACACATCAATCAGCACCAACATCATACATCAAACACAGGACAGTTATTCAGTTTTACTCTCAAAGGTTCATGTAAGACCTAATTCCATTCTAAGTTCCAGTTTCAACTCCTCACATTACTCGTAGTGTCCTATCGATGCTAAGCCGTCAACCATACATTCACACTAGTCAACCATACATTCAAACAAGTCAACCATCCATTCCAACAAGTCAACTCAACACCACATATCAATGACAATCACAACAATCATCAATTTACCGTTTCATCTCTCCAATTCATGCATTCCTAAATATAGCTAAGTCCTTTTGTAATTCTCGCGTTATAATTAAATATCAACCAGACAAATCCAACAACCACTTTCATATCATCAACCACGACACAGTTCCCATCATCACTAGCTACCAGCATCAATATCATCCTCACCATTCACCCATTTCCCACAATCCATCACTATCAGGTCCATTATCAATTCCCCCATCATTTTCATCTAATCCATCCAATTTCCATCACAATTAATTCCAATTCACAAATCATCCAACTTGGCATTCTCATTACAATCACCACAACCCACGCTATCAACCACCATCAGACATAACATCAATTCACCCAATTCTATACATCACGTCAATTCACTCAACTCAACACATAACATGTTTTCCACTTCATTCAATTACACCTACAATTCATGCATCACAACCATAACAAGGGTAAACGGCTAGCTCACCGGCCACCCCCACCTATAAGTACATGGATAGCCATGTCATGAGTCCATGATTATACCTATAGCTCTCGGAATCAAGGTTTGAAGTTTGAGGGTTTTTGGTTCGTCAAAAGGATTTTTGGGAGGAAAGAGAAAGAGAGAAGTTGAAGTATTCCGTTAAAAACCCATTTTTATAGTCAGACCATGATACATGGCCATGTATCATGATACACACAGCCGTGTATCAAGATACACAACGTGTATCTCTAATACACGTCGTGTATCACACACTAGCAACTCGACAAATTTTTCAATGTGCTCGCTTGTAACTTCAACCCGACTCAAATACGAATGTCTCGGACTTTGATGGGACCTTAAGAACACTGTTACCAATGCCTCAATCACCAAAAATTGGGTTCGAAACCATTCGGTTGGGTAAGGATGTTACATTGACCATCCGTTTGAGGATGATAAGCCGGCGAGAGATTTAGCTTTGTCCCCAATGTCGTATGTAATCCTTCCCAAAAATGAGATGTGAAACTCGGATCCGATCAGACACAATGGTTTGAGGAACGTTGTGCAGCCTTCCCACTTATTCGATATAAAGCTTAGCTAGATCATCCACACTAGGCTTATACCAGATGGGTATAAAGTGAGAGACTATCGTCAAGCGGTCCACAATTACCCAAAGTACGTCCTTCCCTTCTCTGGTTGGCGGAAAACCCGATACAAAATCCATCATGATATCGGAAAACTTCCACTCCCGAATGGGTAGAGATTGCAGCAATCCACCAGGAGCTCTGTGTTCAGCCTTAGTCTTCTGACACACCAAGAAAATCGATATAAATCGATCTACATCCTTCTTCATACCCGGCCACCAGAAACTCCCCTTCAAGTCGTTGTACATATTTGTCATTCCATGATGCATGGCATACGTCGAAGAATGAGCTTCCTCAAGAATCTCCTTCCTCAACTCTTCCACTTCCGGCACACACACACGAATCCACACTTCAAGAAACCGTCAACCACTTCAAAACCGTTGTCCAAACCCTTTTCGATTCCTCTTAATAGCTACCAGCTTAGCATCCTTAAGCTATTCTTCCCCAATCCTGTCGTTTAGGTGAGGGCAAATGCTGAGCTTGGCAAGAAAAGTTCCCACTTCTTCGAGCTACAATTCCACTCTCAAGGGTCTAAGATCAACCAACTCCTTCTGACTTAGAGCATCAGCTACAACATTGGCCTTACCAAGATGGTAATCAATGGTGCAGTCGTAGTCTTTCAAAAGCTCCACCCAGCGTCTCTGTCTACTGTTCAACTCCTTCTGATCCATGATATGCTAAAGGCTTTTATGGTCCGTCATGATCTGTCTCACCATACAAGTAATGTCTCCACAACTTCACAGCAAACACCACAACAGCTAGTTCCATATCATGAGTCGGGTAATTTACCTCATGCATTCTTAGCTGGCGAGAAGCATAGGCGACTACCTTCCCGTTCTGCATAAGTACACATCAAATCTTAAAATGAAGTGGTCTAGTGGAGCGTCGTCGGGTTTTGCCTGTCTGTAACACTTGTGGGAAGCCTCATTATTGGCAGTGCCACATGTTGAGGACTACACCAGTGACATGCTTTACTTGTAGCCAGCCAGGTCACAAGAGCACATATTGTCCGAGTAAGACAGCTGCACCAACTCAGTCTGTAGGTTCGGTGCAAGGGTCTAGGGCTCCGTCTGGGAGTTTTGGAGGTAGAGGAGATGGTAGTGTTGGTCGTGGTGCTGTGGGTGCTGGGAGAGGGACTGGAGCTAATGCTACACTACTTAGAGCCGGAGGAGAACAAGGAGGCTTGTACGCTTTTGCCGAAGGTGTAGAAGAGAATGCGAACAACGAAGCAAACAATATGATAATTTCTCTTGGTCTTTTCGTTTGGGCTTTTGTTTGAATTCGCGCTCGTCCCAATTTTTTGCTTTTGTTAGTGTTGTGTAGCTGAGAGTAGAAGAAGTAGTAGGCTAGGAAGTTGGTTGTTTGATTAAGCTTGTAGCCCTTGGGTTAAGGCTAGTAGGGTGTTCGGGGAGTGTGGACTTCTAGTTGGGAGTGTTAGTTAGTAGTGTTCTTGCTTTGCTTGTGTTGTGCTTGTTGTGCTTGTCGTACTCTTGTGTGAGTAGTGTTTGGTTGTGTGTTGGGTGTGTTCTTGTGGTGGTTAGTGCCGTCGAGGTTCGGTTGTACGTGTCTGTTAGGTAGGAGTTCGAGGTAGGGCTGAGTAGAGTCGTTAGAGGGTGTGTGTTGCTAGAGCCGTTAAGAGGATGTTTCGGGAGGTAATGTGATCCTTTCGTTGCTGTGATTGTGGTTGCGTTGCTAAAGCGATACGGGTTGTGATTTCGGGGACGAAATCTCTTAAAGTTGGGGAGACTTGTAACATCCCCGTCCAACCGAACGGTTTGGAACTTGAGTTTGGATGGTTGAGACGTTGGAAACAATGTTCTTGAGGCCCCATCGAAGTCCGGGACATTCATAATTGAGTCGGGTTGAAGTTACAAGCGAGTACGCGGAAATTCACTAAGGTGGGCAGAGTGTGATACACGCCGTGTATCATGATCTAACTATTTAATACGGATTTTCACAGAAATTCACAATTTTCCCCTCTTTCTCTTTCCTCAAAAATCCTTTTGACGAACCAAAACTCCGCAACTTTCAATCCTTGATTCCGGGAGTTGTAGAGCTCCGATTGGTGATCCATTTTTTGCTACGCATTTGTGGCGACGAGAGGAAGAGATCGCATTTTGTGGTTCTGGGTGGTTTGAGTAGGATGCTGTCAGTGAGGAGGAGAAGAGCTATGATTTTGGAGTTGTAGAGCTTGGTCGTTCGGGTTCCTAGAAGTGTTTAGAGCCTCGTCTTCTTGTCATGTGCGGGTTTAGCGTACGATAGGTAGTATTGGTCGGTGTGAGGAGTTGCAACCTTGACTTAGTTGAATATAGGTTATGCATGAAATTGAAAGAGAGTAAAAGGGGAATTTGTACTGCAATTGATTGTTATGTGAATTATGATGATTGTTGCTTGTTGTGTGGTTGTCAATTGATGAATTAATTAATGGTTGTGGGTTGTTGTGTTGTGCTTGAATTGGGGAAAATGGTTAACAATGTTGCTAAGTGGATCAGTCTTAGTAAGGAGTGTAGGGGGGTTGAGACGTGATGCTTGTAAACTTTATCTATATCTTGTGTTGTCAGTTGTGGTTGCAGGAGGGTGGTCCTGCCAATGTGGGGTCACCCTTTAAATGATGAACAGGTGGATGGCCCTGCCAATGTGGGGTCGTCCTATGAAGGATGGACAGGAGGGTAACCCTGAGACTCACGACATGGCTTCCCTTGTACTTGCAGGTGGGGGAGCCAGCCGTTTACTCTTAAATTGTTTGTGATATATTAAATGATGAACTAAGTGTGATGTGGTTGTGAGGGTGAAATTCGATGTTATGATGCCTCGTATGATTGAATAATCGATATTAAGTGTTGTTGAATTGTGGGTTGATAATATGACTAGTTTTGTAGAATTATGTCTAGAATGGAACAACGGAATTGGTACGTGGAATTGGCTAAGGGAATTGGTAGATGGAATAGTTAATGAAATTAGAACATGGATTTGGATAGAGGACTTGGATAAATTAATTGAATTGCTTGGATGAAATGTGTGGATGATTGAGTTGTGACTTTTGAACGTGATTCAGAAGTGGTATATTGTTGGGATGGGTTGATGGATTTGATGAGAATTGTGGGTGGTATTGATGAGGAGTCTTGATGGATAGTTTGAATGAATTGTTTGAGAATTGTCCTTGTTGTTGAGTCTAATTGAATTGGTAGAATCAGAAAGAGCCAATGTTACCCCAAGGATTTGTGTTGAGGTAGGTCTACGTTGGCAGATCACCTTGGTTGGATACCGAGGATTAGTAATCGAGTCAGGTCTACATTGGTAGATCACCTTGGCCAAGTACCGAGGATTAGTTGCTAACTCTAAGGGAGTGTGTTGTGGAAGTCCATGGAATTAAGATCCGTTAAGGATGCATCTTGGACCCTCCTGGAAGAGTGGGTGCGTCGTGTTGTGTTGGCCGGCGGGGTAGCGGGGGAACAACTCCTTATTGGAGCCTAATGAACTCACATAGATAAATGTTTGTGTCGAGTATGTAGTAGAGGTGTATGTATTATGTATGTGTTTGTGTAAGTGAATGTGTGTGAATGTGTGACCCCTGTGCGTTTGTGTGAGTACCAGATAGACTGTGAGATGACTTGTGATCTGATGCTGAATTGTATGAATGTTGCCCCTAAGGTTGAATTATATGTAAGATGTTCCTGATATTGAACTGCATGCTTGATGTATCAGATGTTGAACTGTATGTATGATGATGCCTGGTTATATGTTATTGTGAATCGAGAATATTGAATTGCACCTATGTGACCACCTAGACTATTTTAGGGAATTAAAACTGGTAATGGATGTGTCAGATTCCATTTTTGTTTGTGTACGGAGTTGGGATCACTCTTCTGGTTAGGTTCGGCGCATAGTTAAACCCAGTGGGTTCACTCAATTTCAATAGGAAATTGATCCCCCCAGTTTCCCTTTCAGGTACTCGTGGCTAACGCTAGGTTGGAGTTGCAGTTGATAATTGAGTTCGAAAAGGTTGTCTTTTGGAGCCATGAAGTGAAGATCGACGACTTGCTTGGAGTTGACTCATTATGTATTTTATCATATTTCAGTTGACCGTTTTCAGTTTGGGTTGGGAACTTTTGTAAACCTTTGAGGATGGATTTGAATGTTGGTTCTTTTATGTTGGATTTTAAGTTGGAGGCCTCCGCTTTGTTGTGGTTTTTAATGAAAAGGTGTACTCTTTACTCTCGTCGTTTAGTGTTTTGGTAAAACCTGTGCTTCAGTGGCGTTCGATCTCGGTTCAAACGTGGGTAAACTGGGCTGATTTGGGATGGGTGTTACAGTTCCTATGTTCTCACCGAGAACTTCCCTCTTTTCCGGCACAGATTTGGTAAACCCCTATATAAGCAGCAGCGCAACTTCAATTGAGATACATCATACCATATACCATTCAATAGACAATTCAGAGGGATAGATAGAGTTTAGAGAGCATCTTGGAGTTCGCGGAGAGATCCTGACACTGTCTTTGCACCTCGGTGTGCTCGGTGCTAGGAGTGAAGATTTTTCGAGTTTGAAGCTTCATCGGAGTCGTCAGAATTAGGTTTTACAATTCTTCTCTATTCTTCCTTGTTAATATGAACTCCTCTGTTGTTTTCGATTCTCTTTATTTAGACATGAGTAGCTAACTTGTTAAGGTTAGATTAGATGAACCCTAAGTGACCCGAGGCTTTAAAGCGGTCACAGATCGGCGGTAATTAGATTTTAATTCAGACAGTTTATCTTGCATAATTGATTTTCTTCTTCGTGTTGTGTTTCTTTTCTAGCTTGATCACCTAGATTAGATTCTTGTTAAAATAAGGATAGTTGGCGAACGTCCGCCTTATTTTAGAACATCAAATCAATCAATTAACCTATTCAATGGAGTGTGCCTTTCGTAGGAACCATTTAGGGTTAATCCGCTTCTAGAGTAACTCACTAAAATCAATTAGGTGCACCAGTTAGTTATCCATTGTAGAAGTGAACACACGGACGAGTAATTAATCGTGGTAGTTAGATTCGATAGAGCGAATGTTCGCGGACTTAGACCTAAGGGTAAGGAGTTGTGGTGGTGTCTGAGAACTGAATGAAATAGAATCGAAAGTCGCTGGTTTTGTGATCGCCAATGTCCTGGTAATCTTAGGGGGATTCGAGTCTAAGCTTTGTCTGTCAATTTGTTAGTCAACCTTAATCAATCAATCTGTTTTTTATTTAAATTTCATTTCATCTACATAATAGGTAGAAGTCGTGGAACTCACACCACACACAACTTGTTTAAACCCGAATAATTTGCCAATTCCTTTGAGTAAATAATTAGAAGAAACCCGTGGAATACGATCTATCTTGCTTTTAGCTTGGTAGTATTTGATACCCTGTTTTGCATCGTTATCAAATTGGTGATGTTGTCGGGGACTCTTCTAAATTGTTTGAAAGAAAAGTTGGCATTTATTCTTCTACCTTCCATCTTATCATTTGTCCCCCCCTCCATATTGTTCATGATTACCTGGGTAATACTCTTGAGTTTTGAGATGCAGGATAACAGGTTGGATGGCCAATACCAAGGGTGGTGCATATCAGAACAACCACCGGTTAGGGGTGGGAAACCCGGCCCGGCCCGGCCGAGTTTTGCCCGACCCGGGTAGCCCAAAGCCCGGTCAAAATTATAACGGGTCGGGCTCGGGCTCTATAAATAGGCTGTAACCGGGCTTCGGGTTTTCGGGTAAAGCCCGCCCAAACCCAACCCGGCCCGGCCACACAATTGAATATATTTTCTATTATTTTGTTAATGTATTTGGCCCATTAACAAAATCCATATGCATCTATCCTAAAAAAAACCTAGCCCCCTCCTCAACCATAATCTTCTGCGGCCTCCAGAAACAAAACCTAGCCCCCTCCTTCCCCAACACCAATCTTCTACCGCCTTATCTTCTTCTCAATCAGAAAAAAAGACTTCACCTTGTCTCAATCAAGTAAAAGAAATGAAATCTCAATCTTCCAAAGTTAAGTACTGAACCCTAAAGAAAATCTTACATTCCCCAGCTCGTATCCTTCTCGCCGACTATTACTATCTCCAGAAGTGAAATCCCAATCTTCCACAGTGGCGAAAGCTTACGAGCGGCCAAACGAGGAGGAGGACCTCCCGTCGGCGGAAGAGTGACCAATGACGGCGAGAAGGATTGAGTGGCCGAGAAGAAGAAGAAGAAGAAGAAGAAGTGAGTGCCTCCATTTTCAGACGGATGAGAAGAAGAAGAAGAAGAAGACGAAGAATATAGAAAATAAGAAGAAGAAGAAAGAAGACAGAGAAGCAGAAGAAAGAAGAATAAGGCTGGGATTTTTTTTTAAAGTTATGTCTTCGGGTAGTCATCCGGGTAGCCCGGCCCAACCCGGGCCCGCGTTGACCGTGCTTCGGGCTACCCGGTCAAGACCTCGGGCCGGGCTCGGGTTGGTAAAATGAGGTTCGGGCAGCCCGAAAGCCCGGTTGACCGGTCCGGGCTTAGCTCGGCCCGACCCGATTCCCAGCCCTACCACCTATGACAAGTTGGTATGAGGAACCTTCACCGTTGTCATCCTGGCAAGAGCCAAAAGCTACACACCACCACCAAGATCACAAAGTGGGATATCTATAGGCCCATCAGTATCAACAATAGATGTCGTATAACAGTTTCCTCTTGGATAAGCTCCTTTCAATGCTACAAGCTCCTGATGCAGCGCACGTCGAGTTCGAGCAATCAAATAAACTGATGGAAGAAGATGCTCAAGAGCTGTTGGAAGTAGAACATGATAATCTAGCTCATGACTGTTGTGAGCTAGAGGTATCTGATGAAGAATCGCTAGTAGAGGTGGTTGACGAAGATGTAGAGCTTATCCATCTTGTAGTTGAAGATGAAGAGGAGCATGTGGAGACTGTGGAGTTATCCTCATTTAAGCTTCCATAGAGCCTGCCTGTAGTTCAAGCAAGAGATGAGCACATGGAAATTGAGGAGGTCATAACTTTGGAAACATATATGCTCAACTTTGAGAGCAACCTAGATGACCTTCG
This sequence comes from Linum lewisii, assembly GCA_034768395.1. Classification (NCBI taxonomy): domain Eukaryota; kingdom Viridiplantae; phylum Streptophyta; class Magnoliopsida; order Malpighiales; family Linaceae; genus Linum; species Linum lewisii. Next base: position 55,846,464 of record CM068298.1, on the reverse strand, counting down.
GGTGGACAAGACTTGGTTCATTGATTGCGACACACCATACTATCTTTTTCCTCCTCCAGTAGGAAAATTCGAGAGAAAAAGGTAATTCAAGCAGAACCATTATTTACTTGGGCATCACCGACTACATCTTCATCCTTCTCGAGTGGTATTTGGCACTCAACCGCTAGTTTTCAAGAAGTTGATTCACTTCAAGGAGTTCTTGAGTTGGGATGCCTCTTGATCGTCATCCAGGTATCATCCAGCTCAAGAACGTGAAACAAGAGCGCTTTGTGGGAGGCAACCCACGGCTGGAATCCATTTTGAATTTTTCGAGTCAGTTTTTCGTCGTTCGAGTCGAATTCGAGAGAGCCAAAGTGTTAGTTTTTCTTGTTTTTGTTTTCTATTTTTGCGCCAGGTCGAGAGTTCTCGCCGAGAACTCTAATGTTCTCAGCGAGAAAGTGGCTATTTGCAGAGTAATTTTCTCTCGTCCCAGTTTGTGAAAAAATTTTCTAAGAAGTTCTCGGCGAGAAGTTTGGTATGGGTCAGTATTTTTTCTCGTCGAGTTTGCAGTTCTATTTTCAAAAAAGTTCTCGACGAGAACTTTAATATTCTCGGCGAGAACTTAGGGTCTGTCAGAAAAATTTTAGAAAAATTATAGTCAAAATATTTTCAAAATTTTCTCCCAACCTTCTTCGTTTCGACTTTCTTATGTGTGGATCCGGGACACTTGTCCCGGTTTCCTTTTGATCCTTTTGTTGTTTTTGTTTTGTAGGACTTTTGTCGCTACTTCGCTCCGCTCTGAGTTCTCCATTCCATCCTCAAAATCGACCATCACTTTCCAGGTTTTCCTGATATCTCTACTCTATTTTAGTCCTGTGAGGACACAGAACGATCTAAGTGTGGGGTAGGATGCTAGAAAACTATGCATGATCTTGTTTGTTTTTCTATGATTCCGTGGTGCATTTCAATTCCTCTAGCATAGAATTACTTGGTTCTTGACTTTTGATGTTAAGTTGACTTCAATTTTTCACAATGACGCTTAGACTATTCCACATAGAACCTGTAACCAGCATGACGACACTTATATTAAATGAGTCTAGTTCAAAACAGCTATTCAATCACTCTTGTAGTTGAAGTTTTAATTGATTGACTTAATACTTGTTTAAAACCGCGTGATAACACCGTTTTAAGATGACAAAGACACTTAGAATTTCACCACTTTCAGCCAAAAAAGCCTACCCGAATTGGTTTCCTTTAGGATAACCCCGTTGAGCCTTGGCCTGTTTGTTGGTTTATACACAATTTTCAGCTCTCCTCCATGTTTTTCATTCCCTATTTGATCCATTGTGATTGTGGCTTGAGATTAGACGGAAATCCAATTTGAAATCTTATATAAAAGTTATAACTAGCTAGGATCAAGTGGCTAAATTCCATAATCAAGTACCTGAATTTTAAAAGTTGTGAAGAAAATATTTGTTCTTTTCAAAGCATAGCAACTAATTTAAAAATTGGATTAAGTGCTGAAAATAAAGCTAGGCCGACCCGACACCTAAGTGTCCGGTGAGAGCACTAGCATAAGCACGAAATTTGTGAGCTAGGCAGGTCCAACACCTAAGCGAAGTGTTAGGATTGAGCACTAGTATGTAGTAATTGGTTAGAAGAAATTAAAATCTAGAAATTAATGTTGGAATCGTTCCTAGCTAGAACATGTAACGTGAAGGTCTAGAAGCGGATGAAGTTGAGTCGATGGCCACATCACTTTCATCAACTACTCCCCAAATATCTCCTACCTCCACCTAATCTGAATCATGGCCCGAGCTCAAGACCTTTTGATTAGACTTGGTGTTGTCGTGTCCGGATTAATTGTGATCAATTATTTTTGACATGAAACGCGTTCTAATTAACTACTACTTAAAGTGTGCAGAAAACAGTGAGGTCTAGACTTGTTTGGTTGATGTTCTTGCATGTGTAGGTTAAGTTTTTTTACGTGGAATAGTCTAAACCAAATTGTTGGGATTGAACTTCAATTTAATCGATCTTGTCATTTGTCAACCTTCGTGTGTTCTGATTCAGTTTTCTTGAGGACAAGCAAAAGCTTAAGTGTGGGTATTTTGATGACACTAGATTTATCGTGATTATAAGCCCTAATTAAGCGACATTTCATTGCTTGTAACACAGTTTTAGGGGTAGTTTAGCGTGTTTTCACTCATTAGCACTATTTCCTACCAATTTGGTTATTTTGGCCCGTTTCGGGTCTATTTGATGTGTTTTCTAGTGTCTCGTTGACTACACAGGATTTTGCTGACAAATAGGTAGCCATAGGACATGTTCAGGAAGCAATGGAGCATCAAGGAATTACCTAGAATCAATCCAGGCATCAAACCCATAAAAGACAGAATGTTGGCTGCCCAGCACTAAGATCCTCGACGAGAACATTAATTATTCTCGCCGAGAAGATGCTTAGAATCAAGGCCAATTCTCGTCGAAACTACCTCAGCTGATTGTGGAGGAGTTCTCGGTGAGAACTTCAAAGTTATCGCCGAGAACTTATGAAGAAGCTAATTGAATTTCTCGTCACCATTCATAAGTGATTTCCAAGCAGGTTTTCGGAGAGAACTTCCTATATTCTCACCGAGAACTTCCCTCTTTTCCAACACAGATTTGGTAAACCCCTATATAAGCAGTGGTGCAACTTCAATTGAGATACTTATACCATATACCATTCAATAGACAATTCATAGCCACAGATAGAGTTTAGAGAGCATCTTGGAGTTCCCGGAGATATTCTGACACCGTCTTTCCACCTCGGAGTGCTCGGAGCAAGGAGTGAAGATTTCTCGAGTTGAAGCTTCGCTGGAGTCGTCAGAATTAGGTTTTACAGTTCTTCTCTGTTCTTCCTTGTTAAGATGAACTCCTCTGTTGTTTTCGATTCTCTTGATTTAGACATGAGTAGCTAAACTTGTTAAGCTTAGATTAGATGAATCCTAAGTGACCAAGGGCTTTAAAGTTGTCACGAATCGTCGGTAATTAGATTTTAATTCAGACAGTTTCTCTTGCATAATGGATTTGTTCTTCGTGTTGTGTTTCTTTTCTAGCTTGATCACCTAGATTAGATTCTTGTTAAAATAAGGATAGTTGGCGAAAGTCCGCCTTATTTTAGAACATCAAATCAATCAATTAACCTATTCAATGGAGTGTGCCTTTCGTAGGAACCATTTAGGGTTAATCCACTTCTAGAGTAACTCACTAAAATCAATTAGGTGCACCAGTTAGTTATCTGTTGCAGAAGTGAACGCACGGATGGGTAATTAATCGTGGTAGTTAGGTCCGATAGAGCGAACGTTCGCGGACTTAGACCTAAGGGTAAGGAGTTATGGTGGTGTCTGACAACTAAATGAATTAGAATCGAAAGTCGCAGGTTTTGTGATCGCCAATGTCCTAGTAATCTTAAGGGATTCGAGTCTAAACTATGTCTATCAATTTGTTAGTCAACCTTAATAAATCAATTTGTGTTTTATTTCAATTTCATTTCATCTGCATAATAGATTAGAAGTCGTGGAATTCACACCGATAATAGATTAACTTGTTTAAACCCGAATAATTTGTCAATTCCTTTGAGTAAACAATTAGAAGAAACCCGTGGAATACGATCTATCTTACTTTTAGCTTGGTAGTATTTGATACCTTGTTTTGCATCGTTATCAAAGTCCCTAGACTACTACAATGACGAAAGAATCGGTGATGGTCATACCAGCAGTTCTCACACAATTCATTAAGCAAAGACACCACACCGTTTTGATCAAACAATTCAAGAAAATGGACACTTCGCGAGGGATTTAAGCAATGCAAAGAGTCTAAACTACGAGGGGAATTGGGAAAACAGTGATAGAATGAAAATAAATAACCAAAAATTGGCAACAATCACCACCTATTTCAGTTAAAATCACGGTAACAATCAATCCCTAACATGCATATCCCACCCCCCGCACTTAAACAAGTCAATGTCTTCATTGTACGAACATATATTCAAGGTAAAGGATGAGAAAGGGGGAAGATGATACCGAGAAAATGACAGCACTCTCACGATGAAATCTAGAAGGACCAGAATTCCGCTCAGACAGTAAGATGCAATTCCAGAAACTCCTTGAAGTTACATCCTTATACAATTACGTTAGATCAATCCATAAAAACATAATACCAAACATCCCAAATTCCACAAAGTCAAAGCCAACAAAAGTCCAAAAACAAATAAAGAATAACTCTCAAATGCAGATGCGCAAGGGGTGTTTTACGTCTTTGAGCTAGATGATACCTGAAGGGTTATGCAATCCAGCTTAGTATCTCTTTGATTACCATAAGTTTCATCAGATTTGACATTTGAGTGCCATGCAACAACAAGAATGAGTGGTGGAAGAACTTATGGAGGATGGTAGTGCTCCTTCTCCCTCCCCTTAACATTCTTCTAACTTTCCCGTATGAGGTTGAATGGGAAAAAGTAGAAATAGAGTATCACCTCCAATGGCCTTGGTCGTCTCTAAGCTCACAATGGGACTTGAGATGGCTTCTGACGGGTGTTGTTGGGGCTCCTCAGTCGTCTTCTCCTCAACTTTGGATGTGATGCTCTTGTTATCAATTTCCTTACACAAGAACTTCATCACAAGACCAAAGTCTTGGAGAGCTTCAACTTGCTTCGGGGGAGCTGTAACCGAGAATCTCTTATCGATAGTACCTACCACCTTGCTTGGGGAAATGGCCTCGTCCTTAGGATGCCATCCTAAAAATTCAGCAAGCTCCCTTTTTGCAAGCACCTCTTGCTCTAGTTGAAGCTCATCATCCCAAACGGTGGTTAGACCCTCACGAACTTCACACAACATCTATCTGAAGAGGATCTGTTGGTCTAGACTTTACCTCCTCAACCATGATCTCCTCGTTACTATCGAGGAATTCTTCTATGAGCAACATGAGCTCTTCATCAATTATATTTGACTCTTCAACTCATTGGAACATCAAATCTTCATCCTCCCTTTACTTAAGTCGTACTTTCTCACACCACGCCTTATCTCTTACGACAGGTTGGCCATCGTTGGGAATGTCTTGGTGGTAGTGTTCAGATGAAGTTTCGTCAGAGGTCGGCTCTGAGTAGTAGTGTGGTTAAGGTTCAGCTTGGCTCCAACATTGGTTGCCTCCACTGTAGTCCTGCATGAATGCACAAGCAAGAACTACCAGAGTATAAGTGGCTCCATGACAAGAAGAAAACACAATAACATATCAATCGAACAGAAGAAACAAAAACTAAAAAACAAAGCAAAATAAAAGGGTGGAGCACAATCGCTCAAAACTTTGAGACGAACAAAAGATGTTCCCCGCCAACAGCGCCAAAACTGGATCGTGAGCAAACCCACTCACAAAGATACCTATATTTTTGCTAGGTTCGTTTTCCCGTAGGGTCTCTTAGTTCAGCTTACTCATACTAGATTAGTCACAGTTTTAACCGTGACTAAAAAAACTAGTCACGATTTCTGAAATCGTAACTATATTGCCCCTATTTTGTCACAGTTTTTAAAGAAACCGTGAATAACAATTCTGTCATGGTTTTGGTACGAAACCGTGACAGATTTTAGTCACAGTTTTGATATGAAACCGTGATAGATTTTAGTCACGGTTTCTTTAAAAATCGTGACCAATATTTCGAATCAATGATATGAAATCTCTTTCGAATCAATTCATACCAAATAGCAACCTAATCATGCATCTAGCACTACAACAGAACATTTGTTTTGTCGCAGGCTGCCTGTGACAGAAGACAAGGCCTGCGACAAAGCTCGTCGCAGGCGGTGCGCTTTGTCGCAGGCCGGTCGCTGTCTGTGACGAGCTTGTCGCAGGTGGCCTGCGACAAAGGTCTGTTTGTGACGGGCTTGTCGCCGGTGGCCTGCGACAAAGGCCTGTCTGTGACGGGCTTTGTCGCAGGCGGCCTGTGACAAAGGCCTATCTGTGACGGGCTTTGTCGCAGGCCGTCTGCGACAAAGCTCTGTCTGTGACGGGCTTTGTCACAGGCCGCCTGCGACAAAGCGCCTAGGCCTGCGACAAACCACTGAATGACCCCCTGAAGTTCACGGGCACCATTCAGTTCTTCCGAAACTCTCTCAAACTCTCTCTTTCTCTCCCAAACTTTGACGCCTCCGACAAAGTTTTTCTCCTATTCCGCCGTCCCATAACCCCCGTCCGACGTCCTATAGCCCCCTTCCGACGTGCCAAATCCACCTCCGACGTCCCATAGCCCCCCTCCGACTTCTAAAACCCCTCATCCGACGTCCCACAGCCCCCTCCGACGTCTAAGGCACCTCTCCGACGTACTGCCGCTTCCACCGAGGATCTCCACCATCTCCAAGTGACTTATATAATCTACTCAGATCAATTTTAACATTAAACGAGTTATTGATTTCATATTAAACTAGTTTCTGATGGCTTGTTTCCCCAGATTCATCAAGGTAAGATCATCAGTTCTTGACAGCAGACCGATTTTACGCCACTGATTTAGAATCGACTGTTTGTAAAACAGATCGATTTTCTAATATCAGCAGTTCTTCATTGTCTTGTTCAATGTTTTATGGCATGATTCTGATTGGTTTCCTTCGTTCGTAGATTTCGTGGAGATTCGCTAGTTCTTTTTTTGCGGTAGTGCGTCGGGATTTTTTCCGGAATTTTGTTGTTGTTCTTTTTCGATAATTTTCTGTTTTTGTTCATCATATTTGATAACTAATTTGATTTATTTTGTATTCTCATACGATTATCTTCATTTTTTCTGTATCAGGTTTTATATTAGATTTTTTGTTCTCGAGCGTTCGTTGGTTGTATTATAAAGTTCTCTCTTCAATTTCCAGGTACGAGACTTAAAACTATAATACATTAATACAAATTCTTAACATGTTGATGGTGAAAAATATGCCAATTTTTAACATAATAATCTTGAATATAACGAATTTTGATTTATTCTATGCATGTAACAATTTGATATAAATAAGGTATTTTATTAATTACATACTTTTGGATTTTAATGTGTTAGAAATTAATGTAAAAATATGCATGTAACTTGACATTTTTGTAATAATTCATGTTCTTAAAATAAATATATGCATGTAAATTGTGTTTTTTAATAAATATAAATTGCACATGAAATTTATAAGTCAAATATGTTGTACTAATTAACAAATTTATGTATATAGAATATTTACAACTATAAGTTATACAAAGTATATGCATGAAATCTATTACAATTTACATACACCTATAAATTAGCTAGAATGTACAAGTGAAATATATGCATGTAAATTATTAGGTAGTAACTATTCATCCTTTAATGTACAAGTGAAATATATGCATATAAATTATTAGGTAGTAACCTATATATTTAACCACTTAACATTACTGTATATATTTACCAACTTATGTCAAACTAAGTTTGTAAATACAGTATTTGAACGATTTACTGTTATAATTAGGTAAACTTAGCGTAAAGCTAAGTTGATTACAATTATTTTTTTTATTTTTTCATTACTTGATAACAAATTCAAACTGACACTCATTAGTTCAATATAGATGGATAAGTCTTGGATTCGAAAGCCGCGCCATACTCATGAGTATTACGCTGGCGTTCAACAATTCCTTGACTTTGCAATCTCCAACGCAATTGATGGAGTCAATATACTATGTCCTTGCCCAAAATGCAACTTCAAAAAGTGGAAGCCACGAGGTGAAGTTAATCAACACTTGCTGGCAAAAGCATTTCCGTCTTCATACGATGTATGGAATTTTCATGGAGAGTTAATCACCGACTTCGGGGCATCAACTTCTATACTTGAGCCAGAACTAATCATTCATGATCAAGAAGCAACTCCGCCATTACTGGTTGAGGAACAACCAATACTTGAGCCAGACTTATTCCAGAACATGGTCAATGACATATTTGAAATACAGGGGTCACATGATAACCCCAACGTGCGTCTCGATGATGATGAATTCCCACAAGGAGGTGATGTACCAATGCCAGATTTACCCAACATACAACCAGATGATGAGTTCTTCCGAATATTGAAAGATGGTGAAGTGCCATTATATGATGGTTGTACAAGTCATACCAAGTTGTCTTTCATGATCAGCTTATATCACATCAAGTATATGCACAAAATCAGTGATAAAGCAATATCAAAGATACTGGAGTTGCTTCGTAAAGCTTTTCATACCGCCAAAATTCCAGCATCTAACTATGAAGTTAAGAAGACAATAAGAAAACTTGGGTTGTCCTACACCAGAATTGATGCATGCAAGAATGACTGCATATTATATATCGGAGAAGATAGTGAGGCTAAGGAATGTCGAGTGTGTGGGGTGTCTCGATTCAAGGATGCGGGGAAGAATACAGGTGGAAAAAGGCAAAAACCTCAACCCGAGAAGGTATTTCGGTATTTTCCATTAATACCTCGGTTGAAGAGGTTGTACATGTGCCCTTACACAGCAGAAGATATGACTTGGCATGCTACGGAGAACATAGCAGATGATGGTATGGGTAGACATCCTAGAGACGCAGAAGCTTGGAAAAATTTTGCACGAATGTTGTTTGTCAAGAGACATGTATGAGATGGGAGATGAGGGAGCTATTTCGCACGAATGTTGTTTGTCGTTAGCTCCACAACATCTTCCTTTAACTGACAATATTCCTGATTTACAAATTGTGGGAAATGGTGTAATTAATTTCGAGAATGAGTAGAACAATATAAAGTTTGTTATTGTATGACGATCTTTATGTTATGACAATCTTCTTGTCTACCAATGCAATAGACATATGTTGATTACATTATTTTCATCTCGTTTTTTTAGCAATGGCTTCTGGTAGTGCCGATGAGAGGAGTCCCAGTCCTACTCGATCTGTGCCTACTGGGGATACTGTTGCAACAGGCTCTTCTACTTCTTCCTCCTCTGAGCGACACACCCATGAGCTTACTATCGTCGGTTAGTATCGTCTAATTCCCAAAACCATCCATATTGAATATTTTAATTCAATATTACAAACATGCATACTTAGAGCATTGCTTTGTGTAGATCGTGGTGGTCAAACAAAGGTCATAAAGATCAAGTTTAAGGACCACCGTCGAGCCACCTCCGACGGAAATAAGATCTTGTTCAACCTCGACAACCTAGGAGTCCAGCCTGGTGGACCACTGGCGTCCTTTATTGGAAAGTATGTAGGGGAGTGTGCTAGGATCTAGACGTACTACCCCATCTACCCTCCCTCCTGGAAGCTTGTGCCGGACGCGACGAAGACACGTGCTTTCCAGCAGTTCTTCTTGGTAAGAAACTTTGGAACTTATCAAATGAATTTAATATTACTAGCCAATTAATTAGAACTCCATTTTAAACTTGCTTTTTTCTGTTTAGGGCAAGTTCTATTGCGACTCGGACCTGCAGCCAGCTGCTCGGAAATTATGGGATCACGCTATCTCGCGCCTTTGGGGCAAAGCAAGGCTTGATGCGTGGAGGGCAAAGGTGAAATATGCCAAGGACAACAACCTTCCCTACGAGTGGGTTCGCCAACCCCCCCCCCCTCAAGGTTGTCCGGATAGTGATTGGCTGGCATACATGACATATGTAGAGTCTCAAGAATTCAAGGTATTTTACCAAATTAACCATTTCATAAACAAATCACATAATCGTTCCAAAATGAACTTTTCATCCTTTTTTTGGTACAGGATTCAGTTGCCAGGAACAAAGCCAACCGAGCTTGTCTAGAAGAAAACCATACTAGAGGGTCTAGACCTTGGAGGTTGTATATTGAGGAGGAGCAGCGGAAGACGGGTTTTCGACCTACGAGGGGGCAAGTCTTCATCAAGTTCTACAGTTGGCCGAACGGTGAACCCAAGAGCGCGCATGCTGGAGCAATAATGGTTAGCAGATTATTGTTAGTAAATGTGTTTGTGAAATTCTAAATTAAGAGGAAAATAACTGTCTTATTGTACATTCAAATTTTAGGATAATATTCGTCGTTTGGAGGCTGCTGGATGTCCGCGAGAGTGGGGTCCAAATGACTCACTAGAAAGAGCTCTGAACAAGCCAGAGCACCGTGGTCATGTCCGGATGATGGGTCGACGCTTTACTCAAGCCCTGATAATTATTAATTATCATAGTCATAATTTAAAGATAATTTAAATTATGCATGATGTTCACTAATCAATTTTGTGTTATTATAGGTATTCGTGACCAATGCAGAGTCAGCCTGGACGGCAACTGGAAGTATTACTTCCAGACAGACTCCAGCTCGTGCCCACGATGCAGCCTACGACCAGCTCAGCCAGAAGCTCGCAGACACTGAGACCAAGCTTGCAAACACGCAGACGGAGCTCGCAGCCACTCGGGAGTGGATGGGTCAATTGCAGGACATGGTGCTTACTCTGAAGCAGCAGGTCCAATAGCCATCATCTGGGTCTGCTCCATCCATGCCTTTTTCTTCCCATGTGCCTCCGGTCGTTCCTGCGGTCCAGCCTCGCGGTCCTGATTTAAGTGTTGATGAGCTTAGTCAGTGGTTTGATGAGAATGCTGGAGATGCATTTTTGGATGCATTGAATCAGGTACTTATAATTACTAGATAATGTTAATTTTTAATTTCTGTGTTTGACAAGTAAATGTTCTTTTTGTGTTATTGTAGGCTAATAACGCTCCTCCTCGTCAAGGCCAACAGTTTGCAGAGTTCCAGGGTTCATGGGGACAGTAGAGAGTTGTTGATTGTATTTGTACTTTATTTGTATCAAATTTATCATGTACTATGTTATTGTAGTTTGTGTGAGTACTATATTATGTTTGTTAGGATTGTAGGATTGTACTATGGTTATTGTCATTTCAGTTGTAGGATTGTATTATGAGAATTTTTGTTAAGATTTCGTTTAAGATATTCAGTACATTGTTCTCGTTCAATCCGGCAGAAAACCAATAATGGCCCAATTTTGTGTGGTGAACCCACGAAAAGCCCAGGAAAAAACTACGAAAAAAGCCTGTTGGAAAGCCACTAAAAAAGCCCGATGGATAGCCACTAAAAAAGCCTGATGATGAGGCCCACGAAACAGCCAGGCCGGCCCAGCCGGGGAGGCCCACGAAACAAAGCCCGCTCTGGGATTAGGCCCTTTGTCACAGGCAGACATTTGTAACAAGCCGTATGTGACAAACGTTTGTCACAGGCCGTCTGTGACAAACATTTGTCACAGGCAGCCTGTGACAAACGTTGTCACAGGCGTTGCCTGCGACGCGCTGTCTGTGACAAAGTTTGTCACAGACAGTCATTTGTCGCAGGCCGCCTGTCACAAACGTTTGTCACAGACGGCCTGCGACAAACGACTGTCTGCGACAAACTTTGTCACAGACAGCGCCTGCGACAAAATGCGCTTTGTCGCGGCTCATTTTGTTGCAGACAAAAATGCACTTTGTCGCAGGCGGCGCCCGCGACAAACCTTGTACTTTGTCACAGGCCTGCCTGCGACAAACTGCATTTTTGCCTGTGACAAAAAACCTGTTCTGTTGTAGTGTAGGTCAAGTATATAGAGAAGAGGAAATGAGAATAAGAACATGGGTCTGAATCACATATGAACTTGAAATTAAACCGAAATAATCCAATGGTTTAAGAGTGTAAATCAATCATCAATCCCCCTAAGGTTCCACTCACTAAACCCAGGGGGTTTAGTTACTAAAAGACATTAGAAATCAGAGAAATACAATCTAGAAAGAAAGGGTAAAAAAATTCGTTGATTTCTGATCTTTGTCTTTAGTTTCTATGGTCTTCGGGGTGAAGGATGATTTATGGGATCTGGAGGTGGTTTTTCAGGTCATGAGGACTTCTGGGTTCGTCAAAATCTTCATTTGGAGGGAGAAAAGTCATCCTCAAAAAGATACAGAAACTACCTATTTAATCTGCTAGGTCTCCCGCATGGCACTTGCATAGTCCTACCGCGTGCGGCGCTTGCGTGGTGACCCTAATATTTACGTAGGTCTATTCGTGCCCAGCTTAGAAGTTGATGAAAGGGGGCTGCCACGCGTGGCGCTTGCTCGGCCAACAACTGTCCAAAGTTTAATTTCGTGAGCACCTGGACTCCAAATTGATCGTCATTCAAACCTATGGCTCTGTGATAATGCGCTCTATCATGGATTGACCTGAAAATTAATCAAAAACACCTCGGCAAACGTGAAAACGGACCACAAGGGTCCTAAGAGGCTATTCAAGATCAATTATCATAATTTAACACAACCAATCAAAAGACGACATAAACCACTAAAATGCCATTCAATTATGTATCAGATATGGTGAATTAAATTATGGTTTTTCAAGTCATTAGTAAAAGACAAACTGACCTTAAGATATGTAAGTCGGTAATCATTACAAAGGTCAAGACGGCAACAAACAAACTAGACAAATGTCATTACTCAAAGTAGTACAACACTAAATTAAAATACAACGCTAGAACAATCGTGCCAGCTCGCTCTCCAGCTCCAGCTCCACAGACCTGTATACCCGTCAAGAAACCACGGGAAAAAATAGAAGTAAGAGCGTCAATGCTAATCAATGAGTGTCAGTCCCGCGAGCTCAAAACCAAATTCCCTGAAATATCCGTCATAAAGACGAAGCCCGAAAATCCTTACTATGACCAGGTAAGAGATCACCTCCCATATGTTATATGTTAGAAGTGTCAGCAGCCCCTAGCTTATCGTTCTAGTAAATCCTAGTGTCTAGGATCTCCCGACCGTTAAGGACCTTCCAGAATGGTCGTTTCATACGGACCACCAGAACCTTTACTATTTGTGTTACCTTGGGGATTGCGCAATCCAAGGGTGGGCCACTAGCACTAAAATCCTATACTAGCCTATTAATGATGAGGCAGTAATCCCCTTCTATCTATTATCTCGGCCTCTGGCCATACCCAGAACCGCTATCTGTAACTACCTGTTAGTCTTCTTTTTTCCTATATCCCGTCTAACCAACAAGTGGCTTGACTCAATTGCCTGTCATAAAAACTTACGAAAAATCAGAAAACCAAATAAATTTGATGAACCCTTAATGATGAACCATGGAGTTGAAGGTAGCTATAAACTGTCAAACACTCACCTTACACCGACAAAACCTCGATCATGAATCTGATCCCTGATCTTCCATTCCAAGAACTCTACAACCCCAAGCTACCTCTCTCAACCAGGGAGAAGGAAGTCAGAATCTTATAATATGTTGAATGGAGGAATACCGAGATGAGATAAACTTACTGATCCAATAAGGCCTTCATACCTGGAACCATGATCTGATACCTCGTAGCTGATCAACGACTTCGTTGTTTCCTCTGAATCCTCTTTCCTCTACTTTCCGACAAAACCCTAATCCCCTTTTTGTCCCAAAAACCCGATTAAAGTCTTAAATACCAATTAAGTCTCTTGTCTCTTATAACGGTCATTCCTCCTTTTGTAACGGCCATTACCATCCACATATAGTGCCTGTTGCACTACTCACCACAACGGACGTTGCTAATCACTGTAATGGTCGTTGGGCTCCATGTGTTGGCTGAACTCGAAGATTGACTCCAATTCAAAGGTTAGACCGAACATGGGACGTTACAACTCTCCCCCCCTTGAAAGAAATTTCATCCTGAAACCGAACCACAAATCCTCTCCCTCCAAACCAGGGGATGCACCTAAGAGATGCGATAAAACACTACCGCTCGCATTGGAACTCTGTTGACTCCATTAGCTAGGTAAACCCTTAGCCAGAGACTGCGAACTAACTGTTAATACTTGTAGTTGAGACTTCTCTGAACTAGCAACCAACCCTGAAAGCTTAAAACTTGTTGAACCAATAACCCAACCCTGAAACTGAACTTCTTGAACCGCCAATCGGCCTTGAAAACTGAACCTTCTAAACCGACAACCAACCCTAAAAACCAAACCTTCTTCCTTGGTGATTCTGAAATTTCGTCCCCGTCTGAGCCACGTATTTTCATTTTCTTCCCCAAATTTTCCATTGTTTGACAAAAGGAGTCAAATACTGATACCAAAAGAAACCTGCTCCGCTCTCCCACCAAAAGAACCTTAGCTCAAAATACTCCTTGCTCCGAGTCCCCAAGCGCTCCACTGATTTCTCTTATATCTTGAATTCGGCCCCCGACCCTGAATGGACTTGATGGACCCAAATTAAAAGAAAAGAAACACAAACCCCAAAATTGACCGATTCTTCCTTGGTGATTATGAAATTTCGTCCCCGTCTGAGCCACGTATTTTCATTTTCTTCCCCAAATTTTCCATTGTTTGACAAAAGGAGTCAATTACTGATACCAAAAGAAACCTGCTCCGCTCTCCCACCAAAAGAACCTTAGCTCGAAATACTCCTTGCTCCGAGTCCCCAAGTGCTCCACTGATTTCTCTTATATCTTGAATTCGGCCCCCGACCCTGAATGGACTTGATGCACCCAAATTAAAACAAAAGAAACACAAACCCCAAAATTGACCGATCCAGCCCAAATCCTGAGTTTCCCCATAACGGTCATTGTAGGAAACGTAATGCATGTTACCCTTTTTCTTATAACGGTCATTGAGTCACTTAAAATGGCTGTTGCGATGGTTTTCCTCATAACCATTTAAATTCCTCCCACCTTCTCTTTCCTCCTTTTCCCACGCCTGTTACTGACCTTTCTCTCAGAAAATCCTCTCCAGTATCGCCGGGAAGTCGAATCTCCTCTCCTCTTCTCTTATTTGGATTCTTCTCATTCCTTTAGGTGTCCTACCACCAGAATGATGAATCGTAACCCCACTTCCCCATTCCAAACTGTTCTGACTACTTCCTGCTGAAAACCCGGTAAGTCGACTCACTCCTTTGTATTGGCGAACTTTCTTTCCTTTCTACACGAACCTCAATCCCTTACATAGCGTTGGTAGGGTGTCCAAAGTTGGATTTAATGAACATTTGTGAAAAAATGTGCATTTTTTGGGTTTGGGGGTCGTGACTGTTCATATGCAGATGAACACGACGCATGTTACCCTAACTATAACGGTCGTTATTATTTGATGACAACGCTCGTTGCACCACTGAAACGGACGTTGTCTATTCTTTTTGAAATGGCCGTTATACACATGATAACGCCTATTACGTGATTCTGATAACGGTCATTACACTTGTTGTAACGCCCGTTACACCTTCTGTACAGAAACTTTTCAATTGTGATGCATTGAACTACTCTTAATTCCACTTGCCCAAAATTGTTGAACCGTGACTAGTTCCTTATCTTATAATGTGACGTCCTTTTTCAGATGGGTGATGCAGGTCTTTCTCGTTCATCTCGTGGTTCCAAAAGGGGAAGGAGAGCTCATACCCAAGAAGACGAACAAGAGGACAGTGTTATCGTGCTCCATGATCAACAGAAAGAAGCGATCACTGATACGACGGAGGTTGCTGCCTCCCCTACCTAGTGTTGCTGAGGAGGGAACAGCAAGACCGACTGGCCTGAATCTGCGGCCTGGAGCCTGATTCGATCGGGGTGGCTGGCTGGCCGAGCATCATAGCTACTCCTTTGATGGCTTGGAAGACCGAGATAACCGACTTGTTGCAGCGATAGAGAGCCATGCTCTTCTCTATCAATAAGCCAGCCATTCAGATGTTGAATTGCAAGTTCATAGACACCGTTCAGGTTAGAGCTGGAAAAATTCTGGCCCGACCCGATAAACCTGCCCAACCCAGCCCGACCCGTAGCCCGATTGACCAAAAAGTCAATAGTCCAACCCACAACCCGATTAACCCGTAACCTGACTAACCCGCCCGCCCTAACCGAATGACCCAATTGTCACACAATTCATAATATCCCGTGCTTCAAATATCAACATTATGTCATTATTGAAGATATAAAATTTTCATCCACTTCTGACTTCACCAAGTTTATTTCCAAAATAATAAATTAAAAATAAAAACAAAACGTCTGGCCTAAAAATGTCATAAAATGGAAGTGGCTAGATTTGATATTTTTGTGAAAGAATTATCTAAATTTATAAATTAGTTCAATGTTAAACTATAGAACTTAAAACTAAATTATATTCAATTATATTTTATTTATTATAAGTATATGTAATTTATGAAAATGAATTATTATTTTTAATATATGAACAGCGGCTACAGCCTACAAGCCTTAAGCCAACCCACGAATAAAAATTTAATATTTTTAAAAATTATTTATCACATAAAAAAAATTATATAAAATTTTGCAAATTGTAGTTGAGAGTTGAGACTAGTAACCCGTGGGCAACCCGAGACCCGCCCGACCCGTGACCGATGAACCCGCGACCCGATGAACCCACAACTCGACTAACTCGCAACCAGGAAAACCCGCGACCCGACTAACCTGCAACCCGATGAACCCACAACCCAACTAACCCGTAACCCGATGAACCCGACCCGTGGCCCGCCTAGCCCGCCCGTTTGACAGCTCTAGTTGAGGTGGACCTGACCGTCCATCGTAGTGAGGTGGTCGTGACCTTCTTCTTGGGAGGCATGCGGGGAGAGCTCTCCCTGAACCAGCTGGATTTCACATGTGGTTTCTATACCGACAGGACTTCGTGTCCTCTTGGTTCGAGGAGCTATAATTCTTTGATCCGTTTAAGGACTTGTGTCACGTCAAGGAAGTTTTGGCCACCAACTGACGCCCCTTTGCTCCTAGTAAACAACCTTCTAAACTTCCAAGCTTTTCACCTACTCTCTTTCTTGCAGTTTCTGAACTTTCTGTTTGACAATGCAGCTACTAGCAAGACGACTAAGTTCAAGGACACAACGCCAGTTCCTACAGCACCGATCACCCACTCCATCTTTGGCCGATACGAGAGCTTTGGTGCGGTGTCTTTGAATGAGATGGCTCTAATCAGTTCCATGGCGGAGGGTGTGCCTCTCCATCTAGGAGCTCTGTTGGTCAACACGTTCCAGCACTTCAGGAACCGGGTGAAGGTGGCTTCGCTTCCTTGTGGGGCCTATGTGACGTGTATTGCCCGTTTCTTGGGTCGCCTAGACCGCTTCGACTTGGTGAGGCGGCACTTCCCTCCATCGTGGGCTCTTCTACTCTATTATCCATGAAGCTGTTGGCGAGGAGGTTCCATCATGGTGTAATGACACTTGTGGGTACTTGATGACACTCGATTTAACGTGATTATCAGCCTCATTTAAGCAACATTTCATTGCTTGAAACACGGTTTTAGGGGTAGATTAGCGTGTATTCACTCATTCCTACCGATTTGGTTACTTTGGCCTTTTCGGGTCTATTTGTTGTGTTTTCTAGTGTCTCCATAAGTACACAAGTTTTTTCCATCAATGACATAGCCTCGGACGTGTTCGGGACGCAATTTATCCTCAAGGAGTAAACCAGAATCGAAGCCAGAAATCAAACCGAGCGAAGAACCAATTATCAACTTGCCCAACACTAGTTCTCGGCGAGAAACTATAAAGTTCTCGCCGAGAAGTTATTCAGGAACTCACAAGGATTACTCGACGAAAAGTCAGCTGCCATTTGAACTGAAGTTTTTGGCGAGAACTTCATAGTTATCACCGAGAAGTTATGAAGAAACCCAAGCAGAATTCTCGTTGAAGAAACAGAAAGGTTTTTACTAAAGTTCTCGGTGAGAACTTTCATAGTTCTCGCCGAGAAGTCCCTTCTATTCCCGCGGCAGAAACCCTATCTTATCAATAGCAGCCGCTGCAACTCAAAGAGGAAATAAAAATCATCAATTATTCATTCACACACACATATTCCGGGAATAGAGTTCTAGACTTAGAGAGAAATAGATAGAGTTTAGAGAGCGTCCTCAGAGTTCTTGGAGAGATCCTGGCACCGTCCTTCCACCTCGGAGCGCTCGGAGCTTAGCAGAAGATCGCCGGAGATCGAATCTTCACGGGAGTCGCCAGACGTCAGTCGCCATAATTAGGGTTTTCAGTTCCTATATGTTATTCCTTTGTCTGATGAACCCCTATGTTGTCTTTGATTCTTCTGTTATCGATATGAGTAGCTAAACTCGTAGAGCTTAGATTAGATGAACCCTAAGTGACACGGGTCTTTAAAGCGATCACGGATCAGCGGTAATTAGATTCAAATTCAGATAGTTTCTATTGCATGGTTGTTTTATTCTTCATTGTTTCCTGCGTTTCTCGTCTAGTTGACACCTAGATTAGATTCATTGTTTATTTTTATTTTCTGGTTGATCACCTAGGTTAGGTTGTGTTAAGTAAGGTTAGTCGCCAGACATCCTCCTTACTTTAGAACATTAAAACTTGTCTTTCTTGATCACCTAGTTTAGTTTTTTGTTAAGCCGAGGATAGTAGCGAACGTTCGCCTCACTTTAAAACACCAAATCAACAATTAATCTATTCATTGGAGTGTGCCTTTCGTAGGAACCAGTTAGAGTTAATCCACTGCTAGAGTAACTCATAAATCACTAGTAATCGCGCCAGTTAGTTTTCCGTCTTAAAAGCGAACGCACGGGCGGTCAATTAATCTTGGGAGTTATATTGGATAGAGCGAACGTTCGCTAGTCTTAAACCTAAGGGCCAGGAGTTATGGTGGTGTTTGAGAATTGAATGAATTAGAATTGAAAGCCGCTGGTCTTGTGATCGCCATGATGCTCTAGTGATCTAAGGGGGATTTGAAATCTAAGCTTGTCTGTCGTCTTGTCAAGTCAAACAACCTTTCAATTTGCTTTCAGTTTCATTTCATTTTTCCTGCTTAATAGCTTAGAAGTCGTGGAACTCACACCATGCAAACTTGTTTAAAACATGAGTAATTTGCCGACTCATTTGATTAAACGATTAGTCGAGACTCATGGAATACAATCTATCTTTCTTTGTGCTTGGTAGTTATTTGACGACAACGTGAAAACGCGTCCATTAGTACTATTGCTTTCCTGCCCCACCTAGAGTCAGATGAGGAGAGTTCGGAGGAGGACTCAAAACTCGAGCCGCTTGTGGCTGCATGTGGAGTTCGAGGCCGCGCACAACAGGATGTGAGGATCTTGAATGTGATCGACCGACTCTCAATCCATTCCGCTCAGAGGGAGACTCGATAGGAGGCTCAATGGTAGTGGATGCAATCCGGGCTTCGGTCGCAGTTCTCTGATTAGCCAGCATCTCCACTAGACCAGGAGTAATGCTAGTTGCATTAGTTGTCTTTCTTTCCTTACAAACTTGCGACCTTTTTTGGTTTCCTTGTTGTCTTGAAGTTTTAGAACTTTTGTTTGAACCCTTGATATTTCTTTCATGTTTAAGGCCTTCACTGTTAGTACTAACGACTTGGTTAATTTGAGAACGAAAACCAGCACAAAACCGCAGCCATTGTTGAACTCGACTCCCCAACTTGAACCCCCTGGAACCACTGTCTCTTATTAACTCTGTACACCTGAAACGCTCGTTACACCATCTGTAAAGGCTGTTACACTCCTCACACAATGGTTGTTATAGTGTTTATAACGCCCGTCACCTTCCCTTGTTAAAACAGTTGTTACATCTTTAATAACGCATGTTACCCACCAGTTAACAACGGTCATTTTCTCCTTCATAACGCCTGTAACCCTTGATCCAGACTGAAGTTCAAAACCCAGAAACTCTCTATACAAAACCTCTACATCTCACTTACGGCTCTGACACAACACTAAGAAAACCAAAACCTCTAATCCCTTCCTTAGGGTCTTAGAATTTGATGTCCTTATGACCTCTACTTTCCTTACACTAACTTCCTCGTTTCCGGAGCTGGAGTGAGAGGCATACGTTCCGTTAGTCCCATCCCTTACAGATTTGACTCAAGAAAACACTATTTCTCTTTAAGCCCCTTTTTAAAATCCCTTTTGAAAATTGTCACTCATCGCAAGACCATGAAACCACGCTGACTCTAAATACCAATACTTGTGGAAATCTAGTGCCTATACGGGTATGGAATATCTCTCCCCCTTGAGGTTCGCGACTCCTCAATAGAGTAAATAGCATACCTATATGGTAGAAGATAACCAGACTCTAATACCCGTTGTAACACCCCATCCTAGAAAACTCGGATGAACCACTAGTTCAACTCATGCATTAGTTGACCCGGGGGTTGCTGACTCAAACCAAGCATTACAAATACATAAAATCAACCAAGAGGACGGGTAAGTAAACGAAAAACTGGACTTAAGAGATGGAAGTGTTATTCATTACAAAGGCCAAGCCGACAAAAAACAAACTATACAAATGTCATTACATCAAGCTTGTACAATGCTAGATTCAAATACAAAGAAACACTGTAAAGAACCCCAACAATCCTGTCAGCTCACTCTCAAGCTCCACAGACCTGTAAACTCATCCATAAACCACGAAAGATAAAGTAAAAAGAAGAGGATCAGTGTTAATCACCGAGTGTCAATCCCGCAAGCTCAAAACCAAACTACCTGAAATACCTGTCATAAAGACGAAGCCCGGAAATCCTTACCATGACCAGGTAAGAGATAACCTCCCTTATGTTATCCGTTAGAAGTGCCAGCAGCCCCTAGCTTATCGTGTTAGTAAATTTCGGTCTCTAAGGACATCCCGACCACTAAAGACCTCCCTAAATGGTCGCTAAATAAGGACCACCAGAACCTTTACAATTTTTGTTACTTAGAAGATTGTGCAATCCAAGGATGGCTACCAGCACTAAAATCCTGTACTAGCCTATTAATAATGGGGCAGTAATCCCCTTCTATCTACTATCTGGGCCTCTGGCCTTAGCCAGAACTAATATCTGTAACTACTTGTTAGTCTTCTTTTTCCTAAATCCCGTCTAGCCAACTAGTGGCTTGAATCGAACGTTTTTCATAAAAAATGAACATCAACTAGAACCCCAAATTAATTACCTGAACCCTGAATGATGAACCCCCAAGCTAAAGGTAGTTGTAAACCATAACCCTCACCTTACATTGACAAAACCTTGATCACGAATCTGATCCCTGATATGCCATTCCAAGAACTCAACCCTGAGCTACCTCACTCAACCAGAAGAGAAGAAAGTCAGAACCTTAGAATATATTGAATGGAGGAATACTAAGATTGGAAGGCCGACCACTCTAGGAAGGACTCCACACCTGAAACCCTGATCTGATACCCTGCAGCTGATCGACGAACCTTAATTGTTTCCTCTGAAACCTCTTTCCTCTGCTTTCCGATTGAACCCTAATCCCCCTTTTTCCCAAAAACCTGGCTAAAGCCTAAAATACCAATTAAGTCTGATGCCTCTTATAACAGTCGTTGATCCTTTTCTAACAGCAGTTACCATCCACATATAACACTCGTTGCAGGAACAGTAACGCCCGTTGCATTGCTCACCACAACGACTGTTGCTGATCACTGTAACGGCCGTTGGGCTCCATGTTTGTCCCAACTCTAAGATTGACTGCAATTCAAGGGTTGGACCAAACATGGGACGTTACACACTACAAAGGACTTAACTAACATGGGGCACAAGATACCATTAGGAGTGTATAATTTTTCTTATTTTTTATTAGTTATTGGCCTATTATGAGAACACAATAAAATTGAATGAAATAGAAAATTAATTATTTTATTTGTTTGTTTGTCCTTTTTGTATTTTGTTTTTGTGAACACATTAAGTTGCAAAATCATGGCTAGATGCCAGATGCCCTGTAAAGGGGAAAAGGAATATACCATTCTTTAATTCACAAAATAAAGATTTGATTGTACTTCCTTTCTTCATATAAAAAAGGGAAATTTGAAAAAATAATTTATTTTTTCAAATTTTAATAATAAGTAATTACCTAAGTAAGAATGATCAGTAGTTGGTGGTGCATTAGGCTACAGTGAGTACTGTGGTTCGATTCTCAACACTCATTTGAGGAGGAAACTTGAAACGTAACTGATTATCGGTCTATAATACTTGACATCCAATATAAAGATCAGGTATTGGATAAACAAATCAAACGAAATAGATAAGTGATTCACATATAACATTTGCGTTACATGAAGAATGAGTGACTCTATGACCAATATACCAAGACGTGTTCACATGTGATTAACTACGTTTCATGGTTCAATATTTATCTCAAGGGGTTTTATCCATACGTCTATAAATCATAGGTCAATAATTACGTGTCAGGGAGTCAGTAACTATGATGTATCATAATTACGTTTCAATTCATACCTTGCAATATCCCATAACTGCGTTTCATGGATTAATAATTATATGTTCGTGTCCAATAACTACGTTTCAAAACTTCAACACTTGAATGGTCCATTATTAATGTTATACCACAAGTTATTTTTCAAAAATAGTTTAGTATGATGTTTTTAAGAAAACATAGTTAAGAGGCGAGCTCACACTGAAGCGCTGTCTTCTAACTTATCGTGACAAGTTAATTGAGAAACAATTTTATTGCTATATACCTTTTATTTTTACATATTTTAATGAGAGATGTTTATCGTTAGATATGATGTTTATTAAACTATAAAGGAATTTTATAAATTAATACCATAAAAAAGATTGTTTTCTTATATTCATATGGAATAATATGGTAAGCTTATAACTCTTTTTTTTTTTAATGGGTGGCCGAAATGTCGATAAGGAATTTAAAACAAAAAATACTAATTAGTAATATACTAACTTCATTCACATATACATAGAGAGTACAAAAAAGACTAATTAGTAATGTTGATTACTCTTGTTAGTGTTGGGCACGAGATGTCTTTTTCTTATTAGTCACATTGTGATGTACTTGGTAAGGTGGTGTTTCTGAAAATTGTTGGATTATGAATGACGGTTATCTGCATTGTAACACATCTAATCACGACCTAGTCCACATACTAGTCCTAACTGTTAATGAAACAGACTAGGGCGAGAAGAAAGTTTCCTCGCAGGGGATGGTCCAAGACCTTAGAGCGAGTCGATAGCAACACTAATGGGCTTCATTCACCCAATGAGAGGTTCATACCTAGGATTTCTCGTGTAAACCATTGTGTCTACATACTAGTCCTAATTGTTAATGGAAGGCATACTAGGGCAAGAAGAAACTTACCTCACATGAGATTTTCAAAGACATTGGAGTAAGTCGATAAGAACACTAATGGGCTTCATTCAACCCAATGAGAGGTTGATACCTAAGGCTCCTCGTGTAAGTCATTGTGTCTACAAACTAGTCCTAACTGTTAATGGAAGGAAAACAAGGGCGAGAAGAAATTTACCTCACAGGGGATTGCCCAAGACCCTAAAGCGAGTTGGTAGGAACACTAATGGGCTTCTTTCAACCTAGGGAGAGGTTGCTACCTATGGTTTCTCGTGTAAGTCATTGTGTCCGGATTACTTGGACATGAGGTCAACGAATTTGGGGTCGACTACATCCCTCTGACTCCTTCGCCAACAAGGATAAGGAGGGTCAGGTGATAAAACTCTAGAAGGTCATGCCTATTTAAGGATAACTCCATAACTCAAGGAATGAAACAACATACACACATTGTTATTTTGCCCAAACCGCCCTAAATGAGCCCTCGGTACGAATTCCCTCTCATAGGCCAGTTTAATACTCATTCCCCCTTGTTAGCTTTCTTACTATCCGCCATTGTGCTATCTAGGGTTCCACGTCCGATCACCAATCCACCTACGTGGAGTCATGACCCAAGCATCGACGGTTGACTCACTCTATTGTTCAACCTGATTCGATAAGGTGAAACAATAATGATTTAAACAATTGAATCATATACCATTAGACTCATCGGTTCAATTTTTCAGTACAATTCTAAAAACCATGGAAAGTAAAAGATGAAAAAATAACTTTCCTTTCTAGTTAGTTACCATACTTCCATCCACCTTCTTATTTTACTCAACTTTCTAATTATATAAAACTAGTCACTAAATTTGTTCTCATGTTTACATTAAATCTCATTGTCATCTCACATAAGTTCTTCTTACAATCCTTATAAATAGCCATACAATCTAATCTCTATGCTCACCAACACCCAAGAGAGAGAGAGAAAACAAAGAGGAGAAAAAAAACAAAAAACATGGGGAGGAAGAAGGTGCAACATGAGCTTATTAGCAATGAAATAACTCGAAAAATAACCTTCAAGAAGAGAAAAATGGGATTGTTAAAAAAATTGGAGGAGATCACAACGCTCTGCGGAGTGATTGCTTGTGGAATCATCTTCCATAAATTCAATGGAGAGGGCAAAGAAGACCAGCCAGAGGTCTGGCCATCTATGGCTGAAGCAACCGATGTACTGAAGAAGTTCAAGGGTTTGTCTCAAAAGAAAAAAGAAAAACACATGCTCAGTCATGAAACTCTACTGGATAAAAGCTTGAGGAAGATGACTAAGAAGTTGAATGAAGAGATCAAGAAGAATAAAGAGATGGAGATGGAGTTACTTCTCATGGAGGATCTTCCACCAATTACCGAAGAAGATCTGAATGACGAAGCGTTCGAGAAATTGAATTTTAAGCGTGAGATTCTAAATGAGATGATTAACACCATTACAGAGTGCATTGAGAATTTTCAAAGTGGAAAGAAAAATATTTGATAGACTTGTTTCCATTTACTCTCATCTTTTTGTTTATGATGAGAGAGGTTGTAACATCCACCCATTAATTATTGAATAATGAATAAAATGATCATTTTAGTTGATTTTTAATGTGGTAATTTCAAAGACACACATAGGTTCAGAGCATTTTTCACGAGATAATACTCAGCCCAAGTGTTATATACTCTTAAGACATAATTGAAACGGTGAGTATAAAGAGCGAGAGAAGTAGTGGGTCAAGGTCAACTAGGATCCCAAAGGTCCACATTCAAACCAAAACGGGGCCTAAAGCCTATACAACATAAGATTACTAAATACTTTTTTTTAAGTGAGGTTACTAAATACAACACCCTATAATATCAATATCACCCTAGAGAGGTGAATATCTCAAAAGTAATGTTGATTTTGATTTTTCTTTCTAAATTATGCATTTTTCTCAAAATTGCCCTTCATTTCACTTGCTATCTATCTAGTTGTGGTTTCGTCTATTTTATTTTCATTTCTCCTCAATATCCCAACCAAACAAGCACAACTTACATTTCCTATTAACTATTAGTTTGTTAATTTAAATATCTAAATATCTCAGAGAACTAGCTATCGAGAATCTTATATCAAACAACCTCTTATTATTGATATCATCTTCTCCTTCATCATATTCAATATCAAACAACCTCTAGGTTGTTAGAATTTGCAGGAGACGAAACATCAAACACTACAAAAAAACAGCTATTTTGCGTCGGTCATACACGCGTTTTAGCGTCAGTTATGACCGACGCCAAAATAAATAGCGTCGGTCGGCTAGACCGACGCCAGATTCTGTGATGCCAAAATTAAAGCTTGGTGAAATGTGGAATGATCGATGATGTTAAACATCAAAGATATGCCTTCGGTCTGTTCGTCCACCCCACCCACCCCCTACTCTTCTTCTTAGTCTACGTGATTTTGGTTTTCTCTGTACATGAGGGAGCTCGAGAAAAAAATTATCCACTCCTAATGGAGAATAGCGACCATATCGAAGATGATATTGAATATGGACACTACTTACTTGTTCAGCCTCTTTGGCCATGGTGTCAAATTCATCACTAACCTCTTTTCACAATATTAATAAAATCCATCTCTTTACTTGCCCAGGTTGGTAAAAGCAAAAGTTAATCTATTTTCATTTTCCACCATTCCCACTGGAGTGAGCCAGAGAAAAATCTATCTATATATTAGGGATGCATATGATTAGTTTGAAATTAATCTCAACCTCTGGTTTCATTTTCTTTACTTCTCTCCATAAGAGAAGACAAAAGCAATTCTCTCAATCAGTTCAATTAAGAGGAAGGTTTTTATTAGCATGAAGTTGTTGAGTTGTCAGAGCATGAAAAGAAGAAGTTTGCAGATAACTTCATTAGAGTTTTCACCATTCAAAGTGATCTTAGCAGCACACAGAACCTGAGATGACCCAAACTCCAGCTTCTTTCCTACATCAATGTTCCATAACATAATCATAATTCGCTCGAAACAGAAACACGGACCTAGATAGTTTCCTAGGTAACAATGTACGCATCAGTCAAACAACATTTAAAGCTTATTTGTTTTTTCCTTCAAAGTTTTTCGTCTGATAATCAATCAATAAACACCATCCTCAAGAAACCAGTAGGTTGTCGAGATCAAAATTACTAACCGTTTACGTTTATGAGAGCAATATTGCTGGTGAGATGAATGCATTGTAGTATCCACATCCAATTGTCCTGCGCTTAAAATCAGACTGGCTGTGATCAAAAAATGATAGGCCAAATACTAAAGAACTAAGCTTAAAGAGCAGTACATCAGTTAATATACAAAGCGCTTACTTGTCACAGAAAACAGCATTGTAATCCATAAGCTTAAATAGCTAAGGCATGATCAGATGGCATCTTACAGCCGATCTGCAGATACGCGGATAGCAAAAGCACTTGTCTTTAAACTAACATATCCAAGCTAATATTTCACAAAGTAAGACTAAATTGAAAAGTCAGTTGGAAAATGAGTCAGTGGCATGATTTATCATTCAGGGTTATCAGAGAAGATTCACAACAAAGAGTTCAGCAAGTGATTAATTCAGATGTATGGAACTAACTTATCCAAGCTACATACAAACACAGTTAAGTTAGAAATAAGATGTTATGCAAGTAGTTTGTTGTAGAATGATTCTGATGAATAGTTGCAACATATATCAGTTAGGGTCATTCGAGAAGATTCATAACAATATGAGCAATCAGTGAAACCCAGTTGCAAGAGATAACAAATAAAATGATGATGCGTCCATATGGAATGCATAATCTACCGCTTACATAACTCATGATATATTCAATCGACTAAAATGACAGTGTATGACAATATCACAGTGAAACATAATATTTATGTGCATCATTGTTTGAAGTACTCAATGTCACCTTGTAAGTTGCATGTCTTTCAAATACAGACGGAGATTGTGGTCCAGAGACACGTGTACAGCAGATAGGAAAACTGTTAAATGTCGTCCTCTTTGTTTTATTCTTTTTTCCCAGTATATAAGTTGTAGAGTGTAAAGCTGTACGATGTAATTCTTTACTCTGAATTCAATACAATAGAAATCCCCAAAATCCTCTCCTTCTCTATCCATGTCATTGATTTTATAATTGGTCTGAACGAAGAACATCAAAATACTAAGAGTCAATTGCTTCTTATGGATCCGCCACCAAGTCTGAAGGTAGCGTCAAAGTTTGCTATGAAGCTGAGAGGCAGATTAAAGGCATCAATAAGGAAGTGAAGACAGTTGATACCGTAGCCCTTGCTGGAACTCAAACAAGGTACTAGAACCAAGACAGGGAGCACAAACCTAGCAGTTCCAATGAAGGAGGTCAAGCTTAGGGCCGAGGCCAAGGCCTTTTCTGCAGGTACTGTAAGAAGACCAACGATAATATTGAGGATTTTCTTAGACTTAAGCACAAAAGGAAGATGGAAAGGAGTGGTAACACTAGAGGCTACTACAGAGCTGCTAATAGTGCTCACTGCCCTGGCCAGCAATAGAATGAAGGCTTACCCAACCAGGACAACTCCTCAGATCACAGTGCAACACTGAGGTTGTCTTCTGAAGATTACAATCGCCTAATGGCTATTCTCCAGCAGAATTCCAGCACAGCTTCATCATCAGTCACCACACCTCAAGCCAACCTTACCAGGACTGCTTCCACATCAGTATACCCTAACTTTGCTGGTATAACCACTCTCTCTTCTCATAAGAATTCCTCCAATTTCATTATGCCTGATTCATAGATTATAGACATTGGTGCATCGGATCATATGTGTAACTCATTGATGCATTTCATTTCTTACAAACCTGTTAGAGATATCTTCATTACCTTACCTGATAATACTCGAGTTTCAGCAGCTCATATTGGTTTAGCAAGAACCTACAATGGATTATTGCTTTATGATGCTCTGCATGTTCCAACCTTCTCATTGAATCTTATATTTGTTAGTAAACTAACCAAAACCTTACCTATTTCCCTTCTTTTCAAATCAAATGGCTGCATCATTCAGGACCTAGCCACTCAGATGATGACTGGTTCTGCAAGAGAAGCTAGAGGTCTCTACCAACTCCAACCCCTCAAATCCACACAATCGTCCAAGCCATTTGTAGCAGCCTCTTTAAATTTCAAACCTAAGGACATTGACCTCTAGCATTGTTGCCTAGGTCATTTATCAAACAATAGGACTCAGCTTCTTTTGAAATAAACTCCGGATTTACTTGTAAGGCCAATGACTCACTGTGAGCATTGCCATTTTTCAAGACAGAAGAGATTACCTTTCTCTCTTAGTAATGATGTACGCACTAAACCTTTTGAGCTCATACACGCTGATATTTGGTGTCATTACATACTGTTTCTTATGATGGTTTTTCCTACTTCCAAACTGTGGTTGATGGTCATACTAGAGCAGTGTGGACTTTTCTCATCAGACATAAATCTGATACTAGACACACTTCAAAAATTTAGTCAAAAGGTTCACACTCAGTTTAATTGAAAGGTCAAAACCATAAGGAGTGACCAAGGTATGGAATTCCAAATGAAAGAATTTTATGCTCATCATGGTATTGAGCATCAAATGTCGTGTGTTGAACGACAGGAGCAGAATGGCCGTGTGGAGAGAAAGCATCAGGAAATTTTGAATGTCGTCAAAGCTCTTAGGTTTCAGGCTGGCTTACCTCTAAGATTCTGGAGCAACTGCATACTCCATGTTGTTCACCTCTTAACCGTCTTCCCACTCCACTTTTATGAAATCTTTCTGCGTGTCTTTGGATGTCTTTGCTATGCTTCTTCTCTAGATAGGAACAAGACTAAATTTGACTCACGAGCCAGACAAGGTATTTATCTTGGTACAGTTGCAGGAATCAAAGGTCATAAGATTTATGATCTTCACAATCACACCATATTTGTCTCTAGAGATGTTCTTTTTCATGAGAACATCTTCCCCTTTCTTGGTCCATCTCATGAGCATACTCCATCTATTCATGATCCATTTGCACCACAACTCCTCACACTCTTGCTCCATCACCAGAAACTCAAAGCCAACATCTGCCAAGTTGATGACACTCGATTTGACGTGATTATCAGCCTTATTTAAGCGACATTTCTTTGCGTAAGACATGGTTTTTAGGGTAGAATAACGGATATTCAATCGATTGCCCTATCTCATGCCATTTGTGTTACCTTGGCCCGTTTCGGGTCTATTTGATGGTTTTCTAGTGTTTTTACGTTAGCATAGGTTTTTGCCATCGAATAAAGTAACCAAGGACGTGTCTAAGGCATTGGAACATCGAGGAACTGAACCGGAATCGATCAAAGGAGCCAATTAAGTTCAAACCAAATTCCTGCTCGGTTTATACATATATTTTCGGCGAAACTACCCTTTGGTTTTCGCCGAAAATGGAAGAAGAAATCACTGGCCGATTGAGAGGAAGTCTTCGGCGAAAATACCCTTGAGAGTTCGCCGAAAACAAAAGGAAGAATCCACTGTCCCGAGTATGAAGAAGTTTTTGCCGAAATTCCTTTACTATTTTCGGCGAAAATCCCAGTTGAAATCAGAAAAATCTCGGGTTGATATAAATAGAGAACTCGGCGGCTAATATAAAAAATCACTTTTACAACTGGACACACACACAAACGACGACAGAGAGAGAGACAGGGCGAGTAGATAGAGTTCGAGGAGCAGGAACGGATCGTAACGCCATCCATCCATCTCGGAGAGCCAGTGGTAGGAGTTGAAAAATCCAGCAGATTTGAGCTGCTAGGAAGCATCGAAATTAGGTTTTGCAGTTCTTCTCTGTCTTCCTATCTGAGATGTATTTCTTGTCTGTCTTCGATTCTTCTGTATTGAATATGAGTAGATAAACTTGTGTAGCTTAGATTAGATGAACCCTAAGTGACCCAGGGCTTAAAGCGGTCACGGATCGGCGGTGATTAGATTCGAAATTCATTCAGTTTCATCTTTCATGTTTGGTTTGTTCTTCGTTTTCTGTGTTTCTTGTCTGGTTTGGCCATCTAGATTAGATTCTTGTTAAGCTAAGGATAGAAGCGAACGCTCGCCTTACTTTAAAACACCAAATCGAACAATCAACCTTATAATTGGAGCGTGCCTTTCGTAGGAACCGATTAGGGTTGATCCATTGCTAGAGTAACTCATTAATCACTAGAATTTGCACCAGTTAAGTTAAGTCGTTGTGAAAGGCGACCGTACCCGGGCGGCTAATTAATCGTGGTAGCTAGATCGGATAGAGCGAACGTTCGCCAGTCTTAAACCTAAGGGTCAGGAGTTATGATGGTGTCTATGAAATGAATGAACTAGAATCAAAAATCGCTGGTCTGTGACTGCTGTTGCCTTGGTGATCTAAGGGGAATTCGAAGTCTAAGCTTGTCTGTCATCTTTCTAGTCAATTAATCAATCTTCAGTCTTTCTTCGTTTTAGTTTTCAATTCTTCTTATTCTTGCGTCGTAGTATAGAAGTCGTGGAACTCACACCACGCACAACTTGTGGTTGACCTTGAATTAAAACTGCCAACACCTTTGAGTAAGGAAGTAGAGGAAACCCCTGGAATACGATCTGCTATAGCTTTTTCTTAGCATTAGTAGTTATTTGTTTGAACCCGAACAACGATCTTAGGTTCACCAAACTGGCGCCGTTGCCAGGGACTCTTCTACTTCGTTGAAAGAAGAGTTGGCATTTTTAATCTTCTACGTTTTCATCTTTCACTTTCCATTACACATCGATTCTACACCGGTTGTGTTTGTTTTTGTCTCGTGCAGATCATAGCAGGTACAGAAGCAGATCACATCCGTTCCATCTTCCTTTACCACAATGGTTACTCTTAAAAGTGTTGCGGACTATAGTAAGCCGCGTGCATCTAATCTTCGATCACCCATCACCATGCCCTCTAATGACAATGATCCTGACTATCAGATTCAGATCCCTCTCCTGGAGCTAATTTCTAGGGACATACAATTCGAGGGAAGACCAGAAGATAACCCTTACACACACATAACCACCTTTCTGGCTGTCTGCGACACCTCCAAGTCTGGGAATCTCAATAAGAATGTGTTATATCTCCGGGCTTTTCCATTTTCTCTCAGAGGTGCAGCTAAACAATGGCTTAGCAGCAAACCGCCAGGTCATTACACTGAATGGGAGGCATTAGCTCAAGATTTTGTTGAGGAATACTTTCCTCCTACAAGAACAACTGCTTATAAAGACCGCATTTCCAGATTCACTCAGAGAGAGGATGCGAGCCTGTATGACACTTGGAATGAATTCTAGTCTCTTCTCTTCGACTGCCCTCACCATGGGTATGAACAAAGGCAGCTGGCTGAATTCTTTACTCGCGGTATGCGCGAAGAATCGTCAAACTGGGTCAACACCCTAGCTGGCGGAGATTGCACCGCTCTCACTCCTCAGGATGCTCTTCTGCATTTTGCTGATTGTGCTTCAAAATCTAGAAACTGGGAGAGGCAAATAGAAGGAACCAAGAGTCAGAGCCAGAGTCAGATAAATGTTGCAGAGCAGATCAAGGCAGAAGTTTAGAAGCATCTGCAAGCAGCTGGTATCCCTCTCGACTCTCCGTCAGCTACCGTCTTTTCGGTTAACTGTGGATGGTGTGGATCATGTGCTCATAACGGCGGAAGTTGCCTCAATTTTGGTACAACAGAAGTCTGGTCTACAGAAGAGATCAACTTCATCGATCAGGGCTTAGCTAATAATCAGAAAGGCTATGCCGGTTACAGAAACTACATGCCACGGAAGCAGAGCAACCGGTTGGTGGATCCTTATTATAGACCTCCGGGATTCATTGGAGGACAACACCAGTTTCAGGCTAAGCCGTACTACAATAGAGATATGGACTATGAGAGGAAGTTTGATCAGATCATGAGCCGACTTAACGACCATGACATTCAGTTAAAAGCTCAAGCGGCACTAAATCAGGGACAAAGAGCTCAAAGTCAAGGAATAGAGGACGATGTAAACACCATGGCTAGACTTTTTACTAGCAATCCTCTCCTTAATCCAGAAGCATTTCAAGCAGATTCTGATACAAGGAGCGAACACGCTCAAGCTATTACCACTAGGAGCGGCAAGCAAACAACTGATCCAAAAGCTCCGGAACCTGACATGATACCAGATACTAGTGCTACCATGGATATGCCAGAAATAGAAGATATCACAGAAGAGGAAGAAGAAGCACCTGCTCCTCCTCCGCCACCCAGGGCAGCTCCTGAGCCTGTTCTGGCGCCATATGTACCTAGGATTCCTTTTCCAAAAGCTGCAAGGAGCAAAGCTAAGGATCACGACACTCAGTATAAGAAATGGTACAATGTTCTTAAGACTGCAGAAATCAAGATACTAGTGACAGACGTTGTCAAGATTATACCACCACTTGGGAAGTTCTTTAAAGATCTCGTGAAGAAAGTGAAGAGCAGCGAGGTGTACTCTATCACGCTCACTAATGAATGCGCGTCTATTCTAGGTGCGCCACCTCCCATTCGACAGCCGCCACCACCCCCAGCTAAGTGTCCTGATCCCGGTTCTTTTACATTACCGTGCATTATTAATGGCATTAAAATTGATCGCAGTCTGGTTGATTCTGGTGCTTCTATTAATGTTATGCCTGTCTATTTATATGAAAAGCTGAATCTAGGGCAATTAAAACCGATTACTCTGCATCTCGTCTTAGCCGATAGGTCTGTCAAATGACCTAGAGGTATAATAGAAGATGTAACTGTTTGTTGTGGTCCGTTTACTATACTGGCAGATTTTGTTGTTTTAGATACTCGTGAGTTAGACGGAACACTCATCCTAGGTCGACCCTTCTTAGCAACAGCTGGTGTGAATATAAATTGCAACCAAGGCTTATTAACTCTAAGCGTAGGTCAAGAGAGTGTTGAATTCTGCATTAAAGATAGCATGAGATATTCTGTTGCTCAAGATGATAAATGTTATGCTGTTGATCCCCTAGAGTCGGCCTCGGCCGACTCCTTTACTAATGCTTTATCTAGTGATCCGCTAGAGTTGTGTTTGATTTCAGGGATTGATAATGCGTTAGACGACCCAGAGCAGTGCTTATGGCAAGATGAGCTAGATGAACAAAAGGCGACATTCACACCCATCACTACGCCTACCCATATCGAGCCAGCATCGAGTCGGATTACTACTTCATATGAGAATCCGCCAGAACTCACTCTGAAGGAGCTGCCTGACCACTTAGAGTACGCATTTCTGGGAAATGACTGCCAGTTACCTGTCATCATCAATGCGAATCTATCTCCCGAGCAAAAAGAGCAACTGATCAGACTAGTCAAGAAGCATGTCCGAGCTATTGCCTGGCAGTTGGCAGACATCAGAGGCATCTCTTAAACCTTCTGCAAACATCGGATAGTTGTTGATGAAGAATTCAAACCAGTCAGACAACCCCAACGCCGACTTAACCCTCTGATGCAGGAAGTTGTAAAGAAAGAAGTGCTCAAGCTTCTAGATGCCGGTATCATCTATCCTATTGCCGACAGTCCTTGGGTCAGCCCGACTCAAGTCATCCCAAAGAAAGGAGGAATCACAGTCATCCCTAATCCAAAGGGTGAACTCATTCCCACCTGAACAGTTACAGGATGGAGAGTCTGCATCGATTATCGACAACTAAATGATGCCACCAAGAAGGATCACTTTCCACTGCCGTTCATCGATCAGATGCTTGAACGATTGGCTGGTCATGAATACTACTGCTTCTTAGACGGGATGTCCGGTTACTTTCAGATCCCCATCGAGCTTGCTGATCAAGAGAAGACGACCTTCACATGCCCGTTCGGTACGTTTGCTTATCGTCGTATTCCTTTTGGTCTATGTAATGCTCCCGCTACTTTTCAGAGATGCATGCTTGCAATATTTGGAGATCTGGTAGAGAATGTGGTAGAGGTGTTCATGGATGACTTCTCCGTCTATGGAGATTCATTTTCAAAGTGTTTGGCTAATCTGGATAAGGTGTTAGCTCGTTGTGAGGAGACCAACCTAGCTCTTAGCTGGGAGAAATGTCACTTCATG
Source organism: Linum lewisii (assembly GCA_034768395.1). NCBI lineage: Eukaryota > Viridiplantae > Streptophyta > Magnoliopsida > Malpighiales > Linaceae > Linum > Linum lewisii. The sequence continues at coordinate 55,812,332 of CM068298.1, read as the reverse complement.
GTTACAGAAGGTACTGTTCTTCGCCATAGAATATCTAAGACAGGTATAGAAGTCGATCGTGCTAAGCTTGAGACCATTGCCAGCCTACCACCGCCGACCTCAGTTAAGACAGTGCGAAGTTTTCTCGGTCATGCTGGATTCTACCGGAGATTCATCAGAGATTTCTCCAAGATTACTCTTCCAATGACGAAGCTGCTTGAGAAAGATGTTCCCTTTGTCTTTGATAAAGCTTGTCTTGAAGCTTTCGAGACCTTGAAGACTCAATTGACCACCGCACCGATTCTTACAGCACCAGATTGGAATCTTCCATTCGAGATCATGTGCGATGCTAGTGATTTCGCCGTTGGCGCGGTTCTTGGTCAGAGAAAGGAGAAGCGATTTCATCCTATCTACTTTGTGAGCAAGACGCTCAATGATGCTCAGAGAAACTACACTACTACAGAGAAAGAGCTTCTGGCTATCGTTTTCTCCTTTGATAAGTTTAGACAGTATCTGGTTCTTTCACATACCATTGTCTACACAGATCATGCTGCTCTGCGCCATTTATTAGCCAAGCAAGACTTGAAGCCGCGTCTCATCCGATGGATCCTTCTACTCCAAGAATTCGACATTGAAATTAAGGATAAGAAGGGAGCAGAGAACTTAGCAGCAGATCATCTTTCTCGCCTCGAGGAATCACAAACAGGTAAGTCTACTACCCCTATCAATGATTCTTTCCCTGACGAGCTGTTGCGTGTTGAAACGTATGAACAGGTTAACAGCATAGCTATCGAGCCCTGGGCAATTCCTCACGCTCAAGATCTGAGTAATGCCGCCGATTCAGATGAGCCTTGGTATGCAACTCTAGCTAACTATCTCTCACACGGCATTGTACCTCCCGAACTGGATTTCAATGCACGCAAAAAGCTTTTTAAAGAAGCCAAGTCATACTTCTGGGATGAGCCTTTCTTATACCGCATCAGTCTTGACGGGATGATCCGGAGATGTGTCTCTTACACTGAAGCTGCGGACATCATGCGTAAGTGCCATGAAGGACAGTTCGGAGGACACTTTGGAGGAAACCGCACGACGAGAAAGGTACTCGAAACAGGTTTTTATTGGCCTTCAATTTTTAGTGACTGCGACGTCTTTGCTAGACGTTGTGATGCATGCCAGCGATCAGGTAACATCTCAAACCGTAATGAGATGCCCCAAATTGTTTCTTTAACTGTTGAAATTTTTGATGTTTGGGGGATTGATTTTATGGGTCCGTTCACACCCTCCAACGGAAACAAGTACATTCTTGTAGCCGTTGATTACGTTTCTAAGTGGGCTGAGGCTGAAGCTTTACCCACTAATGATTCTAGAGTGGTGGGTCGGTTCCTTACCTGTCTTTTCACGCGTTTTGGTTCACCGCGCTTCATCATAAGCGATAGGGGTACCCACTTCCACGGACAATTCGACCGGGTGTGCAAACGCTTTGGCGTCACCCACCGAATGTCCACGGCTTATCATCCTCAAGCGAATGGTCAAGCGAAAGTGACGAACCGTGAGCTCAAGCGGATTCTTGATAGGACAGTTGGCCGGTCTCGCAAAGACTGGTCATCTAAGCTTAATGATGCCTTATGGGCATATCGAACTGCCTACAAGACTCCTATCGGTACCTCACCGTATCAGCTGGTCTATGGCAAGTCATGTCATTTACCAGTTCAGCTTGAGCACAAGGCATTCTGGGCTAACAAAGAGTTGAATATGAGCTATGCAGTAGCAGGTAATAACCGCCATGACCAGATCGCTGAGCTTGAGGAGCACCGTCTCCACGCCTATGAGAGCACAAAGCTATACAAAGAACGCACCAAGAAAATTCATGACTCTCAGTTGAAGACGATCAAGCAGTTCTACCCTGGAGAGGAAGTGCTCTTATATAATTCTCGATTAAAGCTCTTTCCGGGTAAGTTGAAATCTCGATGGTCTGGCCCTTATACCGTGGTCCGACAGACACCCTTAGGCAGCGTCTACATTAAATTGCACGATCAAGAGCCGTTTGTGGTCAACGGGCATAGGCTTAAGAAGTATCTGCAAGGGTTAGCCGTATCCTCCATAGACGTGCACTACCTCGTTTTGGAATCCTGACACGAATCCAGGTATCGTCTGGCTCACGGACGTTAAACAAGAGCGCTTCGTGGGAGGCAACCCACGGCTGGAGTCAGTTATTTTTCATTTTGAGTCATTTTGTTTTGAAACCTCTGTGTTGAAAAATATATATATATATATATATACCGTCGTCTTCAAATAAGGTTTCGGCAAAAATGTGTCAGTATTTTCGCCGAAAACGTTTGTTCAAACTCGACCTGATCCTCCTGTTCAGCATTTTCGGACCGAAAACCACCAAGCCCTTCGCCGAAAAATTTTGCTTCCATTTTCACTACAATTTTTGCCGAAAATCTTCCATTCATCTTCGCCGAAAATTCTGGTTCAAATACCCCAGTTCCACCTGTCTAAAAATTTCGCCGAAAATCCCCCTTCATTTTCGCCGAAAATCCTGTGTTTTCCTTTGACTATATAAGCGGTCCCACCCCTCTTCTTTTCGGCCCCTTCACATCCGAAAACTTCCACTTTCTCCCTCTCCTGTTTTGAGACCACCGCTCGCCGCCGCCAGCCCGCCGACTGCCTCGTCGCCGCCGCCCCACTGAACAGTAACCGCCGACGCCGACAGTCACCAACCTCCGTCCCTAGCCCCTGTTCCAAACCCTAGAACCAGCATTTTCAGCTCCGGTTCCGGCCGACCTAGTTTTCAAGTTTTTCCCCATTTTCGTGGATTTCCAATCGTTTTCTCGAATCATGTCTTCACGGGCTCCCAAGCGTTTTAAGACTACCAGTGCAGATAGAGCACAGCGATCCTCAGCTCGCCAGAGCAAGAAATCACCTTCTCGACGGCCTGCACCAGCTGCACAGAAATCGACGGCTGTGGCCATCATTCCCGAGGATGCGCCTACCCCTGCGACTCCCATTTCCTCTATTCCTACACCTGCCAATGGGGCTGTGCATCCTTTCATCGCCGCCCTGGAGCCGCACCAGCTCGAGGTCTTTCAGAAGATCAAAGACATCCCTCCAGCTACGGTGGCAGTTCTGTCTCTTGACAGTCTCAAAGCGCACAATCCGGCTTGGCACTCGACAATTGACACCGCTCTTCATAAAGCTGGATTGCGTGTGCTGACCACTCATGGATCCCCGTACCCGCTTGTCGCCCTCCAGGAGTTCTGGAGTTCATTTCGGCGCCTCACCCCGAAGCCCTTTCGTGAGCAGAAATTTGTTTCCTTTCGCCTCGGTGGTGTTCTTCATGAGAAGTCCCTCCGCGAGTTCGGCCACTTGCTGGATCCGCACGTCAATTTCGATACTGCATTAGCTGGCTTTGAGGACACATACTCCATCACCAGTGCTCCTTACCCGGATGTGTGGAAATGGGCCTGCTGCGAGGATGAGAGCTCACCTATCGTCCACCCCACGGTCGGTGACATCTTTCACCCTGTTCTTAAATTCTTGCATTATGTTTGGGTGCAGTCTCTGTGTTTTTGCAGCAAGACGAGCCGCCACCACGTTTCTTTGGAAGAGCTCGTATTGTTCCGTGCTTTAGAGGAAGATGCCAACCTGCATCCCGGCTGGTGGCTTGCACGATTCTTTCACAAGCGCACTACCGCCAAGAAGCTTCCTACTAAGCTTCCAGGAGGCCCTTTCATTTCAATTCTGATCGACAACCTCCAGCTCGGTGACAAATGGGGCCCCAATATTCCTCGTATCCCGATTAAGCATATAGGCGCTGAACTTGCCATAGCACGGCGCATCGACCTTTCAGAGACTATTGAGCATTGCACATCGCTCCCTCATCGCACGAACCAGCCAGTTGACCGCCCACCATCGCGAGCGCAAATCACCGTAGAGATGGCTGAAAGGTTGGCGCGTATTGAGAAGTGGCAGCTAGACTACTCGGCTGGTTCGTTGCAATGGCAGAAGGACCGAGTAGCACATGAGGAGACTTAGAACGAGCGTTGGTCCACTCTACAGCAATTCATGGCCGACCTGTTAGCTAGACACAAGGACGAGCTCGCATGGCGACAGCAGATGGAGCAGCGGTTCGCCATTTCCTCCATTCCCACAGCACCTCCACCTCCTCCTGCGGAATAGTGATCAGGTTGTTTCTATCTTTTTCCTTTCTTTTCTTTCTTCTTTTCGGGTCTCGACCCACTTTTATTCTGTGTGGATCCGGGATACTTGTCCCGGTGTCCTTTTGATCTTTTTATTGTTTGTGTTTTGTAGGATTTTGAGTAGCTCTGCTCTGCTCCGGACTCTCCGTGTTCATCCACTACACCGACCATCACCTTCCAGGTTCTTCGTATATCTCTACTCTAGTTAGTCCTGTGAGGACACAGAACAGTTCAAGTGTGGGGTAGGGTGTTTGATAACCATGCATGATTGTGGCTTGCCTATATCTTTGTATGTGCCTCATGATTCCTGTCCAGTTATCTAGCATAGAATTGCTCAATTCTTGACTTTTGATGTTAAATTGACTTCAATTTTGAACAATGACGTCTAGACTGTTTCACTTAGAACCTATAACCAACGTGTCAGAACTGATATTAAATGAGTCTAGGTCAGAACAGATCATAAATCACTTCTGTAGTTGGAACTGGAATTAATTGAATCAATCAACTTGTTAACAACAAAGCTCGATAACATCGTTCTAAGATGATAAATGCTAGCTTCTTCCATGTTTTGACTCCATATTTGATCACCTGTGATTGTGGCTTGAGATTAGACGGAAATCCAATTCGAAATCTTGTGTAAAAAAAAAAAATATAACTAGCTAGGATTAAGTGGCTAAATGGTGAAATCAAGTGATTGAGTGAATCAAATCAATGCTAAGTTCTTTAAAGTGCTGAAAATAAAGCTAGGCAAGCCCGACACCTAAGTGAAGTGTTCGGGTTGAGCACTAGCAAAAGGCACGAATACTGTGAGCTAGGCAGGTCCAACACCTAAGTGAAGTGTTTGGTATCGAGCACTAGTATGCAGTAAATAAATTAAAGAAAGTTTGAATCTTGAAAGAAATTGTTGTTTAAATCGGTCCTAGCTAGAACGTGTAACGTACAGATCTAGAAGCGGATGAAGTCAAGTCGATAGCCACGTCATTTTTCCTGCCTCCGCGTCCACATCATGGCTAGAGCTTAAAGTCGTTTTGATTAGAATTGGTGTTATCGTAGTCGGTTAATCATGATTAATTGTTTTGCTGAGAAACAATCTTTGTTAAAAACACTACTAGAAGTGTGCAGAAATCAGTATGATCGGAAACTTGTTTGGTTGATATTCTTGCATGTGTAGGTCACTCTTTCTACGTGGAGCAGTCTAAACCAAATTGTTAGAATTGAATATCAGTTTAATCTCGTGTCATTTATGAATTTGAGCGTGTTTCTATTCAGTTTGCTTGAGGACAAGCAAAAGCTTAAGTGTGGGGTATTTGATGACACTCGATTTGACGTGACTATCAGCCTCATTTAAGCGACATTTCTTTGCGTAAGACATGGTTTTTAGGGTAGAATAACGGATATTCAATCGATTGCCCTATCTCATGCCATTTGTGTTACCTTGGCCCGTTTCGGGTCTATTTGATGGTTTTCTAGTGTTTTTACGTTAGCACAGGTTTTTGCCATCGAATAAAGTAACCAAGGACGTGTCTAAGGCATTGGAACATCGAGGAACTGAACCGGAATCGATCAAAGGAGCCAATTAAGTTCAAACCAAATTCCTGCTCGGTTTATACATATATTTTCGGCGAAACTACCCTTTGGTTTTCGCCGAAAATGGAAGAAGAAATCACTGGCCGATTGAGAGGAAGTCTTCGGCGAAAATACCCTTGAGAGTTCGCCGAAAACAAAAGGAAGAATCCACTGTCCCGAGTATGAAGAAGTTTTCGCCGAAATTCCTTTACTATTTTTGGCGAAAATCCCAGTTGAAATCAGAAAAATCTCGGGTTGATATAAATAGAGAACTCGGCGGCTAATATAAAAAATCACTTTTACAACTGGACACACACACAAACGACGACAGAGAGAAAGACAGGGCGAGTAGATAGTGTTCGAGGAGCAGGAACGGATCGTAACGCCATCCATCCATCTCGGAGAGCCAGTGGTAGGAGTTGAAAAATCCAGCAGATTTGAGCTGCTAGGAAGCATCGAAATTAGGTTTTGCAGTTCTTCTCTGTCTTCCTATCTGAGATGTATTTCTTGTCTGTCTTCGATTCTTCTGTATTGAATATGAGTAGATAAACTCGTGTAGCTTAGATTAGATGAACCCTAAGTGACCCAGGGCTTAAAGCGGTCACGGATCGGCGGTGATTAGATTCGAAATTCATTCAGTTTCATCTTTCATGTTTGGTTTGTTCTTCGTTTTCTATGTTTCTTGTCTGGTTTGGCCATCTAGATTAGATTCTTGTTAAGCTAAGGATAGAAGCAAACGCTCGCCTTACTTTAAAACACCAAATCGAACAATCAACCTTATAATTGGAGCGTGCCTTTCGTAGGAACCGATTAGGGTTGATCCATTGCTAGAGTAACTCATTAATCACTAGAATTTGCACCAGTTAAGTTAAGTCGTTGCGAGAGGCGACCGTACCCGGCGGCTAATTAATCGTGGTAGCTAGATCGGATAGAGCGAACGTTCGCCAGTCTTAAACCTAAGGGTCAGGAGTTATGATGGTGTCTATGAAATGAATGAACTAGAATCAAAAATCGCTGGTCTGTGACTGCTGTTGCCTTAGTGATCTAAGGGGAATTCGAAGTCTAAGCTTGTCTGTCATCTTTCTAGTCAATTAATCAATCTTCAGTCTTTCTTCGTTTTAGTTTTCAATTCTTCTTATTCTTGCGTCGTAGTATAGAAGTCGTGGAACTCACACCACCACCAACTTGTGGTTGACCTTGAATTAAAACTGCCAACACCTTTGAGTAAGGAAGTAGAGGAAACCCCTGGAATACGATCTGCTATAGCTTTTTCTTAGCATTAGTAGTTATTTGTTTGAACCCGAACAACGATCTTAGGTTCACCACAAGTCCATCACCACCCTCAACAACTAACCTAGACATCCAACAACCAACTCAACCGGGATCTACTACCATTAGGACACCCCTTAGTGTCCTCATATTAGGACACCTTTTAGAACCATAGGATTAAGAAACAGATCCAATGGACCAGATTAAAATGGACAAAATTGTCATTTGGTACCAATATATATAGTAAATAATATTAGGGTTTTACCACAAACCCTAAAAATACAATCGGCCAAAAACAAATTGTGCTCTCAACTTGCGGAACCCAACCGCCGCCATTGCCGCCGTCACACGCCTAGCCGCCGCCATCGCCCCGCCGTCACAGTCCTAGCTGCCGCCATTGCCTCGCCAGCCTCGCCCCGCCGCCACACCATCCTCGCCGCTAGCCTCGTCAAACCAGATCTACCGCATCAGATCTCACCAGCCTCTTCGCCGCCTCACCGCATTAGATCTACCGCCGCATCTCGGGGGAGTGGCGGCGGCAGTGAAGGAAGGGAGAGCGGAACCAAGGCGCAGCCACCGGCGGCGGCTGGTTTAGAAGTCGGGGCGGCGGCGTTGTTTCCACGAGTTCCAAGAGAGTGGGAGCGGCGGCGACGGTGGTCGGACGTTCCGCCGACGATGAACACTTCATTGGAGAAGACGAGAAACCTGGTTGAAGTTTCTTGAAAGTTCAGTGACTGTTCTGTCATTTTTAGAAAGATAAGTCACCCAACTGTGATTTCAGTAAATCTGTGGTGTGTTTGGGAGTTTGGCTTTTAAGGGTTCGTTTGGCAGGTCAGTGAGGAACCTTCGATTGATGATTCAGAGTTTCGGCCATAACTCCCTCGTTAGAGCTCTGATCGATGAACCGTCAGGACCGATGAAATCATGACGACGAGACGGATGTTTCTAGGCATTCAAAGTTGTTTTTGTCGATTTCCAGAAACAAAACCTCACTTGGACAAATTTAATGGATCGTTCTGTTAGTTTCAGAAGTTAAGTGACACTTGGGTTGGTTCTGTAACTTAAGTGGTGGTTCTGTAATTCCTATGAAAAATGCTTAATTTCTTCGGTTTTCTTTGGAGTTCTTGTTTGAATTGAAATGAAATCGGTATGGTTGTTATTTGATATTATGGAACAGATATTGTTCTGTATAGTTACTTATGGAACATATATTATTTCGTATTTGATATTATGGAACAGATATTGTTCCGTAGAGTTACTTATGGAACATATATTATTTCATATATTTTGTTCCATTATCAAAATTTATTTTCAACATGTTCCATTACTTTTGAAATGAATCACTGTTTCGAAACCATAAAAGAGGAACTGATTCGAAACAATTTCCACAAAAAAGTGTTAGAAAACTAATCTCAAATAAAAACCATCGGAGATACACAACAAAAACGGTCGAGCATAAAGAAGAAGATGAAGAAGTAAATAAAAAAAGGATAATTAATTTAATCATAAATTAAATGGAGCAAAAAAAAGCAGAAAAGGAATAAAAAATTAGCAATGTAACTGCAAATCCGAAAATTAATAAACAATAATTAAAATCTGTAATAAATAAAACATTGAAATTACCCTTATGTCCAATTAATATTGGCCTTCAGATCTGTAAGATTAAATCCTACAGTTCTAAGAGGTGTCCTCATATGAGGACACTTTGGGGTGTCCTAATGGTAGGATTTCCCAACTCAACCACAAACTCGAAGGTCACACAGAATATCCAAAACACCAGCCTATCTGTTTGATTATATGGTTGGCCATGCCAGGTCACCATATCCCATAACTTCCTACACCAACTATGACCAACTCACCCCTAAATACAAACACCTAGCCATGACCATAACCAACCTAACTGAACCAAGAACTTTTGATGAAGCTGTAAAGGATGAAATTGGAGAAATGCTATGAAGCCTGAGTTGCAGGCTCTAGAGGATAACCATACGTGGGACATTGTGTCATGTCTGGAAGGCCAGTTGGCTGCAAATGGGTATTCAAAATCAAATTGCATTCAGATGGCAGAATAGAAAGATATAAGGCAAGATTGGTGGCAAAGGGATACACTCAAATTTATGGAGTGGACTTCCTTGACACTTTCTCACCTGTTGTGAAAATGAACACAATCAAGTTCTTGTTAGCATTGCAACTGTTAAGCAGTTGCACTTGGAGCAGATGGACATTAGTAATGCCTTCCTACATAGAGACTTAGATGAAGAGGTATACATGGATTACCTCAAGATACATGGCAATCATATGCAGAATCAAGTCTGCAAACTAAAGAAGTCTTTGTATGGCTTAAAGCAAGCCAGCAGATAGTGGTTTGCCAAGCTCACTGAAGCCTTGGTGAAATATGGCTTCACGTCTGACAACACCCTCTTTAATAAATCTAGTGCAAAAGAAAAGTTAGTTATGCTGGTATACGTTGATGATCTTATTATCTCAGGAGACAATATGGAACTTATCAATGATGTCAAGCTCTTCTTGGGAAAGGAGTTCAAAGTTAGAGATCTGGGACAGTTAAAATACTTCCTAGTTTGGAAATTGCAAGGAGTGCAGCAGGTATTTCCGTTTGTCAAAGGAAATATTGTCTGGAGTTCCTGAAAGATACAGATTTCTTAGACAGCAAACCAGCAAATAGGGGTGGCAATTTTATCCAAATCGTGGATATCCATCCAATCCATCCGAGCCGGTCCCATGTAAATGGATATCCAATTTCAATGGATGGATCAACATCCAAATCCATTTAAATGGATCAAATTAGGATTTGGACTTATTTGGATGGATTTTATCCAATTATCCAATTAACTAATAAGTCATTTTATTGATGCGGAAATTCAAATTTTTTCATGAGCAAGGTTTGATCTCCGTCACTATTGGACCTCCGTCCAATCACACTATCACAGTTATTATAGGATTCCGTCCATGCCGCTGGATTTCTATCAATGTCGTCGGATTTTCATTGACATCGTTGGAATTCTGTCGCCATCATCAAAAATTTGTTGTTGGTTTTCCATTGACATCGGCGAACTTCCATCGCCGAATTTTCAACACCACCACAACTTTTGTCGCCGGATTTTTGTCATCGGACTTCCCGTAGATGTCACCAAACTTCCTTTGCCGGATTTGCGTCACCATCGCCAAACTTTCACCGCTGGATTTTCTTCATCGGACTGCCGCATATGTCGCCGAACTTCCATTGATGAATTTTCATCGATGTTGGTGGAATTCCGCCGCCAGATTTCTATCGACGTCGCCAAAATTTCTCCGTCGCCGGATTATCGTCACCACCGCCAAACTTTTGTCGCCAGATTTCTATTGCCATTATTTCACAAATGTCGCCGAACTTCCACCACCAAAATCCTAATCAACGTCACCTGACTTCTGTCATCGGATTTCCATCAACACCGCCAAACTTTTGCCGCGGGATTTTTGTGGTCGGACTTCCGCAGATGTTGTCGAACTTCCGCCGCTGAATTTTCATGAATGTATTGTCGCCAGAATTCCGCCCCATATTTCCATCGATGTCGCCAGACTTTCTCCGCCGCCATATTTCTGTCACCATCGCCAAACTTTCACCGCCAAATTTCCATCGTCAGACTTTCGCAAATGTCGTCAAATTTCCGCCGCCAAATTTCTGTCGATGTCACCGAACTTTCTCTGTTGGAATTTCGTCACCACCGCTAAACTTTCGATGCATATTTTTGTCATTGGACTTCCGCAGATTACGCCAAAATTTTGCCAGCAAATTTTCATCAATGTCGCCAGAATTCCGCCGCAAAATTTCCATTCATGTCGCTGGAATTTCTACCCCTCCAAATTTTCGTCAAATGTCGCCGAACTTTCACCGCCAAATTTTTATCGATGTCGCCGTACTTTCGCCGTCAAATTTCCATCTACGTTGCCGGACTTTCTCCGCCGCCAGATTTTTATCGTCGAACTTTGTAGATGTCACTGAATTTCCATTGATGTCACCGAAATTTCTTCGCCGACAAATTTCCCTCAATGTTGACAAAAATTTAGCGATAGAATTTACCCTAATTGTTGGAATTCAAGAGCAAAATTTTGGCGGCTGAATCTCAAATTTTAAAAGGAATTTGATGGCATAATCCTAACAATTGGATTATACCATTATAATTTATGACAACATATTTTTTATTGAAACTTTACCGTCAAAAAGTTGGTTGGTGAAAATCTAACAAAAAAATGTGATTTTGATTAGAGTCACTAAAATTTTTTTTTTTTTTTTGGATGAAGTAAAATTGTTGTTCATCAGGATTCATGTTGATTTGAAATTATTAATCATGATGATTTGTTGGGTTTTTCTATTATAGTGTAAATGGATTACCCAAATCCGATCCAAATCCAACTTTAATTAAATTCAAAATCCGTATCTGATCTGACCCGATCCAAATAAAATCTGATCCATTTACATATGGATCAAGTTGGATATATTCAAAATAATCCGTGGATGGGTAATCGCCACCCTTACCAGCAAAAATGCCCGTGGATATGAAGACTAGATTATCTAGAAATGATGGAGAAGCACTACAAGAAATCACTGGATCTTGAAAGCTCATTGGTCAACAGAACTACCTCGTGACCACCAGACCTGACAAAGCCTACTCTATGCAGCAGCTATGCCAATTCCAAGCGGAACTGCACAGCAGTCACTTGCAAGCTGCTCACAGGATCATCAGGTACATTAAAGGTTCACCAGGCCAAGGTTTATTTTTCAGCGCATTGAATCAATTGATAATGTTTATAAAAAAAAAGAATCAATTGATAATAAAGGAGTATTGTGATGCTGATTGGGGAGCTTGCCCGGATACTAGAAAGTCAATTACGATATATTGCACTTTCCTTGGTGAATCCCTTATCACCTGGAAGGCAAAGAAGCAGAGTATTGTATTCAGATCATCTTTAGAAGCTGAATACAGAGCCATGTCACAACTGTCATATAAGGTACAATGGCTGAAGCAGTTACTCAGTGACATGTTTGTGACTCATGAGGCTTTCATAAGTGTATATTGTGACAACAAATCATCCATTCACATGGTAGAGAACCATGTGTTCCACGAGCGCACAAAACATATCGAAATTAACTACCATGTGATCAGGGAACAAGTGAAGAATGGGCTTATTGTTCTGAATTATGTCTGTACAGACAAAAATCTTGCAGATATCTTCACTAAGGGTTTAAGTGCTCATCCATTCAATTGGATACTATTCAAGTTGGGAGTACATAACATATACTCGCCAGCTTGTGGGGGAGTGTTAACGGATCACGATCAAAGAAATGCAGGCTTGAAGTGTAACAATGGCGAAGAGCTGCATCACAAGAATATAGAAGAAAATGGAAAAAGAAAGTGCCCTCTGCGGATCGAAGATAGGGATGCCGTGACTTGAGGGTGCGGCGTTTGGTCACTACAGACAAAGATTGTGGTCTACAGACACGTGTACAGTAGATAGGAAAACTGTTAGACGTCGTCCTCTCTGTTTTATTCTTTTTCCCAGTATATAAGTTGTAGAGTGGTAAAGTTGGACAGTGTAATTCTTTACTCTGAATTCAATACAATAGAAATCCCTAAAATCCTCTCCTTCTCTATCTCGTTTATAATAGGGGATCTTATCTTACCTTTTTCCACACTGATCAAGTTCTCAGCTGCAATTTCATAGCCCCACATCTTGCGGCACAAACTAAATAACTTATAATCAGGACCATTCTTCAAAACTTCACCTCCTTTCTCTTGAACGGTTGTGAGATATTTCTCCCTGAGCCTGGGCGTCTTTTTTCTTAGTGAGTCATTTGAAAATGCCATGATGTTGGATTGTTTCATGTAACGGATAAAAGAGCCCATGTCGAACAAGTCATTTTGCTCTTTGTACATAATTGCTCTATTGAGGAGGGAAAGCTCGTCTCCCTGCTCTAGAGATTCCTTGAATTAGCCGATTTCTTCTTTTTTGCAGAGGTCGTCTGCTGCATGGATTCTGACTCTGCAGGTCCAGCTCTAATGGAGGAGTTGCTCGGAGCTGATTTGACTGGTGGTGGTCTTCTACGGGTCAGTGTTCATCGGCGGCGGAAGGGATATTGAAATTCTTCTTGGCCATTGTTGTGGGTTGAAGTTATTGAGACGAAGAAGAGAAGAGTGTGATTTTTTTTCCTGAGATACAATTTCGTTACTTTGATTTTCTTTCACTAACTGAGAATTAAATAAAACTGTTGGGTGCATACATTCTCCTTCCTCTTATTATTATTTAATCAAGTTTGACACACAAAACTAAACAACATAAATGCCCGGCTTGTGGTAGGGTGCTGAAACTTCAGCATTGTAATATTTTCCTAAATGCCCTTAATCATCCACCTTCGGTCGTGTTCATTAATCATTATTGTTATGTTATTGTTATTATATGTAGTATTTTCAAAATCGGACCGGTAGGTTAAATCGATGAGTCTAATGATATGTGGTTCAACCGGTAATTAAATCGTTATTACTTATTATATAGATTTTGTATTGTTCCATTTTTACGAGTGGTTCAAGGTTCAACTAATCTGATTGGTCGTATCGTCATTCAAGGCTCATTAAAATGGACGAAAAAATTAACGGAAGGGCACATTTGGTAAAAGTGTTTAATCAGAGGAGTTTAATTTGGTTGAAAAATAGTAGAGGAGTATGTTTGATAACTTGGCATAGCTAGGAGGGCAAAACGTGTATTAACCTTATTTATCTTCATGAGATTTTGTTTAGTTGAAATTGGTTTAACTTAATTCATTGGTCAAGCTAGGTCATGTTGTATAAAATTATGATTTCTATTTGGATTATTTAGAAAAACTATATTCCAATTTTGATTAGTGTAGTCAAAATCGAACCGGTCGGTCGAACTGATAGAACCGGTGACCAGCCTACAAGCTGGTCCGGTCCAAGGGAAAATGTGGAATGGGAAGATTAGATGATTTTTCTGGGTCGACCCTATAAAATCGATAAAATAGTTCGACCAATAAGGTGGGTAACTGGGTACAAAAGATAGTATTACTAATAGCCTTTATTAATTATAAAAAAATCAAATGAACAGCCTCTCAAAACCTTACAATGAATAGTCTCGAAAAACTGTAAGAATTATAAATGTGAAACAAACTATTGACTTTTAATTTTCGTGAGACCCCTTTCGTTTCCCACCATTCTCTCTTCCATTTCCAGACATATCACAGTGTCTACTGGAGATGAATATAATGGCATAACTATCTATGCTTCAACTCTTAACTCAAAATATCTGAGTATTCCTCAATGCAACTTCATCCATTGTGATATAAGGAAACAATTACATCAATTGTTCTAACTTCTAATCACGTAAGCATCGGTATGAATAGCTTTCATTTAATAGCTTATTTATGATGCTATTCCACTAGGTCAAAAGTGTTCGGCCAAAGGATGGTGACATAATGCCAATTATGTCAGATCAACATAATTAACCACAACCACAGGATTTGGGTATATATCTTGGCCGGATTAATTTATGGAATGAATGGAATTAATTGCATTTATTAGATTTGATTTATTAGGGGCGGCATTTATATTAGGATATTATACTTATTCTTTCCAATCAATCATTTATATCAGTTACCAAATTATGACTAATATTATTCTGAGTCAAATCCGAGATAAAACCTCTTTCTTACTTCCTATTTTTTTCATTATTCAGTCCATATTCGCATTTTCCTAGCCTACGACTGTTTGCTTGTCTCATGGAGTCTCATGTTGTAATCGATGAAGCCAACCAGCAGCCTAGGAGCGGAGGTTTTGATCTTAATCTCATACTCGATGATCCAATCGACGAAAATCATTCAGAAACGACTGAGAATACTGTACCATCGTCAGACAATCTCGAAATTTTGCAAGGACACGGTATGTAGCTAATACTATTATTTCTAAACTTTCATTTTTACTTACTCAGTATCAACTCGATTTTCAATACGATAATAAATGATTTATTTTTTATGTTTTGTGTTCATAATCATCTTCAGTTGATATTTCGTTCATTGTTCCTTTTTAGTTTCAAATAACTGATAATGTTATATATCTAATAATAGTATTTTATCAATTCTGATGTTCATCAGGCTAATTCACCGGTTCAGCCCTGTCTACAGGTCGTTTTGGGCCAACAGGTTTTCTCTGCTTCGGCTTTTTGGATACAGCCAACTTAATCCTTTTGCCCCTTTTCTCAATTGGAGTTTTAGTCATCTTGTTATCTGCATTTGACAAAGGCATTTCAATAACAACAAACACCACAATCAAGGACGTCAGCCGTAAAAAAACAAATCAAACCATACAATGTAATAATAGCAGTACATAACTAGTATAACTGTGAATAATAGTATTCCAACAATAATATTATTTGATCAACCAAACTACAAATCAACCAACTCAGTATAACTAAAGCAATAACAATAATACTACAATACTATTATTGCTATCTTATTGTTAGCAGATAGAAACACATCATTACAATCAATCACACTAGCAGCAACTTTCATGAACAAATAGTAAGCATAACATACTATTATTAGCAGCAACAAATCGCACACAAAAACCAGCATTGCAGGAACCATGTATAACACCATTTTCACTCACATGCCACTAAATATCGAAACGTTTCCCAATCAACCACACATAAACATAAAACCACGATGCATGCTGGTTAAAAACCTAATTCCCCAACTTAATCGTAACCACAATGCTGATTCAAGACAATTAGAACGCAAATCAAACGAAACAACCACGAATCATGTGGGATACTAGTATTAACCTAATAATAGTATCAAAACCTTTCCCAATCAACCACACAAAACATAAAAATAGAGAACAATGCTGGTTACAAAACCTAATTCCAACACACAATCGAAACAAAAACTCGGTCTAATTGCACATGCAGAGCTAGAAATTTGAACCTGGGTATGGGTTCTTCGAGATTCACGAGCCGACGGCGGATGTACCTAACAAAGGAAACAAAT
This sequence comes from Linum lewisii, assembly GCA_034768395.1. Lineage (NCBI taxonomy): Eukaryota > Viridiplantae > Streptophyta > Magnoliopsida > Malpighiales > Linaceae > Linum > Linum lewisii. The sequence goes on along the minus strand of CM068298.1, from coordinate 55,796,264 downwards.
CAAAAATCGAATGGAGTAGTGATGAAACGCCAGTGGGGATGGAATTCGGTAGTGCTTACCTGAATGAATGGATTCAATTGGCGGATTCGTCGATGGAGAATACTCCTTCAATCGGCGACTAACAGCAGAAAACGAATTGACGGAAGAGAAGAATCGGGAGAGAAAGGCTGTGGTTTCTTTTTTTGTTCAACGGTAATAAAAGGTAATAAATTAGTAAAGGTAAGTTATGATATGGAATTTTGGGTAATAACTACATTTATTTTGGGGTAATAAAGAAGGGATCTCATTATTTTATTCATAAAATTCATCCACCATTGGATGTGTTATAGGGAGATCTAAGGGTTCTTATGGATTATGTCTACTGGACATAATAAAACTTTTGTCACCATTCCTAATCTGAAAAGTGTCACCAATTTTATATAGTATTGCCATATTAATTTACACATACAAATCTATATTTAACTTCTCATAAGAATTAAAGAGTCAAATACTTAACACGTGCCGGAACTATAGGGTGGGTTGCAAACTCGTCCTAAAACTTTAATTCAAAATTAAATCTAGTGAGTTAGATTGATTTAATTTTAGATTTCAAACAATTTAAGATAAATTTTAAATTATATATTCGATGACATGTAAATGATGACGCGACAAAATGGCTTGAAAATTACATTGATGACGTCATTAGGACTACTCTGTAACTCGTTTCATAGTAATAAGACCACTCTGTAACGGATTAAAGTTTCAGAACGAGTTTGTAAACCGTCATATGGTTTCGAGACGCTTTAAGAATTTGACCCAATAATTAAAACATATCACATATACATGTTTTTTTGTTTTTAATTGTACCTGGTAAAAACTAGGTCACTCTTATTTTATGCTATTATTTTACCGATGCTCAAATATACACTCCAATTTTTTTCACGTTCAATCTTTTTCAATTATAGTACACTATCATCAAATTTATTCATCGAGGAAATTTGCTACCAGAACACCCTTTTTGTTCTCGCCATGAGAAAGCTAATCTCCACCGTTTATTGTTTTTATCTAATCTAATAACTTAAAATACATGAACATCATTATTATTACTCCTACAGTTAACAGTTTTCTTAATTAAATCATTTAAATAATATTTTAAAATACAAATCCTAAATTAACTAAAATTTAGGAACGAATTTCACGCTCGGATTCTTCTTCCCTGCCACCATCCTGACATTTTCCTAAGCAAACCGCCGGAATATATTTAATCGACGACAGTGATTTTTTCCGGAGAGCAAAGTGGATATTAGCTACGACTAATCGGCGGCGGGGATTATACAATCGACGACAAATCAGTTAAGATGTATCAAAATACTAAAAGTATAGAACCAACAACCAATAACAAAGCGCACAAAAAAAACATCATGACAGTTCCGAATTTCTGAAATCTAAGCTGATTTGATAAATCCAGTACGAGCCAAGGTTACAATTCAGAAATCAGAACAATTAGGAACGAAACAAATTAAGCCGCAAATCCATAAAAATACAAGCACCAACTCAGCCACACAAACTTAGACCTTGTACCAATATATGAAATCTGGAACAAGTAGAATGTCTAAAAAAATAGGAACCAAGCTAAATCATTTGAACTATCGAACTTAGATCGGCTTGTTCCTTTTGACTCCACAACTGTTGAAGCCCTCGTTCTTCGTCGGCTAGGAGAAGCAAACACGCCGGAATCTGAATCGACCCCATCACCACCACCGTTGGCGGTTGCACTGACCTCCCTCAAGTTCGTTGACTCCGTCTCGACCCGACTCGACGGTTGTAGCAGGGAGACGTCCCGTTGCAACGACCTTCGGCTCTGATTTTTTACGGACATAGCTTCTGCTATTCAACGACGGTGACCTCACTAGCAGCCGCAACTTCTTCCACCATCGACCATCATTGGGATAATATCACCGGAGAGCCTCATTCGAACGGCGGCCGAAGAAAATTCGAGAACCAAAAGAGGAGTTGTTGCGACAGTAGTAGTATTTTGATTTTAATTAGTTTTTTTTAGGGATGTAATGAACTCCTTCTCGTCTTGTTCCTAAAATTACAAGTCCGTCCCTTTTGTTTCCACCGTTGGATGAGAGGAACCTAATCTAAAGATTATTAGAAGTGTTTGTTGAAAGAAATAGTTTTGTTTGGTTCAAATTCAAAACAACACTACCACACTTGATCAAGTGTGTTGAATGTGTGTAGAGACAGGTCAGCAGAAGTCACAAAGAAAAATCAAGAAGAAGCTGAAATGGAAAGTCATCTACTTTCCCTTAATCAGTCCGAAATCATTCGAATCAAGAATGAATGGATTGCTCTCAGGATCCTGCAATCCAGCTATGACCTTTCCATTTCAAGAACAAGGAAATCAATCAAGCAAATTCTTCTCACAACGGCTAGTTCTATTGGGACTACTTAAAGAGCTGCAACAACACAGAATCAAGCCGTCAATTCAAAAACTCTGTTATCGGGGAGAAATAGAGAGAAAGCGACCAAGTGTTCGAATTGTAGTCTTGAGTAGATACAATATAGTTTATCTTCAGTGGGGAACTGGGCAGATAGAACTAAAATAGACTTCGGGGAGAAGTCTGGGTGTACTCAAGCTAGTTCGAAGTTCTGCCGATTTGAAGTTTCGAATCACAATTCTCAAGGGTTATCCCTTGGGACGTGGAGTAGGTCACATCTACCGAACCACGTTAAAAACCCCTGTGTCACTGTCTCTTATTTTCCTTCACTATTCTTTTGGTTCTAAATTAGTTGAACAAGAGATCACTCAGATACAGCAGAATTTGCAGATTAGTGCAGAGCACGATTGAAGAACAAAGCAGTTATCAACAATACTTTGCTGCCTTGTGTCATTCTGTTTTGATTTGGGCCTTAAAAGTCAAAGAGGCCCAACGTTACTCAACTAATCTTGTAGGCCTGTTGCAAGAAGTAAATACTTCGATTATACTGCAGTGGACTTCCTCAGACAAACATCTACCTCGTATCATCAAACGATTGAAAGACTCGACGAAGTTGATTGAGAAACTCAACAAGTGGTATCAGAGCTGGTGCAGACAAAGCCAGATCAAGCGATCTTCTGTATCGATCTCATGTGAGTTACTTTCTCAAATCAATTTTTCAAAAAACTAAACTTTCGGTTGTTGTTTCGATTTGTTTTGTCAGAAGTTTCACAAGATGAGTCGAGAAAGCAGCACAACCTTTCTTGCGGACGGTTTGTCATAGAATAGGCCACCAAAGTTTGAAGGGATGCACTATGGTTACTGGAAAAACTGGATGGAGCTCTTCATCAACACGGCAACCCTAGGCTGTGGAGAATCGTATTGAAAGGGCCATTGGAAGTCAAAGCTGATGTCGACAAATGGGATGATGACGATTTCAAAAAGGTACAACTAAACTCACAAGCTACAAATATAATATAATGTGCATTAGGACATGAGGAGTTTAATAGAATTTCAAGCTGCAAGTCTGCAAAAGAAATCTGGGATAAGTTACAAATCACCTATGAAGGAACCTCCTAGTTAAAACTTCTAAAATTAACATGTTAAAACATGAATTCGAAATGTTCAGCATGAATGAAAATGAATCAATTTCAGCCATGTATAATAGGTTCCAGAGTATAGTAAACAGACTTGACGGTTTAGGAAGGAAATATGATAATGAAGACTTAATAAGAAAAATTTTATGGTCCCTTCCTAAAATATGGAGACCTAAGATTACAGCCATAAAAGAGTCTAAAAATCTTGCAACTATAGATATTGATGACTTGATAGGTTCATTAATCACTCATGAAGAATATATAAAAAGGGAAGAAAACCAAGATGATCATAAGCAGAAGTCGATAGCCTTGAAATCTGAAGTAGAAAACTTAGAAGAAAATCTCGATGAGTATGATGACTTGGAATTAGCCATGTTAAGTAAACATGTCAGTAAACTCTTAAAACTCAGGAAAGACAGGAAAAGATCAAGTCATCAAAATAGGTATAAAGATTTGGAGCATGATAGAAACAGTGAAAAGAGTCTTAGCAAATCTTATAAAAATAAAAAGGAACAGCCAAATGCTAGTAGTAGCAACCAGTTAAGCTGTTTTAAGTGTGGAAAGTAGGGTCACGTAAAGGCCGAATGCCCTCAACTGAAGAAGGAAAGAGCTTATCAAGCCACCTGGAGCTGCAGCGAGGATGAATCGGACGATAACAGTGATGAACAGCATGACAATAAGGCACTTATGGCAATCACTGATGAACTTACAGAAGATCTCATTCCGTTTACGACTAATCAGATACTTGTCACTGACTACTTCACTGATTCTGAAAGTGAACCTAAATCGGATTTAATTGACTCAACTATTTCTGATATTCAACTAGAATTCATTAAGGTCAGCAAAAGATATTCTGAGTTAAGAAATGATGTTGCTTGTGCTGAACTAAAACTGAAAGAACTTAGGATTGAATGTGAAAAATTAAAATATAATAACATAGAACTTTCATATATGGTGGCTGATCTAAATGAAAAGAAAGATATTTAATATAATAAGATTCGACGCCTTGTTATTGATAACTGGCGGTTCCGTGAATAATTAAAAAATCTGTTTAGAACTAACAAGAGTCGAAGAGCTCAGAATCGTGAACCTACTATTTGGAAGTCAGTAAATAACAAGTGTTTTAACTGTCATGAAGTAGGACACATTAGTATGTTTTATACTGTTCAAAAGAAGGCATCCTAGAAAATCTAGGTGCCAAAAACCAAATGACTTCTGTTGATGCAGGTCTGCTATCAAACTGATATAGTTGAAAACAGTTGGATACTCGATAGCGGATGCTCACACCACATGACAGGTAACAAGAATCTGTTTCTGAATCTAAAGTATACAAATAGAGGTACGGTTACTCTTGGTGACAACAGCTCTTGCAAAATTATTGGATTTGGTAGTATTGGAAATGGTGATGATATCTTTCTAAATAAAGTTATGCTTGTTGAAGGTCTTAAACATAATCTTATCTCTATAAGTCAGTTGTTCTTGAAAACCATATGTGCTCTGTGGAGAGAATCACTGATAACAAAGTTCTGTTTACTGGTATTAGAAAAAGAAACATTTATCTCGTGAACTTTCATAATATTGGTAACACTTCTGAAATGTGTCTGCACTCTGTAAAGAGAGATGATCAATTTTTGTGGCATAGAAAATTAGGTCATATTAGTATTAGCGTTCTGAGTAAGCTGAGTAAGAAGAATTTAGTCAGAGGGCTTCCAAAACTAGATTCCAAAAAGGATTTTTTTCTGTGATGCATGTGTCAAAGGTAAACACACACGTAGCTCCTTCAAGACAAAAAATGCCATCTCTAGTTCTAGGATTCTTGAACTAATTCACATGGACCTGTTTGGTCCAGCAAATGTTATGACTTTAGGAGGAAAATTCTACTATTTTGTGCTTGTAGACGACTACTCTAGATTCTGCTGGACTTTCCTACTTAGATCTAAAGATGAAACTGTTTCACAGTTCAAGATCTTTACTAAAAGAATACAAAATGAGCTAAATGAACAAATCATGTCTATTCGTAGTGATAATGGAGGTTAATTTACTAGTGATGAATTTAAAAATTTTTGTGATGAGAACGGCATAACTCACTACTTTTCTGCTCCTAGGACTCCTCAGCAAAATGGAGTAGCAGAAAGAAAGAACCGCACTTTAACTGAAATCGCTAGAACCTTGTTAAATGATTTCAATCTTTCTAAAAAAATTTGGGGAGAAGCAGTTAATACAACCTGTTATGTGATTAATAGGGCTCTCATCATATCTGACTTAAAGAAAACTCCTTATGAACTTTTAAAAGGAAGAAAGCCAAACATTGGTTATTTTCGCCCCTTTGGTTGCAAATGTTTTATTCTTAACTCAAAAGATAATTTAGGGAAATTTGATGCAAAATCGGATGAGGGAATTTTCTTAGGGTATTCCTCTCATAGCAAAGCCTATAGAATCTACAATAAAAGGACCTTCAAAGTTGAAGAGTCCATTAATGTGGTATTTGATGAATCCTTGTATGAGAATGAGATGTAGGATTTAGATGTGGATGAAATCACTTTTGGAGAACCCCTGTTGATCAAGCATCTGAAGATCTGGAGGAAGCAAGAGAAGATCAACCTCCCGCGCAAGACAAACTGCAAACTGAAACTAATCAACAGGAGGAACCTGAAGAACAAACTGAGGAGTCTAAACAACCACCCCTGGCTCCACAATATATTGTTAAACGGCATCCTCCATCACAGGTAATCGGAGATTTTAATACTCATTTAGTTACCCGTTCAAAATCTGTGCACAATGCTTTTGTTTCTCTTTTTGAACCTAAGAATTATAAAGATGCCCTAAAAGATGAAAATTGGATACTTGCTATGAATGATGAACTAAGTCAATTTGAAAGATCGAATGTTTGGAAACTTGTTCCTAGACCTATTGATAGAACTATTATTGGAACTAAGTGGGTTTTTAGAAACTGATGACACTCGATTTGACATGATTATCAGCCTCATTTAAGCGACATTTCTTTGCTTAAGACATGGTTTTTAGGGTAGAATAACGAATATTCAATCGATTGCCCTATCTCGTGCCATTTGTGTTACCTTGGCCCGTTTCGGGTCTATTTGATGGTTTTCTAGTGTTTTTGTGTTAGCACATGTTTTTGCCGTCAGATAAAGTAGCCATGGACGTGTCTAAGGCGTTGGAACATCGAGGAACTGAACCGAAATCGATCAAAGGAGCCAATCAAAGTCAAACAAAATCCTGCCCGATTACAAAGATATTTTCGCCAAAAATCACCTATTGATTTCGGCGAAAATAACATCACATATCGACTGATGCCACTTGAAGGATGGTTTCAGCGAAATCGATCAAATGTTCGGACCGAGAAGAAAGGGCAGAGAGATCACTTCCATTCACAAGCATATTTTCGGCGAAAATATCCCTATATTTTCGGCGAAAATAATAGAGTAATCCGGATCAGTTAGGGTTAAGTATAAATACTTAACCCGGCGGCCCAAAGGGAGGAGACAATCATATCATAATTTACATAAGAAAATACTTTTTTCGAATCAGAATCCTCTCAAGTTCTGGAGCGAAGAGTTAGAGTTCGAAGAGCCGGAGAGAGATCGTGACGCCATCCCTTCCACCTCGACGAACCGGAGCTAGGAGTGTTATCTACCGAAGATCGAAGTCTGTCAGAGTCGTCTAAATTAGGTTTTTCAGATTCTTTTCTGTTCTTCCTCTGACTGATGAACTCTTTCTTTGTCTTTGTTGCTTTTGTAATAATCATGAGTAGCTAAACTCGTTAGAGCTTAGACTAGATAAACCCTAAGTAACCCAGGGCTTTAAAGCGGTCACGGATCGGCGGTGATTAAATTCGAAATTCAATCAGTTCTTTTTCATGTTTGATTTGTTCTTCATTATTCATGTTTCTTGTCTGGATTGATCACCTAGATTAGATTCTGGTTAAGTTAAGGATAGAAGCGAACGCTCGCCTTACTTTAGAACATCAAATTGAACAATTAACCTTATAATTGGAGCGTGCCTTTCGTAGGAACCGGTTAGGGTTAATTCACTGCAAGAGTAACTCATTAATCATTAGTAATTACACCAGTTAATTAAGTCGTTCAAGAGGCGACCGTACCCGGCGGCTAGTTAATCTTGGTAGTTAGAACGGATAGAGCGAACGTTCGCCGGTCTTAAACCTAAGGGTAAGGAGTTATGGTGATGTCTTAGTAATTGATTGAATGAGAATCAAAATCCGCTGGTCTGTTGATTGCCAATGCTCTGGGGAACGAAGGGGGATTCAAAGTCTAAGTTCGTCTGTCATCCTTGTTTTCAAATCCTAATTTCCAATCTGCTTTAGTTTAAATTTTTAATTTTTCTGCATTTATTAGAATTAGAAGTCGTGGAACTCACACCACGCACAACTTGCTTGTATTCGAGTATTTTGCCAGTTTTGAAGTAGTCAATCTTAGAAGACCCCTGGAATACAATCTGCTTAGCTCTCGTTAGCTGGGTAGTATTTGATCAACCGCTCGACTGCGGCCGGCCATCAAATTGGCGCCGTTGCCGGGGACTTCTTTTGATTGTTCGAAAGAAGAACTGACAATATATTCTTCTACTTTCCATCTTTCATTTTTCCACCCACTTCGATTTTACGCCGGTATGTTTGCTTTTGTTGCTTGTAGGTTGTTCTACAGGTTTATGAACCGCTCGATCGCTCATTCTCAGTTTAAGCCGGGTAATTCCATTCTGCCGAAGAAACCGCGAGCTCAGAAGCAAGTCATAACCACCCCGCCTACACCACTGATGACACTCGATTTGACGTGATTATCAGCCTCATTTAAGCGACATTTCTTTGCTTAAGACATGGTTTTTAGGGTAGAATAACGAATATTCAATCAATTGCCCTATCTCGTGCCATTTGTGTTACCTTGGCCTTTTCGGTCTATTTGATGGTTTTCTAGTGTTTTTGCGTAAGCACAGGTTTTTGCCGTCAGATAAAGTGGCCATGGACGTGTCTAAGGCATAGGAACATCGAGGAACTGAACCGGAATCGATCAAAGGAGCCAATCAAAGTCCAACCAAAGGTCTGCCCGAATACAAAGATACTTACGCCGAAAATACCCTAGGGGTTTCGGCGAAAACAATACCACATTCAGACTGGTGCCAACAGAAGGATGATTTCGGCGAAAATGATCTCACAGTTTTGGCGAAATCAACAATGCAAATCAGTTGATGCCAAGTGAAGACTGATTTCGGCGAAACCATTCAACTGCTCGGACCGAAAATAATGAACAGCCGGCGGAGCCCTGAACTCAAAGCCAGTTTCGCCGAAACTAACCCTATGGTTTCGGCGAAAATATTTTCCTTTTCCGCGGTAAAATCAGAAACCCTAATCAACCCTATTTAAAGCAGGAGTCGGCAGCCATTCAAGGGGATTGACAACACACGACACACAATTCATTCTTCATATTTTCACAAATCAGACTTTTGAGAGTCAGCCGACTCTAGGGTCGATAGATAGAGTTTAGAGAGTTCGAAGATCCATGGAGAGATCGTGACGCCATCCTTCCACCTCGGAGAACTCGGAGCTTAAAGTTGAAGATCCAGGAGATTGAAGCTTTGCGGGAGTCGTCAGAATTAGGTTTTTCAGTTCTTTTCTGTTCTTCCTCTGTATGATGATCTTCTTTGTTGCCTTTGATTCTCTTGTTTCTGATATGAGTAACTAAACTTGTAGAGCTTAGATTAGATGAACCCTAAGTTACCCAGGGCTTTAAAGCGGTCACGGATCGGCGGTGATTAGATTCGAAATTCAATCAGTTCTTTTTCATGTTTGATTTGTTCTTCATTGTTCATGTTTCTTGTCTGGATTGATCCCCTAGATTAGATTCTTGTTAAGCTAAGGATAGAAGCGAACGCTCGCCTTACTTTAGAACATCGAATTGAACAATTAACCTTATAATTGGAGCGTGCCTTTTGTAGGAACCGGTTAGGGTTAATCCGCTTCAAGAGTAACTCATAAATCATTAGTAATTACACCAGTTAATTAAGTCGTTGCGAGAGGCGACCGTACCCGGGTGGCTAGTTAATCTTGGTAGTTAGAACGGATAGAGCGAACGTTCGCCGGTCTTAAACCTAAGGGTAAGGAGTTATGGTGGTGTATAGAAACCGATTGAATTAGAATTGAAAACCGCTGATCTTGTGATTGTCGTTGCTCTGGTGATCTAAGGGGGATTCGAAATCTAAGTTCGTCTATCTTCCCGTTAGTCAATCTTTTAATCTTTCTGTCTTTTGTTTTCCTTTGCTTCATAGATTAGAAGTCGTGGAACTCACACCACGCACAACGTGTTTTAACCTGAGTAATTTGCCAGCTTCTTCAAAGTAGTCGATTAGAAGAAACCTCGAGTCGAATACGATCTGCTATACGCTTTTTCTTAGCATTAGTAGTTATTTGGTTGAACGCATCACAACGACACGCTCACCAAATTGGCGCCGTTGCCGGGGACTCTTCTAATTGTTTGAAAGAAGAGTTGGCAAATTATTCTTCTACCTTTCCACCTTACCATTTATTTTCCTCCATATTTCCATGATTTACCATGGTAGTGCTTTTGAGTTTTGATTATGCAGGATTACAGGTGGGATGACCAGTACCAAGAGTGGCGCGTCAATGGAGCACTGAATATTGAGGATTACCAAGAGATGCTACATCAACAACAACAACAACAAACGGCAAGATTTGACTCCCTCTTTGATAAAACCTCTTCAATGCTACAAGGTTACCAAGAGACACACCAACAAGAGCATTTCGAAGAAGAGCCAGAAGCTACACACGACCAGCAAATTCATCTAGAGGTGTATATACCGGCTCATCAGCATCGACAACAGACGACAAGAGTAGAATCCGCCTTGGATGATCTCATTTCGAAGCTGCAAGCTCGTCTCACGATGGATGTCGAGCTCGAGCAACCAAATCCACGAATGGAAGAAGATGCTCAAGAGCCGTACGAAGATGAACATGAAAATCTCACCGATGACTATTGCGAGCGAGAAGCATCTGATGAAGAGTCCTTGGCGGTGGTGGTTGATGAAGACATAGAGCCAATCCATCTTGAAGTTAAAGTTGAAGAGGAGCACATAGAGATTGAAGAGATACCCTCACCTACACTTCCACCGAGTCAACCAGTAGAGAAGATGGAGCTCATTGAACATGTCGCGCCGTACTACCTCCTTCCTCCTCCGGTTGGAGAATTCAAGAAGAACTGGTCATCCAAACAGAACCGCGATCTACTGGAGCACTACCGGCCACATCACCCTTCTGGAGTGCTACATGGCACTCAACCGCTATCCTTGAAGAAGACGATTGACTTCAAGGAACTTCTGAGTTGGGGTCCCTAACAGGTACCGTCCGGCTCAAGGACGTTAAAAGAGAGCGCTTCGTGGGAGGCAACCCACGGCTGGAGTCCTTTTTTTTTTTAATTTTTGAGTCAGTCTTTTCGTCGTTCGAGTCAGGTTCGGGGGAGCCAAAGTGTCAGTTGTTTGATTTATTATTTTCGTGTAGAGTCTGTGTGTCATAGAGTCAGTTGCAAGTTGATTGAGGTCATTCCGATTTTTCTGGATTTAACTGTGATTTTCTGAAGTTGGTCAGATTTGCGAAAATATTTTAAACCCGAACAGTTCAAAATTTTTCGGCGAAACCGAACTACCATTTTTGGCGAAACCACCTTTTGGATTTTCAACTGAGTCCCCCTGTTTCATATTTTCGGTCCGAAGTGTATAATGTTTTCGCCGAAATTGATTTTGAAAACCAAGCAGTGATTTGAACTAAAGTTTTCGGCGAAAACGCCTTCGAAAATCCGGCAGTGCATTTGAACTAAAATTTTTGGCGAAACCACCCTTTTAATTTCGCCGAAAATGATTTTGAAAATCACCCAACTATTCCTTTAAAATCCGGATTCACCCTCTCTCTTCCTTCTTTCAGTTTCTCATTCAATCGTCAAAATATTTTTAAAAATTTCCCTTAACCTTCTTTGTTCGACTTTTATTATGTGTGGATCCGGGACACTTGTCCCGGTATCCTTTTGATCTTTTTGTTGTTTTTGTTTTGTAGGATTTTGAGTAGCTACTCCGCTCTGCTCCGGACGCTCCGTGTTCATCCCCTACACCGACCATCTCGTCACAGGTTCTTCGTATCTCTCTACTCTAGTTTAGTTCTGTGAGGACACAGAACCATTTAAGTGTGGGGTAGAAGTCTAGGATTCTACATGATCTTGCTTGCTATCTATGATTCTGTGGTTCAAATTTGAAATTTCTCTTGCATAGAATTGCTCAATTCTTGACTTGTGATGTTAAATTGACTTTAATTTTGAACAATGACGTCTAGACTGTTGCACTTAGAACCTGTAACCAACGTGTTGGAACTGATATTAAATGAGTCTAGGTCAGAACAGATCATAAATCATTTCAGCAGTTGAAACTTGAATTAATTGAATTGATTGGTTTGTTAATAACAAAACTCGATAACACCGATCTAAGATGATAGATGCTAGCTTCTCCCATGTTTTTCACTTCATATTTGATCACCTGTGATTGTGGCTTGAGATTAGATGGAAATCCAATTCTAAATCTTGTGTAAAAAGTTATAACTAGTTAGGATTAAGTGACTAAATGGTGAAATCAAGTAATTAAGTTGTGCAAATCAATGTACAGTTCTTTAAAGTGCTGAAAATAAAGCTAGGCAAGCCCGACACCTAAGTGAAGTGTTCGGGTTGAGCACTAGCAAAGGCACAAATACTGTGAGCTAGGCAGGTCCAACACCTAAGTGAAGTGTTTGGTATCGAGCACTAGTATGCAGTAAATAAATTGAAGGAAGAAATTGAACTTGAAATTAATTGTTGTTTAAATCGGTCCTAGCTAGAACATGTAACGCACAGATCTAGAAACGAATGAAGTCGAGTCGATAGCCACGTCACTTTTCCTACCTCCGCATCCACATCATGGCTAGAGCTTAAAGTCTTTTTGATTAGAATTGGTGTTATCGTAGTCGGTTAATTATGATTAATTGTTTTCCCAAGAAACATGCTTTGTTAAAACTACTACTTGAAGTGTGCAGAAATTAGTGAGATCGAAAACTTGTTTCGTTGATGTTCTTGCATGTGTAGGTCACTCTTTCTACGTGGAACAGTCTAAACCAAATTGTTAGAATTGAATCTCGGTTTAATCTCGTGTCATTTGTGATTTTGAGTGTGTTCTAGTTCAGTTTGCTTGAGGACAAGCAAAAGCTTAAGTGTGGGGTATTTGATGACACTTGATTTGACGTGATTATCAGCCTCATTTAAGCGACATTTCTTTGCTTAAGACATGGTTTTTAGGGTAGAATAACGAATATTCAATCAATTGCCCTATCTCGTGCCATTTGTGTTACCTTGGCCCTTTTCGGGTCTATTTGATGGTTTTCTAGTGTTTTTGCGTAAGCACAGGTTTTTGCCGCCAGATAAAGTGGCCATGGACGTGTCTAAGGCATAGGAACATCGAGGAACTGAACCGGAATCGATCAAAGGAGCCAATCAAAGTCCAACCAAAGGTCTGCCCGAATACAAAGATACTTTCGCCGAAAATACCCTAGGGGTTTCGGCGAAAACAATACCACATTCAGACTGGTGCCAACAGAAGGATGATTTCGGCAAAAATGATCTCACAGTTTCGGCGAAATCAACAATGCAAATCAGCTGATGCCAAGTGAAGACTGATTTCGGCGAAACCATTCAACTGCTCGGACCGAAAATAATGAACAGCCGGCGAGCCCTGAACTCAAAGCCAGTTTCGCCAAAACTAACCCTATGGTTTCGGCAAAAATATTTTCCTTTTCCGTGGCAGAATCAGAAACCCTAATCAACCCTATTTAAAGCAGGAGTCGGCAGCCATTCAAGGGGATTGACAACACACGACACACAATTCATTCTTCATATTTTCACAAATCAGACTTTTGAGAGTCAGCCGACTCTAGGGTCGATAGATAGAGTTTAGAGAGTTCGAAGATCCATGGAGAGATCGTGACGCCATCCTTCCACCTCGGAGAACTCGGAGCTTAAAGTTGAAGATCCAGGAGATTGAAGCTTCGCGGGAGTCGTCAGAATTAGGTTTTTCAGTTCTTTTCTGTTCTTCCTCTGTATGATGATCTTCTTTGTTGCCTTTGATTCTCTTGTTTCTGATATGAGTAACTGAACTTGTAGAGCTTAGATTAGATGAACCCTAAGTGACCCAGGGCTTTAAAGCGGTCACGGATCGGCGGTGATTAGATTCGAAATTCAATCAGTTCTTTTTCATGTTTGATTTGTTCTTCATTGTTCATGTTTCTTGTCTGGATTGATCCCCTAGATTAGATTCTTGTTAAGCTAAGGATAGAAGCAACGCTCGCCTTACTTTAGAACATCGAATTGAACAATTAACCTTATAATTGGAGCGTGCCTTTCGTAGGAACCGGTTAGGGTTAATCCGCTTCAAGAGTAACTCATAAATCATTAGTAATTACACCAGTTAATTAAGTCGTTGCGAGAGGCGACCGTACCCGGGCGGCTAGTTAATCTTGGTAGTTAGAACGGATAGAGCGAACGTTCGCCGGTCTTAAACCTAAGGGTAAGGAGTTATGGTGGTGTATAGAAACCGATTGAATTAGAATTGAAAACCGCTGATCTTGTGATTGCCGTTGCTCTGGTGATCTAAGGGGGATTCGAAATCTAAGTTCGTCTATCTTCCCGTTAGTCAATCTTTTAATCTTTCTGTCTTTTGTTTTCCTTTGCTTAATAGATTAGAAGTCGTGGAACTCACACCACGCACAACGTGTTTTAACCTGAGTAATTTGCCAGCTTCTTCAAAGTAGTCGATTAGAAGAAACCTCGAGTCGAATACGATCTGCTATACGCTTTTTCTTAGCATTAGTAGTTATTTGGTTGAACGCATCACAACGACACGCTCACCAACCACCTATCCCTGAAAAGATCGAGGAGTTGAAGGAGAACTCCTCATCTCCATCCGTTTCATACACTACTTCAGATTCACCACCACCTTCTCCTCCCGATCTAGTTGCTCAGCGCACCATGGCAGATTACTGTAGACCGATTGCGACTAACCTTCGAGCTAGCATCGTTGTGCCGCACAACGATGACGACCCTGATTATAATATCACAACCTTAGTCCTGAACATGGTCTCTAAGAATCTTCGATTCGAAGGAAAGCCGCAAGAAAACCCCCGCACCCATTTGGCGAACTTCCTGGACATGTGCGAGACGTTTAAAAGCGGGAATCTCAGTAAGAACAATCTTTGCTTGCGAGCTTTCCCATTCTCTCTTAAAAGCAACGCCAAAGTATGGCTTGGCTCGAAACCACCTGGCTACTACACTGACTGGGATAATCTAGCTCAGGACTTCATAGAGGAATATTATCCCCCTTCAAGAACGACATTCTATAAGGATAGCATCGCTAGTTTCTCTCAGAAGGAAGGAGTAAGCTTATACAATGCTTGGAACGAATTCCAAGAGCTTCTATCTGAATGCCCTCATCACGGATTCAACCAGGGGCAGCTAGCTGAAATCTTTGCCCAAGGGATGAATGAAAAAACAGCTGAATGGGTCAACACCTTAGCTGATGGCGACTGCACAACACTCGAACCAGAAGCTGCTCTCCTTCACTTTGAAGATTGCGCATCTAAGTCCAGGAGTCTGGAAAGACAGTTTGGAGCAGCCATGAGTCAACCAAGCTGTGAAGATCAGATCAAGATCGAAGTACAGAAACAAATGAAAGAGATCCTCGGTACAACTAATAACTGGCCTAAAAAGGAAGTCAACTTCATTGATCACAGCTTCCCTAGGGATCAAAGAGGCTACTCCGACTACCGTCAGTTCAGAACACCTCCTCAACATTGGGAAGGCTTCTATGAGCGTCCTCCCTACAACTTCCAACTCGACCAGAGCCGGAATCAATACATGGACAATGGTTATCAAGATCCTTCCCCGATTCACCAGAGTACAGCAGCCTCTGAATCTTATATCTGAGGACAGTTGGGAGAGGAGAATAGCTAGGAAGTTTGATCTAATTACAGCAAGACTTGATGATCACGAGGAAAGGTTCAAAGCGCAAGACGCTCTTAACAAAGGGCAGATCGCACAAGGACAGAGAATAGAGGATATGATAAATAAAATTGCTAGTGTGATGGCTCGCATTCCCCTCTTCAATCAAGCTCCGTCTCAAAACAGTTCCACCATGAAGAACGAGCACGCTAAGGCCGTAACAACCAGGAGCAGTGAGCAGACCAGCCCGTCTAAGAAGGAAGAAATTCCCGTTTCCAATAAGGGAGAGTGCTCGGCTATCATCCCTCGACCACCACCCGTATCTATTCCAGCTAAGTGCCCCGACCCTGGTCCTTTTACTTTACCTTTGAGCATTAATGACATTGAAGTCGAGCGTAGTATAATTGACCTAGGTGCTTCTATAAATGTCATGCCTATGTGTTTATATAAGAAACTGAACCTAGGGGAACTACAACCTGCCAACATGAATTTAATGTTCGCTGACAAAACTCTAAGAGAACCTAGAGGAATGATCCAGGATATAATCACTTGCTGTGGCCCGTTCCGGTTTTTCATTGATTATATAGTTATGGATACTCAAGAGACATATTCTACCCTTCTCTTGGGCCGGCCGTTCATGGCGACAGCCGGAATTAATGTCAATGTTCCTAATGGCTCTCTAACTTTAAGGGTTGGGAAGGACACTGCAACATTCCGTCTCAAGGACGGTATAAAATACATTCCTAAGGGAGAATTAAATTGTTTATCTGTAGAGATTGTGGAGTTGGCCTCGGTCAACTTCATTTCTAATGTTTCTTCCAGTGTCTCGAGATCAGTTGTTGCTACAGATATTAAACAGGTCATTAAGAAGAAGCCAAAAACTTCGGTTCAGAAGCTGCCCAAGAAGAAGAAGGAACTGCAAGCCTCTTCTAAGCCACCGAGCACTAAATCGAGCAGGCCTCGGGAAAGAACAAGAAGACGAAGACCCAAATGGTCTGGAGACCGAAAATTCCGCCGTCTTCCACCGAGCTAGCTGCACCACCAATTAGTTCCGAGAAACCGGCGTCGGAGCAAGTATGGAAGGAGAAGCTGAAAGCATCTCCTAAGGAAATACTGACGATCACCGATCCTGGTGATACCAAGCCGAAGATACAAGAAAAAGAAGCCGACAGCCCTCATTCCTTCCATCGTCACAATCAAGAAGGATGATCTCTCCAGAGAACTGTTCGGACCATTCAAGTTCGTCGATCATCTTCCCGATGGACGTACCAAGCTGTTGCATGCGAACGGGAAGAGATTCACGCTTACCGGAGAAGTCCCGAAGCTGTACTTCATGAACTCCGACGCGAGCGTGAAGGAGAATCTAAGTTGGGATGTCTCCTAATACCGTCCAGGTATCGTCCAGCTCAAGGACGTTAATAAAAGAGCGCTTCGTGGGAGGCAACCCACGGCTGGAGTCTATTTTAATTTTTGTTGAACTTGGTATTTTAGAGTCAGTTCGGGGGAGCCAAAAGTGTCAGTTTGTTTGATTTATTATTTTTCGTGTAGAGTCTGTGTGTCATAGAGTCAGTTCCAAGTTGATTGAGGTCATTCCGATTTTTGTGGATTTAACTGTGATTTTCTGAAGCTGGCCGGATTTGCGAAAATATTTTAAACCCGAACAGTTCAAAATTTTTGGCGAAATCACCCCTCATTTTCGGCGAATTCGCCTTTTGGGTTTCACTGATTCTCCCTGTTCATTATTTTCGGTTCGAAAGCTATTTGTTTTCGGCGAAACGATTTTTGAAGACCAACAGCCATTTTAATTAAAATTTTCGGCGAAATCATATGGTTATTTTCGGCGAAATTACCTTCGAAAATCCGGCAGTGCATTTGAACTGAAATTTTCGGCGAAACCACCCTCCTATTTTCGCCGAAAATAATTTTGAAAATCACTCCACTATTCCTTTAAAATCCGGATTTACCCCCTCTCTCATCCACTTTCATTTTCATTCACAACACCC
This sequence comes from Linum lewisii, assembly GCA_034768395.1. Classification (NCBI taxonomy): domain Eukaryota; kingdom Viridiplantae; phylum Streptophyta; class Magnoliopsida; order Malpighiales; family Linaceae; genus Linum; species Linum lewisii. The sequence continues at coordinate 55,778,658 of CM068298.1, read as the reverse complement.
GAAAATCCCTTCCCCCTTATCTTTTTAAAATCGTCACCGCCACCCACCTCTTTAAAACCGCCGTCGCCGCCGTTTTCCGCCGCCGCCACCGTCGCCGACCACCGCCGTTCAACTCCCCTCTCCATTCCAATTCCGTCGAGCCCTAGAACAGCCGAATCGGAGCTCTCAGCTCCAGTTCACCGAAACCCTAGTTTTCAAGGTTTTTCACCGATTCCTCCCAACCCGTTCATTTTTAGCAGTCATGGCTTCAAGGTAAGTTGTAGAACTTTTCAATACGAATCTTTTGACATATGGATTGCTGAATTTCGTTGGGGTTGACTTTCAGTTGACTTTTTGGTTTGCCTCGTTTCGCGTACCGACTGTTTTCGTGTGAACTAGGATTAGTTGAACTTATAGAACTGTTCTAGCATGCTTAGGGAGTTTCGTGCTTAATTTCCATATCATTTGATCATGTGTTGCTATGCATACAATAAATTGTTTGTTATGTTGACATATGATAAATGTCGGTTTGACTTTGAATTGTTGTGATCATTTGGCTGCCTGATGTGCTCATTCTCGTTCGTATTATCGTGCTTGCCATTTGAGATCATATTTTACCGTCATTCTCCAAAGTATGATAGTCTTGCCATGATTAGGGTTCAATAAGCTTAAATGTAGACTTTCTGAATGTCGGTTTGACTATTTGAACTCTGATTGTGCTTATCCGATTCTGGCTGTTCCTAAGTATGTATTTTACTGTCTATGATTACCGGTTACTCCGCTTTGCTTACCCCACTTAGTTTCCCTCATTTCTTTGTGAAATTGAGTTTTTCTACTAAGTGTGGGGTAGGGTTTTAGTTAACTAATCTGGTTTCATTCTGGTCTTAGGAACACCACTTATGAGCGCAGGACTAAGGCGCGACTTGATGGCGCCTCGAGCTCAGGAGCTGCCGCTCCCGTCACACCCGCCGTTCTGGGTCCTCCACCCGCACTACCTCGCCGGGCTGGATACCATCGCACTATCGCCCGTCTACCTGACTTCTACTTTGAGTGCTTCCAGAAGCTCGAGCACGTTCGGGGAGCTGACGTGCGCCCTCTCTCCATGGAGTCCCTGCACGATTATGATGAGGACTACCACCGGAACGTGCATGACGCCCTAGCACCGGCTGGTCTCCTCGAGCTGACCACCATCGCTGCCGAGTTCCCAGACATTGCCCTCCAGGAGTTCTGGGCAACCTTTGATCTGGATGAGCACAAGAGGAAGCAGCGCCAGAAGGTTGTCACCTTCTATCTTGGTGGGGTGTACAGGCAGCTCACCTACGATGAGTTTGCTGCTCATCTTGGCATCCCCTACGAGCATTATCACGATCATCACCTAGGTTGGGGCGAAGATGATGACGACGAGGAGTACAACGCGCTCTGGAGCCACATGACAGGCGTGCCTGGCAATCGCCTCGGGACGAACAACTCAGTTAAGTCTCTCTCTCACCCGCTCTATAAATTTATTCATATGGTTTGGCGGAGGTCGCTTTTATATGTTCCAGATAAGGATCGCCACCATATCCTCAAGGAGGAGCTCATGCTTCTCCGAGCCATCCGAGAGAGCTACCCTCTCCACCCCGGCTGGGTGCTGGCACGCATCTTCCGCCAGAAGACCAGGAGGAAGACGCCACCTCGCAGACTCCTGGGGGGCAACTTCATAGGACAGCACATCATCTCCTTCGGCATCAGTCATGAATATGGCCAGCACATTCCACGACACCGAGTTAGGACTGTTGGAGGAGACTTGGCGGTTGAGTACGACTTAGAACTCGACCTCAGCCCCCATGTAAAAGCAGATCCTCCACTCCATCCTGTGGTCGAGTCGGAGGAAGAAGATGATGCTGAGGAGCAGCAGCCCCAGCCGCCGCCAGTATTCCACGATTATATACCCTCGCCACATCATCAGGCAGGGTATGCTCACCAGTCGCCGCCGCACATTCCCGATCCATACCAGGCGCCTCCCCAACAGCCCCGACACCACCCCGCGGATGTTGGGGAATTGTACGAGCGACTGCAGGAGTGGCGCATAACCGACAACGCCACTCAAGAGGCGCGATTGACTATTATGCAGCAACATATGCGCCACGCCGACAGGCGGTATGAGGCACAGATGGCGTGACAACGCCAGCTCGGCGAATTTCTCCACTTTCCACCTCCCGGTTCACCGGACCAGCAGTGATCGGGTTGTATTCCTTTTCTGGTGTCTTCTTTTTATTTATTCTTTTCGAATTTCGGTCCAACTTTTTTTCTGTGTGGATCCGGGGCACTTGTCCCGGTTTCCTTTTTATGTTTTATTTGTTTTTGTTTTGTAGGCAGTTGGGAGATTCCCTTTGCTTCGCTTGGGTAGATTCCCTCCGCTCCGAGGACCCGTGCTCATCCCCTACAGCAATCATCTCAGTCCAGGTTCTTCTACTTCACTCTGAACTCTAGAATTAGTCATGTGAGGACACAGTCCGATTTCAGTGTGGGGTAGGATGCTAGAGAACCTTGCATGAACTTGATTGCCCTTGATTGTGTTCTATGTGTGCCTCGTGATTCCATTCCAGTCTCTCTAGCATTAGAATGGCTCAGTTCTTGATTTTGATGTTAAGTTGTTGTTCAAACCTTCATAATGATGCTTAGACTGCTTAACCTAGAACTTGAGAACCAACTTGTATGCTTTGATGCTAAATTGCCTGGTCAGAACAGAATTTAAAAAATCACACTTGTAGTTTGTAGCCTTGATTGCATGAAAATGACCGAATCCGACTAGCAAACCAACTGTGAGCTTTTGATCCATTGCACGTAACTTGCAATTTTAATTCTTTCTGAGTGGTTTTCTGTTTGCTTGAATGAGTTAGAATTTGCATGAGACCTACTCGAGACCACACGATGACACGAGTTCTAGAAGGATAGGGGCACCTAGATTCAGCTACTAAGCTAGATAGCCTACCAAACGATAAATCCACTAGGTTTAGACCCTTGATCTTGTCCTGTTCTTTCGGTTCGATAATACATTACAGCCATTTCCCATTTCTTTCATTCCCCGTTGATCCCCTGTGGTTGTAGTTCTAGATTGACCTACCGGAAGTCAGTTTGTGGTAACTTGCCTATAGCCATTAAACAGGTGGTCTTAGCTAATATGTCCAGACGTGTAAACCCCTCTAGCAACTAAAAGAAAATCGGCACAAAAAAAATAGAAAAAGAAAGAAAAAGAGAAAATTCGAAAAAATAAAGAAAAGAAGAAAGTCAGAAAATTTCAAAAGTGTAGTTCAAATAAAACGTTCTTCTCCCTACAAATGGAAGAACGAAGTCAAAAGAAAAGTTTAAAAGAAAAATTGTGCAAAAGAAGAAAAAAAAAAATAAAGTGCTAGGTTGCTTGAGGGTATCATAGGACGAGCGTTCATTATTCCACCCGTGTTTGGTTAGACGGTAGGAAGCCAAAGATTAGATTCGAGGGAAGTTAGTCGAAAGCTACACCGCACAAAGCCATCATTATACATTCCCATCATCCATCTCATTATAAACCCGAGTAGTGTAGATTTCATTACGGTCCTAGCAGGGAAGTCCTTCTTGACTAGATACTCGTGTTGTCACAGTGGTGGAGATGTGGTCAAAATGCAAACTTATGACAGAATTCGGTAACAGAAAATGATCGAGAGCAGAAACACGCCCTTAAACACAGAGAGTGAGAGTTCCCATTGCACTATATATATCCTGTGTGAGGAGTCTGGTCGGTCAGGTCAAATTCGTGCATAATTGGTTGCTAATTACTTGTCGTGTGCAATTTATTAGTGAGACCAGGTAGTTTGGTTGATCTGTATGCATGTTAGGTTTCTTGTTCTAGGATCGATCTGTCTAATAATTCATTGTGTTTGATTGAGCTCCAATTTAATCGATCTTATCATTTATGAACATGAGCATTTCTATTCAGTTTGCTTGAGGACAACCAAAAGCTTAAGTGTGGGGTATTTGATGACACTCGATTTGACGTGATTATCAGCCTCATTTAAGCGACATTTCTTTTCTTAAGACATGGTTTTTAGGGTAGAATAACGAATATTCAATCGATTGCCCTATCTCGTGCCATTTGTGTTACCTTGGCCCGTTTCGGGTCTATTTGATGGTTTTCTAGTGTTTTTGTGTTAGCACAGGTTTTTGCCGTCAGATAAAGTAGCCATGGACGTGTCTAAGGCGTTGGAACATCGAGGAACTGAACCGGAATCGATCAAAGGAGCCAATCAAAGTCAAACAAAATCCTGCCCGATTACAAAGATATTTTCGCCGAAAATCACCTATTGATTTCAGCGAAAATAACATCACATATCGACTGATGCCACTTGAAGGATGGTTTCGGCGAAATCGATCAAGTGTTCAGGCCGAGAAGAAAGGGCAGAGAGATCACTTCCATTCACAAGCATATTTTCGGCGAAAATATCCCTATATTTTTGGCAAAAATAATAGAGTAATCCGGATCAGTTAGGGTTAAGTATAAATACTTAACCCGGCGGCCCAGAGGGGAGACAATCATATCATAATTTACATCAGAAAATACTTTTTTCGAATCAGAATCCTCTCAAGTTCTGGAGCGAAGAGTTAGAGTTCGAAGAGCCGGAGAGAGATCGTGACGCCATCCCTTCCACCTCGACGAACCGGAGCTAGGAGTGTTATCTACCGAAGATCGAAGTCTGTCAGAGTCGTCTAAATTAGGTTTTTCAGATTCTTTTCTGTTCTTCCTCTGACTGATGAACTCTTTCTTTGTCTTTGTTGCTTTTGTAATAATCATGAGTAGCTAAACTCGTTAGAGCTTAGACTAGATGAACCCTAAGTGACCCAGGGCTTTAAAGCGGTCACGGATCGGCGGTGATTAAATTCGAAATTCAATCAGTTCTTTTTCATGTTTGATTTGTTCTTCATTATTCATGTTTCTTGTCTGGATTGATCACCTAGATTAGATTCTGGTTAAGTTAAGGATAGAAGCGAACGCTCGCCTTACTTTAGAACATCAAATTGAACAATTAACCTTATAATTGGAGCGTGCCTTTCGTAGGAATCGGTTAGGGTTAATTCACTGCAAGAGTAACTCATTAATCATTAATAATTACACCAGTTAATTAAGTCGTTGCGAGAGGCGACCGTACCCGGGCGGCTAGTTAATCTTGGTAGTTAGAACGGATAGAGCGAACGTTCGCCGGTCTTAAACCTAAGGGTAAGGAGTTATGGTGATGTCTTAGTAATTGATTGAACGAGAATCGAAATCCGCTGATCTGTTGATTGCCAATGCTCTGGGGAACGAAGGGACATTCAAAGTCTAAGTTCGTCTGTCATCCTTGTTTTCAAACCCTAATTTCCAATCTGCTTTAGTTTAATTTTTAATTTATCTGCATTTCGTAGATTTAGAAGTCATGGAACTCACACCATGCAAAACCTGCTTGCATTCGAGTATTTTGCCAGTTTTAAAGTAGTCAATCCTAGAAGACCCTCGGAATACGATCTGCTTAGCTCTAGTTAGCTGGGTAGTATTTGATCAACCGCTCGACTACGATCGGCCATCAAAGGGAGGAGACAATCATATCATAATTTACATCAGAAAATACTTTTTCGAATCAGAATCCTCTCAAGTTCTGGAGCGAAGAGTTAGAGTTCGAAGAGCCGGAGAGAGATCGTGACGCCATCCCTTCCACCTCGACGAACGGGAGCTAGGAGTGTTATCTACCGAAGATCGAAGTCTGTCAGAGTCGTCTAAATTAGGTTTTTCAGATTCTTTTCTGTTCTTCCTCTGACTGATGAACTCTTTCTTTGTCTTTGTTGCTTTTGTAATAATCATGAGTAGCTAAACTCGTTAGAGCTTAGACTAGATGAACCCTAAGTGACCCAGGACTTTAAAGCGGTCAGGGATCGGCGGTGATTAGATTCAAAATTCAATCAGTTCTTTTTCATGTTTGATTTGTTCTTCACTATTCATGTTTCTTGTCTAGATTGATCACCTAGATTAGATTCTGGTTAAGTTAAGGATAGAAGCGAACGCTCGCCTTACTTTAGAACATCAAATTGAACAATTAACCTTATAATTGGAGCGTGCCTTTCGTAGGAACTAGTTAGGGTTAATTCACTGCAAGAGTAACTCATTAATCATTAGTAATTACACCAGTTAATTAAGTCGTTGCGAGAGGCGACCATACCCGGGCGGCTAGTTAATCTTGGTAGTTAGAACGGATAGAGCGAACGTTCGCCGGTCTTAACGCTAAGGGTAAGGAGTTATGGTGATGTCTTAGTAATTGATTGAATGAGAATCGAAATCCGCTGATCTGTTGATTGCCAATGCTCTGGGGAACGAAGGGGATTCAAAGTCTAAGTTCGTCTGTCATCCTTGTTTTCAAATCCTAATTTCCAATCTGCTTTAGTTTAAATTTTTAATTTTTCTGCATTTATTAGAATTAGAAGTCGTGGAACTCACACCACGTACAAATTGCTTGTATTCGAGTATTTTTCCAGTTTTGAAGTAGTCAATCTTAGAAGACCCCTGGAATACGATCTGCTTAGCTCTCGTTAGCTGGGTAGTATTTGATCAACCGCTCGACTGCGACCGGCCATCAGAAACAAAACTGATGAAAATGGCAATGTTTCTAGAAATAAAGCTAGGCTTGTAGCTCAAGGGTACTGTCAAGAAGAAGGCATAGATTTTGATGAAACTTTTGCACATGTTGCTAGGCTTGAGGCTATTAGAATGCTTTGTGCATTTGCTTGTTTAAATGGGTTCAAGTTGTTTCAAATGGACGTTAAAAGCGCCTTTTTGAATGGAGATCTTAAGGAAGAAGTTTTTGTTAGTCAACCTCCAGGGTTTGAGGACTCTTCCTTTCCGGATCATGTCTTTCTCTTAAACAAAGCTCTTTATGGATTAAAACAGGCTCCTAGAGCTTGGTATGATAAGCTTAGTTCCTTTCTAAATAATCAAAACTTCCACAGAGGTAGTGTCGATAAAACATTGTTTTTCAAATATAAAGGGAGTGATATTCTTCTTGTGCAAGTCTACGTGGATGATATTATCTTTGGTTCATCAAATCTTGCCCTTTGTGAGGATTTTAGCTCATCCATGCAATCCAAGTTTGAAATGAGTATGATGGGAGAATTAACTTATTTTCTTGGACTACAAATTCGTCAACTCTCTTTAGGAACGTTCATCTCTCAGTCAAAATACTGAAAAAATATGCTTTCAAAATTTAAACTCAACTCCTTAAAATCAAGTGCCACTCCCATGAGCAACTCTGTAAAACTTGACACAGATCCTTCTAGTACTGCAGTAGATGAGAAACTGTACAGAGGCATGATTGGCTCTTTACTCTATCTCACTGCTAGTCGCCCGGATATTGCATTTAGCGTAGGAGTCTGTGCACGTTTTCAGTGTAGTCCTAAAGCCAGCCACTTAACTGCCGTAAAACGGATTTTTAGATACCTTTTAGGAACTTCTGAATTAGGGCTTTGTTACTCTGCCTGTTCTTCTCCTATTCTTTTAGGGTACTCCGATTCTGACTTTGCTGGAAGTCTTATAGATCGTAAAAGTACATCAGGTACTTGTCAATTTTTAGGGAACTCTCTAATATCTTGGTTCAGTAAAAAACAAGCATGTGTAGCCCTTTCCACTGCCGAGGCATAATACCTGGCCGTGGGCAGTGGGTGTGCTCAACTAGTCTGGATGAAAGCCCAACTAAGAGATTATGGACTAGACCTTAAAACTATCCCTCTCCTGTGTGACAATACTAGCACAATTAACATGACCAAAAACCCTATCCTGCACTCACGAACTAAACATATTGATATTAAACATCATTTTATTCGTGATCTTGTGCAAAATGAGGAAATTTGTCTCGAATATATTCCCACAGATCTTCAATTAGCCGATATATTTACTAAACCTTTGAGCATTGATAGGTTTTCCTTTCTTCGAAGAGAACTTGGCTTAATTACCCATTTAGATGCTCAGGATTTGGTCGACAGATCCTAATTGATTTTCCTAAAGGTTCCATTCTTGGAAATTAATATATTTCCTTTCCTTGTTTCTTCCAGTATTAACCCTTTATAAGCTTCTCTCCACCTCTCCAATTCTCACCACCACTTCTCCTTCAAACAAAATTACCTACCCATGTCTGCTCTTATTCGTTTCGATCCCTCTGCCTCCAACTTCATTGCAAGGCATGTGTTTGCCTCGAACCTGCTGTTTCGAGATGTGAGTCATAGAGGGCACTATCAGCTTCTGATCAAACAAAAGGAGCTGATCCCCTCTTTCACTGTGCCGATTGATGATCTTAACAAGTACGACATCATTCTCTCTCTGTTCCTGGGAGGCATCGGATGGCTGTCCATGTTTCATTCAAGGGATCCTCCCAACACCTTGGTGTATCCGGATGCAGTCTATCAGTTCTACGCTAACCTAAACGTAGACCACACTCTTCCTCCTGGATGCTTCTCAACACACGTTGATGGGTATCTACTTTTCATTACTCCTGAGATTCTTAATCAGGTTCTTGGTGTTCCTATTCAAGGATTACAATTGAGTTCTGAAGAGGAATTTCCTTTCTTCGACTTTGAGCCAATCACTGTTGTCCAAACTCTTACCAACAATCCTACTGGAGATCGCTTCCTTGAAGATAGACCTCCAAACACCTTCCAACTGCCTACCCATCTTCGTGTTCTACACTTCCTGATCACTCGAGTGTTCTTTCCTCAGACTACGAACAGAGAAGTGATCACTGCTCTTGATGCCTGGATTCTGCACCATGCAGAAAATTGCCTGCACATAAGTTACGCTCATCTTATGTTTACTCATATGATAAGAGCAGCCACCGACTTCTCAAGGGGTAACCATCCATTTGCTCCGATGATCACCACTCTGCTCCTTCGCCTTTGTCTTTCCACTCACCTCAAGCTCACAGAACACAATGTCATCGTGCAACTCCGGGCTCAGCATGTTCTTCGCCACATTCTCTGGACACAAGCTAGTTGGGTATTCACCTCAGGCATAGACTCGGATGAGGAATCCGACTCTGACGGGGAGAATATCCAACCAACTCATGGTGTCCCTGGCACTCCGTGGTGTCCCTATCCGACTTCATCTGAGTATGCCTCGGATCCGGACATGGATTTCTAGTAGCAGTCATTGATTGAGGGGGAGTGGGTTGGTTTAGAAACAAGTTGCTTTTGTTGAGGGGGAGTAGATAGTTTGTTTTTTGTCTCTGCTTTGCTGTTATTTTCTTGTTTTTATTTCCGCTGTTTACTGTCTGTTATGTTTTCTTTGATTTCGTCTCATTTGATGTTTCTGCTCTTCAATAAATGTTAGCTCCTTTCTGGTTAAATGGAATTTTTTTTTCTTCAAAGAACAATGCTTTAAAAGAATCAATTTCTCACCAACAAACAAAGGGGGAGATTGTTGAAAGAAATAGTTTTGTTTGGTTCAAATTCTAAACAACACTACCACACTTGATCAAGTGCGTTGAATGTGTGTAGAGACAGGTCAGCAGAAGTCACAAAGACAAATCAAAGCTGAAATGGAAAGTCATATACTTTCCCTTAATCAGTCCGAAATCATTCGAATCAAGAATGAATGGATTGCTCTCAGGATCCTGCAATCCAGCTATGACCTTTCCATTCCAAGAACAAGGAAATCAATCAAGCAAATTCTTCTCACAACGGCTAGTTCTATTGGGACTACTTAAAGAACTGCAACAACACAGAATCAAGCCGTCAATTCAAAAACTCTATTATCGGGGAGAAATAGAGAGAAAGCGACCAAGTGTTCGAATTGTAGTCTTGAGTAGATACAGTATAGTTTATCTTCAGTGGGGAACTGGGTAGATAGAACTAAAATAGACTTCGGGGAGAAGTTTGGGTGTACTCAAGCTAGTTCGAAGTTCTGCCGATTTGAAGTTTCGAATCACAATTCTCAAGGGTTATCCCTTGGGACGTGGAGTAGGTCACATCGACCGAACCACGTTAAAAACCCATGTGTCACTGTCTCTTATTTTCCTTCACTATCCTCTTGGTTCTAAATCAGTTGAACAAGAGATCACTCAGATACAGCAGAATCTGCAGATTAGTGCAGAGCACGGTTGAAGAACAAAGCAATTACCAACACTGCTTTGCTGCCTTGTTTCATTATGTTTTGATTTGGGCCTTAAAAATCAAAGAGGCCCAACGTTACTCAACTAATCCTGTAGGCCTGTTGCAAGAAGTAAATACTTTGATTATACTGCAGTGGACTTCCTCAGACAAACATCTTCCTCGTATCATCAAACGATTGAAAGACTCGACGGAGTTGATTGAGAAACTCAACAGTGTTCTCAACGTAGGTGAGCCGGTACATTGCATCACTACAAGGAGAAGAGATGTCACCATCTATCATATTTTTCTTCTCAACTTATTTTAGAGCCAAATTTAAATAATAAGCCTCTATATGTGGATTTTCTAAAAAATTCTTATCCCACCTCTTGTCCATCTCAGTTTAAGACTCGTACATAACCTCGTTGTCACTATCAAAGATTATATATTGTTGATAACAAACCAAACAAAGTATGAAAATGATAATGAACATGAGAATTAACGTAATTACTCAACAGTGTGTTGAACACATTCATGGACCAACCAAACTCTAATCTTGTTGATTATAATTGGTGTGAAAAAACTAGATCTAACAAGCGGCACAACAACCCCTTAAATACTACAATACTTGAAACATTTGTGCCAAAATTGGAAGAAAAAAAACTACACAATAATGGCCCAATGCGAAAGTCCAAAACCCATGCACAACCAATAACAAGCCAAAAAAATCGCTCTTAACACATAATACATACACACACTAACATTCTCTCAAATTGATGATCATCTTGACACATCAATCTGCTAGCTAGGTACCAGTGTTGACTATCACAACAGCAACAAAATAAGTCCACTGGAATGTGAAAGTACAACATGGAATCCTCCCGGGTAAGGAGTAAATTGTCATCTGGATATAAAGCAAAGTAACAGACTTCAAGTCATTAACGGAAGAGATTATCAATTTCAGTAGCACGAAAAACTCATAGGGGAGTCATGGTATGGAAAAGAAAATGACAATTGGCAGATACTTATAAAGAATTGTGAAGCATGTTTTAAAGGTTATTTCGTTATATAGTTTTCACTCAAGTTTTACAGTCCATTTAACAAATGCACTAGGGGGTCGTTTGGTTCGGAGGGATTCAGGAAGTGTTTTATAAAACTCTTGTATTATGACAATAACATGTTTGTTTAGGTAATAATTAAGATAGAGTTTCTATTCTAAAAAGCCCAGTGGGCCAAAATTCCTCCGCAATGTGTATTTGCACAATACCTTATCAGACCAGTTATTTTGCTTCCCCATTGTATAAGTGGGGCCCAACCATTAATTATCCCACAACTACCCTTTACCTGGTTCTCTCCCCCATTACTCCCAACGGATCTACCACCTACCTCTTTTCACCTCTTCTCTCTTTTTTCTCCACGAGTCGTCGTCGCTTCACTCACCAGCCATAACAACCACGAAAGCAAGCTCGGAAGGGTGTCACTGGTCAGTTCGATTTCGGCAGAAGGTGGTTACAGGTACTTCCTTTTCTTGCTTTGTCATCATTTTCTTTGTCGTACACGTATTTCTCACATCTTCCACCACCGATTTCATGGTGACGAGCAGCCGACTCCATAGCCCTGCAAAAAATCTCATCCTCATCTTTGTGGACTACTGCCCGTCATTCCGTTGGAGAAAGACACTTAGGATTCCAGCTGATTGCAGACACTGATATTGCTACCAACAACAGGTTCACTTTTTTCTCTGTTTTGTTCTCATCTATATTTCTCATAGGTCAAGCGTGCAAAAGCATTGATTGGAATCTATATTTGTTGATTCAATTATTTATGGAGAAATGGTTGTTTAGCTATCAATTACCCACAGTTTCTTAGTACGTTGGAACCAAATGGTAGAACAAACCGTAAGAACATGGTTGTTGACATCATATCTGTACTGCAACTTGCTTCTTAACGTTCAAGGCAATGCCTAGAAGGCCTCGTTCAAACAGGAGATGAACTATTGTGTTTGTCGTCTGTATGTGGTTCAGGATTTTGTTGCAATACGTGCAATTTATTACAGTGTATGGTCAGCCTAGGAACTTAGATGCGTCAAATGATGAAACCGTAAATGGATCATTGCCTTACGGCCGAGAAGTATATCGTAGTGGTTTCTTATTGAATTGTACCACAACCGTAGATGTCAATTGCCTTAACATGCTACGAATGAACAAAAAAACATTCTGGAATCTGGTTGACCTATTGTAGGCCCGAGGAGGGTTGAGTAGAACTAGGAACATGGAGGTAGACGAAATGCTTACCATTTTCCTTGTGACAATAGGTCATAACATTAAAAACAGAACATGTCAGCTCTTGTTCCATCGATCTGGTGAAACCGTATGTCGTACAATTAGGCGAGTGTTGCTAGCTGTTTTGAAATTGTACCCCGTTCTTATTGCACATCCAGTAGCTGTTCCGACCAACTGCAACGATGAGAGGTGGAAGGTTTTCCCGGTACGTATGACACCTTCTTGGATACATGTAAACACTGTTGGTCATATACATTATATTAACTAACAAACACCTTCCTTATGTAATAGAACTGTCTGGGCGCCCTTGACGGCACGTTGGTGAGTGTTAGGACCACTACGGCCAGCCAAGCTCGATTTAGAACTCGAAAGGGAACAACTGCGATAAACGTGTTGGCAGCCTGTAATCAGAATCTCCAATTCGTGTACTGCCTTGCAGGATGGGAAGGTTCTGCTCATGACAGTAGAGTTCTACGAGACGCCCTATCTCGTCCTGGTGGTTTTAGGGTACCTGAAGGTATCCTCGTGGTTGCTTGTGTTGTTGCAATACTGTCATGTTGTACTTCTTGTTGACCCGAGATGGTACTTGGCTGCAGGCAAATATTACTTGTGTGATGTAGGCTACACCAACGCGAAGGGTTTCCTCGCGCCATATTGAGGGCAACGCTATCATCTAACAGAGTGGGTTAGAAACCGTCCGACAACGGAAGAGGAGTACTACAACATGAAGCACTCAAAGGCTAGGAACGTAATCGAAAAAGCATTCGGCATTCTGAAGATGAGGTGGGCATTTCTCCGTGACACATCTTGGTATTCCCCGCGTATGGTTGGATTTTTCTTCAATGCATGCTGCCTACTACATAACTTTATCCGAGTTCAAGGGGGACCAGACGTGTTCGAGATGGCGTACATGCCTCCGATGTTGGATGAACCGACGGTGGTGGAGACAATCGATGAAGCGGCTGCATTCGTCGAGCAAAGTGAAGAGTGGAAGCAATTCAGGCATTCACTGGCACAGACTATGTGGGCTAATAAGGGATGTTAACAACTTCTTATTCATGCAACTTACAATATGTTGGTATGTTATATTTCGTTAGTTTATCCTTTCGAAGTTAGTGTTGGGAGGAGTCCTGTCCGAACTAACTTAGTCATGTACTGAAATGTTCATATATGTTTCAGTTTGCAGGTTATGCTTACATTTACTTTGTCGAGCATGTACTGAGTGTGAGAGAAATTAATGATGAATGGATCAATTCATGAATCTATGTTACATGTGGTGATGAATGTTTAATCTTTGTTACGTTTTAAATTATAAGTATAGGCCTGGTACTTTGTCAAGTTTATTCAATTCTGGTGAACCTGTCGTTGAGGGTTCACACAAATAAACTAACAAAGCTACAAAAGTTAGGGTAGATCGTATTCCACGGGCCTTCTATGATTGACTACTCCAAAAACTAGCAAAATACTCGAATGTAAACACTTCGTGCGTGGTGTGAGTTCCACGACTTCTAATTCTAAGAAATGCAGAGAAATTTAAAAAGTTAAACTAAAGCAGATTGGAAATTAGGGTTGAAAACAAGGATGACAGATGAACTTAGACTTTGAATCCCCCTTCGTTCCCCAGAGCATTGGCAATCAACAGATCAGCGGATTTCGATTCTCATTCAATCAATCACTAAGACACCACCATAACTCCTGACCCTTAGGTTTAAGACCGGCGAACGTTCGCTCTGTCCGTTCTAACTACCAAGATTAATTAGTCACCCGGGTACGGTCGCCTCTCGCAACGACTTAACTTAACTGGTGCAATTACTAACGATTTATGAGTTACTCTTGCAGTGGATTAACCCTAACTGGTTCCTACGAAAGGCACGCTCCAATTATTAGGTTAATTGTTCAATTCGATGTTCTAAAGTAAGGCGAGCGTTCGCTTCTATCCTTAGCTTAACAAGAATCTAATCTAGGTGATCAATCCAGACAAGAAACATGAACAATGAAGAACAAATCAAACATGAAAGAGAACTGATTGAATTTCGAATCTAATCACCGCCGATACGTGACCGCTTTAAAGCCCTGGGTCACTTAGGGTTCATCTAGTCTAAGCTCTAACGAGTTTAGCTACTCATGTTTATCGCAAAAGAATCAAAAACAAAGAAAGAGTTCATCATCCAGAGGAAGAACAAAATAGAATCTGAAAAACCTAATTTAGACGACTCTAACAGACTTCGATCTTCCGTAAACTACACTCCTAGCTCCGATTCACCGAGCTGGAAGGGATGGCGTCATGATCTCTTTCCGGCTCTTCGAACTCTAACTCCTCGCTCCAGAACTTCAGAGAATTCTTCAAATTCTGATTACGAAAAGTATATTATGATGTGTTTCCTGTTGTTGGGCCGCCGGTTAAGTATTTATACTTAACCCTAGTCCAGCCGGATTTGCCTGATACTTTCACCGAAAATAACAAGTTATTTTCGCCGAAAATTCTAGAGTAAATGGATGGCCCTTCGGTTGCATTCTCCGGTGATTTTCGTTTCGGGTCGAAAACTTAACGGTTTCGCCGAAAACTCCTTCAGTCGGACATCAGTTGATTTGTGCTGATATTTTCGTCGAAAATACTAGGGTATTTTCTGCGAAAATTTCTTTGTAAACCGGGCAGGAATTTTCTGAACTTGGTTGGCTCCTTTGATCGATTCCGGTGCAATCCCTCAAGATTCCAACGCCTTAGACATGACCTTGGCTACTTTATTTGACGGCAAAAACCTGTGCTAACATAAAAACACTAGAAAACCATCAAATAGACCCGAAACGGGCCAAGGTAACACAAATGGCACGAGATAGGGCAATCGATTGAATATTCGTTATTCTACCCTAAAAACCATGTCTTAAGCAAAGAAATGTCGCTTAAATGAGGCTGATAATCACGTCAAATCGAGTGTCATCAAATACCCCACACTTAAGCTTTTGCTTGTCCTCAAGCAAACTGAATAGAAACGCTCATGTTCATAAATGATAAAATCGATTAAATTAGAGCTCAATCAAACACAATGAATTATTCGACAGCTAATTCCTAGAACAAGAAACCTGACATGTATACAGATCAGCCAAACAACCTAGTCTCACTAGTAAACTGCACACAACAAGTAATTAGCAACCAATTACGCACGAATTTGACCTGACCGACCAGACTCCTCATACAGGAAATATTTAGTAAAATGGGGAACTCTCGCTCTCTGTGTTTAAGGACGTGTTTCTGCTCTTGATCATTTTCTGTTACTGAATTCTGTCATAGGTTTGCAATTCGACCACATCTCCACCACTGTGACAACACGAGTATCTAGTCAAGAAGGACTTCACTGCTAGGACCGTAATGAATTCTACACTACTTGGGTTTATGATGCGATGGATGATGGGAATGTATGATGATGGCTTTGTGCGGTGTAGCTTTCGACTAACTTCTCTCGAATCTAATCTATGGCTCCCTACCATCTAACCAGACACGGGTGGAATAATGAACGCTCGTCCTATGATACCCTCAAGCAACCTAGCACTTATACTTTTTCTTTACATGATTTTTTTCTTTTCTTTTCAACTTTTCTTTTGACTTCGTTCTTCCATTTGTAGGGAGAAGAACGTTTATTGAACTAGAAACTTTGAAACTTTTCTGCTTTTTCTGATTTTTCTTTTCTTCTATTTTTTTCTATTTGTGCTGATTCTTTCTTTTAGTTGCTAGAGGGATTTACACGTCTGGACATATTAGCTAAGACCACCTGTTTAATGGCTATAGGCAGGTTACCACAAACCGACTTCCGGTAGGTCAATCTAGAACTACAACCACAAGGGATCAACGGGGAATGAAAGAAATGGCAAATGGCTGTAATGTATTATCGAACCGAAAGAACAGGCCAAGCTCAAGGGTTTAAACCTAATGGATTTATCGTTTGGTAGGCTATCTGGCTTAGCAGTTGAATCTAGGTGCCCCTATCCTTCTAGAACTCGTGTCATCGTGTGGTCTCAAGTAAGTCTCATGCAAATTCTAACTCATTCAAGCAAATAGAAAACCACTCAGAAAGAATTAAAATTGCAAGTTACGTGCAATGGATCAAAAGCTCACAGTTGGTTTGCTAGTCGGATTCGGTCATTTTCATGCAATCAAGACTACAAACTACAAGTGTGATTCTAAAAATTCTGTTCCGACCAGGCAGTTTAGCATCAAAGTACACAAGTTGGTTCTCAAGTTCTAGGTTAAGAAGTCTAAGCATCATTATGAAGGTTTGAACAACAACTTAACATCAAAAATCAAGAACTGAGCCATTCTAATGCTAGAGAGACTGGAATGGAATCACGAGGCACACATAAAACACAATCAAGGGCAATCAAGTTCATGCAAGGTTCTCTAGCATCCTACCCCACACTTAAATCGGACTGTGTCCTCACAGGACTAATTCTAGAGTTCAGAGTGAAGTAAAAGAACCTGGACCGAGATGATTGGCGTAGGGTATGAGCACGGGTCCTCGGAGTGGAGGCGATCTACCAAAGCGAAGCAAAGGGAATCTCCCTACTGCCTACAAAACAAAAACAAATGAAACATAAAAAGGAAACCGGGACAAGTGTCTCGGATCCACACAGAAAAAAGTTGGATTGAGATCCGAAAATAATAAATAAAAAGAAGGGACAAGAAAGAGGATACAACCCGATCACAGCTCGTCAGGCGCGTCGGGAGGTGGAAAGTGGAGGTAATCGCCGAGCTGGCGTTGCCACGCCAACTGTGCCTCATACCGCCTGTCAGCGCGTGATGTGACTTTAATTAGTGCATTTTAAGCTTATGAATGACCGATGATATGCCTGTGTTTATTCGTGAAATGACATGACTTATATGCGTTTATTGAAGTTTTGTGCAAAGTGTCATTTTGTTGTCCGGTTGCCACTTTGGAGCCAAACTCGTGGTCTATTGGAGTTGCCTCTGTGCATTTTCAGGTTATGGCATCAAAGTACGGATGACAAGGAGCGCATAGGAGCAAACGGGAGGTCATTTGGAGTCCGGACGAGGGAGATATGAGCCTTACAAAATCGAGCTTTCTGCAGAGTGCAGGGGTGCACGCCGTGCAGGTGTGCACGCCGTGCAGGGTGCATGCCGTGCAGGGGTGCACGCCGTGCACTGTCCCCTGCACTATAAATACCTTCGTTTTTGGCCATTTTGGGGGAGGAATTCATATCTCTTGAACCCCAAACACATACTCACGAACCCTCAAACCCTAGAGCACGTTTTTGGAGCAATTTGAAGCCATTGGAGCTAGGATTGAAGCCAACAAACCTTGGGAGAAGTGCTACAAGTGAAGAAGTGAAGATCATCTCAAGGATTCATCCATGGTGTTCTTGGTGACCATTCTTCCTTCTTTCCTCTTTACTCCCTTGGCCATGTGTGGCTGAGTTTCTAGGGTTCATCTTGGATGGGTAGATTAGTTGTGCTATGATAGAGAGATGATTGTATAGAACTTGCCATGATTGATCTTGGTTGTATGAGGATGATTCCTAGACTTGTTCTTAATGCCATTTTTTTCCATGTTTGCTTAAATTGGTCCATTCATTGTAATTTGATGCATGAGAGTGCTTGGATTGCATAGATTGTAGGTCTAGGGATTGAAGTGAGTGTGTTCTAAGAGATTAGATCATCTTATTTCAACCATTTTCACTTGATTTCTCTCTTGGGCATTTTATCGAACACTTGGTGTGCATGTGGATTTTCATTCAATTGAGTTTGAAAAGGCTTTTTGGTGAATCTCTTAGTGTTAGGGCATTGATATGAGAGTGTTGTGCCTAGCCTTGTGGTCATAGAGTCTTAAGAGAGGGTCTTGTGTCTTGGCATTTCATCAAACACTTAGAATGCATCCTTTTTTCACTTAGCTTGAGAGCGAGAGCCTAAGTTGAGTGGTATTAGGATAGGGATTAGATGCTACGAGAGTGCATTGAGTCTATAGAAGTGAAATGCATGGTCATCCGAATGCAAACTCGATCTTGATTAGCTTGTTTGTTCAATTAGTCATCTTGAGCATGATGAAACTACCCACCAAGAGAACCCCTTTGTCTTTGATTTGAACCACCTTTCTTCTTGCTTAAGCTTTGTTAGTTTTGCATTTCTTTACCTTTGTTTCTGATTTTCTCGATCAAACCAATCCATTTTCAAATGTTTAGACCGTCTATGAGAAGTGTGAGTATTGGTCTATGAGAGGACCCCGTGGAATACGACCTTGGTAAAATAACCTTTTATCAGCGCGGCGCATATGCTGCTGCATAATAGTCCATCTCGCCTCTTGAGTGGCGTTGTCGGTGATGCGCCACTCCTGCAGTCGCTCATACAGCTCACCAATGTCCGCGGGGTGCGGTCGGTGCTGAGGGTGAGGCGCCTGGTATGGATCTGGAATGTGCGGCGGTGACTGGTGTGCATACCCTGCCTGATGTTGTGGCGAGGGTATATAGTCATGGAATTCTGGCTGCGGCTGGGGCTGGGGCTGCTCAGTATCATCATCTTCCTCCGACTCGGCTACATGCTGGAGGGGAGGATCTGCTGCCACCTGGGGACTGAGGTCCAGCTCTAGGTCGTATTCGACCTCTAAGTCTCCTCCAACGGTCCTAACTTGGTGTCGTGGAATGTTCGGGCCATATTCATGGCTGATGCCGAAGGAGATGATGAGCTGACCTATGAAGTTACCTCCCAGGAGTGCACGAGGTTGCGTCCGCCTCTTGGTCTCCTGGCGGAGATGCGAGCAAGCACCCATCCGGGGTGAAGAGGGTAGCTCTCTCGGATGGCTCGGAGAAGCATGAGCTCCTCCTTGAGGATATGACGGCGATCCTTATCTGGAACATATAAAAGCGATCTATGCCAAACCATATGAATAAATTTAAAGAGAGGGTGAGAGAGCGACTTAACTGAGTTGTGTTCCCCAAGGCGATCGCCAGGCACTCCAGTCATGTGGCTCCAGAGTGCATGGTATTCCTCGTCGTCATCATCGTCGCTCCAGCCGAGGTGATGGTCATGATAGTGCTCGTAGGGGATACCTAGATGAGCAGCAAACTCATCGTAGGTAAGCGTCCTGTATACTCCTCCTAGATAGAAGGTAACAACCTTCTGTCCTTGCCTCCTCTTGTGCTCATCCAGATCAAAGGTCACCCAGAACTTCTGAAGGGCGATGTCTGGGAAGTCAGCAGCTATGGTGGTCAGCTCCAGGAGGTCGGCCGGTGCTAGGGCGTCATGCACGTTCTGGTGGTAGTCTTCGTCGTGCTCACTGAGGGACTTCATGGAAAGAGGGCGTACCTTAGCTCCCCGAACATGCTCGATCTTCTGGAAGCGCTCGAAGTAGAAGTCAGGTAGACGAGCGATGGTGCGATGGTACCCAGCCCGGCGAGGTAGTGCTGGAGGAGGGCCCTGAACGGTGGGTGTGACGGGAGCGGGGCTCTGGAGCTCGAGGCGGCATCAAGTCGCGCCTTAGTCCTGCGCTCATAAGTGGTGTTCCTAAAACCAGAATGAAACCAGATCAGTCAAACTTAAAACCCTACCCCACACTTAGTAGAAAAACTCAATTTCACAAAGAAATGAGGAAAACCGAGTGGGGGTAAGCAAAGCAGAGTAACCGGTAATCATAGACAGTAAAATACATGCTTAGGAATAGCCAGAATTGGATAAGCACAATCAGAGTTCAAAGAGTCAAACCGACATTTAGAAAGTCAACATTATAGCATAATGAACCCTAATTAGGGATGGCAATTGATACCCTACCCAAGGGTATCCTACCCTACCCTACCCGGTCAACGAGGATAATACCCTGTGTTGACTGGGTAAGGGTAGGGTAAGGATATTCTCTTAGTTGAAAAAGTAGGGTAAGGGTAGGGTAAGGATATGACCAAAACTCTACCCGCAAAATACCCTACCCTTTACCTCACTATAAATCTAAGTATTATTATGTAAAATTACCAAACAAACTATTGTCGACGGTTGATTCGTGAGATGATTCACAATTAACTAATATAAAAGCACATTATAACCATTAATTATTTACTTACACATGATTCAAGTTTTGATTTAGAATTCAAATTTTGATTTAGAATGTATAATGATGATGATAGTAGAAATTGATCGTAATATTTGTATAACATTACTTTATTAACTAATTTATATATATCTAGTGCTTATATAATATTTTTCATTTTATTTATGTGGTTGAGAATGATGTGTTTTGGTATAATCATTATCGATAAAATTGTGTTATAAGAATATATTAAAATATCTACGGTACCCACGAACCTTTGGGTATTTGTAGGGTAGGGTAAGGGTAGGACAATTGAAAACCCGTAGGGTAAATGGTCGGGTATTTTCCACAGTTATACCCTGAGGGTAAGGGTACGGTTGACCCCATACCCTGACCCTACCCTACCCATTGCCAAGCAAAGCAGAGTAACCGGTAATCATAGACAGTAAAATACATGCTTAGGAACAGCCAGAATTGGATAAGCACAATCAGAGTTCAAAGAGTCAAACCGACATTTAGAAAGTCAACACTATAGCATAATGAACCCTAATCATGGCAAGACTATCACAAAGTGGAGAACGGCGGTAAAATATGATCTCAGATGGCAAACACAATAATCTGAACGAGAATGAACACATACGGCAGCCAAATGATCAAAGACAGTTCATGGTCAAACCGACATTTCTCACAAGTCAACATCACAAAGAATCAATCGCATGCATAGCAACACATGATCAAATGATATGAAAATTAAGCACGAAACTCCCTAAGCATGCTAGAAAAGTTCAACAAGTTCAGCTAACCTAGTTCACACGAAATCAGTCGGCACACAAATCGAGGCAAACCGAAAAGTCAACTGAAAGTCAACCCTGACGAAATTCAGCAATTAATATGTCAAAAGATTCGTAATGAAAAGTTCTACAACTTACCTTGAAGCCATGGATGCTAAAAACGAACTGTTTGGGAGAAATCGGTGAAAAACTCTGAAAACAAGGGTTTCGGTGAACTAGAGCTGTAGAGCTCCGATTCGAACGTTCTAGGGCTCAACGGGATCGGAAAAGGAAGGGGAAGGGAGCGGCAGCGGTGGTGGCAAATGGCGGCGTCGGTGATTTTAAAAGGGCGGCGGTCGGCGGCTTCGAAAATAGTAGGGGGGATTTTTTTCGTTTTTGGTTCGAAAATGGAAGGTGGGGAGAGAGAGAGGATAAGACCGGATTTTAAAGTGGAAATTTGGGTGATTTTCAAAGGGATTTTCGGCGAAAATAATAGGGAGTTTTCGCCGAAAATTTATGTTCAAATGCATTGCCGGTTTTCAAAGATAATTTCGCCGAAAACACATTGAATTTTTCGGCCGAAAATATGAAACAGGGAAATTCAGTGAAAATTGAAAAGGCGATTTAGCCGAAAATAGGGGTTCATTTCGCCGAAAATTTTGAACTGCTCGGGTGAAAATATTTTCGCAAATCTGGCAAACTTCAGAAAATCACAGTTAAATCCACAAAAATCGGAACGACCTCAATCAACTTGCAACTGACACTACGACATGCAGACTACACACGAAAAATAAGAAAACAAACAAAATGACACTTTTGGCTCCCTTGAACCGACTCTAAAACACTAAGGTTGACACAAAACAAAAACGGACTCCAGCCGTGGGTTGCCTCCCACGAAGCGCTCTTTTATTAACGTCCTTGAGCTGGACGATACCTGGACGGTATTAGGAGACATCCCAACTCAGATTCTCCTTAATGCTAGCATCGGAGTTCATAAAGTAGAGCTTCGGGGCTTCTCCGGTAAGCATGAATTTCTTCCCGTTCGCGTGTAAGAGCTTGGTTTGTCCGTCGGGAAGGTGGCCAGTGATCTTGAATGGTCCGAACAGTTCCGTCAAAGGATCGTCTTCCACAAGGAAGACAGTGGACAGAACGAGAACGATCGGCTCCTTCTTTCCTTAGGAGATGCTTTTGGCTTCTCCCTCCATACTTGTTCCGGCGCCGGTTTCTCGGAACGAATTGGTGGTGTAGCTGGCTCGGAAGAAGACGGCGGAGCTTTTGGTCTCCAAACCATTTGGGTCTTCGTTTTCTTGTTCTTCCCTCGAGGCCTGCTCGGTTTTGTGCTCGGTGGTTTAGAAGAGGCTTGCAGTTCCTTCTTCTTCTTCGGCGGCTCGGGAGGAACAGATCTCGATTTCTGCTTGATAACCTGTCCAGCACCTGTAGCTGCAACAGATCGAGGCACACTAGAAGAGATATTAATGACGGAGTTGACCGGAGTCAACTCCACGGTTTCAACAGCTAAGCAATGACATTCTTCATTCTTCAGATTATATTTCATTCCATCTTTAAGGCGGAACGTGACAGTGTCTTTACCAACCCTCAAAGTCAAAGAACCATTTGGAACGTTAATATTCATTTCAGTAGTAGCCATGAAAGGTCGTCCTATGAGAATGGTAGAATCATCCTTACTAGTGTCAATGATTACATAGTCAGCTAAGAACGTGAACGGACCACATTTAGTAACAACGTCTTTTATTTCTCCTCTAGGCGTTTTAAGTGATCTATCGGCAAAGACGAGTTGCATAGTAGTTGGTTCAAGTTATCCTAGGTTTAATTTTTCAAATAAGCTCATAGGCATAACATTGACAGACGCGCCTAGATCCACTAAACTACGTTCTATTTCAATATCATTAATGACCAAAGGTAGCGTGAAAGAACCGTGATCAGAACACTTAGCTGGATATGGAGAGATAGGCTTTTTGTTACGAATGTCAAGATATCCTTCTTTGTTCCCCTTCATACCAGTCTCAATCCTTGCATTTGGCAGCAATGCTCTTGGAAAAGGAGGCTTCACGACGTACGGTGCAAGAGCAGGATCATCCTCCTTAGGCGCCACTTTCTGTGCTTCCTTCTTCTCTGGAATGTCAGGCATCCTGCATAAATCAGAAGAAGTATTAGAAGATGAGCTTGAAGGATCTTGAACAGTTACCATCTTGGCTTGCTCCTTTCTCGGGTTTGGCTCTGTCTGGCTCGGAAGTTGGCCAAATGGTCGACCGGATGCCAGCATGCTTGAGATGTTGTTCACGGCTTGCTCAATTCTTTGTCCAAATGCTATCTGTTCTTGATTGAGAAGAGCTTGAGCCTTGAACTGACTGTCGTGATCATCGAGTCTGGTAATGATCTGGCTAAGCTTCCTGTCCATGTCACTAACGTTGTGTTCTCTCTGATGTTGCTGCCCTGGATAGGTGTTATTCAAGTATTGGTTCTGGCGGTTGTCAGGTGCAGTTCCATAGTTGCCCGGATTTCGATGCGGCGGCTGGTAGACACCTGCCGGCGGATGGTTAGGTTTCTGATCCTGAGCTGGACCAGCTGGGTGATTATTCTGGTTCTGGTTATGGTTGGCGCTAATATTGTAGGGAGGTCTGTCTTGATAGTTCCCTTGCTGCCTGAAGTTGTGGTAGCCAGCATAACCATTCTGATTATTAACGAAGCCTTGTTGAATGAAATTTACCTCTTCGGCAGACCAGACTTCTGCCTTACCAAAATTCTGACAACGGCCTCCGTTATGTGCGCAAGCTCCACACCATTCGCAATCGGCAACGTAGACAGAAGCTGCCGGCGGTTTGATTGGTGTGGTAGACTTCTTCAAATGCTTCTCTACCTCTGCCTTGATAGTAGCTTCGAGATCGAGCTTGCTCCTTGATCCTTCAGATTGTCATTCCCAGTTCCTTGACTTGGAAGCACAGTTTGCGAAGTGAAGAATAGCAGCTTCAGGTGTAAGTGTAGTGCAATCTCCTTCAGCTAGAGAATTGACCCACTTGGTAGATTCCTCTCGAAGTCCTCGAGCAAAGATTTCAGCTAACTGCCTCTGCTCGAATCCATGATGCGGACAGTTGTAGAGAAGTTCTTGGAATCGATTCCAAGTATCATATAAGCTTTCTCCTTCTTTCTGGGAGAATCTGGCAATGCTGTCCTTGATGGCAGTTGTTCTGGCTGGCAGGAAGTATTCTTCAATGAAGTCTTGAGCTAGAGTATCCCAATTAGTGTAGTAGCCAGGTGGTTTGCCAGTAAGCCACCTCTTAGCATGGCCTTTTAGAGAGAACGGGAAAGCACTCAGACAAAGAATATTTTTGTCGAGGTTTCCGTTTTTGAAAGCGCTGCAGAGATCAAGGAAGTCTCCAAGATGAGTGCACGGATTGTCTAGGGGCCTGCCTTCAAATTGTAGATCCCTAGAGATCATGGTCAAGAATGGAATCTTGATCTCATAGTCAGGATCTCCTTCAATGCGCGGAACGGCAATGGCAGATCGAACGCTAGTCACGCTCTGCTTGTTATAGTCTGCTAGACTCTTCTGTGCAGGTGGTAGTGGTGGCGGCGGTAATTCTCCATTTGGTGGTGGTGGTGGTGGTGGTAACTGATCGTCCATGGTAGGAGATGGAGGAGGTGAAAGTGATGCGGTGTATGAAGCGGATGAAGATGACGGTGAAGACGGAGATGAGGAACTCTCCTTCAGTTCCTCAATCTTGATCGGAGTGACGGGTGGATTGGATCTGCCTCACTTCAAAATCTGTGATCGTAGAGGTGGAGCAGAACTACCTAGTCTCTCTACACTCTTAGCCTGTTCGGTTTGAGAGCGAGTCCAAGGACGGTGAGGCATACACCTGTAAACCTACAGATAACAAAGACAAACAAAACCAGTGTAAATCGAAGATGGAAAATAAAAGAATAAATTGCCAGTTCTTCTTTCAAACAATCAAAGAAGTCCCCGGCAACGGCGCCAATTTGGTGAACCTATCATTGAGGGTTCACACAAATAAACTAACAAAGCTACAAAAGCTAGGGTAGATCGTATTCCACGGGCCTTCTATGATTGACTACTCCAAAAACTAGCAAAATACTCGAATGTAAACACTTCGTGCGTGGTGTGAGTTCCACGACTTCTAATTCTAAGAAATGCAGAGAAATTTAAAAAGTTAAACTAAAGCATATTGGAAATTAGGGTTGAAAACAAGGATGACAGACGAACTTAGACTTTGAATCCCCCTTCGTTCCCCAGAGCATTGGCAATCAACAGATCAGCGGATTTCGATTCTCATTCAATCAATCACTAAGACACCACCATAACTCCTGACCCTTAGGTTTAAGACCGGCGAACGTTCACTCTATCCGTTCTAACTACCAAGATTAACTAGCCGCCCGGCTACGGTCGCCTCTCGCAACGACTTAATTAACTAGTGTAATTACTAATGATTAATGAGTTACTCTTGCAGTGAATTAACCCTAACTGGTTCCTACGAAAGGCACGCTCCAATTATAAGGTTAATTGTTCAATTTGATGTTCTAAAGTAAGGCGAGCGTTCGCTTCTATCCTTAGCTCAACAAGAATCTAATCTAGGTGATCAATCCAGACAAGAAATATGAACAATGAAGAACAAATCAAACATGAAAGAGAACTGATTGAATTTCGAATCTAATCACCGCCGATCCGTGACCGCTTTAAAGCCCTGGGTCACTTAGGGTTCATCTAGTCTAAGCTCTAACGAGTTTAGCTACTCATGTTTATCGCAAAAGAATCAAAAACAAAGAAAGAGTTCATCATCCAGAGGAAGAACAGAATAGAATCTGAAAAACCTAATTTAGATGACTCTGACAGACTTCGATCTTCCGTAAACTACACTCCTAGCTCCGATTCACCGAGGTGGAAGGGATGGCGTCACGATCTCTTTCCGGCTCTTCGAACTCTAACTCCTCGCTCCAGAACTTCAGAGAATTCTTCAAATTCTGATTACGAAAAGTATATTATGATGTGTTTCCTATTGTTGGGCCGCCGGTTAAGTATTTATACTTAACCGTAGTCCAGCCTGATACTTTCGCCGAAAATAACAAGTTATTTTCGCCAAAAATTCTAGTGTAAATGGATGGCCCTTCGGTTGCATTCTCCTGTGATTTTCGTTTCGGGTCGAAAACTTAACGGTTTCGCCGAAAATCTCATCCTCATCTTTGTGGACTACTGCTCGTCATTCCGTCGGAGAAAGACGCTTAGGATTCCAGCTGATTGCAGACACTGATATTGCTACCAACAACAGGTTCACTTTTTTCTCTGTTTTTTTCTCATCTATATTTCTCATAAGTCAAGCGTGCAAAAGTATTGATTGGAATCCATATTTGTCGATTCAATTATTTATGAAGAAATGGTTGTTTAGCTATCAATTACCGACAGTTTCTTAGTACGTTGGAACCAAATGGCAGAACAAACCCTAAGAACATGGTTGTTGACATCATATATGTACTGCAACTTGCTTCTTAACGTTCAAGGCAATGCCTAGAAGGCCTCGTTCAAACAGGAGACGAACTATTGTGTTTGTCGTCTGTATGTGGTTCAGGATTTTGTTGCAATACGTGCAATTTATTACAGTGTATGGTCAGCCTAGGAACTTAGATGCGTCAAATGATGAAACCGTAAATGGATCATTGCCTTACGGCCGAGAAGTATATCGTAGTGGTTTCTTATTGAATTGTACCACAACCGTAGATGTCAATTGCCTTAACATGCTACGAATGAACAAAAAAATATTCTGGAATCTGGTTGACCTATTGTAGGCCCAAGGAGGGTTGAGTAGAACTAGAAACATGGAGGTAGACGAAATGCTTACCATTTTCCTTGTGACAATAGGTCATAACATTAAAAACAGAACATGTCAGCTCTTGTTCCATCGATCTGGTGAAACCGTATGTCGTACAATTAGGCGAGTGTTGCTAGCTGTTTAGAAATTGTACCCCGTTCTTATTGCACATCCAGTAGCTGTTCCGACCAACTGCAACGATGAGAGGTGGAAGGTTTTCCCGGTACGTATGACACCTTCTTGGATACATGTAAACACTGTTGGTCATATACATTATATTAACTAACAAACACCTTCCTTCTGTAATAGAACTGTCTGGGCGCCCTTGACGGCACGTTGGTGAGTGTTAGGACCACTACGGCCAGCCAAGCTCGATTTAGAACTCGAAAGGGAACAACAGCGATAAACGTGTTGGCAGCCTGTAATCAGAATCTCCAATTCGTGTACTGCCTTGCAGGATGGGAAGGTTCTGCTCATGACAGTAGAGTTCTACGAGACGCCCTATCTCATCCTGGTGGTTTTAGGGTACCTGAAGGTATCCTCGTGATTGCTTGTGTTGTTGCAATATTGTCATGTTGTACTTCTTGTTGACCCGAGATGGTACTTGGCTGCAGGCAAATATTACTTGTGTGATGTAGGCTACACCAACGCGAAGGGTTTCCTCGCGCCATATTGAGGGCAACGCTATCATCTAACAGAGTGGGTTAGAAACCGTCCGACAACGGAAGAGGAGTACTACAACATGAAGCACTCAAAGGCTAGGAACGTAATCGAAAAAGCATTCGGCATTCTGAAGATGAGGTGGGCGTTTCTCTGTGACACATCTTGGTATTCCCCGCGTATGGTTGGATTTTTCTTCAATGCATGTTGCCTACAACATAACTTTATCCGAGTTCAAAGGGGACCAGACGTGTTCAAGATGGCGTACATGCCTCCAATGTTGGATGAACCGACGGTGGTGGAGACAATCGATGAAGCGACTGCATTCGTCGAGCAAAGTGAAGAGTGGAAGCAATTCAGGCATTCTCTGGCACAGACTATGTGTGCTAATAAGGGATGTTAACAACTTCTTATTCACGCAACTTACAATATGTTGGTATGTTATATTTCGTTAGTTTATCCTTTCGAAGTTAGTGTTGGGAGGAGTCCTGTCCGAACTAACTTAGTCATGTAATGAAATGTTCATATATGTTTCAGTTTGCAGGTTATGCTTACATTTACTTTGTCGAGCATGTACTGAGTGTGAGAGAAATTAATGATGAATGGATCAATTCATGAATCTATGTTAGATGTGGTGATGAATGTTTAATCTATGTTACGTTTTAAATTATAAGTATAGGCATGGTACTTTGTCAAGTTTATTCAATTCCTTTTGCGCAATTTGACGTAATGTACCAGTAAAATGTATATGGTTTGATTCTGTAATTTGCTTGGTTTGATGCTTTAGTTATTCGAGATCTCAATAACTAATGTTGATAAGTTATATCATTTCATCCAAGCTTGAACTGATAACTAATGCTGATCTTTGTTGTAAGCTTGAACTGATTGATGTTCAGGGTTCATTTATGTTTTCTGCACAAATATCTTCCACTAATAGCTTGATGAAGTGACTGTGTCATTACTTCACTGCAATGAAAAAGTAAGATTAGTTGGTTGAGGGTCATTAATTGAGCACTTTCTCCTCTCCTACTTAAGGTTGTGGTAAGTAGATATGTGCTACATTTTCCCCTCATCTGTAACAATCCTTCATCCTTTGCATCTAAACCGAAAAAGGTATTGAGTAATGTAGCATCTTGTTGTTCCTTTATCTCGGCAGTCATTTTGTATGAGTAATGTAACTAACTTTCGATTTCATATTTTTGTAGCTGTGGTGATGTCGAAGGGTGCTGCAAGCGATGCGTTCGTCGAAAGCGTAAGGGAGTTCAAGGTATGGTCCAAGCTTGAAGAGTGAACCCTCATGAACTGTATGAACGAGCTGACCGAGAAGAAGGTAGTGGAGAAAGGAAACTTCAAGTTGACTGGCTTGAAGGAGTTGGAGCACATGATGCATACTCGGCTCGAGAATTGCACACTATTAGTGGTACCCCATATCAAGTCAAAAGTTCGCTACTTCAAGGATAAGTTCACTGCCACCCTGGAACTGAAAGAAGCAAGTGGATTTGGTTGGGACGATGCACACGGCCGCGTCATTGCTAATGACGTTGTCTTCTCTGGATGGGTGTAGGTATGATTATACCTTCTCTCATTCTCATCATGTGTTTCGTTAAAATTGTTTCCATTCATATGGTAGTGGAATTGGTTCATATATGCACTGCACTTTGGTTACATATCATTTATTATATGATTTATTGGCATTTGATGATTTCTTGCGCAGAGCCACCCCAAAGCAAGTGGATTGAACAACAAACTGCTTCCTTTCTTCGAGGAACTGTGTAAAGTATTCGGTGTCGATCATGCTCATGGATTGGATGCAGTTCAAGCAGCATATGCAACAACCGTGCTTGAGCTGCTCATGCACGCCACCAAAATTTGTGGGCGACTACACCCCATCGAATGTTGAATCTTACACTTTTACTCCCAACTTGGATCACGTGCAGGTGATGGAGGAGCTAATTAATCAAGGTTTAGACCTCCAAGCAACCGATCTGAAGCATGTTGAGGCTGGAATAGTTGCTGCATCGGCTGCGAAAGGGAAGATGAAAGGATCTGCCACGTCATCTCGCACGAAACGATCGCGAAGCCAAGTTGCTGAAGATGAGCGTAGTAGGATGGCTGAGATTGGTGATGCTACTGATCATCTTGCTCACATTGCTACAAACTACTGCATCGAAGGTGACGTTTCAGTGAGGAGGCAGTGCCTGTATCATGAGCTCGGAAAGCTGACTTCTCTGTCAGTTGTGGAGCGAACCAGGGCTCTAAGGCACCTCAACCGTGACGACGAAGATGCTATGACTTACTTCATGCTACCGACGGAGGAAGAGAAGTTGGCCTTCATTAGAGCGATCTTGGAGTAAGTTTGGGATTGGCGGAAGGTGATAAGCTGATGACATTTAGTGTAGTAGTAGTTTATATTTCCTAAACGAGTTGTGTGAGCTCGTTCGATGTCTCATCTTCTATTTTGTAATCATATTGAAGTCGGTAGTAGTTTATATTCCCTAAGCCATGGTAGGTTGAACTCAGTAGAGCCATTAGGCATTTTGTGCAGTGCAAACCACTCTCTACGTATGAGTGAAGATTGTAAGGTTTGGGAGAACACTAGCTGGACGTTCTCCCATCTGCTAAGTTTGTATGTTGTGTTCGCAGAAGTTAATGTAAATGGAAGTTCATAACACTCTGAACATAGAACACAAAAGCATGATACATAGAAGTCAATTCGTAGTATGTTGGAAGCATATACGCAATAGTACAGAGGAAGTCTAAATGTTAAGGGTTGAGACCATCATCTTTTCCAGCCTAGCAACTCGCAATCATATGTCAGCTGAATCATCAGCATGACCATGTTCAACTTCGAGGGAGTTGTCATTGGTCTCCAATCGTGCGATCTTCTCTTCTAGGGCCACAACTGTCAGTCGCAGGACTTCAATTTTCTCCTTCAAGTTGGTGTTCTCGAGAAGCAGTCGATCCATTGCCAAACTCTCCGTTGTGACACAATTTGCACTTTCACAACACTTGAAGAAGTCGCATCAGTCTTGTCCCTACGAACGTAGCATATCAATGTTAGTGTTAGCAATGTGTCCGGCAATGCGGTCGAAGCACCTTACCTTTCTCGAACAGTTCCGGCAGCCGAAAAATGGACGGTTTGGGTTCGATGAAGTCCTGGACTGCCTAACAACAACCCCAACTCCACAATAACACTGATTAGGTGTTGTGTCATCGACATGGCCGACCATTTTCCCTTGTCGTTTGCATGAGTTCTTCATTGTATGGACTGTCAAATTGCGGAGGAGAAAATGAAATGCTATAGTTAGGAAAATGCAGTGAAGTAAGAAAGGGATGAATGAAAGGATAAGGGTTTTTTTGGTAAATATACACAAATGTCCTTCAATTGCTTTTTGCAGAAACTCCACGTTACTTTTGACCCAAACATGGGGAAGTTGCAGACTCAGCACTTCTAACTTTAACCCACTTCCATTGTTCCCCTACATCTACTTCCCCTACTCCACATATCCCGAACCGAACGAGGCCTAGAAGATTTAGAAATTCCTATTTCAGTTTTAAGAGTTGTTAAAATTTATAAATTGTGTTTCTCTCGGTTCGATACTTAAAATGGTAATATGAATATAGAAACAAATTCAATTTTGTGTTACTTACAAATTCAAAATGAGAGAGGACTCGAAGTCATAATGAAAGAGGAATTTTCAATTTCAAAAGTGATTACAAAAAATAGAAGTTTTGAGACCATCTCTCATGCAAGACGATAACAGTTTCGGACTCGTCAACCATTTCTGTTCCAGATTGGTCGCCTGGCCCAATAGAGAATGGAAGCCCAAGTGGATTAGTCCTCAGCTCGTCAAAGTATCTCGTATGTAAGTGGGGTAGTAGTCAGCTCAAGGGGTTATGGGGCGATTGGATAAATAGGAGAGAGAAGAGAAGGGTGTGACGTACCGCGGAGCGTTTGTCCGCTGGGTAAAAATGTTGTCCTCCAGTTATATGAAGGTGAGGGGGTATTTATAGTCCCCTGTCTTGACCGCCAAGGATATATCTTGACTGTTCGTTGATAGCCTCGTAGGATGTCGACATGTGTACACATGCTCTCAAAACCCTACGGACCGCCATGCTGGACCACTGTGGAAGGCCTCCTGTTTATCTGGGCCGTTGATTGCCTTTTGGTGGGTCTGCCCCTGGATCGTCAGCTTATTTTGTAGTTTTGGGACAGCTTCGGAGGAATATGTAGCCCCAATGGCACATTCCTAAAATATGTTCGGATAGGGGCAAATGCGGAGCCCAGACAGCGCGCTCCAAAAATTTTGCCCGTTGAGCGCCGCGCCACGTGGCTATAATGTCGTTGCATTATAGCCGTTATCCCCAGGCAACCCAATGAGCGCGGCGCTGGCTGGTGAGCGCCACGCTGATTAGTTCCCCCCCCCCCTTCGGTTCCTATATAAAACCCTCCCTTCCTTCATTCATCCTTCACACCTCTCACTCATTCTCTCTCAATTGTCAAGGTATTCTATGAATCCGAATTTATTCTGTTTTGTTAGTATTTTGATTAGTTTGATTACTAATTTGATTATTGCGTTTGTAGCTATTTTGAGCAAAGCGATCAATCCAAAGAAAGTCTTTGTTCCTCATTCCTTATTCGTGTTTCGGAGGTAACACTTATAATCTGAAGTGCTATGAGTTGATTATTGTTTATGGTTTGTGACGAATGCATGTTTGAACGTAGATGGACTACATGTTTGGAGATGTTCCCGAGGGCGTGCCCGTTGGCTCGAGCGACCGAGCATTTTGCGGGGGGACAGAGATCGACATCGCGCGGCTCTAGTATTCGACGCTGAGGTTAGTACTCTTTGAGTATATAAATAGAAATGATTGAATGTGATGAATATTAGGAAATGTATGAAATGCATGTAATTAGTTAGTAATGACAATGATTTGTATGCAATTATTGATTAATAACTATGCAATTATGTAAGCATTTATATATTTATGCAATTATTGACTAATAAGTATGCATTTATGTTATTAGAAGTATGTTATGAAATTGTAGAATTACTTAAGTTATTAGAATTATGTTATTAGAATTAGGTTAATACAATCATCTTATTAGAATTAGATTATTATTACAATTATGTTACTATTCAAATTACGTTATTAGAATTACTAAGTTGACTAATTACTTCTCTCATATGTTCCTTAAATATTAGGAGCTGCACATGACACATACGTGTCATAATTCTAAGAAGATCGTAGACTATGATCCTAGGTTCGAGTCGATCATACTCGATATTGGGTTAGACAATCTTAAGGATGCCCTAAAACTAACCCCCGATCTAGAGCTCATCACTGCTCTAGTTGAGAGGTGGCGTCCAGAGACCAACACCTTCCATTTGTACGGCGGTGAGGCGACGATCACACTGGAGGACGTGCACTTCATCACTGGTTTGAGCGTAGATGGTCTCCCCGTCACTTCACCTAAACTCATTCCTACTGATTTGGATGAGCTTTGTGATTATGTTGAGAGCCAGCTAGGGAAGAAACCGGCTACGTCTGATGTACTTTCAGGGAGGATTAAGATGACCTGGTTGCGCTCCCACTTCGCATACCGTGAGGGTGCCATTAGCGACAACGATATTCATACCATACATCAGTATTGTCGCACCTACATTCTGGACTTCTTCGGCAATTGTATCTTTGGCGATCGCTCAGGGCGTATGCTCACCTCTCCATGCTTCCTTTAGTTGAGGAGATTGAGCGCGTTGGAGAGTATGCATGGGGGGCGGCCACACTGTCTTGGTTGTACCGAGAGCTTGGGCGTACCACATTTCGGATTGAGAGCGGCACCACCGCCGAGCACATTGGTGACATTAGCGGCTAGTTGGCGTTGCTTCAGGTGTGGGATTTGGAGCGATTTCCCTCTATAGCTCAACGGGTTCAGGAGAAGAGAAAGAAGAGACCAGATGAGAGGACGATTCCGCGCCTGCCAGAGTAAGTTCAACACATATAGTTCAAAGTCCAACACAAGATTCATTGCAACGTAGCTCTAACTATCGAGATTATTTTAACATAGGCAGGCACCTTGGTTTAAAGACAAGCTACGATTCATCTTACTTGCTGGATACCGCCAGCTTCTGGACGAGGGGGCACCATTCATAGTAGGTTTTACTGGAGTTTTAGTTCAATACGTAGGCCACTTCACCGTTGGATTATTAAGATAATCTTTATCTTTCTTTGTTAATCATTCTTAGTGGGAACCATGGGTGCGGTTTGAGGGCCAAAGTCCTCAGTCATTCATCGCATACCACGTCGTCACACTGCTTATGTGCTACTTCACTGTCATATGGCATAGACCTGATCATGTATTACGTTAGTTTGGGATGGACCAGCCACTACCGATGTTTGACATGCCACGTTCGGAGGTCATGATGAACGTGGAGAACACACAGAGGGGTACACGACAGCCTGACTGGGTTGCCAAGTACCCTCGATATCTCCAGTTCTGGGAGCAGCGATTCGATAATGAGGCGGCAGGTCCATGGATGACTGACCCCGAGGACTGGAGCTTCCACGATGAGTACTCCCAGTGGTACGACGCACACACACGACGTAGTGTGTCACGGCGAGGCGTCATCATGGAGACTTTGGTACGTGGGGGTTTAGGGATGCATAGTAACTAGGTACCAAATCGTGTAAAGGTTGATTGCTGACGTCTTATGTTTTTTTTTCTTGTAGATCAATGGCATTGAGCGTCTGTACGTCACTACTGGACAGCCTCACATCACACCACAGGACCAGTGGGAGATGCATGCTACCCTTTGCTCGCTCATGCATGCATTTGGTGCTATACAGAGGACACCAGAGAGGAGGATACCAAGGAGGGAACCTGCCCAGCCCACACATGCACCGCATGACTACCCGGCGCCAGAGATGTCACAGGCGAGGATCCCGCCTACACGCACTGTCAGACAGAGGTATAACATACCAGTGGCTCCAGGCTTGTGGGAGCCCAACCTTGCACAGAATGACACCATTGAGCCACAGAGGCCACGGTACCGAGACTCGTACCCCCTCGATGTCTTCCAAGATACACAGTACACGCTGTACTCGGATCGGGATCAGACACAGGGTCAGCCCTTCGTTACACCCACCCAGCAGCAGAGTTATTCCTTTGTTCCGCCCACCCAGCCGCAGAATTAGTCGTTCGTTCCGCCCACCCAGCAGCAGAGTCAGTCGCTCATTCCACCCACCCAGCAGTGGAGAGCACCATCTCAGTTTTACATCGTGGGGATAGTAGTGGGGCACAGCAGCAGCACACGCCCGCACCGATGATACAGATGGATGCCACATATGATGATGACGATGACTTCGCCTAGTCACCACCATGCTATGGATTGCGACAGGATCCTAGACCAGCTATGTGCGGCACAGGTGGGCATTTGGCGAGAGCTCATGCTAGGGGTGAGCGTAGAGGTGGTGGACGTAGACGTGGATAGAGGCTTATACTACTTTGTATTTTTCAGACTTGTAGTATTTCATTTTTAGACTTGCCGTATTTCATTTTCGGACTTGTAGTATTATTTTTCCCCACCTGTAATATCTCCTCTTCGGCCTTGTAGTATTATATTTGAAGAATGCTAGTTCGTATCTGAAACTTGTACTTCATATTTCACACTTCCTAGTTGCATTTCATATTTTCATACTTGTATCCCAACTACACTCCACAGCTGCAGTCCATTACCCTTGTTTGAAAAGCTCACATGCCAATTGTCTTGCACTTGCCACTGACACAAAGTCAGGCGATCACATGGTTTGATAGTGGAGAATCTTGACAGATGTCTCCCACTTGCCACTGACGCAAAGTCAGGTGATCACATGGTTTGATAGGGGTGATTCTTGACAGGTGCCTCCCACTACCATATTTAATATTTATTGTGAACATGCTTCAAGACCATTTTCATCTCAAAAAAATCATTTCATCTTTCTATTGCTTACAAATGGGGTTTGCATGTCTATCTTACATAGGGGGCAACCTTATCCGGCTAAGCATGGACGATAGGCATCTCGTTGCGAGACTACCTCTATGGCAAGCATACCCGAAGTTCCTAAAAAAGATGGGTGATGACACTCGATTTGACGTGATTATTAGCCTCATTTAAGCAACATTTTCTTGCTTAAGACATGGTTTTTAGGGTAGAATAACGAATATTCCATCGATTGCCCTATCTCGTGCCATTTGTGTTACCTTGGCCCTTTTCGGGTCTATTTGATGGTTTTCTAGTGTTTTTATGTTAGCACAGGTTTTTGCCGTCAAATAAAGTAGCCAAGGACGTGTCTAAAGTGTTGGAACCTCGAGGGATTGCACCGGAATCAATCAAAGGAGTCAATCAAGTTCAGAAAATTCCTGCCCGGTTTATAAAGGAATTTTCGCCGAAAATCCCCAAGCATTTTCGGCGAAAATATGTTCACAACCCGGCTGATGTCAAGTGAAGAAAGTTTTCGGCGAAACCCTAAAGTTTTCAAACCGAGAATAAAGAACAGGAGAAAGCAGCCGGCGGACCGTCCATTTACACTAGGATTTTCGGCGAAAATATCAGGCCAAATCCGGCGACTTAGGGTTTAAGTATAAATACTTAACCCGGCGGCCCAAAAAGGGGAGAATCAAGAATCAAATCATTATTCATCTTTTCACAATCAGACTTTTGAGAGTCAGCCGACTCTAGGGTCGATAGATAGAGTTTAGAGAGTTCGAAGATCCGTGGAGAGATCGTGACGCCATCCTTCCACCTCGGAGAACTCGGAGCTTAAAGTTGAAGATCCAGGAGATTGAAGCTTCGCGGGAGTCGTCAGAATTAGGTTTTTCAGTTCTTATCTGTTCTTCCTCTGTATGATGATCTTCATTGTTGCCTTTGATTCTCTTGTTTCTGATATGAGTAACTGAACTCGTAGAGCTTAGATTAGATGAACCCTAAGTGACCCAGGGCTTTAAAGCGGTCACGGATCGGCGGTAATTAGATTCAAAGTCCAATCAGTTTCTCTTTGCATGGTTGTTTTGTTCTTGATTGTTTATGTTTCTTTTTTGGTTGGTCGCCTAGATTAGGTTTTTGCAAGCTAGGGTTAGTCGCCAGACATCTTCCTGTTTTGGCGCATAAACTTGTCTTACTTGATCACCTAGTTTAGATTCTTGTTAAGCTGAGGATAGAAGCGAACGCTCGCCTCTCTTTAAAACATCAATTCAACCAGTTAACCTTATAATTGGAGTGTGCCTTTCGTAGGAACCGATTAGGGTTAATCCACTGCAAGAGTAGCTCATAAATCGTTAGTAATTGCACCAGTTAATTAAGTCGTTGCGAGAGGCGACCGTACCCGGGCGGCTAGTTAATCTTGGTAGTTAGATCGGATAGAGCGAACGTTCGCCAGTCTTAAACCTAAGGGTAAGGAGTTATGGTGGTGTATAGAAACCGATTGAATTAGAATTGAAAACCGCTGGTCTTGTGATTGCCGTTGCCTTGGTGATCTAAGGGGGATTCGAAATCTAAGCTCATCTATCTTCCTGTTAGTCAACCTTTTATACTTTTCCTACTTTTAATTTCCTTGTTTGTTAGATTAGAAGTCGTGGAACTCACACCACGACCTGAATAAATTGCCAGCTTTTTGAGTAGTCGATTAGGAGAAACCCTGTGGAATACGATCTACCCTAGCTTTCCAGCTTGGTAGCTATTTGATACCGCTAAAACTGCAGCATCAAATTGGCGCCGTTGCTGGGGACTCTTCTAATTGTTTGAAAGAAGAGTTGGCAAATTATTCTTCTACCTTTCCGCCTTACCATTTATTTTCCCTCCATATTTCCATGATTTACCTGGGTAGTGTTTTTGAGTGTTAATTATGCAGGATTACAGGTGGGATGACCAGTACCAAGGGTGGTACATCAATGAAGCACCATATATTGAAGACTCCCAAGAGATGGATTTACACACTTATGAGCATCAACAATGGATGGCAAGCACCCAAGCCGCGATCGACAACCTCCAATCAACGGATGATGTTGTTGATGCATTGAACGCCGCGCTCAAGCGACTAGTGCAATTGAAGGGAGACGATGCTAAAGAACATTTCGAAGAAGAGCCAGAAGCTACACACCACCAACAAAATCACCAAGAGGTACCGGCTCATCAGCATCGACAACAGACGGCAAGAGTAGAATCCGCCTTGGATGATCTCCTTTCGAAGCTACAAGCTCCTAACATGGTGGATGTCGAGCTCGAGCAACCAAATCCACTAATGGAAGAAGATGCTCAAGAGCCGTACGAATATGAACATGACAATCTCACCCATAACTATTGCGAGCTAGAAGCATCTGATGAAGAATCCTTGGCGGTGGTGGTTGATGAAGACAAAGAGCCAATCCATCTTGAAGTTGAAGCCGAAGAGGAGCACGAAGAAATCGAGGAGATATCCTCAATAGAGCTTCCACCGAGCCAACCTATAGATCAAGCCAGAGACGAGCACGTGGGGATCGAAGACGTCAAGGGTTTGGAAGCACACATACTCGATCCTGATAGACCTCTAGATGATCATAAAGTGGAGAAGATGGAGCTCATTGACCATGCCGCACCATACTACCTATTTCCTCCTCCAGAAGGAGAATTCGAGAAGAACTGGTCATCCAACCAGAACCGCGATCTATTGGAGCACTACCGGCTGCATCACCCTTCTGGAGTGCTACATGGCACTCAACCGCACACCTTGAAGAAGACGATTGACTTCAAGGAGCTTCTGAGTTGGGGTCCCTAACAGGTACCGTCCGGCTCAAGGACGTTAAAAGAGAGCGCTTCGTGGGAGGCAACCCACGGCTGGAGTCCGTTTTTGAATTATTGAGTCAGTCTTTTTCGTCGTTCGAGTCGGTTTCGGGGAGCCAAAGTGTCAGATTTCTTTTATTTTCGTCTGTTTTAATTTTCTGTGTCAGGTCAAATTTTCGCCGAAAACTCCTCAGATTTTTCGGCGAAAACTTTAGTTGGTTCGAGTCTGTTTTCCAGTGGGTTTTCAAAGTTGTTTTCGCCGAAAACATCTAAAGTTTTCGGTGAAATGTTTAGTCTGTTTGAGTCTGTTTCTGTTTTTGAAATAGTTTTTGCCGAAAACTTCTAAAGTTTTTCGGTGAAAATGTTTAGTTAAGTCGTCTGTCTTTGTTTTCAAAGTAGTTTTCACCGAAAACTTCACCAGTTTTTTGGCGAAAATTTTAGTTGGGTCAGAAAATTTTCGAAAACCTTTTCAAAAAAAAAAGAGTCAAAATATTTTCAAAATTCCCCTTAACCTTCTTTGTTCGACTTTTATTCTGCGTGGATCCGGGACACTTGTCCCGGTATCCTTTTGATCTTTTTGTTGTTTTTGTTTTGTAGGATCTTGAGTAGATACTCCGCTCTGCTCCGGACGCTCCGTGTTCATCCCCTACACCGACCATCTCGTCACAGGTTCTTTGTATCTCTCTACTCTAGTTTAGTCCTGTGAGGACACAGAACCGTTTAAGTGTGGGGTAGGATTCTAGGATTATGCATGATCTTGTTTGATTTTTTGTGATTCCGTGGTTCAGTTTTAAAATTTCTCTTGCATAGAATTGTTCAATTCTTGACTTTTGATGTTAAATTGACTTCAATTTTGAACAATGACGTCTAGACTGTTCCACTTAGAACCTGTAACCAACGTGTCAAAACTGATATTAAATGAGTCTAGGTCAGAACAGATCATAAATCACTTATGTAGTTGAAACTTGAATCAATTGAATTAATTGGTTTGTTAATAACAAAGCTCGATAACACTGTTCTAAGATGATAAATGCTAGCTTCTTCCATGTTTTTCACTCCATATTTGTTCACCTGTGATTGTGGCTTGAGATTAGACGGAAATCCAATTCGAAATCTTGTGTAAAAAGTTATAACTAGCTAGGATTAAGTGGATAAATTGTTAAATCAAG
This sequence comes from Linum lewisii, assembly GCA_034768395.1. Classification (NCBI taxonomy): domain Eukaryota; kingdom Viridiplantae; phylum Streptophyta; class Magnoliopsida; order Malpighiales; family Linaceae; genus Linum; species Linum lewisii. The sequence continues at coordinate 55,739,028 of CM068298.1, read as the reverse complement.
TAATCGAGTTGTTCAAGTTAATGTTAAGTTCTTTAAAGTGCTTACAATAAAGCTAGGCAAGCCCGACACCTAAGTGAAGTGTTCGGGTTGAGCACTAGCAAAGGCACAAATACTGTGAGCTAGGCAGGTCCAACACCTAAGTGAAGTGTTTGGTATCGAGCACTAGTATACAGTAAATAAATTAAAGGAAGAAGTTGGACTTGAAATAAATCATTGCTTAAATCGGTCCTAGCTAGAACATGTAACGTGCAAATCTAGAAATGGATGAAGTCGAGTCAATAGCCACGTCATTTTCGAGTCAATAGCCACGTCATTTTTCCTACCTCCGCATCCACATCATGGCTAGAGCTTAAAGTCTTTTCTCATTAGAATTGGTGCTATCGTAGTCGGTTAATTATGATTAATTGTTTTGCCAAGAAACGAGCTTTGTTAAAACCACTACTTGAAGTGTGCAGAAATTAGTGAGATCGAAAACTTGTTTGATTGATGTTCTTACATGTGTAGGTTAAGTTTCTACGTGGAACAGTCTAAACCAAATTGTTAGAATTGAATCTCAGTTTAATCTCGTGTCATTCGTGAATCTGAGTGTGTTCTACTTCAGTTTGCTTGAGGACAAGCAAAAGCTTAAGCGTGGGGTATTTGATGACACTCGATTTGACGTGATTATCAGCCTCATTTAAGCAACATTTCCTTGCTTAAGACATGGTTTTTAGGGTAGAATAACGAATATTCAATCGATTGCCCTATCTCGTGCCATTTGTGTTACCTTGGCCCTTTTCGGGTCTATTTGATGGTTTTCTAGTGTTTTTATGTTAGCACAGGTTTTTGCCGTCAAATAAAGTAGCCAAGGACGTGTCTAAAGTGTTGGAACCTCAAGGGATTGCACCGGAATCAATCAAAGGAGTCAATCAAGTTCAGAAAATTCCTGCCCGGTTTACAAAGGAATTTTCGCCAAAAATCCCCAAGCATTTTTGGCGAAAATATGTTCACAAACCGGCTGATGTCAAGTGAAGAAAGTTTTCGGCGAAACCCTAAAGTTTTCGAACCGAGAATAAAGAACAGGAGAAAGCAGCCGGCGGACCGTCCATTTACACTAGGATTTTCGGCGAAAATACCAAGGTATTTTCGGCAAAAATATCAGGCCAAATCCGGTGACTTAGGGTTTAAGTATAAATACTTAACCCGGCGGCCCAAAAAGGGGAGAATCAAGAATCAAATCATTATTCATCTTTTCACAATCAGACTTTTGAGAGTCAGCCGACTCTAGGGTCGATAGATAGAGTTTAGAGAGTTCGAAGATCCGTGGAGAGATCGTGACGCCATCCTTCCACCTCGGAGAACTCGGAGCTTAAAGTTGAAGATCCAGGAGATTGAAGCTTCGCGGGAGTCGTCAGAATTAGGTTTTTCAGTTCTTATCTGTTCTTCCTCTGTATGATGATCTTCATTGTTGCCTTTGATTCTCTTGTTTCTGATATGAGTAACTGAACTCGTAGAGCTTAGATTAGATGAACCCTAAGTGACCCAGGGCTTTAAAGCGGTCACGGATCGGCGGTAATTAGATTCAAAGTCCAATCAGTTTCTCTTTGCATGGTTGTTTTGTTCTTGATTGTTTATGTTTCTTTTCTGGTTGGTCGCCTAGATTAGGTTTTTGCAAGCTAGGGTTAGTCGCCAGACATCTTCCTGCTTTGGCGCATAAACTTGTCTTACTTGATCACCTAGTTTAGATTCTTGTTAAGCTGAGGATAGAAGCGAACGCTCGCCTCTCTTTAAAACATCAATTCAACCAGTTAACCTTATAATTGGAGTGTGCCTTTCGTAGGAACCGATTAGGGTTAATCCATTACAGAGTAGCTCATAAATCGTTAGTAATTGCACCAGTTAATTAAGTCGTTGCGAGAGGCGACCGTACCCGGGCGGCTAGTTAATCTTGGTAGTTAGATCGAAATGAGCGAACGTTCGCCATTCTTAAACCTAAGGGTAAGGAGTTATGGTGGTGTATAGAAACCGATTGAATTAGAATTGAAAACCGCTGGTCTTGTGATTGTCGTTGCCTTGGTGATCTAAGGGGATTCGAAATCTAAGCTCATCTATCTTCCTGTTAGTCAACCTTTTATACTTTTCCTGCTTTTAATTTCCTTGTTTGTTAGATTAGAAGTTGTGGAACTCACACCACGCGCAACCTGTTTAAACCTGAATAAATTGCCAGCTTCTTTGAGTAGTCGATTAGGAGAAACCCTGTGGAATACGATCTACCCTAGCTTTCCAGCTTGGTAGTTATTTGATACCGCTAAAACTGCAGCATCAATGGGTTTGCCAAGCGCGACGGTTTTTAGAACTCTAACATGGCGGTGTCCCTTTTACATTGGCGGCGAACTTACGGCTCACTTCTCAGTCCCCGTCATGGGCGCCACAGGATTCGAGGTCGTGTACGACATGATGAACATGAATCCCTCCTACCACATCGCTGAGCTATATTTTGAGTTCGAGAACGGACATCCGCTACAACAAGGCGCGGAGGGTGTAAGTGCGAGCATGTCATACGGACAGACAAGTGACTGCAGAGAAAGTAGTCACTCACGCCACACTACTGCGAGCAAGAGGTCACGGGAACCCATTGTGCAGCCACTTGCTCCAAACCGGGAGGGGGGCAATGATACGCCCCCGGTTTCCGAGAGTGGTGACGATCAAGAGTCATTTGAGAGTGAAATCAATACAGATAGGGATGCCACGGTGCCCCAGAGATTCCCATCAATCCACGACCTCCACCTGGTGCATACACCCCCCTGGTGCATACACCCCCCCCCTGATATGTTCACGAACTTGCCGCCAGACATTGGCGAACAAATGGTAACTAGCAACCACGAGTACGGCGTGAACAAAATTCCTCGCTATCATCTTGACGGACCTGGCTTCGCGCTTGGGCAACAGTTTGAGACCAAGGCGGACGCACAACTTGACTTCAAGCATTACGCCTTGAAGAACAACCAAATGCTGACGACGACACGCTCAAAGAGGGCAGATCTGGAGCTCAAATGTGCTGGCTACAAGCACAACGGATGTCATTGGAGAATCAGACTAACCACCGATGAAGCGGAATGTGGATCGTCCGACAACTAAACCCATTTCATACATGCGGGGGGAGTATGGACAACATTAGCCCGAAGCAGCTCGATGTCCAAGTTGTAGCTGATGCCATTTTCCATCTCGTGAAAGTAACACCTCATGTGAGGATCAAACAGCTTCAGGCTGAGGTTTTCAATCGGTTTTAAAGGAACATATCGTACAAGAAAGCATGGACCGAGAAACAACAGGCCATGGAGCAAATCTGCGGTGACTGGGAAGAATCCTACAACGAGTTGCCAACAGTATTGAAGGCAATTCAGGAGTGGAACCCCGGCACACAAGTGGATTTCGTCACATTTCCCGTTAACACACAGACAAGAGGTACTGTTTTTCGATTCGAACGAGTTTTCTAAAGTTTTGGTCCTAGTGTAGAAGGATTCAAGCACTGCCCGCCTGTGCTTATAGTGGATGGCACTTTCATTACTGGCAAATACAAGCACACGTTGCTCATTGCGAGTACCTTTGATGGCACTGTTGCATTCGCCATTGTCGACGTGGAAAATCACGTGAACTAGGAGTGGTTCTTCAATTGCATTCAGGAGTTCATAACTGACAGACGCCGAGTTTGTGCCATATTAGACAAACATGACGGAATCAGGAATGCGATGGGTAAGATCCATAATGGATGGCAATGGCGGTGGTTCTCACGCCACTACGTCAGCAACTACAACTCCGCAGCAAAGTGTCCAGCCATGAAGCATCGCTTGGTCAACCTATGTAAGTCGCATTGAACTACTGACTATTTTATATTGTATCGATTATCGTTTACTAAAACCCATCCATTGTGTGACTCTTGCAGGTAAAAAATCGTCCATGAGGAAATTCGAAAAGGGGGTCAGATCATTCATGAGAAGTGACGCTCGAATGGAACTGGGCCAAGCTCGTTAGGTAAATGAAGACCAACTCCATTGGTCAAGAGCTGTTGATTCATGCCACGATGGGGCACGATGGCATCGAACATTGCAGAGAGTGTCAACGGGGCGTTCAAAGTTGTGTGTGCACTCCCCATCGCAGCTATTGTGGAGGCCACCTTCTATAGGCTAGTTGGCTGCTTCGACGATCGATGGACCAGGATTAGAGAAGAAGTGGAGACTGGGGCAGTATGGACAAAGTTGTGTATCAAGCGGATGGGGAAACGACTGAACAAGTCTTATACCCATGTCGTAAGGACTTACGACTATGAGAATGGGTTGTTCGATGTGCAGACTACCCCAAATATGACAAATGGGAGGGGTAATAATACGCAGATAGTGAATCTGTATTACGACGACCATGACAGGTCGTGCACCTGCGGCAAGTTCCAACATAAAAAATGCCATGTTCACACGCAATGGCAGCCATTCGACATGCTCGTCAAGATCCGTTCTACTACGTTAACGATCATTACAAGCTCGAGACTCTGAGTCGGATATACGGTAGGATTTTCCACCCAATCGGGGGCAGAAAAGACTAGAAGCCACATGGAGGGTTGCATTTCGTTCCCGAGCAGAGACTGATTAGGAAATTCGGTAGGCCACGCCATTCACGCATACACAACGAGATGGACTGGATCGAAGAGATTAAGCCTCATTGCAGCTACTACGATGAGGCTGGCCACAACAGAAGGACTTGCACACGGGCAAATCAAAGCAACAGAAATCCCAACCCCTCCAGGAATGGGTAATCCGTTTTCATTGTCTTCTATGTCATTATGTTGTATTTCCCTTGTATTGGCTTCTATGTCATTGTGTTGTATTTCCCTTCCAATTGTAATGAACTTTTCCAGTTTTAATGAACTTTACTTGTTTTTCGTCTTCTTGTTCATTTAAGATTTGCTAGCAAACATAAGTTCTTTCAATTCACGAAATGTAACAAAGGGATACATTGATTGCCAAAGGAGACCCCAACCCTCCCTCTAGTAGCGAAAGAGTACAACAAAACAACAAAACAACATAAACCTAACAACAACCACTTCATCCCCATCAGTACTCTTTCTATTCTAGTCATGTTTAGAAAACCCACTCCCCTTAACCAGGGCACTGATATAATCCTGCAGCACTGAGTTGTGGGACTCAAGACCCTTCACCCGTTCTCTGAGACGCCGAATCGAGGTTATCTGCCTCTCGATAACCTCATCCTTCTCCTTAGTCATCGCGTCCACATCCTCACACACCTCTAGTTTCTCGTAAAAGTCACAACTCTTACCATCATTCTTGAGAGTACACCCGAAATAGCACTCCAGATTGTAGCAATAGATCTGGTTGCCCATAACCCACACTTGCATTCGACGAGGCCTCCTTCGTAAACGAACAGATCCTCCTCTTCATGCCTCTTCATCTTGTACATTATCCTTTCGACATCTGAAACTGAATGACAGCAGTAATTAGTGCAGCAAAAGAAATGAGGAAGAACTGAAATGCAAGCGAAAACTCCATTTCACTTACGACGACTCGAAAAGGCCATAGCAGAAATTGCTTCAAGATGATGCTGCCGTCAATGAACTTTGGAAGTTTTGGGAAGGTGTGGCTGGAGCTGGAGTTGGAGGGGGTATTTATAATTAGATATAGGTTTCGGGGTTCCCAAACGATCAGCCAGCGCCTCGCTTTCCAGCAAGCACCGCGCTGGCTGTCCAACCCTCAACCCTAATGGTTGCCAACCCTAAACCAGCTGCCCAGAATGGACTACACCAGCTAGCGCGGCGCTCACTGGCTGGCATGGCGCTGGCTGTGCTCCGCTTTTGCCCCTATCTGGACATAGTTCGGGAATGTGCCATCGGGGCTACATATTCCTCCAAAACTGCCCCAAAACTACAAAACCCTTATCTTCATAAGGCTACCCTTGGTGAACTCAGATAAATGAAAGAATTGATGATGAAGGTTTGGAAACATAGTACTGCAATAGCAAGTGCCACCTGCGTTTAATTGATTGTCTTTGAGACTTCTTCATGATCAACCACATTATACCAGGCATCTGCATGATTATAATTAACATTAATCTCCAAATATGAACATAATATTAATCTCAACCCGACCGATTCCCACCTCTAGGTGCCATTTATCAATGTTAGGTTGTCCAATTAGTTTACTTTTTTTCTCTTTTATTTCTCAATCTTTGTTTTGTTTGATAACATCCTTCTTTTTTATGTTTGCCCGAAAAGCCCGAATCTCAGCATTTAGCAAACCCGCGCCCAACTCGGTCCTCTTTAGTTCGGGATTTCGACTGACCTGATGCTCAATATAACTATCCCAGATCAAGTAAAGTTCTTTCATGTTGGGGTTTCCACCCCTAAAATGGCCCAACAATTCAATTTAAAACAACGAATGACCCAACAATAATGCTACAAATCTTCCGGCCACTACTAATATTCCACGTCATGGTCCTGGAAGTCAGGTAAAGAACATGTTATGTGCCAAGGAAAGAACAGGAATACAGATTAAAAATAAGCATGGGGATCTTTGTTGGTTCTTCTTTCATCGAATATGGAACTAGAGGAACAAGATCTACGGTATGTTCAAGCTTCTAGAATCTTCATTGGTAGAACTGTGTTTATGCTATACGTTTCAAAGATAAGATGAATCTCATTTGAACACACGTTGGATCTCACATATCCCTATTATAAACTAAAAGAGATACAAAAAACGAGAAATGAAAACATAAAAATCATGATCAGGGAAGAGTCAAGAGTCATGTCAACTACTATCGACAACACAAACACTTTTGTGGAGAACTACCTTGTGGATGGCGCAACAAGGTATCTATGTTTGTCAACTTCGCTAAATCTAGAAACCCAGGGTACGTCTTTAAACGCCTCGTTATGATTGAATTGAAGCTCACAGACCTAGCCCAGGGTAGCCAAATCTCGAATTTGGTAGGCAACTATAACAATCCAACAACAAAAGGAAGGCACTCAATATTTAATAACAACAGTGATGTAATGGTAATAAATTATACCAAACTGATCTGCAAAGCATGTTTAGTCAATATCAAATTCAGAAGTAGATGATAGTATGATAGTGTAGTATTCTAGCTAAGCTATTTGGTCCTTATCCTCTTTAATGGAACCAACATACATTTATTATTAATTAACTCAGTGGACAACAAAACAGGGAACCACCCATTTTGCCAAGTGAAGAATGATAGCGACAATTCATGTCCCCAGATACTCATTTTCATGATCCCCCCCTCCCCAATACCCTGATTGTCAATATCACCATTTCTGGGTTATCATGTAAATAACCCTTTTCTTCATCTTTCATTTTGTCTTCTTCTACTCCATTTTTATGTAATACCAGATTTTACTGTCTTCTTCTTCAACCTTTGAACCTTTCCCTGTTTGAAGATGGCTACCAACCCTTCTTTGGTAATAATAGAACCCACAGTGTATAACACTAAACCAGACCAATTTCAGAAACAAGAACAGTAAAAACCAACATCATATTATATTATATTTACAGATAAACCCTCACACCCGCATAATGACCATCATTCTCCATCAACCCTCACTAATCACATCTTTAATCTTCAAAAAAACCTTTCTACTATCAACATTGACATGTTTAACCAAAACCCACCTGATCAAAATTCGACATGATAGCTATGGAGGACCCAGAAGATCATGATCATCATCACCTGATAAGAAACTGAAACAGGAATACCACAAGTCAAGGAAGAGGAGCTTTCTCCCAAAATGGCAGCATTGGGGTAGTCTGAATCGTTGCTGCAGAGCTTCAGTTTCTTCAATTCAATGCTGCTACTGTTACCAGCCTCGTCAATGCACAGTCCAGAGTTTCCTCTCAGCTTCAACTTCCCGCCGATCTTTGATGTGAAGTTGGCCGGGAAAGGCAGCCTCCCGGTCAAGCTGTTGTTCTCCAAGTTGATCTCGCTTACAAACTCAAGACGAGCCAGCTCTTCCGGGACTTGGCCTTCCAGGTTGTTGTTGTCTAACCCTAGGTAACACAAGCTCTTCAGATGCAGACCCATGGTGGCTGGAATTCCACCCACCAGACTCATGTTCGAGAATCCAATCCCTGAAACGCTCCCCATATTCTTCCATATCTCAACTGGTATACTCCCTCCCAGCGAATTCCCGCTCAGGTGGACTTCTCTCAGCTTCGGGAGCTCTCCGATGAAGAGAGGGACGCCGTAGTTGCCGAATCGGTTGAAACTCAGGTCTAGAAACTCCAAGCTCTTGAGGTTGACGAAGCTCTCAGGGATTCTTCCGGAGAAGGAATTGGAGGAGAGGTCGAGCTTCAGAAGCTGTTGGAGATTTCCGATTGAATCAGGGAAGATACCAGCGAGACTGTTGTAGCTTAAATCGAGAACCCTAAGTTTCTTCAAATTCTCCAATGTAGAAGGAACTCCACCGGTTAATTGATTCCTCGACAGAGTGATTTCTTCGAGATTCACCAGATCTCCGATCTTCTCCGGAAGGTGGCCGTACACTCCGTTTCCGGTCACCACTAGTCGTCGGAGACTAGTGAAATTCGAAACGACTGAGGAAAGAGGGACGACAAGGCCTGGGTTGTCGATCAGTACAAGCTCCTCGAGACTAGCACCAAACTCCGGAAAGGAAGAAGAGACGTTGGGGAAAGTAGCCGGAACTCCGACGGCGGCGGAGAAGCAGTTGTAGAAGAAGAGCTTGCGGAGGAAGGTGAAGGAAGTGAAGATGAGCGGGTCGAGGTGGAGTTGACTGCGCAAGGCGGGTTCGGAGTGTAGTCCGAGACGTAGCCGAAGCTGAGCTCGGTGATGTGAGCGGACATTGAAGCGGAGTCGTTTGAGTCTGTTTCAGTGAAGTAGTCACAAACGACGCCGTGTGGGGAGGAGAGGCAGAGGTCGTCATGGTAGAGAGAGCGCCAGGGGATGGCGGAGTTGATGGAGTGAAGGACCTTGTAGAGTGAGTCCTGCTCAGCGGGGTCGAGGAGGGGGTCGGCGGAGACGGCAGAGGAGAGGAGAAGCGGGAGGAAGAAGAGGGTAAAAAGAGAGATCGCCATTGTTGGTGAAAGAGTGAGAGAGAGAGAGAGTTGGATATGGAAGAAAAGGGAGAGAAGAAGTGGAAATATAGAAGGGAGGGTTGAAGGGAAGAGGAAAAGGTAAGCAGAGGAGAAAGGCAGGAAATGTTGGGTCCGGAATTGTGAAAGAAAGAAGGATTTGGTTGTGGGTTCTGTGGCCATTACAGTGAAGCAAAGCAAAGCAGCTTTTCTGTTGCTGGGTTTGCTGCAGCAGAATTTGCAGATATGATGATGCAGCAGCCAGCAGAGTTGTAGCAGAAGCATCTTTTAAATGACCGATCTGCCCCTCGGTCTTTCCTGTTCAAAGTTGGTTGTTTTGTTTGTTCTGTAAAACAAAAATTGGACTTTTCAACGGGTGACGCTAACCCTGTAAACCAAAATTCATTTTGATCAGATCCACCACAAAGATATGAATAATAGTTGTTCTTAATCATGAGTGGAATTGTTGGTATGTACATAAATTAGAATGAATCTTAAAATATACTATGGTAGATCTCCAAGTTTTTTTTGCCACATAAGCTAAAGCTCTAACCATAATTTTCCACCTCATTAACATATTTTATATAAAAAATACATTCTTTATCATCCTAATAAATGCACTCACTTAATGTGTTATGAGTTATGAAATTGGTCAAATACTTAAGTGGTCACCTAAGTATGATTATTGTGTCATTGTAGTAGTCATTTGAGTTGAAACTGGGTCAGCTTAATAACTTAAGTTCATAGATTAGGTGAACTCAATCACTTTGACCAATTTCTTGATAATTTATGTTAAAAATGACACGGCAAGGTGTCATGTCATCATAAAATATTATTTATATTCTAATTTTAACCAACTCAAGTTCTAAGTGTTGGTGGACGAATGCCAAAAAGAAGATAAAAGAGTTTTCAAAAAAAATATTTATTTATTGTGTTAATAAATAGCCTTATACTTTATAACAAAGATAAGTTTTACTATGTTAATATGATACAGCCGTATACTTTATATTTCATAATGGGTCAAATACATTAGTGGTCACCTAAGCTTGCTTCATTGAAGTCACTTAAGTTTAAACTGGGTCAGCTCAGTAACTTAAGTTTGATGATCGGGTCAACTTAGTCACTTTAATCGATTTTTTGATAATTTCTGTTAAAATGGCATGTTAAGGTGTCATGTTATCAAAAAATAATATTTAGCATTCTAATTTCAACCGGACCATTTATTCGAGTTCTTATTAAAAATTAATTGGACTATGTTAACCCAAAATCAATTTACCTCTAACTGTTTCATAAATATGACATTTTTATTATAAAAATTTTCCATTCTATATACTATTTTATGTTATTAATATTTTTTTAATTAATTATAACTAGCTCTATAATCACATATAAGATACACATTAGATGAGAATATTTTTGACAACATGTCAAGGGGCGAGTTAGTCTTTTTTTAACATAAGGCGGGTTAGACTTCCTTCATAAAATTTTGAATAATTTGGATATAATTATATTAAAAATATAATAATATGCATATCATCGAGTCAATAGATCAAAATGAATCATGTCTATTAAGTCACAAGCTAATTGTCTCAAATGTATTAAGTATAATATGGGTTCATCACATCATGAGCTACACATGTCATTTAATTTTAGTTTAACAATAAACATTGGATAAATTAGGTTAGAAGGAGAAGTCCACTTTTTACAATCTTATTTTTTATGTATGTTCCTAATTTAGATCCAATATTGTGCATAACTAATAGGTGATCTTTTAGTTGTCCTTAAAACATTTTAGAAAATTAATTTCTCCAATTTATTTTTATATATGACATACGAGATAATTATGCTGATCAAATCATAAATTAATAAATGCAGTATATTAAGTGATTATAATCTAGAAATCATGAAGCCTACTTTGTTTGTTATTTTACACTTAACTTAGTTAAACTTCAATAAGCCATACAAATGAATAAATAAAAAATAAATGATTTTACAAATTTAAAACTCATATTCTTATTGTTACTATTTAAATTAAGATAAACAACATAAAAAAATTACATATATCTGGCCAACCGGCCGGGTAGAAAAAATCTTGTAATGATGAGGAAAAGCAATAGAAGAAGAGGATCAACGGCTGGGATGGATGGAGTTGATGAGCATTAAATGTTGAGGTTTGAGCTTTGTACTACAGAAAAAAACGGAGGTTAAACTTTTTTATGAAATAAGAAAGTGAATAGAAAACTAAACGAGAGAGAAAAAGTGGTCGGCGTTAGTCGTAAAAAGGAAGGCAGCCGGGAAGGAGCCAACAGGGACAGCGCCGCAGCCGCCGACTTACTGTCTGTCTTTCTCCTTTCTCTATCTCTCTCTTACTGTGTCCTATGAAAGCGACGTGAAACAGATTTGGACTGATGGGGGGACACGCGTCAAGAGAAGAATGGATGAATAATCTTGGTGTTGTACGGAAAGATTTGTTTCCGGAAATAACAGCGCATGCCAATTCCATTTCCAGTCGCTTTGTTTCCATTTGCATTTCTGGCTCTCTACACCTTGCCGGACCCAACACATCATTTCTGGTCCCAGCGGTAAAAGGTTAAAATTCTTTTTCACTATAAGGGTGAAAGCTGTGGGCATTTCCTTTGGCAAAGTTGTTTGTTTGGCTCGTTGTGCTGGTGCAGAAGTTGAGGCTTTCCGTACCAATCAAAGCACCATCGATGATTACCGTAAACATGTCATTAAATGTTGCAGTTCTGATAATTGCCACGTGATTTCATCGTACCATAGAGGGGTTTTTAAACAGGTATTTTGTTTCTCTTTAGCTGCTGATGCATCCAATCCCGCCATACTTGTTTGTTCTTTAACATCTTCGAAGTTAGCTCGTTAGGTCTTTTGTTTTTAGGCTTCAACATTTGACTATAATGGTTCAGGTTCTTGTGAAAATTATTAAGAGTAGAGTAGACATACTACAAAATGCTGTTTATGGGTCATCGTTGCGGATGCAGTGGACATCGTTGCTGGAATGTCACCCTCGAAAGAAAATAAAGGAGAGGACGAATGGGTATGGGGCTGCGAAAATTCTGGGTTGTTTTCTATTAAATCAGCCTACGCGCTGATCTGCCGATTTGACACATCGGCTGTTTCGGACAAATGGAAAACCATTTGGCGTTGGGATGGTCCAAATCGGATCAAATACTTCCTTTGGTTGGCAACAAAGGATCTGCTCCTCACTAATGCTGTTCGCCAGAGACGTAATCTCAGTCAGGATGCCAGGTGCCCCCGCTGCGCGGCGGATATCGAAGACTCCTGCCATGTTCTTCGTAATTGCCTGTTCGCTTTAGAAACGCGGAAGCTGGTCCAGGGTTTTGATACTACGGAGGGGATTTGGCAGGGCCCTTACATGGAATGGCTGATGTTCTTCTTGAAGTCGGATGTCAGCATGTTGTTTGGCATTACTTGCCATAATCTTTGGAAGGCAAGAAATGAATTTATTTTTGCTCATAAGTCAGATGAACCCTCTTCGGTGGCGTATAGGAGTTGCCGTTGGTGTGAGATGGTGCATCTGGCAATGTCGAGATATTATGTTCCAGGAGGTGCAGAAATCTAGACGCCTCGCTGATATCTCTTGGAGAGCTGGCCCGACTGGATGGATTACTTTAAAATTGGATGACTCGGTGCAGGGAAGGCAAGGACGGGCTGCGGCCGGGGGCCTTCTCAGCGACAGTCATGGTAACTGTGTTCTTGCATATACAATGAGCTTGGGTATATGCTCGGTCACTAGAGCAGAGATTCGAGGAGCTCTTGAGGGTATTAGATGGGCCTGGGAGTCGGGATTTCGTAAGTTGGAGATTCAAATTGATTCACAAGCAGTGGTTGCGATCTTGCGTGATACAAGCTCAGAAATCACACATAGTCACGCACTTGAGGTGTTGGAGTTTCAGGAGTGGATGAGAAGAAATTGGGAGGTGATAATCAGACATGTTTACCGAGAAGCTAATCATGCGGCGGACCATCTTGCTAGCCAAGGACACGCGATGCCACGGGGTCTCACTTGTTGGATACCAAGGATGGAAATCTTACTTATTTTGTTCGTTATGACATTATGGGGATTTCGGAACCCCGATTGATTATTTAACGACTCGACGCTTGTCGTCTTTTCACCAAAAAAACAAAAAAAAAAAGATTCGACATAATTTTAGTTAAATTAATAGTAGTGTCCAAAATGACAAAATGGCTAAAATTTTGACTAATTAATTATAACAAGCCATAGTTTGAACATACTTTTTAGAAGAGTAATTCAGTTTATATTTTTGCCAAATAGGCCATTACTTATGCATGGGCCTTAAGAATCCTTTTGAATTGGGCCTTTTATTTTGTGCCGGGAATTTGGCGCGAGATCATCTTCTTTACCCTTTTTTCCAAATCGGCAATCGCGGCATCTGATTCTGATTGGAACAGAAAGGCAAAAAGAAAAACATAAAAAATATGAGAACCTGATTCTCCGCACATCCAGAGCAGCACTCTCATCTCATGGGAACGGCCTTCGATAGTTACAGTTTTCACAGGACCTGCTCATCTCAACTTTACAGCTTCCACTTTCCTCTACTTGCTGCTCTGAGTCACCGATCCGTCGGTGGAACCAACGTAGACAAATGGCAACTGCTGGTCTGTATCGCCGGGTCCTCCCTTCTCCGCCTGCCATCGATTTCGCTTCTTCCGAAGGAAAGGTAAACAACTATAGATGAGGAAACTGTCTGATTGCTAGCTAGGGCTGCCTTGATTTGATTGAACAGTTTTTGGTTTTCTGTTTGAAGCAAATTTTCAATGAAGCATTTCAAGATGGAACAATGGAAGGTTTCTTTAAGCTTATATCCTTCTACCAAACACAGTCCGAGCCTGCCTATTGCGGCCTAGCCAGCCTCTCTATGGTCTTGAATGCACTTGCAATTGACCCTGGCAGGAAGTGGAAAGGTAATAACCACATTACCAGTAACTGTAACTCCTTAACTATGATTTCTGCTCCAGGTGTTTGCCAATTTGTATGCTGGTTATTCTTATACTAGGTCTACACAGTGTATTTGCATAACTAGGCAGGAGAATTGAGGACATTCTTGATATTTTCCTGTTTTTAATCAGGACCTTGGAGGTGGTTTGATGAATCCATGTTAGACTGTTGTGAACCTTTGGAAAGGGTGAAAGCTGTGGGCATTTCCTTTGGCAAAGTTGTTTGTTTGGCTCGTTGTGCTGGTGCAGAAGTTGAGGCTTTCCGTACCAATCAAAGCACCATCGATGATTACCGTAAACATGTCATTAAATGTTGCAGTTCTGATAATTGCCACGTGATTTCATCGTACCATAGAGGGGTTTTTAAACAGGTATTTGTTTCTCTTTAGCTGCTGATGCATCCAATCCCGCCATACTTGTTTGTTCTTTAACATCTTCGAAGTTAGCTCGTTAGGTCTTTTGTTTTTAGGCTTCAACATTTGACTATAATGGTTCAGGTTCTTGTGAAAATTATTAAGAGTAGAGTAGACATACTACAAAATGCTTACTGGAGCTTGTTTCTTTTCCTTTTACACCTTTGACTTCAGACAGGAACTGGTCATTTTTCACCTATTGGTGGCTATCACGCTGGAAGGGACATGGTACTGATTTTGGATGTTGCACGTTTTAAGTATCCTCCCCACTGGGTTCCACTAAGTCTTCTTTGGGAAGCCATGGATACAATCATTGTCAAAACTGGGTTTCATAGAGGGTATGGTTTCCTACATCTTTGATCTAGATATGTCAAGTAATCTGGTAATGATGAAGAATGTTTAATCTCGTCATTGATCATATGTAGTAGCTTTACGTTAGAAGAAAACTGCGGGATCATAACATTTGATTAAAAAGTAAAGCCTGCACTATTATAACAGTCGTGCATTGGGGTAGAAGCTTGTATTTTGTTAATCCTATATGTTCCATTTATTTGCATAAGACTGTCGTCTCCTCGTACTGCTACAGTTGTGAAATTATATTAGGATTGAACCTGCCAGTTTTGATGACTGCTCTGGTACTGTCTTCACTTGTGAATTTTGAACTTGTACAGGTTCATGGTAGTTTCAAAACCTGAAACAGAGTCAGGACTGCTTAATAATCTAGTAGGTTTACATTTCAACACCCACTTTGTACGTTCCTAATACATTACTGCTTAGAGCGAACACTAAACAGATGATTCATTTCCTTGTGAAAATGATTCCAGGTGTGTAAGCAGGAGAGTTGGAATAGTACTGCAAAGTATATAATAGAGGAAGTTCCTATTCTCTTAGCCACTGAAGACGTGAAAGATGTCTCAAGAGTGCTCCAAGTTATCTTCACGTCTCTCCCATCAGATTTCAGCGATTTCATCAACTTGGTAGCAAATGATCAAGGGCAAGTGAATGGTGATGAAAACATAAGCCAACAGGAGAAACAACGACTTGTTGTCAAGGTGGTTAGCGCTTATATATAAAGTTCGTTCACAAACCCTTCATCTCTAATGTTGCTACAACAATGCTGATGTGGGTTTCAGGAGAAAGTGTTACAAGAAGTACGAGAGACCGGCCTTTTCAAGCGCGTTGCAGCACATCTGTATTCAGCTTGTAGAAACATGCCATTTAGGGGTAAAGATGATCATACTGTAGGGAGGGATTCCAGAGGATGCTGTCGCGTGGAAACGTGGTTAAGAGACTTGAAAGCATCTGCAACGGGGGTTGTCAATGGTGGCATCAATGGGCGGGATTGGTCTGAGAATGAGTTGCGTAACCCGGTTTGTGACCAAAGTAACTTGAATGACAAGTATCCAGCTGGGACTGATGTTGTAACAGCACTGCTATTGGCATTGCCTCCAGAGACGTGGTGTGGTATTAGAGATGAGAAACTTGTGAAGGAGATACGCACTCTCGTCTCGACTGAACATCTCCCTGTTCTGCTCCACGACGAGGTAAACCCATGTTTTTAATTTATGGGAACAATCAAACCATGTTTGTATTTCGACCACATTCTGATGATTTGGATAAGAAGCTACCTGCAGGTTGTGCATGTATGGCGGCAGCTAAACCTATTAAAGAAATGTATGAGAAATGTGGAAGAAGAAGAGGATCTGTGTGGTGGGCTGGCCAATTTGGTTGGTGCACTAACTACTAACGAAGGTAGGGACTGGGGTGATTGTTTGATCAACTAGACGTTGATTAAGCAATGCATTAGAATTGAGATTTATTAAATATTAGTAGCAGTGACTAAACAAAGTCAGTCACCATAATACTAATTTATTAAAGATGTCGGTCTATACCTACAAACTGCATACCGAGTTTTTAGGATCTTATTAATTGTGATTTCACAGTTTAGCGGATTGCTTAATAGCGGGAGTCTGTTCTTTGATCCCATCAAACAAGGGTAGTTTTGGTATTTAAAAAATGTCATCCAACTAATTATCAACCTCCTTCGCCGGATCTACGTCGCCGGTCGCCGGACCTTAGCCGCCGTCGCCGGACTTCTGCCGTCTCCTCGCCGGAATTCAACTCCGCCGCAACCACCATCGTCGAGCCTCCGCCGCCACCACCGCCGCCGAGTCGTCGTCACCACCGTCGCCGAGCCGCCGCCAGCCGCCGCCAGCCACCATGCCTCCACCGCCACTGCCCTCAATAAAATAATTTTAAAAACATGTTTATTTTTTATGTGATTCGAAATCATGACCTCTTTCTTTAAAAGTCAAACTCTTACAACTACACTACTGAGCACTAATTGATATTACACAACAATAAAATTCTTTATTAAGTAGTGTGTACGTGATTTGTACTAAAATGTGCGCACGAGTACAAAGTATGTGTACACTAGTATATAAAAATACACATGTACACACATTATTTTATCAAGTAGTATGCACATAATTTATACAAAATATGTGCACACGAGTACGAAGTATGTGACTAGCGCAAAACATAACTGTGCACGTGTACGAAATATGTGTACACATGTACACACATTATTTTATTAAGTAGTGTGCACATGATTTATACAAAATATCTGCACACGAATACGAAGTATGTGTACACTAGTATAAAAAATAAGTGTGCACGTGTACGAATAGGCGTTTACATGTACACACATTACATTATTAAGTAGTGTGCACATGATTTATACAAAATATGTACACGTGTACAAAGAGTGTGTGCACGTGTACACCGTGTGTAAATGTGTACAAGATAAGTGTACACGTATACAAAAATGTAAGTAATAAACGTGTGTGTATAAAACATGTACAAAACATGTACAGATGTATAAAACATGTATAGAAACATGTATAGAAACATGTACACATGTATAACATGTGTACGAAAAATCTTTGCAGATGAGTACACAGTTTATGTACAAAAATGTGCACGTACACATGTACAAAAATGTGTACACATATTAAAAACGAGTACGAAGCGTCACCGAAAAAAATTTCCAGAAAAATAGGTCCGACGACGGTGGTCCGGTGGCCGAAAAAATTTTCAAAATCGGAGCTCCGATCGTCTAGAAAATTCATCGGAGAAGTCGCGGAGTTCCGGTCACCGGCTGTTTCCACTTAAATTTTAAAAAACTAAAAAAGATATTAAATTAAATTAAATGGTGAAATGACATTTTTACCCTTTTAATTTAAACCATTAGATCTGAAAAATGAATCAATGGTTGAGATTGTTCCTTGACCCCATCAAGGAAGCCAATTTTGTTAGATGGCAAGTTGGACCCCGATCACGGATTTTTATCCGGTCACTAGTGATTAATCATATTATCTACTTTGCCAGGTTAACAAACAACCCATTTACCTAAATGTTTTCTTAGTCCAACCAATCATATCACACGAATTAAATACTTCAGCAAAAATGTATTTTGCTCCCTCTACCTTGTCAAGTTAACAAACAATACTCTATATTATGAATTGATCGATTTACCCCCTTCCACTATAGCCAACCTAAAAATCAAACTCTTTCATCCAAATTTTCATCAAAGATTCTGTTAAGTGATGACTCATCCATAATTAATCACAGTACTTTGCCACATCAGCGACTTCCAGTCATATTTGTTGTTGACTCAACTAAACTAAAAAGAAAAAAAAATTATAAAAATATTAAAATTAAATTTATAATTATAATTATAATTTTTTTAATATTATTATATAATTTCTTACAATCACCTTATAATTTTTTATATTAAAGGAATAATTTAATTTAAAAAAAAACCAGTAATTGTTTTTGTTAATTTATAAATTTTAAATGTATTATTTTTACTTAGTGTCTTTTGTTTTTCATATTTTAGTTTAGTTGAGTCACTAACAAATAAGGATGAAAGTCAAAGTGCCAATGTACTAAAATTTTAGTGTAGTGCCCCTTCGTTAAGTGCTACCCCTACCTGGCGCACCAATTGTTCCAATCCTAGCCCAATGAGTTGGTTCGAGTGGATTGTCGATGGTTGAGCACGTTTGAATCCTGGCGCCAGTTGTGTACCTCGCAGAGCGTCAGACAAAGAGTAGTAAGAGGGTGATGATGTTGGGGTAAATATATGAGTAGTATGGTACAAGAGACAGGGAAGTATCAGAGTGTGCCCGTAGGCGTTTGGAGCCCTTTGGCGTATAAGCACAGAGCGTACGTCCAAGGTGGTAAGTGTGGGTCTAGAGATGACGTGTGTTGTGTGTGTCCCCGTCAATGCTGAGGTCAGGGGCTATTTATAGCTTATCGGTAGTCAAGTCGGATTACCACGTATCACCGACTGATTGGTGGACCGGTCTCATAGTCGACCTAGACCGTTGTGGGTGGCGGTCGGGCCCTTTTCTTGTCCTAACCCTAGAGGTTGTGGGTCTTTGGCGTCTGGTGGGCCGAGTTCGAGCTTTCGGAGCCCTAGCTTTCCTGTTTCGGATCCATGTGGGTCCGAGACCATCAATAATGATAATAAAATAAGTTCTCTATAAGACGATTCACTACATAACATGTGACAGATTTAAAAATATATCGAATATGTGGTGACGCCCACTATATGTATGAGTAATTACGTAATAGTAGGTGATATATAAGAGTATTTTGCCATATAATATCGATAATACTACCTTCTGGACTAGAGGTAAGAGTAGGCACAGGTTACGGAATTCAGATGAAGATGTAAAACATTAAACTTATCAATGTCTTCATCGATGAATGACAATGAAAGAGTCACAATGGAAGAAAGAATCCACAGTTGAATGAGACATACGAACACTGCATTCTCCTTATATATTCATATTCTTGTCTCTATTACATATCTGAATTCAGACGTCCCAATGGAGTTTTTTTATGTAATGATCAAGTTTAGGGATAAATTTAATGAGAAAATAGCACTTTGGCACCTCTACTTTGTGAATTTAACAAATAGTCCCCTACGCTCTTTTAACCTCCTCCTACTCTGACAACTTTTCCGCTTGGGTCCTTTTGTTCCAACTTTCGTCTACGTGACGTTAATTGATGCACATTCAGTATACCATGTTAGCTCAAATAGCCATGTATTAGCTCACTAAACGTTTTTAATTAGAAATATAAGTATATATCATTAGAAAGGATGAAATCGACGAATAAAATGTGTGAGTTTGGAATCCTTCGTATTTCACCATACTCTTTGTGGGTACCTCCCCAATTTACCTCCCTAACCAACTCTTCATCTCCTACCTTCGATATTTCTCTTTGTCGGCGTGTGGATATGCCCAAATTTAACGTGAATAAGAAAAAAGTTGAAACAGAAGGACCAAAACGATAAAGTAGTCGAAATAGGACGGGGTAAAAAAACGAGTTATAGTATATGAGGCTATTTGTAAGTTCAGTTGGCAAAGTAAAGGGGGGCCAAAATACTATTTTCCCAATTCTATTTGTAAAGTACTAAGCTTTCTTGTTATTATGAATGAATACTATATACAAATGTAGTAAACCTCCAAAAGATGGGAAACTGATATAATAAACTAGTCCATTGTTGATCTTGTCCTTGTCTCAACTTTGATCTCCATAGTAATTTGCTATAAAAGGAGTGGATATGTTACAATGGTTCCTCACCCTAAACCTACCAAAGAAAACAAGTCCTTTAGGGTCATCGGTGAGGAGGAGAGGAGTGTCTGCATAGACCCAAAAAAAAAAAAAAACCACAAAAAAGTAGAGGTGAAAAAAATGGCTTACTTATCGAAATCGATCACGATGGCGATTCTACTTATGAGTATATTGAATGTCATTGTTGATGCGAAACTTCCTGACAAGAGCATCATTAGCGGTCCTGATTGTTCTGGTAAATCTGATGACATGTCGTACAACAAAAAAGTATCACGTCTTATGGACATTTTTGTCGAGGAGACCAAGAATGTCCACAGGGATTATCATAGAGATTTTGAGTACAAACATAGCTTCCCTAATTCTGATTCTGGATCCGTCACTGGTGGAGCAACTTGTGATAGGCACCTTTGGAAATTGGATTGTTGGTCGTGTCTCCTCACTGCAAAGAACATGATTAACAACGATTGTGAACGTACCCACGATGCTGAAGTTAAACTCAAAGATTGCTCTCTTTGGTTCAAGATGATCCAGTGATCGTCATCATCCTCTCTCTCTCTACCCATGTATATGATTGCGCTCCTTCCTCCTCCGGTGGTTATCTTATATATGATTCCTCTTGTAATTAATGTATTCTTTCTTTTGGTTGAGTTTGGGGTCTACGTACCTTCTGTTTTAGTAGTTTCTACAAACAGTAAGGTTTCCAGGTTACTGGAAACACATTAAGGACAAAAAGCTACGACTACTTACTTATACATGGTGCATATCAAAGAATGTTTTTTCAGTTTTATGATAATGATATATACAAATACATCGTTGCATATGATTGGTTTGAAAATACTTTATTGGTCATGACAGTAATTCTATTAATGGTCTATTTAGTGTCATTGTCAACAAGAAATTTCCTGACAAGAGCATCATGAACATCTTGATTGTTCTGGAAAATAAGATGACATGTCATACAATAAGAAAGTATCACGTCTTATGGAATTTTTGTCGACGAGGCCAAGAACATCTACAAAGATTATTATACAAATTTTGAGTACAAACACAGTTTCCCTAATTTTGATTATGGATCCGTCACTGGTGGAACAATTTGTCATAGACACCTTTGGATATTGTATTCTTGGCCGTGTCTCCTCACCGCAAAGAACATGATGAACAACGATTGGGAACGTACTCATGATGTTGAAGTTAAGCTCCAAGATTGCTCGCTTTTTGGTTCAAAATGATCCAGTGATATTCATGATTCAGTGATACTAGCATTTTTTCGGCCCGTTGGCCGATCTGTGATATTTCTATTATTTATTTAGTATAATTAGTAAATGAGTAACGATCTTGTTGTATAATGATAGATTCAAGATTTTGTTTAAAAAATTATAAATCAACTAAAATTTTAAATTGAAGTATTAAACTTAATAGGTCAAAATAATTAACATGTCACTTAATTGAGAACTTAAATATTTTAAATTAGAAAATATAATCATAGCCAGATAATTGTTTATGTAGTACCCAAATACACATAATATTTAAATTGAGTATTGTAATTAATTTAGAATATTTTAAAAATAAATTAAGTTCAAATTACATACTAAAATGAAATAGGTCCATTTATGATCATTGCAAAGAAGAAAGAAAATAAACAATTATACTTTTTGTTCAAACAAACTTTTCAAATAAGTGATGTCTTCTAAATCAATATGACTTCAAAAATTTTGATTTATCAACAAAAGAAAGTTCAAGACAGTCTGAAAAAAACTCCACCGAAATATTTGCAAACAAATAAAGTCAAGACTTAAAAAATTAACACTAAAAAAATTATTTTCAGGAATAAAACCTCAAATGGCCCGTCATAACTTAGAACTCGCCTTACTTATATAGGTTTGATGAATATGCTCAATTCAATCTCAACCCGATCAATACTTTGAATTTGTTAATAGTAAATAACTTGTAACTCGCTTTACATACGGTTCCATGACTCATACTATTACCCACTTGTGACCTCACTGGTCATTGCTCTTACTAAGGTACAATCTTATTTCCCCAATTTTTCCTAGCTCAATGGATATAATATATTAATTGACAAATACTTCTCTTAAATATTTATAATTTTTATAATTTATGTAACTCAATTTTGTTTTTAATTTATACTTCTCTTAGACTATCTTATCAAATGGGTGGTGTCTTCTAAACTAATATGACTTCAAAAACTTTGTAACAAAATTTTTGATTTACCAACAAAAGTAAATTCAAGACAAACAGAAAACGATTGCCAATCTCGAAACATTTGCAAACAAATAGAATTGTGACTAAAAAAACCAACACTATAAAAAAATCATTTTAAGGAATGAAATCTTAATTGGCCCGTTAAAACTTGGAAGAATATGAAAATGAGGATCATGATATATGAATATATTGAGGTTAGATTAATATACCCAATTCAATAAGACTCAACTTAGTTAATACTCTGGATTTCTTAATAGTAAATGACTTGAAACATGATTTACTCACGATCTCATGACTCATACTATTACAGACTCATGACATCATCGATCATTGCTCTTATTAAGGCACAACCTTATATCTCTAATTTTCTCTAGCTCAATGGATATATTAACTAACAAATACTTCTTTTAAATATTCATAACTTAGTTAGCTTGAATGTCTTCAACACATATAAATAATGTGCTTTTATTTTTTAAATAATCTATGACTCAGTAGTTAGCTTGAATATCTTTCAAGAATTCAATTGAGCAAATACATTATCTAATATAATGATTTAATTATTCTATAAAATATCATGATTCAATCAATATCAAGTTTACATGTCTCATTCCCACCATTATCATCATGTTTGTACACATATTAGCCTTGTATATACATTCATAGAGTGATAAGTAAAGTGTTCGAGTATATGATGCAAGAAATTATATGTGGCAAAGAAATAAATTATCTCATTTTAATCTCAAATAATTAAATATCAACACAGAGCTCGATTTAAAAGTATCATCATCTCAAAATAAACTATATGAATGAATTATTATCATAATTTCATTCACTCTACTCTCTATTCAATTTGTTACTTCCATTATACGATAAACTATTGGTTATCATAAACTAAATGAATGTGCAAAATCATTAACAGTGAAATATGCTTCAATTTGTACAATAAAATGTCGAGGAACAATGTGCTTTAATGTTTTTATATAAATATAAATTAGCTTAGCTAGTAAATAACAATAATTTTATGCTTCAGGTTGTGGGATCGAGTCTTGTAATTGCTGAAAAATTATCATTTTTAGAGAAAAAGTATTTTATATAGGTCCATTTATTGCAAATGAGAAAATACATAAATAGTTATATTGTTTTCAAACAAACTTTCAAATGAGTGAAGTCCACTAAATCAACATCAATTGAAATAATTTACCAACAAAAGTAAGTTTAAGACAAACGAAACACGAAATTGAAACTCTCTTGAAATATTTACAAACAAATAAAGTCGATATTAAAATAACAATATTGTCCAAAAAAATCATTTTGAGGCATGCAACCTCAACTGACCTGTTTAAACTTAGAAGAAATATGTCAATACTAAATAAAGATCATCTTATATGAATATATTTAGGTTTGATGAATATTCCAAATTCAAACTCACTGAACTCGATCAATACTTTGAACTTGTTAATAGTAAATGACTTGCAAAAATAGTTTAGATATTCTAAAAAATGATTTATATATCTAAATATCATGTATTTTTAATTATTTATGACAACCAAATTAAAATTATTCTTACGATTTTGAGGCGCATGAACTTACTTAATTCTTAAAATCTTTCATGTCTAAAGTTAGAGGAATGTTCAAAACATATTCCAACCTATTTCATGAACAATATCCACTATAGGTTATGGATAAATACATATTATTTACTTTAAAAGTCAGATGTATCTTTAAAAATTTAACTATTATTTTTGTACTATAGGATTATAACACTCCCATAAAAAAAAAGTTTGGTTAAAAAATATTATTTTAATTTCAAATTTATATCCAAAATAAAATTTATTTATCAAAGTGAAAATATTAGTTAAACTGTTTTTGGATGATTTTAAATTTTAGATAAAGTACCATATATTATATAGATTTAGGATGATTTTAATTTTTTAAAATTTTATTGATTTAATATGTTGAATGAATCGTGTATCAGACCATTGACGATGTTAGAGAACAAATTTATTGAATGTGTATATTGTATAGTAGATTGTAAAATTATCAAAGTGTGAATATTGGCTAAAGTTTTTTTAGTATCATTTAGTATGTTATTTTAATTATATATTATACTAATTTATGATGTATTTAATTGTATATAAAAATTTAAGATTTTGAACGAATTATGTATTCGTTCCATTAACGTTGTCAATGAAATATATGATTGAATGTGCTTGGAAAATTTTAATGTATTCTAGATTTTAAGTTAACCAAAGTGTGGATGCGAGTTGACCAGTTTTAGCCTTTATGACCACTTATTGTGTCACTTGAACCATATATTAGATCGATTTGAGATGTCTTTATATATATACACTTCAATACCCCTCAGTATTGATATCATAGCTAACATTTCAAACTCAAATAATGAGTCCTAAACCTATTGCAATAAATCTTGAGCACCAATGAATAATATTAACTCCATAAACACTAAATTTTAACCCGCAAACACTACATCACAGACTCAAACTCTCAATCGTAACTTGAACTCTAAAATTTTGACGATAAGTCCAATTTAAAAAGCTTAAAATAAACTCGAAACCCCTAACATTGTATCATTAGATTAATCGTTTACTAACATATATTAAGACTGGTGTCGTTGGATTCAAAAAATTAAAATGAACAACATTTGTGAAAGAAACAATATGTTTGGAGTAGCACATAAAATGTTATGAAAAGAAAACTAATTAAAAGGGAAAAAAAATAGGGGAGAGAGAGTTTGGAAAATTGAATAATAAAAAAATGGTAAGATTATAGTTTGCGTGCAAAAAAAAAAGTGTAAGGAAAGAGAAACCTAAACTCAAGGAGAGGAGGTTAAATGCTGATGTGGCAATAGCTTTTTATCCAAAATGCTTATATATGTTTATTGATATGGTGAATACTTCAGTACCTGTGGGTATCAGTACCCTAGTAGCATAAAAATTCACATTCCTATACTTTAAAACTCAATAATGAGTTCTAATCCTATTGCAACAAACTCTGAGCGTTACTTAATAATGCTAACCCCCTAAGACTAAATCTTAACCCTCAAACACTACATTATAGACTCAAAACTCTAAATCGTATTCCAAACTCTAACATTTGACAATAAGTCTAAATTAAAAGTTCATAAACCCAAAAAATAAACTTGAAACCCCTAACACTATATTCTAACACCTGAACATTGAACTAAAGCCCTCAAACTCCAAAGTTCAATCACAAAATACTATAGAATTTTAATGCTAGGGTACCGATACCTCGGGGTACCGAAGTGTTAGTATAAGATTATACCTAATGTTCTTTAGGTTTCCTTCTATAACGGTATTTTTTCCCCAATATGATAGATCATCAGGTCTACCAAATTAGTTTTTCGTTCAAATCGTTCTATGTATCTTTTAACGACATGCAGATTCTTATCCTCGAAAAAACAAGATTTTAAAAACATATTTATCTATCAAAACGTCAGTGGGAGATTATGCGCCTTCCTCTTTCGATGGTTATCGTAGATATGATCATCTTGTAATTAATGTATTTTTTTGTTGGGTCAACATTTTAGTAGTTCCCACAAACAGTAAAGTTTATGAGTTACTAAAAACATGTTAAAGATGAAAAACTAAGACTATTTGTACATGTACGCATCAAAGATTTTTTTTTTTTCAATTTTATGATAATGATAGGGTTCAGATTAGCGTCCAAACCAAAAATGCGGAGGAGCATTTTCATCTTTTTGATAAAATTAAAAACTCGATTCCTAAACAGTTCTCAACATCTTCTTTCTCCTTCCACGCTCCAGCCGCAAAAAATACATATCCCCAAACATTTCATTCCATCGCGAAATCCTTATCTCCTCATCTGAGCGAAGTAGTCGGGAATGCAACATCGGAGGAGATGCATCAGCCGGAGGACGCGAGGCAGTAGGTGAGGAGCGTGGAGGCGACCAGGAGAGTATAGCAACTAGGCCTGGCAATTTCTGGCCGGTTTTTCGGTTTGACCGAAAACCGACCGAATTGAAACCGATTTCGGTGCCCGAATGACCGAATTCATAGGGTCGGTTTCGAGCATGGTTCGGAGTTTTGGGCTGATTTCGGTTATCGGCCAAATCGGTCAATTTCGGTCATTGACCGATTTAACCGATTTGGCCGAATTGATGGAACTTCAATCTTTCTCAGCCGATTCCCAGCCTCTATTCCCCTTCTTCTTCTTCTTCTTCCAAATACAGATCCATTAATCCTTCTTCTTCAAGATCCATCTCTCCTCCTTCTTCTTCTTCTTCTTCCAGTTCCATCTCTCTTTCTTCTTCTTCTTCAATCCCAATCTTGTTATCTTCTTCTCATCTTCAAAGTTGAAACCCAGATCTTCTTTCCATCTTCTTCTTCTTGTTCCTCCTCCTCTTTCGCTCAGATTCGAACCCAGATCCAAATCTTTTTTTCCCTTCTTCGTCCTCCTCGTCTGCCATCCCATTCTTCTTTGTCTCCATATCCCATCAGTCATCCTTCTCCATTCTTCTTCTTCTTCTTCTCAACAGCGAACTAGATCCTTTTTTTTTCAGATCTGAATCTTCATAGATCCGAGTATTTTGCTTCCTGGGGAAAGGGGTGAGTTTTCTGCTTTATAATATTCTTCCTCTTCTTCTTCGTTCTTCATAAATCTTCTTCCTCTTTCTAAATCTTCTTTTCCATCTTTTACCTTAAATCTCAGATCCTTTTTTTTTCAATCGCAGATCTGAAACATGTGAGTCGGTTATAACTCTGACAAATCGGTTGACCGTGACCGAATCGAGTTCGGGCACGGTCTCGGCTGTTGATTCTGAGTGAATTCGAAATCGGTCATCGACCGAATTTGATTCGGTTTGACCGAAACCGACCGATTTCCACCCCTTATAGCAACGGCCACCGGATCTACGTCGGAGGTGCCGAAGGCCAGCAGAGAAGAAAGCCCGACGAAGGCCTGACGAGGAGCGTGGAGGCGACCAGCAGAGTAGCAAGGGCCACCGGATCTGCGTTGGAGGAGCCGGAGGCCAGCAGAGCAGAAAGCCTGACGAAGGCTTGGCGAGTAGCGTGGAAGCGACCAACTGAGTAGCGACGACCACCAGATCCGCGTCGAAGGAGCGTGGCGGTGGCAGAAGTGGCGTTGATGGTAGTGTATCGCGGCAGCAACGTCGATAACAGTAGTGTGGGAGTGTTGCACATTTTCTTGGCGAAGTTCCAGAGGATAGACCCTTGTAGGAGGCATAGATCAAGAACTCGTCGTAGTAGATTCTGACTCGCTGGTTTGGATTGATGGAGAGGAGAATGATCTAGATTGAGTAGTTGAGGAGATTGGGGCCAGAGGAAGTGATGAGAGTGAGCTTGTAGATGTCGGCTTGTTGGAGGGAGAATTGGGGCTTGGAAGGGCGGAGGGTGAACCAGAGGATGAAGATGAAACAGAGGATTGAAGTGAAGTTTGTGGAGATGAAGTAGAAGAGCTTCTTGGTGAAATGGAATTTGGTTGTGAATCGGAATCCTCTTTTGGTTGTGATTGCGCAGTGTTTTAGTAATGG
Organism: Linum lewisii; assembly: GCA_034768395.1. Taxonomy (NCBI): domain Eukaryota; kingdom Viridiplantae; phylum Streptophyta; class Magnoliopsida; order Malpighiales; family Linaceae; genus Linum; species Linum lewisii. The sequence continues at coordinate 55,711,108 of CM068298.1, read as the reverse complement.
TGTGAATTTGAGACATTTGCAGCTGTGATGATAAGGGATGGGAGAAGTTTGAGATGGTTAAGGTATTGATACATCAGATGGAGTGATGATGTTTTAATAAACCTTTTGATGATGATGTTTATTGTTAACAAACTTGTTGATGTGATAATGATGATGATTGTTGAAACAGTGACATAAATTTTGTAAAGAATTATGAAAATATGATAAGTTAACTAGTTAACTCTTAACTCGATTGGTTAACTATTAACTTAATTATATAATTAGTTAACTCGATTAGATAACCAGTTAACAACTTAGTAACTAGTTAACTCGACTGGTTAATTAGTTAACTCGATAAATCATGATGTTAACTAGTTACTTAATTAAAAATAACATAACTAGTTAGATAACCTCTTGACAAAAATTTCAGTTAACTGATCATGGTATTTCGTTAACTACTCGGCAAAAATAACATGTTAACTCGACTAGTTAATTGGTTAACAACTTGATAACTCGATTAGATAACTATTGCATTAACGAGAGTTGTTACAACAAGGACCATAGATGAAAACTAGGGAATGCGTTCACTCTTCACCCATGCTCGGTTAACTAAATCCTATCAAGTCACCCGTCTTCCCCGACCACCCGTCTTCCCCAACCTTGGTTTATAGTGGGAACTATTTATTGGAACCAAATACTGCAAAACAAGCAAACATGCGTAGACAAATGGACTAAGCAGAGTCAATCGACTTCACGATTTGTCCTTAAGAATTGTTATTCCCCTCTATGTCACCCAAGGTTGACGGAATCAATTCTCCCAGGATTGGATAAAACAGATTTACCTCACAAGCGTAGCGGGGCTTCAAACGCAAGTGTCCGACGAACACAACGTACGACGCAAATCACACGACTCGATTTCAGTTTCTTTGAAAGAATGAATGCAGAAAACCTTTTGTGCAGAGAAAGAGTTGAGAGAGGGGAAAATTCAGTGAAAGGAAAGTGCAGGGACTAATCTGTATTTATAGTAAATGAAGGGGTGCCTTCTGGCAGTTGGGCGGTTTGAACCGAACAGACATGTCGGTTCACGTCTGAACCGGTTTAAAACCTGATTCTGGTTTGGATTTGTACCGTAGATTCTGGATGACTTTTCAGTCAAACCAAACTGGCCGGGTAGCAAAAGAATTGAATCAAATCAAATCTTTTGACCGAATCTGAGGCCGAGGCGAGGCGACGAGACGGCGCGAGGGCCCATCACCACCTCAACCCTTTTACCAACCTTATTGGGTATGAATTCTTATATCTAGCTCAACTTTCCCATCAATTAACTATGTGGTATTAAATACTCCTTAGCTCATTCCATCATTCACATCTCAAATCCCCAACACTATTTTTGGTTCCACATCTATTAGGGGAAAATCTGCTGTCAGGACAGCAGTTTTTGTCCTCATATGAGGACAGCAATCTTTACCCTTCATTCTTTAATCTTAATTTTAATTAAATCTAATGGCTTAGAATATATGGATAGTAAAGTAATTTCAATGTTTACTAATTTTTAAATTTATTAATAAGTTTTACCGTTTCTTATTCTTATCAACAAATATTTACAAAATTAATTGTTCATTGCCTATTTTTGGAGATTCCCCACCAATCACGTTAGATTTCCCACCAATCACGTATCTAATTATGATAATTAATTAAATATATGAAATAAATTGATGAATCCTATTTTGTTGGATTTCTCAATATCTAAACCAAGTGGGAAAAAGCATAAAGATCTTATATTCCACTTAATAAAAGATTGTGGTAGTTATTTTCCGCGATTTGATTATTTTTCTATTGTTCTAAAAAAATCGGAATTGAAGATCAGTTCGTGACAAGTTTTCATTCTTATCGGTTGTTTTTTTTCTTCTCCAACTGTATATTCTCCGTTCATACTTTTTTTCGGTCATTTTTATGGTCATTCATTGTTCCATTTTCATATTTAGGATAAAACAATAAGAAGTCGTTGTCCATTGTTCCTTTTTCATTTTTAGAAAGATTTTCATACATAGAATTAGTTTTGTTGATTGTTTTGAAACAGTTCCTCTTTTATTATTTCGGAACAGTTCCTCTTTTATTGTTTCGAAACAGTGATCCATTTTAAAAGTAACGGAACTTGTTAAAAATCGATTCCGTTCCTTATTACCAAATCGAAACACAGAAGAACATAAAAACCTTGAATCAAATTGAAAATGGAACAATAATATCAATTTTCTGTTCCATAAGTAGCTATTTGGAACACAGACATAAAAGATGTTCCATATGAGAGAAATCGGTAACATCGAATTGTAAATTAAAGAAACCTAAATTTTGGAGCTATCATCATTCTCTTGAATCAACTTACTGAAAATCCCTAATTACATCCCAAAAGGCCTATCAAAACCCCTAATTTTCAAATCCCTAAAACAAGCAACCAAAAAGATGTAAATTTGGCAACATCCAGTGAAGCTTCTTGATAATATTGGATAGCGCGACAATATTGTCATGTTTCCCTACGCTTTTATTCCTTAGCTCACCTACCCATTTTTCCCTTTGTTGGCGACATCTAGTTCAATCTCAAAATCAAATGCTTCCTATATGGGTTCTAGTCTGGTGGCGTATTTAGAAGAACCATAATAATGGGGTCTTCCATCTCTCTCAATTCTACCCTAAAACCATGTTCCGCTATTTCAGTTCTCACCCGGCGAAACTCCCTTTCGTCTCCCCTTCCATTCCCTTCCACCCCTTGTCCCTGCTTCCTCTTCATCTCTCCATCATTCGTCACCTATATGTTGGTCGCCTCCCACGCGGTAGCGACTCAAAATCAATGTAGATGGTGCCGTCTCAGTAGGGTCAGGGGAGCAACTAGGTGGGTACTCCAAGATATAGCTCAACTACAATGCTACATGTGTTGGGGACTATTATCCAGGTATCTCTGACCCCTTTCTCCTTGAACTACGTATTTGGCATGATGTTATTGCTTGATTTGACAGAAGAGAGAGAGAGAGGTGTGGGAAGATGTTATTGTTTGATGCTGGTTTACAGATTATATAAATTCCAACATTGAAGGAGATGCGAAACAAGTGTCTCTCTTTCTCCTGCCTAGGTCTTCCTCTCTAGCCACATGAGGTACTATTATTCAAGAGATCCTCCATACACTGGCAATGGCCTCAAGCATTCGTCAATCCTTGGTTCATTGGTCCACAAATTGAGATGCCTTTTCTGTGCATGCTTGACTCGTACATATCTCCAGGAGTGTTGTTAGTAATCCTCACTCCCTGGGTAGATCTTAAATAGTTAATGTTTTCTATCTTGCTATCACCTAACATAGCCATTTCAGGGGGAACCCTTCATTCATAATTCAAAATAGGGATAATAGGTCAGGGAGCCCCTCTACTATGTAAAGATAACAAACGAGCTCTTATACAATTATTTGCTCAAAGTAAATTCTCACACTAAGAACGGTTAACAAACACACCCTTTTGTTAGGTATTCGTCTGATATTGTTAGATTTTTTGCTGACATGTTATTCTGACTCAGCCTATTCGTGGTCAATTTTACGCGTCATCAAAATGGCGTCATTTTGAATCAAAAGATTTGACCGGCGTCGTTCCCGTCAAAGAATTCCAATGAAGAAGCTTGAAGGGGGTTAGGGATTTGCGATGGAGAGTTAAGATTAGGGGCAAAATGATGTTTTTTTTATGACTGTGTAAAATTTAACAACAAATAGGTTGAGTCAGCATAACATGTCAGAAAAAAAAGTAATGACGTTACATGAAAACCTAAAGGAAGTGTGTGTTTGTTAACCATTTTTAGTATAAAGGTTTATTTTGAGTGAATAATTGTAGAATGATTGGTTTGTTATCTTATGGAAAAGGCCTATTCTAGATATCTTTTTTTTTGTTCCATGTCTTGACATCTTTCTCTTTAAAAAGTACGAGACTTCCTTAAATATTGACCAAACACAAAAATCCTACATTGATTGTGACGTGATCGCCGGACGGTGGAGTAAACTTAGCCGGCGGCGATTTGAAATTCATTAGACTAAACTTTTGAAAGCATTGGATTTAAAGGCGAGGAAGCTGGAAACCGCGAATCTAGTGGCAACGCAACCTCTCTTTTCAAACCCCAGAGTTTCCTTGTTGGCACAATAGTACTTTCCGCTTCTCCTTTTCACCTTCGTTGCGCCACCGATTCTGCCACTCCTAAATAACTGAGTACTCTGAAAGTTAACAAGTACAATTGCAATGGATGGCTTGTACCGTCGGGTCCTTCCTTGTCCGCCTGCTATCGATTTCGCTTCCTCCGAAGGAAAGGTAAAAGTATTTGTATAACCCTCTCGATTTCCAAATTGAAACGTCATTTCCTTTTCCTGCCATCGTTTCAATTACGGGTATTAGGGCTTCCTAGACATTCATGCTTTAATCAACAATGCGATGTCAGGGCATGAAGTTCCTACTCCTTGCTGATCTCAATCTGTTTGCTTTTTTTCAGTTGCAGCAAATTTTCCTTGAAACGGTTCAAGATGGGACCATGGAAGGCAGTTTTAAGTTGATATATATCCTACTTCCAGACGCAGTCTAAGCCTGTGTATATATTGCGGCCTGGCGAGCCTCTCTATGGTCTTGAATGCACTTTCTATCGACCTTGGGAAGAAATGGAAAGATAACGTGGTTGAATGTGGTTCAGTTTGAATGCGTTCTGAGCTATGTATTGCCTCTATTTGGATTCTAGGTCCTGTTAGACTTGTTGGTTTGGAGTTACTAGAAATTTTGTGTCTTAGGAAAAGTAAGCAGACATGGGGTGACCTTAAATTAAAACTGTTATTATTATATAATAAAAGTAAAAGTGGATATGATAAGAGAGTCAGAGTGGAGTAGAAGCCCACAAGGTTGGTTGTTCTTGCACAAATATGACCAATATACCACATGAATATCTCTATTATGTGTACTTAATGAGTAAAACACGTACGTATAATCCAGAGGTACGTACATACATATAGAGACCAAAGTGACTTGTAGAAATTGTGACATTAATTGTTTGTAAGAAAGGTATTATTATAGTAGGGATAACAAGTATGAGTGTAGTAGGAGTGATTAGTGTTGGTGTTTATTTGGTTGGAGTAGATTTGACTAAGTTGAAAAGGGGTTGGGAATATGGCAATGACTTAATTACTTGAGAGACAAGAAACCAAACAGAAAAGGATTGGGTAAGTTATGGTTTACTGATTGTTATAATCTAGTAATAACTTGGAATGAATAATAAGGAAGATTTACAATCTCTTTGTTGTTAGGTTTACAAGCATCTCGATTCTAAGACCTCAAATTTCATGAGATAGGAGACACACCTAACTATCGTCTAATTCACTATCTAACATTTGATTATAGAGTTATTATTTTTAAAATGCACTAACTTTGACGATTTATTTTAAAAATGCACTAAGTTTCGGAAACCCCAAATCTATCTCAGAGTTAACACCGTTAGTCCTGCTTTGTAAAGTTTTAAACATTTTGAACCAAGTTGCTAACGGAATTAATTTTTAAGTTATTTGTCTTCTAAAATTAGTAACCCAAGTTTTCCGAAATGCATTTTAGACCCTCATCAATTCAATCCCTTACAAATCCTCCCAAACCCTTCCTCTTCTTCGACTCCAACCAACTCCCGCCGCCGGCTTCCACCCAAGCACCTGACCGCAGCCGCCAACCAACCCGCGCCGCCAATCGACCCCCGCCGCCAACCGCCGCCCGACTCCAACCAGCCCAACAAAACCCCAGTACACTCTTTCCTCTTCCGTGCTTCAGACTCAGAGCTATGGCCACCACCTCCGCCGCCGCCAACATCTCCTCCATCTCCAAACCCTCAATCCATCCGCCGTCAAAGTCCCCTCTTTTCCACAAACCCAATTCCCTCCTTCCCACCACTTCAAAACCCTACGCCGCCGCCAACATCTCCTCCATCTCCAAACCCTCAATCCATCCGCCGTCAAAGTCCCCTCTTTTCCACAAACCAAATTCCCTCCTTCCCACCACTTCAAAACCCTCTCCCCCCCCATCGTCGCGTCAACCTCTTTTCTAAATCCTCCACCCCCACCCACATCCCCCCGCTTACGAGCCCAACCCCTGACTCTGAAATTTCCGACGACAACCCCGCGAAGAAGGCGACCCAGAAGCTCCCCCTTACTACCTAGACCACCGCGCAGCACCGCGGCAGGAAGGCGTCAGAATCATCGCCGTCAAGGACCAGGTATCCAAACCAAACGGCGTCGCCTTGCTCAAAAATGTCCAGCCCTTCGTCGCCGGGTACCGATTCGGGTTCGTAGGAGTCGCCCACAACGGAAACCTAGTCAATTACAGGAAGCTCCGAGCCGAATTGGAAGAAACCGGGTCAATCTTCAACACCAGCTCCAACACCGAAGCTGTCCTCCACTTAATCGCAATCTCCAAAGCTGGTTGGAGTAGGGCGGGCGGTTGGCGGCGCGGGTTGGTTGGCGGCGGCGGTCAGGTGCGTGGGTGGAAGCCGGCGGCGGGAGTTGGTTGGAGTCGAAGAAGAGGAAGGGTTTGGGAGGATTTGTAAGGGATTGAATTGATGAGGGTCTAAAATGCATTTTGGAAAACTTGGGTTACTAATTTTAGAAGACAAATAACTTAAAAATTAATTCCGTTAGCAACTTGGTTCAAAATGTTTAAAACTTTACAAAGCAGGACTAACGGCGTTAACTCTGGGATAGATTTGGGGTTTCCGAAACTTAGTGCATTTTTAAAATAAATCGCCAAAGTTAGTGCATTTTAAAAATAATAACCCTTGATTATATTCAAATGTGGGTTTTGTAGTTTTGGGGCAGTTTCGGAGGAATATGTAGCCCCAATGGCACATTTCCGAACTATGTCCAGATGGGGCAAATGCACGGCGTAGCGAGCACCTCGCTCACTAGTGAGCGCCGCGCCCACTAGTGAGCGCCGCGCCCACCAGTGAGCGCCGCGCTATCTGCAAATTCCAAAATGCCACTGTCCCCCCCCCCCCCCACAAAATGCTCGGGTCGCTCGGGCCAACGGACACGCCCTCGGAAACATCTCCAAACATGTAGTCCATCTACGTTCAAACATGCATTCGTCACAAACCATAAACAACAATCAACTCATAGCACTTAAGATTTATAAGGGTTACCTCTTAAGCACGAATGAGGAATGACGAACGAAAGCTTTCTTTGGATTGATCGCTTTGATCACAATAGCTACAAATGCAATAATCAAATTAGTAATCAAACTAATCAAAATACTAAAAAAATATACTAAATTCGGATTCACACCTTGACAATTGAGAGAGAATGAGTGAGAGGTGTGAAGGGTGAATGAAGGAGGGTGGTTTTTATAGGAACTGGAGGGGGGATCTGCCCAGCGCGGCGCTCACTGGGTGGCCTGGGGTAACGGTCGATAACGGCTATAATGCAACGTCATTATCGCCACGTGGCGCGGCGCTCAACGGCAAAATTTTGGAAAAGCCAGCCAGCGCCGCGCTCTCTGGCTGGCGTGGCGCTTTCTGGGCTTCGCCCCTATCAGGACATAGTTGGGGAATGTGCCATTGGGGCTACATATTCCTCCGAAACTGCCCCCAAAACTACAAAACCCAATGTTGTGATACTAGCGATTTTGTGAGTATTTTGTCGAGTGTTTTTTAGAAAAAATGTGATAAGAGGAGAAAGGACAAAAGATTGTAATCGTGTTATTATTCTTTCGTAGCAATTAGGCTACTAAATCCTAATAATAATATTTCGTAAATACAAGGAATAAGTAGCATTGTCAATGGGCTCGGGACTAGGGACATGAAGATCGTGAACGTCAAGCTTACCAACCAAATTTTGTAGGCGGTCTTATTCCAATGCTTTGGTGAACAAATTGACTACCTGGTCTTTAGTACTGATCTCTATTGGCGTTATTTCCTTCGAGAGAATCTGTTCACGAACAAAGTGACAATTCATTTCAACATGCTTCGTATGCTCACGAAACAGCAAATTCAAAGCAATACAGAGTGCGACAAGATTATCGCAAAATAGTTTGGTCACACCAGATATCGTGACACCAAACTTTGTGAGTAAATGACTTTGCTGACCGCGGTGGTCATCGCCCTATTCTTGGCCTTCGCCAATGATTGCAAGACCACACATTGTTTTTTAGTACACCATGAAATAGGTGTTGAGCCAAGGTTAATGAAGAAACCCGTAGCCAAATGTCGTGTAAAAGCAAAGTGTGGTCTAAGAAACATACCAATCGACGCACAATAAGTCTCAAGGACCAGATCGCCAACCTTGGGGAAGTGACCAGATCGAAAACTTTTTACCATCTCCTTTTGTCTTTCCGATTCGGAACGGGACCTTCGTGCAGTATTTGTCGTTGGACTCTTTTTCTTATATTAATGTTTATTGATTATTATATTAATTTTGCGCCGGTTTTGATAATTAAGTTGTTCTGTTTAGAACGAGATTGAATGTCCTTTCGTCATCAGAGTAGAGGGACCTCCTTTGTCGCTGTCAACCGCATCCCTGACGACCACCGATGAAGACGAAAATCCCATCTCGAACAAATTGCGGAGGAAACCACCGCGTGGAGGAGAAACATGAAGATGGTGCAATCTCGTTGGTCGAGGCTACGAGTTGGGATCCAGATGGTTGCTGCTTCTTCGTCTTCTCGATTTTATTCCGATTTTCTATTCGGAATATGTTAATTTGTACGAACCACGTTGTTCCAGTTGTCGATTTAGGAACATGTTGTTCCAGTGTACGATTTGGAACAAGGTGAATGTGTTTTAATTTTTAATTTTTTTTTTGGTACCATGTAACAGGTCCATCCTTTGGAATAAGTTATTTCGGGTGACGATTTAGGAACAATGAACTATGGTTCCTTTTGAAAAATTAATTCATTTTCATACATGGATTTATAATTGTTTTCAATGAAGAAAAATGGGAAAAGGGAATAAAAAAACCCTATAACTTTCCTAAATTAATTATAATAATAAATTAGTAATAATTTACCCTAATACCTATTCTACTTTTAACCATTATTTTTGCGATTTGCTATATACAATCCAGGTTTTACTTCGCGTAGTCCATATTTTTCCAAAAACTGACCATTATACCCTTATTACTTTGCGCAGTCCAGGTTTTACTTCGCGCAGTTCGTTTTTACTTCATGCAGTCCAGGTTTTACTTCGCGCAGTCCAGATTTTAACGCAGTTCAGATTTTAATAACTTGAATACCTATAAACCTTAATTTTTTTTGTTGGATATTTTCGAAGATATTTAATGGTTTATAGTTATTCAATTTATTTTGTAAAAAATGTGATTATTTTTATTTTATTAGAATATTAATTTTAGATATGAAATGTTGAATATGTATTTTATTTTCTTTCAAAATAATAAAAATAATTAATTTATTCAAATATGGACTACGTTAGTAAATTTAGATTGCACAAAGTAAAAATGGACTATATTAGTAAAATCTGGACTGCACGAAGTAAGAACGGACTGCGCAAAGTAAAACTTGGACTGCGCGAAGTAAAAACGGACTGCACAAAGTAAAACTGGACTGCACGAAGCAAGAACGGACTGCACGAAGTAAAACATGGACTGTAAGAAGTAAAAATGGACTGCGCAAAGTAAAACCTGGACTGCACGAAGTAAAATACAATAAGGGCATAATGGTCCATTTTTGAAAAAATATGGATTGCGCGAAGTAAAATACGGGACTGTATATAGCAACACCCTTATTTTTTTCATTAACTAAATGGAAGTGTATATTGATGTGCTCATATAAGGACACTAATGGGGTCCTCCTATTAGAAATTTCCATTAAGTGTGGAATTAATAATACTAACCTTGCTTGTGTTCTTTGTTCATTCAGGGAGTATCGAGACCCATGATTACCTGTTCCGAGGTCTTGGGTCGTTTGCAACACATTACTACTGTAGATGGCACGAAACTCCACAGGATTTCAGTTCTATTGCCAAGCAGAAGAATGCAAAGGGTATTATATATATTATTAGTCGTAGTCGTATGGTTCGGTCGTGTGTCATTGCCCATATTCAGAAAGAGAGGTGTGACAGAGCTCATGGTAATTGTCCAACTGATACAGTTGGTTTGATCAAACTCATTTGAAGAAAATTGCTTATCAAGTTTTAGGGAATATACACATTTCTACAGCCTTAGCTTATAGTGGTTACTCGTTGCAACCGTAATTAGAGTGTTTTTTTTTACTTCTTTGGCTCCTTTGTTTTTATGTTTGGTTGTAAACTTTTTTGGAGGTTGGTCTTCCACCGTCTTTCCGTTTTTTGGAATGAAAGATATACTATTTATCCCAAAAAAAAAGTTGTTGTAAATTAGGTTTTTCTAAATTTTTTTTTTAAACTTAAATAGCTCCGTGAGGAAAATCAAGGCTTGAAGCAGTAAATTAACTAGAGAGTGAAGACTACCGGTAACACCTTGGGAATATCTAAAAACTAGACGTACCACAGAATTGATTACTCTATTTGCTGACCGTCGAACCGAAAAATCTTGAAAGTTAGATGACATATATGCGCCTATGAGATTCAACGAGCTCACGAGGCATAATTAACAAAAAAAAAAATAGATATTTTTTTTACAAGTAAATTCGATTCCTTTAGAAAAAGGTGAGCACAGCACAGGTGTTGCACAAATATAGGTGAATTCAACAACAACAGACTCATACAATATTCAAAATTCAAAGGAAGAAGGTTGAACCGTTTTCTGTCAGTGATGAAGACAAAATGACTACGCATTTCCTGAATGTGATTTTACCTGTTTGCCCCCACACCCCAATTTTTGTTTGGACGGCAGAAAAGAAGATACCTGATTATTACAACTACAACAAAGAGAAAATAGCAATTTGGCACCCTCTATTTTGTCAACTTAACAAATAGCCCCTATACTATAAATCGCTCTTTACTTCGGCCACTTTGTATTTTGGGTCCTTCCATTCCAACTATTATCTTTTTTAACATTAAATCTAGACACATTTGCACACCGACAGAGATAGATTTCAGAGCTAGGAGACTAAGAGTTGGCTAGGGAGGTATCACAAAGAGTATGGTGAAATATGGAGGGTTTTAAAATCACACATAAAAAATAGCTTAGTAAGCTAATACATGGCTATTGAAGCTAACTTGGTGTACTAAATGCACACCAATTAACGTCATGAATATGACAATGAAATGGAAGGACCCAAAATACAAAGAGGTCAAAGTAGAAGAGGTAAAATGAGTGATTTATAGTATAGGAGGCTATTCGTTAAGCTGGCAAAGTAGAGGGGCCAAATTACTATTTTCCAAAAAAAATTGGCCTGCCATTTGAAAATTTGAAAAGAAACAAACAAAGGGTCCTCCTGCTTGCTGACCAGAGTGACCACAAATTGTGTTTTATTATCCTGCCTGCCTGCAATGCATGGAATATCGATATCTATCTCCAGAATCCCCAGTTTCTTCATAGTGCTGCAGTGGATCATCTACCCAATTCCTGCTTGCTTAGGGTCTCCTTATTCCTACAAACCATTAAACAACCATTATTCAGGAAACCTTCCATAACAAAGCTCACCAACTTCATTGAAATATAAGAAAAGAAACATTGTTTTGTCAACTACTGATCTCTGTGTTTGCACAACAGTAACTTGCTTTTCACATTTCCCATTTTCAGCAACATACCATCATTATCCATCTCATTCATTTTTTTGGACCAACTCTCCTCTACGTTTTCCTATGCCAACAAGCCAAATTAAACTTATGAAACTTATCGCAGCCAACAATGATTAATTAATCAGGCGATGATAATTTTGTAATCTCCTTTCCCATAGAGATAGTGACACAGACAATTAAGGAGATATATAACAGACTGATTTCCTCACATCATCATTAGGAGAGACTATGAAACAAAGAATGGAGGAGGACACAGAGAATTGTGAGTCTCATACCTTGTTGAGAGGAAGGAGGACACGGAGTTCTTACAACCATGGATTCACTTCTGAACAGATGCAATCACTTTCAGCTATGTGTGGTGCCCTTTTACCTCCATTGACACTTCAAGAAAAAGATGGTATCCTGAAAGAGATCCCATTTCACAGGCATCAAGCTGTCCTTACCTTCTGTGAAGCATCTGGGTCTGACCCACCAATTCCTGATGAGGTGAACTTTTTGTTTTTGATTTTATTTCCTTTTTTCTGTTTTTGGTAAATGTTTCAGTGTCTGAGTTGCTATGCTAATCTCTGCAGGTGGCAGAAATAATGGTGAACAGAAACCCACCAGAAGTAGTTTTGCTAGTGAAGCTGGTTCTGAAGCTCCTCTCTTCCAGATTTGGAACACTGTTGCTTTGTGGGGTTTCTAGTCTTGACTGGGAATGGCCATTCGTGCACAGTTTCTCTGAATTCCCCCAGGAGAGGAGAGAACATATTCTCATGAAATGGAGAGGAGAAAAGTTGTTCAAGCCTCTCAGAGTAGTGTTTGCACTTGTCAAAGTCTTCTCCATGTTCATCTTCTTCTCTAGAGTAAGTTTGTCAAGTTTGAATCCCTGAAACTCTTTTTCTGAATAGGCCAAAATCTGATGTTTACTTTTATCTTCAACAGATTGATGAAACTCTCAAGAACCCAGCTTGGGAAGCAATTGGATATCAAGTGCATCATGATGCCAAGAAAAGTAGGAGCAAACAGAAAGGAGAGAGACCTTTAGAGAAGGGAATAGTGGAGACAATTTATGAAGATGATACCAGTTTTGTCCAATCTCTCATCCAAAAGGGCCTTCAGGTCTTTGAAGATCAAGAACAGAACACCCTCAAGATAAGATGTGATGCTGTAATTGTCGGCTCTGGTTGTGGTGGAGGGATTGCAGCTGCAGTCCTTGCAAACTCAGGATTGAAAGTGATTGTCCTAGAGAAAGGAAACTACTTTACCCCAGAGGATTATTCCTCACTTGAAGGACCTTCATTGGAGGAGCTATACGATCGTGGAGGAAAGATGTCGACTAGTAATGGGGACACCTCGATCTTAGCTGGATCGACAGTCGGTGGAGGCACTGCTGTCAACTGGTCTGCATGCATCAAAACCCCTGATTCTGTTCTCAGAGAGTGGTCTGTAGATCACAAGCTTCCACTTTTCGGAAGTTTAGAGTACCGAGATGCTGTAGAAGTTGTGTGGAAGAGAATTGGTGTGACGGATAACTGTAAAGAGGAAGGGTTTCAGAACCAAGTCCTGAGAAAAGGCTGTGAGAATCTTGGTCTGAAAGTTGAACCTGTGTCGAGGAATTCCTCCGAGGATCATTACTGTGGATCATGCAGCTATGGCTGCAGAACAGGAGACAAGAAAGGGACTCATACCACCTGGCTGGTTGATGCTGTGAATAATGATGCTGTGATCATAACAGGATGCAAAGCGGAACAATTTGTATTGGCAGATGACAAGACCGGAAGGAAGAGATGCTTAGGAGTGATTGCTAGATCTTTGAACCCAGAGCTCGGGAAGAAGAAACTGCAGATTGAAGCTCAAGTGACAGTTTCAGCTGGTGGGTCTCTCTTGACGCCTCCATTGATGATCTCCAGTGGCCTGAAGAACCCTAACATTGGCAAACATCTTCACCTCCATCCAGTCCTGATGGCTTGGGGATACTTCCCAGAACAAGGATCTCCAAACCTCAAGGGCAAGATGTATGAAGGAGGAATCATCACTTCAATCCATAAGATGGAATCAGAGGAATCCAACACCACTGCCATCATAGAATGTGCAACTGTAGGGCCTGCCTCATATGCTGCATCGTCTCCATGGACCTCGGGACGGGACCTGAAAGAAAAGATGATCAGGTATCCAAGAACGGCGCTGCTTTTTGCACTAGTGAGAGATCGAGGCTCGGGGGAAGTGAAGGTGGAAGGAAAGATATCTCACCTGCTAGACAAACAGGACAAGGAGAATCTCAGAACTGGATTGAGGCAGGTATTGAGGATCCTGGTCGCAGCTGGAGCAGCTGAAGTGGGAACTTTCCGCAGCGATGGCCAGAGGATTACGTGCAAAGGCATGATGGAGAAGGATTTCGAACTGTTCCTAGACAGTGTTGTAGTGAATGGAGGATTGCAGTCCACTGACACTAACTGGACGACATTCTTCTCAGCTCATCAGATGGGAAGTTGCAGGATGGGAGCCACAGAAGGAGATGGTGGAGTTGATGAGAATGGAGAGAGCTGGGAAGCCAAAGGTCTCTTTGTGTGTGACGGTAGCCTGCTTCCGAGTGCAATCGGAGTCAATCCCATGATCACTATCCAGTCCACAGCATTCTGCATTGCCAACAGAATAGCTAAATCATTCAAGAAGCGAATATAGAAAAAAGCTAAAGATTCAACTAATTTTTTCGATTGTGTATTCAAATGTTTTATGTAAATGAAATTGAAATACTTAAAGCTGTCTCAAACAAGAAATTCTTCGTTGGGATACAAAAATTACATCAGGCAATGTTTGTGTTAAATCCAAAGGAAAGGAGAAGGCTTCAAAACAAAGAGCCAAAAAAGGATGACTGGATAAACCCTAATCATCGAGTCAACTATCTTATTTCACAATGAACCAATACATCGCTTTGATTCCTCAGAGTGTCTTATTACAGATCTCTATTTCTCAGCTAGATAACGCCTTCACTGCTTTCTCGGCAGCATCGTCCAAGTCTTCAGCTGTAATTAGTGCCATTCCACTCTCCTGCACAGGTTAACCATTGAGATTGCAGTCAAGATACAGTATCAGCTTGAAATGCATCGAGACGAACTGATTTAGTTGAGAGGTTGATTTCTTGAAGAAATTAAAAGATTACCTTGAGGATCCTTTTTCCTTGGTCGACATTAGTGCCTTCCAGACGGACCACCACAGGCACTTTCAGTGAAACCTGGAGCAAGAAGACGAATGGATTTAATTGCTTGATATCTAGAACATCCAACGGATAATACATAGCAGTTCAGGCATGGTTTCGGATTAGGGTACTGAATTGACCATGGGAATTGTGGTCCAATTCCCATGAGGATGAGAATTAGACTTGAAATTTGGAGCTCAATCCCCATCCCCACCACAATTCTCATAGTCAACTCCCTAGTCCATACTAGTCATCATAACATGAAAAACCTAACAGCATAATAGGTATAATGTTCACCTGTTTTGCGGCATTGACAATTCCACTTGCTATAACGTCACACTTCATTATTCCTCCAAATATGTTTACCAGGATGGCCTTTACTTTATCATCAGAAGTCAAAATCTTGAATGCTTCAACCACCTGGTCAAAACATGAAAAAGATTAAATAAGCTGGTAGACACTAGAAGTTCTCTACTTCACCGGAAAAAAAATATGAATCAACAATCCATTTTGAAAGGAGAAAAACTCAGTATTGCAAGACACTATATTTGCAGGTTCTTCAATACTTAGCTACTCTATTTGGTCAAGGGCATAGCTTGAGAGTATATGTAGACATGAAATCCTTTTCATGGTAAATCTAAGGAAAATTTAATATGGAATCATTGCAATATGCAAAATACAGCCTAAACACTAGTGGCGGAAGACCACAAGAGGCATGATTTGCTATACTCTAAGGAAGGCCAACGGGTGAAATCCAAAGGCATTGACTTTAGCAGAAAGATTACCTGTCCTTCAGAAGCATTCCCACCTACATCCAGAAAATTGGCAGGAGTCCCGCCGTGCAGTTTAATAATATCCATAGTGGCCATAGCCAACCCTGCTCCATTCACCATGCAGCCAATCTCGCCATCTAGCCCGATGTAATTCAAATCTGCCTTAGCAGCAGCCACCTATTGGGAGATACAACCACCAAAATAGTGATCAATCAATAATCATTTCACCAACTGTGACTTAAGTTTAATGTGGAAACATTTCTGGCAATTTACTACAAACTCCACTCATATGCTTACAACACAAAATACATGCAATACCCACACAATTATCATCAAACTCAGCAGAATAAAATTCCCACAACCAACTCCTACATATCAGCTTGCATTATATTATTTCTTAGTAGCATAATGTCATTAACCTCAAGGAAAGGTAGACAAACCACTTGCAGTATGTTATTTCTTAGTGGCATAATCTCAAGCAAAAGAAGACAAACCTCTCGAGGGTCCTCCTGGGTTGGATCACGGAGTGCAAATAACTCCTTCTGGCGGAAAGCAGCATTATCATCGAAGTTCAACTTAGCATCAGCTGCTACCAATTTGTTGTCAGAAGTTTCTGCAATTGGATTTATCTGTTCCATGACAAGAAGTTTCACATTTAGTTATCCAGCAAAAAGGTTATTATACGAACAGGTCTTTTTCTGTATTGATATCCACATTTGAAACATAAGAGTTTGACCATTCCATCGTACAAATGGACCACAAATTAGCGCATCCATTTGACAAAGAGGAATGTCAATACTCGATGGGAACAATGACAGCAAGAAAGAAATTATAATATGGGTTTTATGCTCACTTCCAGCAATGTGCAGTCACTGTCGCAGAAAAGTTTATACAATTTCTTCACTTGCTCAATGCAATCATTTCTACCGGCTGCTTTTGGAGCCAACCCATCCACAACTTTAGCCGCATCTTCATCAGTAATTCCAGTAAAAACATCAATAGGTACCTGAAAATAGAGGATTGCAAATCAGTGAAACAAGAGTCAACAAGAAGGCAACAAAGAGACCATATCCGTAATTAAATAAAAATGCTAAGCTAGAAAGAGAGGATATACAACCTTAATAATCAAGTCAGGGAATTTCTCTGCAAGATCTTCAATGCTGGTTCCACCCTTTTTACAGGCAATAATAAGCTGAGAAAACAAGGAATTTGCATGTAATCAAAAAGTGCTTGAGGGGTATTTTAACATGGAAAAAAAAGACCGCGTGTGTCCACTAAAATACAATAACAGTAAAGCCAGAGGGCAAAAAGAAAAGCAATTGCACTAGAGGAAACATACTGGACCAGAAGTTTGACGATCCAACATGATAGCGAAGTACATTTCATTGACTAGGGATAACTTTTCACACAAGTAAACCTGCAACCAGAAAAGTACCACCATTAATCGTTGTTCTCGTGTGGCACTTATCTTTCCTAAAAGAATTTGGGGAGGAAAACATAGGCATACTGATGAAAGCATTGAACTCCAAAGCAGAATTACAGAATGACAAACAATAAAGATTCTATTCCATTTTAAAATCAATAGTTAGACACAAGTAGACAACTGATGGAAGTATATAGGATGTGATGTGTTGAAGGGAACATTTGGATTATTCACAGTTCATACAACTCCTCATATCTTATGGGGTTAGTGTTTCAATCCTAACGCTGTGAGAAGTCAGGAAGATGAAATGCAGAAGAAAGAACTGCAGAGCCTGTAACATTTGTGATATAGCTAATTGAAAATGATAACCTTGCTAACAACTTTTCCTTCAGGGCCAGTTTGCTTTGTTACCAGTACTTGGCCAAGCATTTTTCCTACAATCATCAAAAGCACAATTTTGGATTAAAAGCATGAAAGCATCCCAAACAGAGTACATGACTATATGAAAGAAAAGTTCCACATCTCTCACGAGAACAGAATGCAATTATTGAGATAGAAACACTTGTAATGCTAGAGATTCATTATGAGAAACAAATAAAATCCTTCTGCACATAATGGTGAACCGCAAACATGAAATCATCACGGTTAACGAAGCAAAACCATACAAGGATTTGGATTCTCATATCACTGGCAACAATAAATATCAAAATAGGCAGTTTGCCAGTTTCCAACAAAAGAATCATCAAATAAAGGAAACTTCTCAGGCCATCATATAGCAGTTTCCTAATGCAATATCAGCTTTTCAAAATTCATGGAAAAATTTAGATTAGATTAACCTTCATGCAGCAAAATGAACCTACAAAATTCATTCACTCAGGATAAGTTGTACACCCTAAAAAAGGAACATAGATCATATCTCCAAGAGCTTAGGCATCGACAAAAACTAACCAATCGTTCATTCACAAGAATAAAGCAGTCTACCAATCACATCAAATACAACCAATAAAAATGGAAAGAGCATAAGAAAAAAAAGACAGTAAATCCACTGTCTGTTGAAACACAAAGGGACTGCATTTACCAGCAAGGTCTTCGACCTTCTCACTCTTAACAATGTGAACTCCACCTTGAAGACCACTTTTGAAAGTCCCTAAGCCTCGACCCCCAGCCAAAATTTGGCTCTTAACAACTATCTGTAATCAAATTAACATCACAAGGTAACGTCTCCCATATGTAGCAGATAAAATTACTGTTCTATTCTATGTGCGTTGATATAAATGCTATAGAAAGAAAAACGAAAACCAAAATGCTTAATGCATACTGAAATCTATCCCCTCCACTAATTTATTGTATATTTGTATACTGAACGGGAAACGTTCCCAGTTACCTCGCTCTGATTAGGAAACACATCTTGAATTGCCTTCTTGACCTCCTCGAGAGAAGAAACAGCTACGCCTCTTGGGACATTGATCCCGTGTTTGCCCATCAATTCAGCTCCCTGTTATCAATATCAGATAATAAGCATCAATCCGATGTACTCTTTTTAAATCAAAACAAAGGTATAGCCAACAGCACATTGTCGCAATATAATCAAATAAATAGAGAGCTAATAACATATATCCTGATTCAAACATCCACTAAACAATCTCTGAAATTTCTCGGAAATCATACTGAGAAAGCAAAGGCACTCGGCATTTGACATGACATTTCCAGTCCAAAAGTGTAAAGCCGCATCGGCTCTTCTTTCTGAACACAGACTCTCAAGTGTCGGACAATATCAATATGCTTTGCAGTTTTAGCTTGTAACTCGCAATCAATAACGCAAGAATCTAAACCATCTATGCAGGTTAAACATGGGGCAAAATAAGTGAGAAAGGAAGTGAACGATAGAGAAGACCTGATATTCGTGAACGTTGAGACGGCGGAGCTGCTGTTGTTGCCATTTTCCGGCGACGGAGAGAGAACGAGAGACAAGCTTGTTGAGTGTTCCCCTCATTCTTCCGATTTCCTTGAGAGATCTGCTACTTGTGATTGACGACGGCACAAAGAGAGAAAAGAGAAGAGGAGCCGGAAGCGAAAGAAGGAATCCGATCGCGTAATTATGCGTTAAAACTATAAATCAAAGGGAACGAACCCTTGAGACTTTTCAACTTCTTCCTTATTACCACTTTGACCCCACCATTTTTTTTTTTTTTGAGATAATGGTGTTTTGCCCCTCTACTTTGCCAAGTTAACAAACAGCCCCCTATACTATGAAATGATCAATTTACCCCATTCTACTATGCCAACCTAACAAACAGCCCCTTCCATTCAAAACTCCATCCAAAATTTCGTTAAGTGATGACTCACCAATATGACTCATCCACAATTAATGAATGTACATTGCCACATCATTAATGACAGTACACTTTAAGTATAAAAGGCAATAAAAATATTAATTTTAAATTTATAAATTAACAAGTATACATTTAATTTTTTATGGATTTTTATTTTTAATTTTTTCAATTAAATAAATACTTTGTATTTAAAAATTTCAAAGTTATTTTAGAAAAAAATGTATATTTATTTTAGAAAAAAAATAATTTCATTTTTAATATTAAAATCCATAAGCGAAATATTTTTTAAAAAATATTTTTTATTTTTTATTTATAAATTTAATTTAATTCTTTTTATAATTTTTCTTTTTTTCTTTTTAGTTCAGTTGAGATGGATGAAAGTCGTTGATGTGGCAATGTACAATCATTAATTGTGGATGAGTCATATTGGTGAGTCATCACTTAACGAAATTTTGGATGGAAATTTGAATGGAAGGGGCTGTTTGTTAAGTTGGCGTAGTAGGAGGGGGTAAATTGATCATTTCATAGTATAAGAGGCTATTTGTTAACTTGGCAAAGTAGAGGGGGAAAAACACCATTTTCCCTTTTTTTTTCCTAATACCCTCAAATAGCACCAACTATGCGTAATCCCAAAAAGTACACATCGAATTACAAAATACTTTTTTAACACAACCTACTAGAACTCAAGTTTCCACCATGTTTTCCTGCAAGGAATTGGAGGCGAAATTCGGCCAATTCCGGCGGAAAGCCTGAATCCTTGTTTTCCTACACATTTACCGCGCCCAATTCTGCCGCATTTTAATTCCGTTGCGGGCCTAATTTCGGCCCGTCAGTCTTCTGTAATTCCGACTTAAACTCAGCGGATTTTTAGGATTCCGTTGGAATTGTTTGTTACATGCCCATATTGCCCTTCTATTCTTCTCTATTGTCTCTCTCTGTTCGAACAAACTCCAATCTACCCAGGACAACGATCGGCGAGAAACACGAGTTCATCCCCTCGTTCACCAACGACGGCCGGCGACCGCACTTTTCATTCCGGTCGGCGTTAGTACTTCATCGGACGAAGGTTAGTATCATTCTTCTTTTTCCTCCTCTCGGTTCCTCTTGTTCGATGGTGGTATATGCTTGTTCTCTGTACAGCAGCAATCTATCAATTGTTTATCTCTCTGATATATGCAAATTAGGGTTTCTTCGTCAATGGTGTTATATGCTTGTTCTCTGTACAACAGCAATCTATCTCAATTGTTTTTCTCTGATATATGCAAATTAGGGTTTCTTCGTTAATGGTGTTCAGTACCATTTTCTTTCTTCTTCTTGCTACCTCTGCCAATGGTCAACGTTGTGAATACTCATAGCTTCCATACCACTCTCCCAACTAACACTAATGTTTATGTTATTGGGATGATAACTCTATGAACCACCTTTCGTTTCACCCCCCTGTCATCATAGATGCAGTGATTTGAAAAATGTACCCAAGTGTTCGTGTGGTGTGAAAATTGAACCAGCTTGTTCACTTTACACACAGAACTATGGCGAGGCTATTGGACTTGTCGTTACAGCGTAGGCGAATGATGGGTACGCTGTTCTTCATCTTTACTGTGTTGTTTGTTCTAATCACTATATTGGAACGACGCCGTAGGCCCTTAATTCGTCGTGGGGTTGGGAGGAGTTTGCTCCCCAGGTTGGTTCGTGGTGCTAGAGTTCGACGAGAATTCATCCACGACTCAACACAATTCAGCGATCGAGTGAGCCTAGATACGATTAGGATGAACCGTGCTGTGTTCAAAAAATTGTGTAAAAAACTCGTGGAGGAAGGTGGGCTGCAAAATCCGCCGACCGTTAGCATAGATGAGATGGTCGTCATGTTCTTATACACACTAGGGCACAACGTAAAAAATAGAATATTGCAAAAGAGGTCTGGCAGATCAGGGAAAACGGTTTGTGCAGTCCTCCACGCTGTCCTCACCTCCATTCTTCGACTGCACCAAACCTTATATCAGAAAGCTGTCCCTGTGCCTGAACACTGTCAGCATCCATATTGGAAACACTTTAAGGTTAGTTATAACGAAATAGTAATCTCTACCGATTCGTTATTATGTTGTACTAGAGTTTTGCAAAGTACAAACTAGTATTTCTGCAGAATTGTCTAGGTGCATTGGACGGTACACATGTCAAGGTTCGTGTAAAGATACAAGACCAACCTAGATATCAGAACAGAAAGGGGGAAGTATCTATTAACGTTATAGGTGTGTGCAACCCCGGCTGTCAATTCATGTATTGTCTAGCTGGATGGGAAGGTTCTGCACACGACGCACGAGTGCTACGAGATGCTGTGGCCAGACCTAGTGGTTTGAAAGTTCCCAAAGGTAATCTCAATCACACACTACAACCTTTACCATGAGCCAGTGATTGTTGACTACATTTAAGGCTAAGTTCTTCTTCCATTTAGGCCAGTATTATCTTTGCGACGCTGGATACGCAAATTGTGAAGGATTTTTAACTCCTTTTCACGGACAACGTTATCATCTGAAAGAGTGGGGACCAAACCAACCAACTACACCCGAAGAGTATTATAAAATGAAGCACGCCAGTGCGAGAAATGTGATTGAGAGAGCGTTCGGTCTGCTGAAGATGAGATGGGCTATCTTACGCGACACAACTTGGTTCGCCCCTGAAGTGGTTGGACAAATAGTACACGTGTGTTGCCTACTACACAATTTCATAAAGCAAGAAGTCGGTGTTGATGCTTTGGAGAGAGCGTACGTGCAACAACCATCAACAACATCCTCGTCAATGGCCGGAGAAATGGAATGCGTAGCATCTTCTATGCAGCCTAGTCTAGAATGGACTAATTTCAGGAACGAAAAAAGCCCAACAAATGTGGCAGAGTAGGAGTAGGCGGTAGATGTATGTCTAAGTAGATTTGGATGTCAAGAGTTGAGACTTTTGTTTTTATCATTATCGAACAGATTGGATGTTGGGACTACTGTTGTTTCTCATTAACGAGCAGATTGGATGTTCAGACTATTTCAGTTGTTATATGTTGGACATGTTTTATTGTAATCATATGATGCCCAAGCCACAACGTTTACATTATATTTATGAAATAGTTTATGTGTTCTTTGTTCCTGATGGCAGCCATGTTGATTCATCATCGTCATTATTATACTATGTTTATAGGTTGTTTGTTTGTATTCACTATGACATTGCGATTTGTACTACTGTTGATAGCAGCTGAATTTGGATTAACCTTTATGATCAATTTGGTTTCACAGATATGTCAAGAAAGCGTAAGGATGATGACAATGGTGAAGCACGGAGAAAGTACTTTCCATGGACGGATGAGTTGGATCAGATGCTTGTGAAGAACATGCAGACATTGGTTGTTGACAAGAAGATTGATCCGAAAGGAAAGTTCAACCCCAGTGCGTATGATGAACTTGAACGACTGATGTTAGTGGACAAACCAGGATGTGGGATCAAGCCTGATCCTAACATTATTTCAATGGTTAAAACTCTTAAACCAAAGTTCCTAGCAATCCAGGAGTTACGAGGGCTAAGCGGAGCAGGTTGGGATGATATTTCTAAACAGGTTGATCTCGATGACATTGTGTACGATGAATATATTGCGGTAAGAATTGTGTAAGTACGAGATGTTTGTGTTTATCGTGTTTATTTGAAATGACTGGTATCTTCACCGTGTGTTACCATATTTGCAGAAACATACTCATTGTGCGAAGCTAAACCGTGTGCCTTTCCCATTGTATGACGGTTTGGCATTCGTGTTTGGGAAGGGGCGTGCGACGGGCAGATATGCCACCGGGGTAGAAGAATTGAACCAAACATGTCCTCCGATCGATAACATGTTGCTGGACTGGTTCCCTCCGGAAGGAGTCAATGCTGAACCCGAGTCTGGAAATGAAGAGAACAACCCCAACGACCGAACAACCCCTCCACCAATGGCAGAAGAACAAACCCCGACGTTCCCACCTAAGAAGACAACACACTCTGAGGCATCTAGTCAGCCCAAGAGGATGCGTCGTTCTTACGCCACTAGTGGGAGCGAAGTGTTGGAATTGAAGCCGATACTAGAGGATGCGGTGAGCTCGTTGAAGTCAATGTTGGTAGATTCTGATGCTGTCCACAACCAAAGAAACCTGTTGTTTGAGGAGCTCAAAAAAATCGAAGGTCTGACAATGGAACAGGTGATGGATGCAACTGTGAGCCTTGGGAAGGATGATCGAATGCTCCAAATCTTCTTCAACATGGTCGACCCTGCAGCTCGCAAGTGTTTAGTGGAGCGAGTTATTCGTTGAAAGAGTAGTACGTGAACTTGGGAGTGTTCTGGGTTATTCGTGGAACGAATCGTGGCACCTGATGCTTATTTCATGAACTTGAATTCAGGTCTTTTGCATATTTCATGGTATTGGTTGTGTGGCACCTGTTGCTTATTTCATGAACTAGAATGCAGGTCTTTTGCTTGTATCATGAACTTCAATTCAGGTCTTTTGCTGGTTTCATGATGTTTGTATCTGTGAACTCATGGTTAATGTTATGTATCCACTTTGGAACTTGACATCCTTCAATAATTGGCTACTGTCCAGTTCTATGCATTTGGTAATTAGACTTGCCACTATATTATTATGACAATGGTGCATTACAATGATAGTAGTTCTACTAATGGCAAAGAAAATACACTCACTATTTCGGAGCTAACGTCGGGTGAAGACAATATCCTCGAGGCGTGACAGGCGAGCCTTAAGAGTTGCGATCTCGTGAACAATCTCTGACTCTGACATTCGAACATTGTAACTGCTACTGCACACGTCATGCGAGTGTTTCATGACACGATCTAATGTTGACTCCAACTCCTTCTTTTCGCTTTGGATTTCACGTAAGTGTAAGCTAAGGTCGCCAACTAGCGAGGTTAGTTTCCGCACATCTTCTTGTACCTTGTTATCATACCAGAGGAAGAAATTGCAACCTCTCGCATCCTGTAAGGAAGGAAAACCCAATTTGACAAACATGACCAACAAACAGATTTTCATTACTGAAGACACGCGTTCATTTTCGAGTAACCTTTACCGTAGAATAGTACAACGGGCAACCGAAGAACTTTCGGTTCAGATTCGCCTCTGTTCGAGAAATACGGCGTGAAGCTCGTAAATCACAAAAGCACTTGACATCGTCGTCCTCGTAACTGAACTCGTCCATCAAGTGGGTAGCTTCCCTCAATTTCCATTGAAATCCAGCAGACGGTGAACCCTGGAATCGAAACAATCTCAATTCGGCCCATAAATTGAAACTATCAAATCGGCCAATAAAATGAAACCTAGCAATCAATTTGGACATACAACTCACTGAGAGATGAATGTGGAAGAGTTACCTTGGTTCCCATTGTGATGGCAGTGCTAGAAATCGGAAATCCGAGGACTGATGGAGGAGTCCGGGTTATGCGGTCTCAAATCGTCTTGCTCCTGGGTGTTGATCTGAACGGTGGCCTTCGTCGTATTATGATGTTGCAGTCGGTGATAATAAGAAAGCGAGAAGAAGGTGAAGAAAGAAGAAAGTGTTGCGATGGAGAAGAGGATAAGAATATTTTGGGAAAAGAAGGTGAAGAAAGAAGAAGTGTTGCGATGGAGAAGAGGATAAGATGTTGGCAGTCAGGGAAATAAGAAGGAGATGACAGGGATATTATAGTCATTACAACCTGATTTAAGTTTCAATTCCACAATGCATATTTTGCAGGAAAACAAGGAATTGCTTACCGGATTTCGGTGGGAATCCTACTTGAATCCAATTCCGCCGGAATGTATGATTCCGGCGGAATTTGCCTATTAGCAGGAAAACATGGTGTTCATTTAACACGCCGTCAACTTTTTTAAGCATTATGTTAATATGAGTTGACAATCTAGCCGACATGGCATATAAACAACTTAAATTTCATATGATGTGACATTTTTGCCACATCACACCCACAAAAAATGCCACATTAGCATTTTAAAAAAATAATAAAATCAAATGATTAGAATAAAATTAATTAAAAACCCATCATCTTCTACTCCTTCCACTACTCTGACCATCGCCGCTATCTTCGCCTCCTCCACAACCGCCTCGTCACCACTCTCGTGACTTCTTTCCTTCTCCCCTCCGTACTTTTCACCATCCTCATTCAAGCTACCCATGGCCAAGGATACCTTTCGATTACAAGTTGCTCGAAAAGGGAAACTGGATCTTAAGCGGGAATCATCGATCCCGTAACTGGAAAAATCTTAAGCGGGAATTCAGATCTATTGACATGAACTCGACAGGATTCGAACGGGAGGACTCTGATCCACGTGACGGTGAACTCTGAACACGAGAAAAGGATCCGGTTCATCTCCTCCATCGGAGGAGACTCAGATTTGGCTGACAAGAAACAAGAAAGGATCATATTTGATTCGTTCAATCCGTCGTCGTCGGAGAAGATGGGGTAAAGTTTGTGGAGATGTCTGATTATTCCGACGACCCCGACCACAAAGAGGCCTCCATGGATCCCGAGCAGAGAGAGGAAGAGTGGGAGAATAAGGAATTGGATTGTATTGAAGAAGTTGATGGATCCATATATGGTGTCGATGGCTTTGAAGAATTTGTGGTGTCAATTGTGTGGGGAATTGGAGTTAGCGGACTCAAAGAAGGAGAAAAGATGTTGACAGAGGAACGATGTTCTGATAGGATTGGGAGATGGGGTCACTCACAATGGTGATTTCAATAGGTGGAGGCGGGTGATATGATTTGGTTGCGCTTGAGGCCCTGGGTTATATCGTTGTTGACAGTTACACTAATGAAGAGGATGGGATATAATAGTTCCTCTCCAACCACTTACCCCATCTACTTCCCATGTTTCCTAAGTAGCGATTGTCTACGATCCGATTAATGACCTAAAGTTTGTTGAGATCCCCAACTTTTCTATTGTTAATGGTTCTTGTGTATCCCTAAATCAGTAACTGGTTATGGTCTCCATGGTCAACCGTCTATGGGATTAAGAAGGTAAGGTTTTAATTTCTATGATCTCAAATGGGTTTTTTCTTCTAGAAGTTGCTTAAGCTGAGTGACTGGGTATTGAGGCAGAGGAAGAATCGGCGATGGGTAATTGGAAGATTCATAGAACAGAGTCCGAAGAGGGGAGAATCGAGATGTCTACCTTGGTTGAGCTAAGGTGGATCCTTAGATCCTGCTCGGTGGTGGAGGTAAGGATTTCGACGGCAGTGGGATTGTGGTGGAGTGGTGATATTGGGAATTTTAAGTTTAAAGATTAAAATTTAAATGAACATCCACGTCATCGAAGTCTAAAGCTCGAAATGACGTGGATGCCACTTGCCTCCCCGCATCAGCACAAGAACATAGTCAGTTAACACCATCATCCTATGTGGCAAGTTTTTGGATGGATCTTCACGACGTGCTAGGAGAAAACTTCGTACAAGATAGGTTGAGCTATTTGAGTATTTTATAATACGGTGTGTACATTTTGGGGATTATGCAATAGTTGGTGCTATCTGAGGGTATTAGGCCTTTTCTTAAGAAAAGCTTCAACTTAGGCATCGTTTTCCTGCCAGGAATTAAGTGCCGGAATCAATAGATTCCGACGAAAAGTTTAGATTCCTTGTTTTCCTCTTCCAATTAGCAGTGCAATTTAATTCCGTTTCTTGGCTCAATTCCGGATCTGTAATTCCATTCAAAAATTGAAGGAATTGATTGATTCCGTTGGAATTACAACCCATGCCCTTGCTCTCCTTCTAGTCTTCTACCTCTGTTTGTGGACCAGTACTACAGCCTCCTTCCTCTGTTTGTCGACCATCGTAGCCACTCTCTCATCCACCATCTCCTCCCTCGTCGCCGCCCGTCCATCCTCCCTCGTCGATCTCCCTTAGCCGTCGCCGCCCATCCATTCTCCCTCGTCGGTCTCCCTTAGCCACCGCGCGCCTGTCCAATCCTCCCTCGTCAGTCTCCCTTTTCCGCCGCCGCCTGTCCAATCTTCCCTCGCCGATCACCCTTAGCCGCCGCCGCCGCCTGTCCATCCTCCCTCACCGATCTCCCTAAGCTGCCGCCGCCTGTCTTCTCTCCCTCCTTAATCGGATCTCACGAAAAATTGATCCCCATTTAATCCGATCTCTCTAAGCGACGGAGTCAAGAAACAGAGTCTGCGGCTAGCTCAGATGATGTGTATCTGTTACTTTATCTTGTTCATTTAATTTGAATTTGTTTCTTTCTAATTTCTTATTTGGCCGATGGTCTCCCTTAGCCGCCGAGGGACGGTGGCAATGGTGGTGGTGGTTATGAGGTGGCGGCACAGAGGCTGGAGAGATGATTAGTAGGTTAAGCATATTGAGAGGAGATAACTAATTTAAGGATATTTTAGTAATTTAGGTAGGTTTAAATTGCAATTCCAAAGTGTTGATTTTGTAGGAAAACAAGGAATTGTGATTCGGATTTGTGTGTATTCCAATTCTCCCGGATTTACATAATTGCGGCGGAATTTGACTATTAAGCAGGAAAACGAGGCCTTATTGTATGGAATCAAAACAAATAGAGTTTACAAAACTTTCACATCAATTAGAAGGCACCTCTCCTGAAAGAATAGATGCTAGAAAATGAGATCTACGAGCTAACTCATGAGCAACCGTGTTCCTACTTCTCCTACTTCCTCGTATCCCATGTCACGAATTGCTTTTAGGACCGCAACCATCTCCATCTCTTGGACCACCCCACACCCTTGTGCTTTTTGCATGAGGAACTATAATGTCTGTTCGCCATTGTTTCGAATTACCAGTCTCATGCCATGTTGAAGCTCCTGTTGAAAACATGTGATATCAATATTGCATTTAACAACTTCCCCGGCAGGTGCGTGCCATCGCTGGCACTCCATAGCGGTTCTGATCTTGACGTCCTCCCCATATTTTGCACCACTATCTAGTCTGTCATCTCTTCCAAACATCTCCGCAGGATAACCTCTGTCGGGAAGACTCTCGCTGCCACGCTCTCTCATTTTGTTCCTTCCACATGGCCCAGATGACCGAGAGAACTTTATGAATAATGAATTTCGCTCTTGTTTGCAGTAATGAGGACAACCACTGTTTGACATCCGCTCCATACCCCTGCAAGCTTCGAACCCACATGCCAACAACGCATCTTTCCCAACAATCAATTGTGACCGGGCACTCGAACATGATATGGTGCAGCGTCTCGCCGCTCGCCATGTAGCGCCCACATTCATCAACGACTTCCATACCTCTTCTTCTCGACGCGCTTCTCGTTGGTACCACCCCATGCATGAATCTCCAAGAAAGGTGCTTCAACTTTGCCAGAATATTTGTCCTTCATAAAGCTATCCACGACCCCTCTTCTTGCAACGCCTCCATCTCCTCATTATTGGTGATCACCTGCCTATAAGCTGAGCGCACGGAATACGCACCACTCTTCTCATGACGCCAAATACGAGCATTGACGCCAAACCCTACACAATACCATCTTGTCATCCTCGCAGTTGATCAGTCAAGACATGAAGATCTCTCCTTCGAAAACGCACTACCATCACTACTTTTATACATTTGGTCTTATGATAACATATTCAAACTCTTTGTCCTGTTTATCAGATTTTCAAATTCCTTTTTTATAATAAGAATGTATTCAAATTTTGATTATGAACCAGACACAACCAAACCCCTTTCAACTAAGAGCACGTTTTCCTGCAAGGAAAGTAACGCTGGAATCAAGCAATTTCGGCGGAATTCTGCGATTCCGTGTTTTCCTGCATATTAGCATCGGCCCAATTCCGACGGAAAGGCGAGCCCAATTACGGCCTACCAATTCCAACCAAAACGGTACGGAATTGGATAATTACGGCGGAATCATTTGGGAAATCCCAAAATTGCCCCCGATATACCCCCATCCCCATCTTCACATCTGCTGGTGTCTCTCTCCATTCGCAGGTCAGCCAACATCGCCGTTCTCCCCAGAAGAGTTTCGTTCGACGAGGAGCAGCAACAGCGATCCCGTCACTTCTTCCGGCCGTCTTCCTCGTAACAACACGTCTGCTGCAGGTAAGCCCTGTTATTCTTCGATCTTCAATCTTCTTCTTCTCCAATCTTCTTCTTCTTCGTATCCCTGCCGAATTAGGGCTTTCATCATCATATCTCTCTTTGCAATCTACTACTTCAATCTTGCTCTTATTAGGTTTTTTTAATTTTAGGGCTTCCTGGTTCTCTCCATTCGCAGGTCAGCCAACATCGGCGTTCTCCCCAGAAGAGTTTCGTTCGACGAGGAGCAGCAACAGCGATCCCGTCACTTCTTCCGGCCGAATGGACTAATTTTAGGAACGAAATAGCTCTGCAAATGTGGCAGAGTAGGACGAGGCGATAGATGTTGTATACTGCTTATGTATTTTCATTTTGAACAATGATGCTTGATGAAACTCTTCCAATTGTGTAATGACCGTTTGTTTGCTATGGTAATCAATTTGGTGATGTAATTTCTTCATTCTTCTATCTTGCTTAATCACTGATCCTCAATATCACTTTATTAGTCTCTGTTCCGCTCTTGTCGCCTGGAACAATGAGGGAGCCGACCCGGTCGCCTGAGTGACTCCGAATCGCCTCGCAATAAGAGAGTGGGGGTAGTAATCAGAACAGAGGATGAGGAATGAAATGGATGATGATGTAACAGAGTGTACCTAGGGATTGCTCCCAGAATTTGGTCGTGTCTTCCGTTTGTGCCCTCTCTTCGTATTTATAGCCTGGCAAGCCTGCCAAGGCCGTTAGGCAATGGTACGGCGCCCAGCAAATCACGCCACGTGTCGTCAAATCCAGACCGTCGCTTGGTGAGGACGAAATCCTCAGGATTGCTCCACGTGTCCCTCTAGGGTTTTTCCAGATGGTAAGCGTGACGCCGCCTTAGGGCTTTTCCTGGGCCTCGCTTGGGCCCACCCTCAAGCGATCCATAGATCATCTAGCTAGTCAACCCTCTCCTGAGGCGTTGACTGCTCCTTGGGCCGTGTCTGGCCCACTCTGCATAGCACCTTTCGAGACTTTCCACACGGTCAACCCTCGCCTGAGGCGTTGACCCACTTTTTAGGTGGATCGCTTCGCCTGACGGGCCGACTCGACCCAGGGTGGCCCATCATGAGCCCCCTAGTCCGCCTGTGTGTCTTATCGCCAAGCACACGGGCGGACTATTCTTATTCCGTCGCCTACCACGTTCCTGAGGAACCCTACTTTCGCCGTTGCCGATGGGCTTTCCGGTTTTTCCCTTCGTATTAGCCCCCTAACTCCATCATTGCCTACGAGGTAGCCCCCTTTTTATATTCTTTTCCACGTCCCGTCTGCCCAATCGCCTTCTTTCCTGTCTTGCGTCCCTCAGACGCTTTCCCCTTTCCCAATGCCAGCAACTCTCCTCGTCTTTTCAACTGCCGCGACGTTTCTCTTTCCGATGTAAGTCATTCAAACGCCTCCGCTATTCCTTTATAAGACACCCCGCTCCTACTTCCGATCTCTCCTCTCCTTTCTATCATCCAACTCCCTTCCTTGCTTCCTGCCTCCCTTTTTGATAATCCACGCTTCCCCTGCTTTTTCTTTACCTCCTTCAGCCTTTCTCTTCCCTCCAGATGTCCGACGATCTTGAGTATCTCCTCAGTTGCCCCGGTAAGTCTCCACTCTTTGCTTGAATCTTTCTCCTCTCACCTCCTTTTCTTCTTTACGCCTTTCTAGCTTTCTTCCTCTAGTAGAGTCCTCTGTATATTAGGGTCTCCATGGCCTCCTCTACTGATTCAGAAAAAACTGCCTCCAATTCGTCACTTGACGACTCCCAGAATTCCCCCGATCCTTCAGAGCCCCGAGAATGGGGCATGCATCAATTTGGCTTTATCCCTGGCTTTCGTTCTTGGTCTGTAGACATGTCAGCCCCTATTTCCAACCAAGGCTATACCGTTCTAGCTTGGAAAGATATGTGGTATGACGGCATCGGACGAGACCGTTACGTTATTGGGCCAGGCTACTTTCCTTACCTTTCTGCCACTACCATCTGCTCTTTCCTTCCTAAGCTTTCTCTTCCAACTCACTGGGACTTTGCTGCTCCTTCCTATTTATCGACCATTGGGAATTGCCCTGAAGGCTGGCACGGAGTGTGGTCAGAAAGTTTTACCAATGGCATGCGCCTTCCCCCCTCTCCTTTTGTTGTATCATTGCTTCAAAACCTAAAAGCCTCTCTTGGCGCTTATACCGCAACCTCGTGGTCTGTCATAGCCAGCTTCGAGATTTCTTGCCAACGTGAGAAGATTACTCCTACCCTTCGCCTTTTTTCCTTTTGTATAGTGCTAAACATAACACCAACGGCCTCAGTTTTGTAAAGCGAGGTGCGTATAGAGATGTGGGAATGCGGAGAACAGTGAAGCCGCACCCCACATGGTACCATGCCTTTTTTTATTTCAAACCCTCGCCCGAAGATACCTGGGCGACGGCCCTTCCGCCTTACTGGTCACAAGGCGACGCAAATAATTTCCCGAGTGGTCGCTCAATCACTGCGCTCGAGCGACAGCTCCTGTCGCTTATCAACAGGGAAAACTTCAACTTGAATGACCCTCTCGTCCTAAAACAAGTCCTGGCGACGCTGCCCGGAGGTAGATGGGGTTATTCTCCCTCGCTTTTTGCTAGTCTTGCGCCGTGTCACCATTTTTGTTTATTCTGACCTTGGCTTCTTCCCTTTCGCAGGAATGACGGACATTTCCAACGTGCTAATCAGTACGTCAGCTCGTGGATCTATATCCACAACTCAACCACAGCGTGAGCCTCCTCCCGTAGTTGAGCTTCCCCCATCCTCTCCTGGGAAAGGAAAAAAGCGAGGAGCCCGCCGCTCTCGCGAAAAGAAATCGTCGCCTGTGCCGAAAACCTCCAAGCGACGCAAACCTTCCTCCGCCGGAACGTCAGACCCAAACGTCATTGAGGAGGACGTCCTTTGTCGAGCCAATAGTACCACCACCGATGACTATCCTTAACGAGCCCCCGGAGCCTTCTACTGCTGAGCCTATTACCGCGGAGCACCAAGATGCTACTCCCGAGTCTCCCCCTCGACGCCCCGGAAAAGAGACTGCGGAGCGGGAGTTCATAACTTTTATTCAGGATGACTCACCCCTGTCGCCTCACAACGACGAGGAGGGTCGCCGCGCTTTATCCCATCGCGTCCTGACAGACTTCCTGGCGCCCAATTACGAGAAACCAGAAGGCTACTTTCCGGTTGTCTACCCCCAGCGATCACAGCTTTCAGCTGACGTGGCCCGGGATATCGCAGAGGAGCTGACTTCTGGAGTTCTAAAGGGTCTGGATGATGTGAAGGTTGGCGACTTTCATCCCGCGATGGGGAACGTGTATGTGAAGCATCACGAGGTATTTACCTTAATCGACTCTCCTCTTCTTTCATGTCTTGTCTTTAATTTTTGAAGATTCAACCAATCGTCGCCTTCCAACATGTATGGCTCTACCATTTATCCAGATGTTGCTGGCACTAAGCATTGCTGACAAGTCACGTGACTTGTTGATGCGCAAGGCTCGTGAGCTTCGCGACGATCACGCAGCTCTTCAGCGCCGCCTGGACAACGAAGAAGTAAGCAAAACACTTCACTAGTGATGATGATGATGCTTCGTTTCTTCTCTGTCTTTGTTGTGTTTTTTTTTTTACCATTTTTGTTTTATTTCTTTCAGTCTGATCATCAAGCTACCAGGAACGAGCTTAGTCGCCTGACTGAGGCTCACTCTCAGCTTGAGCAGAAACTAAGCGAGGCCTCCTCTTCCGTGGAGCGCCTGACTCAAGATTTGTCGACCAGCCGGGCCTCTATTACTAGCTTAGAGAAGAGCCTGTCTGAGGCAAAAGAAGCTGCCTCCTCGTCCGCCAAGAAGCTCCAGGATCAAGATGTCCTTCAGAAGCAGATTCAAACTCTGACAAAGGAGAGAGACACTGCCCTTGCTGCGCGGAACCAAGCGACTGGGGAGAGGGATAAGGCGAAGAAGCTAGCTGAAACAATGACAGCGGAGAGGGATCGCACTTTGAAAATCAAGGAGGAGACCGAGGCACTCAGCTCTCGGCAGTATATGACTGCTGTGTCGCTGATCCGAAGGTCCATCCCTGTGATCATGACCGCCGTTCGTCAGAAATTCGTCGCCGTTGTTGGGCCTTCCCCTCCTTTCGTTCGACGCGAATTTCTCACGGCGTCCTTCAGGGCTGTGAATCGCTTGCTGATGGTGTGCCCGATCCCAATACTGACGTCGACCCTGAGTACATCAGCGTGATGAAGGAAGTTCAGGCGGCGGATCAGGAGTATATAGCGACTGAGAAGGCCAAAAGGGCCCGGGCCAAAGCTGAGGCAGCCGCGAAGGCGAAGGCAGATGGTGGCAGAGGGGAAAAGGTGTTTGAAAAGAGCCTGGCATCCTCCCAAGGCGATCATGGGCAAAGCTCGGGCAAGGGAAAAAATAAATGATGACTTTTCTCTCTTTTTTTTGTTTTTTTGATACTTTTTTCTCTTTTTTTTGTACTTGTAAGACAAGCTGCCGCGATCTGGGTAAACGCCCTTTATTTCGTCCTTATCTTATAAGGTAGGCTCGTAAGCGATTGTTTTGAAAGCCTTAGCGCGATTGTTTGCAGCCGTCATAGGCGGCACCTTAGTTCTTGGTGATTTGCTAATGAGCGACGTTTTGCCTTCTTCTAATGCCATTTAGGCGATGTCGTTACCTTTAGGCCTTAGCTAAGTTTGAAACTTAGGCCTCGTAGGCGAGATGAATCCATGTCGTACGGGAATTTTTGTGGCGATTAAGCGACTTCTTAACTCGTAAGTTTTAGGTAATATCGATGGCGATGGTGAGATATAAATGATAAAATAAGTCATCCAGCGATATAGCTATCGGACGCTTTTCTTTCATTAATTAGGGAAATGAAAAACCATACATGCTCCTAGGCGACTACTCATGGTACTTGCGGAGGTGCATCGCATTCCAGGTCCGGGGGATCTTTGTTCCATCCAGCCTGGCTAACTTGAAAGTGTTTGCTCCTATGACCTTCCTGATTTGAAATGGCCCTTCCCATCCAGGATCAAGCTTCGCGGCTCCCTCTGATGGCCTGAAGATCTTTCGTAGTACTAGATCACCCAATTTGATGTGATGTGGCCTTAACTTTTTGTTGTATCGCCTGGCTAGCATCTCCTTTTCCGCTATTAACCTCATCTGGGCGACCTCGCGCTTCTCTTCCACCATATCGAGACTATGGACAAGGTTTTGCTCATTTTCCTCTGGGTTGTAGCTATCCAAACGGACGGAAGGTATTGTTATTTCCACCGGAAGGACCGCCTCTGATCCATAGGTCAATGTGTAAGGCGACTCGCCTGTTGACGTCTTGTAGATCGTTCTATGTGCCCACAGTACATGATCGAGCTCCTCAACCCACGTGCCTTTTTTGCCTTCGATCCGTCGCTTTAATCCCCGCAATATAAGCTTGTTTGCTGCTTCAGCTTGCCCGTTGGCTTGTGGGTAAGCGACCGAGGCGAATCGTAGGAGGATTTTGTATTCTTGGCAGTACGCTTGAAAGCTCTGGCAATCAAATTGGGTGCCATGGTCACATATAATGCTGTGAGGAATGCTGAATCGTGAGATGATATGTTTGAATGTGAACTTCTCAATCTGCTTGGCGGTGATGCTGGCCGTCGCCTCAGCCTCAATCCATTTTGTAAAGTAGTCTATGGCTACAATCAAGTACTTCCGCTTCCCAGGGGCTTCAGGAAAAGGTCCCAAAATATCCATTCCCCACTGAGCGAAAGGCCAAGGGCTAACAATCGCCTGCAAAGCTGAGGAAGGCAATTTATGATAATCGGCATATTCCTGACACTTGTGACATTTTTTAACCAACTCCGTCGCCTCTCGTCGCATCGTCGGCCAGTAATAACCTTGGTATAATAGATTCTTCTCCAGACTTTTAGAGCCTAAGTGTGTCCCACAGACTCCCAAGTGTACTTCCCGGAGGCTATAATCAGCGTCCACTGGTCCGAGGCATCTTAAATAAGGGCCTGCGGCGGACTTTCTGTACAGATCGTCGCCTATTAAAGTGCATCTGCTGGCTTGCCTCCTTGCTTTTGTAGCCATCGCCTGATCCTCCGGGACTGTTCCATCTTTTAGGAACCTAATAATGGGAGTGCGCCAATCGTCTTGTGTGCCTTCATCCTCCTGAGACCCGTCAATCTGGAAGCATGTGTTTAGCTTTACCTCTTTCTCCACCGTCACCATTCTTGTTTCTTCAAAATCAACCGCCGTGGCTAGCTTTGATAGCGCGTCAGCGTGGCAATTCTCTTCTCGGGCGATTTGCAAGATGTCTACTCTAGTAAAATCTGCCAGGGCTAGCTTTATCTCATCGAAGTATGGCATTAACGACTCCTCTTTAATTTCGAACTCCCCATTTAACTGGTTGACCACCACTGCTGAATCGGAAAAATTTTCACATATTTGACCCCCATACTTCTTGCAATCCTGAGTCCTGCCTCCATCGCCCCATATTCGGCAGCGTTGTTGGTTCTAGGCGACGCGAAGCGCAGGGCGACCTCATGGACAGCTCCTTCTGGGCTTTTTAGTACTATGCCGGCTCCCGAACCATTTTTACTGGAGGCACCATCCGTGAAGAGTGTCCAAGTTTGGCTCTCTCCTTTTTCTTCCTGTACTGCCCCTTCTACGATAAAATCAGCGAGAACCTGGGCTTTGATTGCTGTTCTTGGTTTGTACCGGATGTCATATTCGCTGAGCTCAATGGCCCACTTTGCAAGTCGCCCAGCCACGCTCATTGCCTGTAAAGCATTTCGTATTGGCAGGTTGGTTAATACTGTTATGGTATGAGCCTGAAAGTATGGTCGGAGCTTTCTTGCCGCGCATACCACAGCATAGGCCATCTTCTCGATGGCAGGGTACCGAGTTTCAGCGTCGACCAACGTTTTACTCGTGTAAAAAATGGGCTGGTCGCTTCGTTCCTCCCGTCGCACTAACACCGCACTTACCGTTGTTGGTGATATCGCAATGTACATGAATAACTCATCGCCCTCCTTGGGTGAGGCCAGCACCGGAGGAGTGACTAAGAATTGCTTGAGTTCTTCAAATGCCTTATCACACCTGTCATTCCAGGCGAATTTTGACGCGTTTTTCAAGATAGAGAAAAACGGGGCGCATCGCTCTGCCGCCTTTGGAATGAAACGATTGATAGCCGTTATTCTTCCGGCTAGAACTTGTACTTCTTTAACCGTTTTGGGTGGTGCCATGGCGGAGATGGCCTCCAATTGTGCTGGATTCGCCTCTATTCCCCGTCGAGTGACCAAGTACCCTAGGAATTTGCCTGATGTAGCTCCAAAAACACACTTCTGTGGGTTTAATCGCAACGCGAAGCGTTGTAACATTTCAAACGTTTCTTTTAAGTCGCCTAGATGATCGTCGCTCTTCTTACTCTTTACCAGAAGATCGTCCACATATGCTTCCAGGTTACGTCCCCGTTGCTTAGTGAAGACCATATCTATCATCCTTTGGTAAGTTGCTCCTGCATTTTTGAGGCCGAAGGGCATAACCTTATAGCAATAGTTCGCCATAGGAGTCATGAACGCCGTTTTCTCCTGATCCTCTTCATTGAGTGGTATCTGGTGATACCCAGAGAACATGTCGAGAAAAGACAATACTTCGTTATTTGCTGTGGCGTCGACCAACTGTTCAATGTTCGGGAGTGGATAAGCGTCTTTTGGACAGGCATCGTTTAGATTTGTGAAGTCGACACACATCCTCCATGCCCCCGATGATTTTTTAACCAAAACCACATTTGACAGCCATTCTGGGTATTGAACCTCCTTGATAAAACCTGCCTCCAGTAATTTGTCTATCTCTTTTGTGACGGCTAGCTGTCGCTCTCGGCAGATATTCCTTCTCTTCTGTTGCACAGGGCGGCAGCTTTTGTCGATGGATAGGCAATGCTTCACAATCGCTGGGTCTATCCCAGGCATGTCGCTGGGATGCCATGCAAATAGATGCGAATATTGCCTGATTAGTGTCATCATCGCCTGCTTGGCCTCTTGGCTTAGGTAAGTCGACAGCCTCACTGTTCTCTCTTCATCGCCTTCCCACAAAGCTACAGGAACGTCAGATTCTGCTGACTGTATTCTTTCTCTATTCTCCGTTCCCTCCTCCAGGTCGATTTTGTAACATGCTCCTTTCGTCGCTGCCCGATAGCATCGCCTAGCCACCTCCGGGTGTCCCCAAGCGACTCCGACGCCGTCCTTGGTGACGAACTTCAGCACCTGATATACTGGTGAAGAGATAGCCCGGAAAGCAGCAAGCGCCGGTCGCCCCAAAATTATATTGTACGAGGATCGACAATCCAGCACATGGAAATCTATGGATTGCACCGCCTTAATCTGCTCATCGCCTATCATGACCTGTAAGGTAACGATTCCTTTAATGGGCACCTGGTGGCCAGAAAAAACCTGTAATAGTTGTCTTTGTCGGTCTCAGGCTTGAAATGGGGAGTTTCATCTGCTGGAAAAGTTCCCAGAACAGGATATCAGCTGAACTTCCTTCATCTACCATTACCCGCTCCACTCTACTCCGGAGCGTTACAATCTGAATCACCATTGCCTCCAGGCTAGGCCCTCCACTTTTAATTATGTCATCCTCCGTAAACATGATGGGAGACTGTCGCGCCTCATTGTTTATGATCAACACCTCTTTACAATCGCTTGACTGCTTTTTTGTCGGACAACTTTCTCCTCCGAAAATAGTTTGATAGACTTTCGTGACTTCTTCCGTATCATTTGCCTTTTTGGTCGCATCGCCCTGCGGCTCCTGCAATCGGGCGAAAACTGTTTTTCTAGGTTGGTCGCCTGGGACTGGGCTATCTTCTTTATCATTTGAACTCCTTTCTTTTCGCTTGGTCTGGAGAATAAAGTCTTTTAGGCGACCCTCCTTAATCCATCGCTCAATTTCATTTTTGAGTTGCCGACACTCTTCTGTGGTGTGACCGTGCGAATCATGAAAGTTGCAAAACTTCCGGGGGTTACGCTGCTCAGGGTCGCCTCGCAGTGGCTCGGGCCACTGAATGTGGTGATCCTTGTGTTGCATGTACAGGAATACCTCTTTCCGGGATCGGTTGAGCGGAGTGTATTCTCTTCTGTCTTCCTGATACGTGCGTCTATCATTGTTTTTCCTGTCGTCCGATATTCCCTTCTTTCAGGAGATCGCTCCGTTCTCTGCCACCGTCCTCGCCTATCAGTGCCGTCACGCGACGCATCCGCCTGTCCGTCCTTTCGTCCTTTTCGGCTGTCGTCCCCTCCAATCTCCGCTAACTGCTCCTCAATGAGAATGATACTATTTATTCTGGCTTCCAAGTTGGACAGAGTAGTAGGCTTTTTCTTCACTAACGCCTCCTTCAGTCGCCTATTGTGCGTCGCTTGGATCATACTTGCAGTAGCAATGTCTAAAGTCACGTCTCTAACGGACTGTACCGTGCTGATCCATCTCTCAAAGAAATCTTTTAGCGACTCCTCCGGCCACTGTCGCAAGTTAACTAGGACCTGTACTGGGACCTTTCGGTGTCGCCTACTCTCATACTTCATCAAAAAAACCCTGGCAAACTCATCCCATGTGTGAATAATTCCTTCTGGCAAGCTCATGTACCATTCTCTTGCTGCCCCTCCTAAAGTGGCTGGGTATGCTCTGCAAAACGCTGCATCGCTGGCGCCCTGCATTTGCATGGCGATTTGAAAATTTTGCAGATGCTCTTCAGGATCGCCCAACCCCAAATATTTCTCCATGTTTGGTGGGACCAAGCCAATTGGTAGTGTTTTCGGCGAAGATGGCCCTTGCCAGAGGTTGCCGAATGACCCTTTGTTCGGCTCCGGTTTCGACTAGCGGTCGAAATGCCCGTAGCATTTCCGCGTGGGTGTCATTGTCCGGGGCCTGGACGTGTTGAGCTTTGGGTGCCTGCGCCTGCTGAGCGATAACCGTTTTTAGTAATTGAGTAAGCTCCAAATTCTGCTTTTCCAGCACCTGAAAACGCTGTTCGAGGACTTTGTATGTCTCTGAGTTCGGTGCTTCTTCCTGTACCACACCCTTTCCTCTGGTGCCACGAGGGATATATGAGGAGTCGGTGTCTGTGCCTCTAGGCACCTCTTCTTCCTCCAAATCATTTCTCAAGTTTCTTCCCTCGAGTGGTATGCTTTGGGCTCCAGGATTCACGTATTTCAATGGTGTTTCTTCCGTCTCTCCTTCGGGCCTTACGTTCGATGTTTCTCCTCTTATCATTCTTCCAATATTCCCATGCTCCATTGCTCAGTTTCTTCAGTTCTTGATTAGTCCCCTATCTGGCGCGCCAATTGTTCCGCTCTTGTCGCCTGGAACAATGAGGGAGCCGACCCGGTCGCCTGAGTGACTCCGAATCGCCTCGCAATAAGAGAGTGGGGGTAGTAATCAGAACAGAGGATGAGGAATGAAATGGATGATGATGTAACATAGTGTACCTAGGGATTGCTCCCAGAATTTGGTCGTGTCTTCTGTTTGTGCCCTCTCTTCGTATTTATAGCCTGGCAAGCCTGCCAAGGCCGT
Source organism: Linum lewisii (assembly GCA_034768395.1). Taxonomy (NCBI): domain Eukaryota; kingdom Viridiplantae; phylum Streptophyta; class Magnoliopsida; order Malpighiales; family Linaceae; genus Linum; species Linum lewisii. The sequence goes on along the minus strand of CM068298.1, from coordinate 55,671,077 downwards.
TAGGCAATGGTACGGCGCCCAGCAAATCACGCCACGTGTCGTCAAATCCAGACCGTCGCTTGGTGAGGACGAAATCCTCAGGATTGCTCCACGTGTCCCTCTAGGGTTTTTCCAGATGGTAAGCGTGACGCCGCCTTAGGGCTTTTCCTGGGCCTCGCTTGGGCCCACCCTCAAGCGATCCATAGATCATCTAGCTAGTCAACCCTCTCCTGAGGCGTTGACTGCTCCTTGGGCCGTGTCTGGCCCACTCTGCATAGCACCTTTCGAGACTTTCCACACGGTCAACCCTCGCCTGAGCCGTTGACCCACTTTTTAGGTGGATCGCTTCGCCTGCCGGGCCGACTCGACCCAGGGTGGCCCATCAGTCTCCATATAAATCATTCTTTTTGGCTTTTTCTATTCCAACTAAATGTACAGATTCATGGTTTATAGACTTTTGATAATGAATGCACAATTAGGCTTTTTGAGATACTAGTCAGCAGCATCTGATATCACATATGATGCTGAGATTGATGCAGTAGGGCTAGCAGCCTCACTATCTGCAATTGCGAAATTCATGATTGTTGCTCGAAATGTCAATAAGTCAGTATTTACATGTATGGATCTACACCAGTTTCAACATTGCATAACTTGGCTGAATTTTTTCTACATTAATGCTAGTGCTCACCCGTTCTTCTTTGGTGTTGTCTTATATTTTAATCTTAACGCTCTTTGTATGCAGCCATGTCGCGAAAGCGCAAGGATGATGACAACGGTGACGCACGGCAAAAGTACTTTCCATGAACAGATGAACTGGACCAGGTGCTAGTTAGGAACATGCAGACTTTGGTTGTGGACAAGAAGATTGATCCGAAAGGGAAGTTCAGCCCTGGTGCATATGATGAACTTGAGCGACTGATGTTGGCTGACAAACCTGACTGTGGGATCAAGGCGGATCCGAACATAATTTCGAGGGTGAAAACGCTTAAAGCAAAATTTCTCGCACTTCAGGAGTTACGAGGGCTGAGCGGATCTGGTTGGGACGATGTGACTAAACAAGTTGATGTCGATGACACCGTGTATGCTGAATATATTGTGGTAAGAATATTCCAGCCACTTTTAATCTGTTCCAGCAACTTAATCTGTTGTCTGGCTAATGTGGTGTTTCTGCTGTGGTGTTTATATTGTGTCTTTTTCCCCGTTGCTGCTTTGTTTCTGGTTCGGTTTCCTTGGTTATTTGGAAATGGTGAGTCGGTTGTGGGTGTAAATTGGCTGCCGTATTAGGTTTTGGTTGTAAATTTGTTTTCCTGTACAAGTTTGAGAGGTTTGTTCTCTATTGATATATGCTTCCTTTCATTTCCAATGTATTTATGCATACCATTTTTGTGCAGAAACACCCTCATTGTGCTAAGCTGAACCACGTGGCTTTCCCACTATATGACGGCTTGGCGTTTGTGTTCGGAAAGGGACGTGCGACAGGGAAAAGTGCTGTTGGACTTGAAGAATTAAACCGGGTGTGCGAGCCAACAGTGGACACTGAGGGGATGATGATGGATTGGATCAACATCGAAGCACCCAACGAGCGACCTGAGTTTGGAGATGAGGAAAATAACCCCAACGACCATATATGTCCTCCTCCAACAGCCGACGAGCAAGACCCAACCATTCCAAACTGAACAGACCACACAGTCTGATGCATCTAGTAAGCCTAAGAGGATGCGTCGCTCTGCAAGAACCAGTGGGAGCGAGGTGTCTGAATTGAAACCAATACTCGAGGACGCTGTCAGTTCTTTGAAGTCGATGTTAGTTGAGTCTGATGCAGTCCACAATCAGAGAAACAGGTTGGTTGATGAATTGAAAAAAATTGACGGATTGTCAAGGGCACAAGTGATGGATGCAGCAGTGGCGCTTGGGAAGGATGATCGAATGCTTCAAATTTTCTACAACATGGACGATCCGGAAGATCGAAAATGTCTAGTTGAGCGAGTTATTCGCTAAGCATATAGTACATGCACCTTGCATTTTGTGGTGAACTATGAGCATGAACTTGGGGTCAGGATGATAACTGACAATGTTCTGGGAACTTAGTTGTGTTAGGACTCTCAGAGGGTCTAGTACTACTATTGTGTTTAGTTCCTATCTATAAGCAGAAAACAAATCTGTGTACATTTTCATCTTGGTAATGGACATTTTTAGTTCCTATGGTAATAGACATGTGGTTTCCATAAATGCAGAGTAAGGAAGAACAGCTGTTGTACATCTTCTAGTTTCTCTTTTCCCTTTCGTCTTTTAATATTATTGTTAATTATACCCATTAAGTGAACATCTGCTATTGGATTCATAATATTGGCATGTTTGTATGCGTCTTCTGATATGGTTAAATAAACAAGACTAGGGTTTGATCGAAGCAGAAGCACAGCGGGGTGAAATGATTGCAGAAGCACAGCAGGGCTTCCTGGTTACCTGTGTGCCCATTTTATATGTTTGCAACGATGGATAGACGATGTAAGAAGGATGCTAGGGGAGGGTGCTCGACGCTCGAAGGGCAAGAGACTCGATGAGCAACGGACGAAGAATGTCGATGCGAAGATGAGTGGGTTTGATGTTAATCAGTCATGCAATCAGCGAGGGCCAGCGAAAAACGAACCTAAGGGAAGATTGGAAGAGGCGCACTGCAACCTGCAAGATCCCAGAATCAGTAACAAAGCTCCTCAACTCATAGCTGCTGCACTCGACACTAGCGTTGCCCGCTTCGCAGTGAATAGAGGTTCCAAGGTTCGTATTTTGATTTTGGGGTTCCTGGTTATTGTTCCTTTGGGATCGTACTGCTGCGAGTGTATAAAGAGAATGGGGGAATGATGATGAGTTTCATCAGAAGGGAGCAGTGGAAGAAGGGAGGCGAATGGGAAGGGATAAGAAAATATGGTTAATTTCGTCATTTTATCCAAAGTTAAATTCAAATTCCATGTGACATTTTTGACAGAAAAACAAGGAATTGTTGCTGGGAATTGTGCTTAATTCCGTTTCCGCCAGAACGGCAATTGCGACGGAATTTGGGCATTTTGCAGGAAAACGTGGCCTAATAATCATCTTTCTGCTACTAATGGGATTGGGATGAATGATCAACCCAACAACACAACAAACTAAATCAGATGTTCTTGCTGTCTGCCACAACCCCAAATTTAGCTATAAAACAGTCGACCTGCTCCTCTCACAGATTCATCCGCAGCTTCATCGAACAATCGGAATATAGATGCCTAGATTCTTTATATTGGCGTTCATTCCATCACAAACATTTATGTTTATACAGCTTAACAAAATGAATTTCAGATCTACAAAACAAAAACCGGCAAACCACATACGATGCAATCATTCATAATGAAACAGAGCACATCACATTCTCCATCTCTCATCTACCGTCGCCGATGAACCGCAATCTTCTCCCGTCTGTCTGTCTGTCTCCGACCACTGCCCGATTTGAAATTCGAATTGAATGGATCTCTTCCCCTGATTGATGTGTGGGCCCAATCACCTCTGTCCACGTTGCGAGACACACACGCGCCTCATTTCTCCTCCATCATATTAATTTGTAAGTAGCTGGCGAGCTGTGTAGGGTTAAGAATGCCCGGCAAGTGGGCCCCTTTCGTCTTCAACAATTTTGAAACCTCCACATACCTCTCTCTCATCTTCTCTTTATCCTCAATCTTCCGCTCAGATTTAACCATCAGCTCAGCGGCTTCCCCTCTAGGGCTCGGCTTCAGCTTCTTCCCTTCTAGGGTTACGGAGGCCATGGGCGGGTTCTCCTTCGGTTGACCCAACAGTGTGCCATTCGTCAAAAACTCGTGGGCTAAGTACCCGGCTAGTATCTGATTATTCGACCCGATTGGCTCGCCCAATTTATCCGAACCAATCAGACCAGTAACCGACTTGCCCACTGGTTTCACTGTAGCCGCCGGATAAGCCGGCTTGTAAGATTCGTAGGGTTCATCTCTTTCCTTGCGCTTGTTTGACTCCAAATTACACCGGGGAGGGAGAAGCATCATTTTGGTGTTCATTTTTCGTCGACTGGTGAACGTACGAAAGAAAATGGCTGGAGAAAATAAGAATTCTATCTATACTACGAAAGAACGCGCAATTAATTGATAGAAAATGAAAGAGGGGAGATGAAGAGAAATTGAGAGAGAGATGAGATCTAGAATGGGCAATTTAGAAGGGAAAAGAGTCTTGTATTATTTGTATATATAGAGGTTGGGTTGTAAAACAATCCTCATCTTCCTCCAATAATTACGAAATATTACCATTAAGGTAATATATGACGAGATTGCCCTTCGGTACCACAATAAAAATTAATATATTATGTGAATGGGCCAGATATAACTATAACGGGTGTTTAAGGGTTTTTAGGGCCCAGACCCATGAAAAAAGAAGTCTATTTCAGTAGATTCTATTTTAGCCACAACGAGATTATTATTATTATTATTATATTAACTCATGAGAGTGAGGTGTACTTACCTTTCTTGATTTACCCTATTACAATTTTGTTTAATGTTGGATTTCCTATAGTGACTTGACTTAACTTCAAGTAAGATAATTTGAAGTTTTGTTACGTAAGATAATCATCTGTTACGTAAGCCTTTCGCAATGAAGAGTATCTCTTACGTAACAGAATTTACTAACTCCAAGTCATTATAATTACAATGACTTAAAGGCACCACAAGAGATCCCTTCAGATCAATTGGTTTTAACGAGATTATAAACATATACATCCACAATCTATATAATTGATCTTATTAAGCTATAATTTGATGGGTTTGTACATCTCAAAAGAAGCAAGATGTGAAGAAAATGTAAATCTTTCACTTTTTGATTTGAACATGTATGAGTGTATAAGATTTAGGGTTTTGTAAATTTATATTCAAAATTACTTAATAATATATCATCGGTTGTACATTATCGAACTGTCTAAAATTAGACAAATGTGACACCAGAATAGCGTCTCGCTAACTAAGGGACGCGACACCACCCAACAAGCGTTGCGTTGGGGTCAGTTAGCAAAGTGTCAATTACGCCTCATTAAATTAAAGCTGTGCAATTAACTATGATTTTGGAACGGAAATACTCACTTTAGAACATTATAACCTTATCGTCAGTCACATAACCACACGTACATACCATGGGAGAATTAGTTAAGCCACATGTATAAGCTTGAATGGGCCCGTAATTAAGCAAATAATAAAAATTATTATTATTAGCAACGAAGTCAAACCCAATTCTATTCATTGGAATGTAGATGAACATGACATTTTTTTTGAAGAGAAAGTAATAACTATTACATATTACTGCTTAAGAAATAGATTTACAGGGATTTGGAGAAAACTAAACTTTTGGATTATTCAAGCAACCCAGCGTGGAGCTAGTTAGGTGGCACCGCAATCCCCTGTCAGCGCCACACTATCTAGGTGTCACATTTGTCTAATTTTGGATATAATTTGACATTTTATCATATTTGATGGTACATTATAAAACTCTAAGGTTTACAAGTATTTATAGATTTTACCTTAGTATTTACATACTTGACGTACGTACTAAATCATTATTTTTCTTTTGTGGTTGTAAAATTCTACTATGGTCTTCACTCGTTGATGCAATCCAAATGTGTCCATATATTCAATAAGTCAACTTTGTGAGTCAAATGTTAATTTATCTGAAGGAAATTTGCACAATTATTGTTTAAGAAGATTGAGGAGGAATTTACCTCTAAAAAAAGGTTTAGGAGGATGAATTTGGAGTTCTAAAAAAACTAAATGTACATTATCATGATAAGATTGACTTCAAGAATCTGGTGAAGGAAGCAAATCTCTTTTCTTTTAACAAATCATTTCAATATATTAATAATATTCATTCATAAAAGGAGGCTCCTCACAATTATAATAATAAGCTGATATAAGAAATCCAATTATAAGGAAGATTGTCGGATCGAACTGATTTGGTCACACAATTCGTAGTTTGGTTTAACATTCGAGGAATGTAATTGAGGGAAATCCGATCATGGGCCAGTAGGATTCTTTTCATTACTAGCAGCCAGGCGTAGCATAGCCATGGTCACCTCTTCTCGTCTCCTCTAAGGGCATTAACGATGGTTAGACTGTCAGATCGAATGTATGACTGGATGTTCGAACTTTTCGCTAATTTCAAAGTTATGAGCACAACTTTGGCTTCTGCCACCAGGGCGGATGAACAATACAACTTACCAGCCCTTCCATCAGTCACCTGTCCATGGGTGTTTCGCCCGATAACCCCATATCCCGCCATAGAAGAACTCTAGTCGAAAGAGCCGTCGCATAAGATCTTTTGATGGATAGTAGCCAAAGGCGATGGACTTGGTACCGAGATGGTGTTGGAGGGACGGATAGGGACATTACCTGGTTGCCCCGTGTCTCTAAGGGACCATTCCTCCAACATCTTCAAGGTCAAGCAAATTATGGAATCAACATTAAGGTTCCTTCGAGTGAAATCTCCATAGTGACAAAACGATTACCATTGACGATCTTCGAGATGCTTCGAAGCAGGTCGTAACATGACCAAGGCCAACAATGTTTTGGGCCGAAAAGACAAGACACTAGGTCAAGGCAGTCCGAGAAAATTGAGCAGACAAAATTCGTCTGGCTGGCAACCACAACTGCCACTAAACAAAATTGCAGAGCCTCGCACAACCAATTACCCCAACATTATCCAGAATTAGTAAAATTCATTGTAGGTTGGACAAATTGTTGTGTGAGCTCCGATAGAATACCAAACAGATCCATCCACGATTAGGCCTCATCAACCCCAATCGAAGAAACAAACATGAAAAATATTCCAGAACAAAAAAGAGAGAGGAGAGAAACCACTAATGTATAAAAGTAGTGATGGTAGAATAATAATAATATATTTATCACACGATAATGACATGGTCAATAATACACCACTCTTATGTGATGATAAATTATGTATTCAAAGTTGAGCTACTTTTTGTACTGTGATATATGCAAAAGCATGAAACTTCCGTTTTTGTAATTAAAAGTTATCATTACAACTAGAACTTGGTACGAATATATCATTCTTAGATCTTACAAAAAGGTTACGGACGAAATAAAAATGAAGCATGTTATATGGTTTTCCCTCTCGATTGAGGAATGCTTCTTGTCGTTGTCCCATCGGTCGGTGGTGTCTTCTTTGGTCGTCATAGATAGGTTTCATACCTTGGTGATGGTTGTTTGGTAAGGGTGATATTGAATTCAATAGCACCCAATATCATGCTATTTGTAAATATCACTGTTTTTCTAACTGGATTTAGCTAGCTAATGGGGTGCTAATTAGAGGAGTTTCAAAATCATCCTAAAGAGGAGGATTTCTAAAAAAAAAGGTGGGTATTGAGAATTTCAGACAATTTTGCCCCTCTTATTGTTGTCTTATTACATGCCCCTCATGATGGTTTTTTTTTTCTTTACCTTTTCCATTTACTCAATTTTCCTCTTTCCTCTTTATTCTCCTCCTCCTCCTCCTCTGTATTCTGGCCGATGACGACGAGGAGCTCCACCTTGTGATGCAATGACTCCATAGGATGTAGAATCTCGATCGTGCCTCCGTTATCCAAGTAGGACGAAGTAGGCTTCAGGAACAGCATTGATTCCTGAACGAGAAAATAAAGCGACGAAATGGCGGAGTTGGCGGAGAAATCATTGGCGGAAGAGTTGGCGGAGAAGTCGTCGACGGAGGAGCAGAGGAGGAGTAATTTCCGGAGGCGGAGTAGGAGAGGAGCTGGGTCATCTTCTTCTTGATATTGTGTGATGTTATTTTGGATCTGAATGTTGAAGGGGGAAAACAGTTGCTGAAGCCTTCTCTGCGGTCATAAGTGTTCAGTTGTTGTTTGGGTTAATTAGTTCTTTGGACATTGGTTTCAGAAGATGCTATAGAATGCCCCATTGCGTACTGAAATCCCTTCTTTTGTAGTCAATAGCATTAATGAATCCTCATTTTGAACAAACAATTTTTCTCTGATGACTTGCTCTATCATTACCAGAATTATGAACACAAAGAGGGATGGAAGCCGCAATGTAGACAGATTGGAGAGAAGAGTTGCTGCAGGGTTCAATATGGGGGGGAAACAGAGGTGCATTTCTTTCAAGGGATCGATATGGAAGCAGTTACGTGGGAAGAGAAAGCTTTAATGGAAGGCAAAGCTACCATCCTCAGAGTGGAAGGAGAGAAGAGAAATGGAAGCATGATCTGTTTGATGAGGCCACTAAAAGTCCTACTACAAAGAATGAGGATGATCAAATTGCCGGAATAGCACTTTTGGCTTCATAAGACTCCTGCAAAGTTGGCTGTTAAGAATGTCTGGTAAATGTGATTGTTGCTCTTTTAAAACTAGTTGGGGTTTGGGATCCTGATCTGATTTTTTGTTTGTTTCTCTTTTTTTTTTTTTTTGCTTCCTTTGTCAAACACGGTGTAAGCAACATAATACAGGTTTTAAAGTTCCTGTATAGTTTCTAGAGATATGGAGATCCACGAACTTTTGAGTAATTCGAACAAATAAATAGAGATTATTGATGTCTTACATGTGGTGTTACTGCCACTATTCTTAAACTGCTGCTGGGTTGGTATCTTTATGCATGTATTGTATTCCATTCAAGGCATAGAACATCCCATTCCTTCTTCTCTGTAGGACTGTTACTGGGGTTGAATGTAAGAAAGTATTGTTATTTAGGGAAGATAGGTAGCAAGTAGCTAGAGGCATCCTAATTAATTAGCTAGTATCCAAACCTGATGCAGAGATATGGGAAGCCTGTACTAAGTCAGGGTTAATTACACCTTCTCGGATGCCAAGTCAGGGTTACGGTGAGGGTGTTGTGTTCTAAGATGCATAGGTAGCCGAGAGATATGATGCTACCACTTGCAATTACAGAATGCTTCAACTGGATGCCTTGCTAGTTGTTAACCTAGTCAATCATCTATCTGATCAAATGTGGGTAAACCCTCATTGCATGTTGTGATTCTGAAATGGTGATATAAGGTAAGACAAAATGGGGGCATGGTGGTAATTGCCTAGTAAAGTAACCTTACCAAATAGCATTCCAAACAAACAAGAATATTGTACATTTTCACCCTAAATCTCATTAACCCCTTAATAACTAGCTATCTCAAATATCGAATACCCCTTAATAACTAGCTATCTCAAATATCATGGTATTCGAGATAACACGTACCAAACGACCTATAACATATTCAACACTTTGTCCTATTTATCATAATTTGAAATTCATTTTTTATAACAAGAATGTATTCGAATTCTGATTATGAACCAGACGCAACCAAACCCCTTTCAACTAATAATAATCATCTTTCTGCTACTAATGGGATTGGGATGAATGATCAACCCAACAACACAATAAACTAAAGCAGATATTCTTGCTGTCTGCCATAACCCCAAATTTAGCTATAAAACAGTCGAGCTTGAAAACTATGGCTTCAGCTACCAAGAAAAAATGGCAATCACTCGGCTTTTTAATGCAACTACACACTCAAACCCAGATACATACACTACTCTTCTACTTCAACCAGTTCAATGCAGGCTGGAAATTGTTACTCCTCTTCTAATAAAATAAAACCAGTCCTCCGCTATGGCGTGTAAATCTTTGAAAAGGTCCAATTCTATCTTTACATCTCCAATTGCATAGCAGTAGGCCCACACAAAAGAAAATCCAAGGAATCTAGGGTGGGGGGAATTCTCGGTATAATCGATCCACTCATAGATCCTTTTACGTTTCAAGTACATGCAAAACCCCAGCTCCTCTCACAGATTCATCGAACAATCGGAATACAGATGCCTAGATTCTTTACATGGGCGTTCATTCCATCACAAACATTTATGTTTGTACAGCTTAACAAAGAGAATTTCAGATCTACAAAACATAAACCAGCAAACCACAATCGATGGAATAATTTATAATGAAACAAAGCACAACACATTCTCCATCACTCATCTACGTACGTACCCCAAAACTAGAGCGAGGGTTTTTTCTCTGCCCTTCCGCCGTCGTCGCCGTTGAACCAGTTTTCTCCTGTCTGTTTGTCTATCTTCGGTCGCCGCTGGCTGATTTGAAATTCGAATTGAATGAATATCTTCCCCAATTGAGTGCAGTGGCCCAATTACCTCCATCCACGTTGCCACATTCCTCCTCCGTCACATTTGTAATAAGCGGGCGAGCTGGGTAGGGTTAACAATTCCAGGCAAGTGGGTCCCTTTCGTCTTCAACAATTTTGAAACCTCCACATACCTCTCTATCATCTTCTCTTTATCCTCAATCCTCGGCTCCGATTTAACCATCGGCTCAGCGGCTTCCCCTCTAGGGCTCGACTTCAGCTTCTTCGCTTCTAGGTTACAGAGGCCACGAGCAGGTTCTCCTTCGGGTCCCACGGTTGACCAAATAGTGTACCCTTCATTAGAAACTCGTGGGCTAAGTACCCGGCTAGTATCTGATTGTTCGACCCGGTTGGCTCGCCCAATTTATCCGAACCGAACATACTGGTAACCGGCTTGCCCACTGATTTCACTGTGGCTAACGGCGGCTGAGGTGGAGCCGTCGAATAAGCCGACTTGTAAGAGTCTGATGGATCATCTCTTTCCTTGCGCTTGTTTGACGCCAAATTGCGCCGGGAGGGAGACGCATCAATTTTGTGTTCATCGAGGTGTCGCTTTTATACATGCCACGTCAGCCACTAGCTTAAAACCAATTCTACCCCCGCGGGGAAATTTCCGTGGAAGAAAAAGGGGAAAACAAATAAAATAAATAGAAAAAAATTGAATTTCCAAACCCTTGTCGCTTTTAATGAGGTAAAAAATGAACGGATGCAGCGGTTAAAAGGGTGAGGGGAGAGTAAAAGTAAAACAGTAGAAATAAGTTATCCGGAAAGGTAAAATATCACTGTCAATCAATAACAAGAGGACAAACGAAAATAAAAGAAAAGAAAAGAGAAAGAAAAAAACTGGAGAAAGGAGAGATCGGATTGGCGAAACGACGGAATCCAGCGACTTTCAGGTCGTCGGCCGGCGATAGTTAAGATGAAAATGGCCGGAGAAAATAAGAATTATAGCTATACTACGAAAAAAACGTATAATTAATTGAGAGAGAAATGAAAGAGGGGAGTTTGGAGAGAAATTGAGAGAGAAAGAAGAGGAGGATGGGAAATTGAGAGGGAAAAGAGTCTTGTATATATAGAGGTTGGGTTGTAAAACAATCCTCATCTTCCTCCAATAATTACGAAATATTGCCATTAAGGTGATATATGACGAGATTGTCCTTCGGTACCGCATTAATATTATATATGTGTGTGAATGTGTTAGATATAACTTTTATCTTAGTGTTTAAGTTTTTTAGGACCCAAGCCCATGAAGAAAAAAAATCTATTTCGGTTGAGTTAAGTGGAGAATATTATTATTATATTAACTTAGGAGAGTGAGGTGTACCTACCTTTCTTGATTTACCCCTAATCTTCTTTCTATGTGCTTTCTTTGTTTTCTTAAATTAGAATCTCTCTTTTTTCAAGGCATTTTAATCTCTATTTTTTACTAAGCTTTTGAATTCAAAACTATTACCCAAAAGAATTTGGTTTACTTTGATTTAGTCTGCCATTACTGTTGACGGTGACTCGCTGCGGCCCACTCAGAGCAGGACACGTGGACCCTGTCAAACCAATGGGACCTATAAATAACAGGATCCCCCATTCAGAAGAGGACACAACAGACTGGGGACCATACGCCTGATACTACAAGCTTTCACGCTGTACGCTAAAGGCTATCGGTTCCGCCCACACAAAAAGGGCTCTCGCCCGGTACTTCTCTGTAACCCACTCTCCCTGCATTATCAACATACTTGCCATCTTACATATACTAACCCCTTGCACGTCCGCCCTGCAAGGTATCATCCGCCGAGACACTCCGAGGACGGATCCGTTGCTTAACCCTCCAAAGAACCACAGTATTGATCCACCGGTCCAACTGGGCGGATCAATTGGCGCGCCAGATAGGGGGCACAGCTAAACGTTTTGTTCCCAAAAGACAAACAGCATGCAAAATTTGGAGGAAAATCCCATGAGTGGTATCCCCACGGATACGCTCGTCACCCCGGCCAAGCAAGTCGTATCGGCGGGTGTCCCCCCGGGACCCTCGTCCTTCCATAGACCCACCCCCGGGAACGGCTACACAAACACCCCATCCAATCCGCCCTCTAGGCCTTGGATTGCTCCAAGAGTCCCGCATCCCCCCTCCGAGGGAAGATAGAGCGGCGGCTGATCCCGCCGCGGGGGACCTAGCGGCACAGGTAGCCGATCTACAAAGACAGAACGCTGAAATGGCAGTGATGATGAAGTTCCTGGTGGCCAAGGCAACCCCCGGAAATCACACCGAAGGCTCATCCGGCGGACTGGCAACCGGCATGGCGGACTCGGACGAAATGTACCGACTGTTCCTCCCTCGCCACCAGTCAGGCCCAAAGCAACTCGCCATGCGGCAGCCTTTGGACAAGAATCTCCTTAGCTTTCCTCCCCCACAAGGATTCGTGCCACCAGCAATCAAGGCGTACGACGGAACTGGGGATCCCGACCAACATCTGTTAACATTCACCATTGCCATGCAGATGTTCACGGCCCCGGACGCTACCTACTGCCGTACGTTCCCTGGAACGTTAACTGGAGCTGCCCTAACCTGGTATGGAGGTTTGGCGGAAGGAATCATAAAGAATTGGGAAGATTTCTGCCAACTCTTTCTCCACAAGTTCTCAAACCAAAAAGAGGCGGGACGCAATTTGTCCGCCTTCTGGAACTTGAGACAGACCCGGTCCGAGACTCTTAGGCAGTACTACGAGAAGTGGGCCAAGGCGGTCGCGGCGGTGCCCAACCTTGCACTGGACATTGTGCTTCACCACATCCAAACTACCACACTCAGCACCGAACTGGTGAAGGACTTGGTCCGGAGAAAGCCAAAAACCCACACCGAATTGGAGACATGTATCCTCCAGTGTGCTGAAGTGGAAGAGAATGTCGCCATGATACAGGACGGGTACAGGCGCTCAAGCGATCAGAACAGGGATAAAGGGTACCAAGGGCGGAAAGAGAAACGCCCTGACGACAGAAGAGACAACCGCCCTCACGGAGAGGGAAGATCGGAACAAGGGTACACCCCACTGACGGAATCAAGGCGAAGGCTCATGTACGTCCTCCAAGAAAAGAAAGGGGGATTGCGGTGGCCGGCCCCGTTGCCCAAGGCGGCACTGAAAAGGGGGAACCCAAATGAGTATTGCGAGTTTCATGGGCAGAAGGGGCACGCACGGAGGACTGCCGGGAACTCCGCAGTGAGATTGAGCGAGCCATAAAGAATGGTGACCTCAAGGAATTCATCATAAGTAACCGAAGGAGAAGAGAGCGGGAACGCTCAGAATCGCCAAGACAAGGAGAAAAGGAAGGTCAGGGACACCCCCTCCGAAGGCGGGTAGACACACGCCCCCCAGAAAGGCGAGTGTCTTCGACAGGATAACAGATGAGAAAAGTCCGGATACCCAAAAGGAGGGCGGAAAGCCCAGATACAAGAGAACATGCAGCATGATTTTGGGAGGAGAGGAGGATACGCCCCAGAACAGAAGGGTCGTTGGTGAATGTTCCATGGTCAGACAATCGGATAGAGAGCCGCCATTGACGTTCACATCGGCAGATTTGCGCGGGGGAAGTCCCAGCACCCAAGCGATGGTGATCCGTGTCATCATTGAAGACACTCTGGTAGAGCGGGTGCTAGTGGACGAGGGCAGTTCGGCGGATATACTCTCCGCCGACGCTTTCAGCAGAATGGGATTAGACCCCGCCCTACTCAAGCGTTCTAAGATCATGCTGACTGGCTTTGCGGGGAATGACGTACCTGTACTGGGCGTGATCACCTTACCCATCACGTTGGGGGACGACGAACACCAGGAAACAAAGCACATAAAATGGTACGTCACCAATTGCAATTCGGCGTATAACATGATAATGGGGCGGCCCAGTTTAGCCACCTTCGAGGCAGTTTCCTCCACAGTCCATCAAGTCATGAAGTTCCCTACTGCAAGAGGAATCGGAGTAGCATGGGGAAACACTCCATTAGCACGAAAATGCTATAGGGTGGCTCTCAAGAAGGAAGAGGCGTGTTTCTCAGTGGATACTAGAGACGACGCGTATGTCCGCCCCGAATCCGCAGAGGCGGATACAGAAGTCCCACTGTATCCTGGTAATCCGGAGAGAATGATACGGCTGTCCGCTCATATGCCGGTCCCAGACCGAGACCGCACAGTGGCACTGCTGAGAGAGTATGCTGATTTGTTCGCGTGGAAACCCCAGGATATGCCTGGGCTGGACCCCGCGATCATGCAGCACCACCTAGCTGTGAGGGCAGACGCCCGCCCCGTGTCGCAAAAGAAGCGGACAGTAAATTGGACAAGAAAACAAGCGGTCCAAGAAGAAATAACGAAACTGTTGGAAGCAGGTTTCATCAGGGAAGTCCAATACCCGACGTGGCTGTCGAATGTAGTAATGGTGGGCAAGGCGGATGGAAGCTGGCGGATGTGCATAGATTTTATCAACCTCAACGACGCCTGCCCCAAGGACCCATATCCACTGCCCAATATCGACCAACTGGTGGACGCCACAGCAAACCATGAGACGTTGTCTTTCCTGGACATGTTCTCGGGATACCACCAGATCCCTCTGGCAAAGGCGGACCAAGAAAAAACGTCATTCTCGACGCCCTTCGGCAATTACTGCTACAATGTGATGCCGTTTGGCCTAAAAAATGCCGGAGCGACGTACCAGAGGATGATTGACAGAGTTTTTCAAGATCAGTTGGGTCATCACATGGAAGCGTACGTTGATGACCTGCTGGTGAAGACCAAGGCGGGTGAGGACCACCTGGGAGACCTCAGGAAAACCTTCGATACCTTGAAGGCGTTCCAACTTCGCTTGAATCCGAAGAAGTGCGTCTTTGGCGCATCCTCAGGGAAGTTTTTGGGATTCATAATCACCAGGCGGGGAATTGAGGCGAACCCCAAAAAGATAGAAGCTATCATACATACACCACCTCCTAAAACGGTGAGAGATGTCAAAACGCTGACGGGGCGGTTGGCAGCGATGAACAGATTCATCCCGAAGTCCGCCGAGAGGCAGGCGCCATTCTTCGCCACTCTGAAGGCGGCGGCCAAGTTCTCATGGACGGAAGAATGTTCTACGGCTTTTGAGGAACTCAAAGCATTCCTCACCACTCCGCCGACGCTAGCAGCCCCGGTTCCCGGAGATGAGCTATACCTGTACGTCGCCATCGCGGCTACAGCTGTCAGCTCAGTTCTCGTGAAGCGGATGGACAAGGAAGAACGCCCGGTCTTCTACACGAGCAAGTCGTTAGTAGATGCCGAAACCAGGTATTCTCCATTGGAGAAGTCAGCCTACGCGGTGATTATCGCCTCCAGGAAGTTGCGCCCATACTTCCATGCTCACACGATTCACGTTGTGACGAACTTACCACTCAAGGCAGCTCTCAGGTCCATGGGAGTGGCAGGGCGCATGTCCAAATGGGCGGTAGAGCTCAGTGAATATGACGTACACTTCCAACCACGGACAGCCATCAAGGCACAAGCTCTGGCTGATTTTGTGGTCGAAGGATGTGTCCGGGCGGAAGGACGCCCGGATGATTACTGGGAGCTCTACGTGGATGGGGCATCGAGCAAGAACGGAGCGGGGGCGGGTATAGTGTTAAAAAGCCCCCAGGGAGTCCTACACGAAACCGCCCTCCGTTTCAACAGGCCACGAACCAACAATGCGGCGGAGTACGGGGCGCTCATTGCAGGGCTCAGAATGGCCAAAACCATGGGAGTATCTCATCTCAAAGTGTTCTTCGACTCCGCCATTGTGGTCAACCAGCTCAGTGGGGTGTACGAGGTCCGGGAAGAAACTCTGGCCCCGTACAACGATCAAGCCAAGATCGCCCTCAAGGGTTTCGAAACAACGGAGATCCATCAGGTGGCGAGGGAAGACAACGCCCACGCTGACGCTCTCTCTAAGCTCGCTACCGCTCTCAGCTTCGAAGAGGACAGGATGATCACCGTGGAGAAAGAAAGAGAAGAGGGTGAGTGTATGGCCGTCGATGCCACAAACAGGGTAACACCGCCCACAGCGCCACTCACGGATTGGCGTACGCCGATACGGACTTTTATTGAAACGGACGCCCTCCCGGCGGACCGAGCACTGGCCACCAAGATCCGTAGACGAGCGGCGAGGTGCGTTTTGCTGGACGGCGAAATGTATCTAAATCCTCGACAGGGCCGTACTTGCGATGCTTAAGTGATGAGGAGGCTTCTTTCACCTTGAGAGAAATCCACCAAGGCGTGTGCGGGATGCATATTGGCGCCAAAAGCCTGGAAAAGAATGTATTATTGCAGGGGTACTATTGGCCAACAATCCGCCGAGACTCGGAGGAGCTGGTCAAACGATGCCACAAGTGCCAGCTGTTCGCTAACACACACCACCTGCCCTCCACCGCTCTCCAGCCGATAGTTTCGCCATGGCCGTTCGCCTTCTGGGGGATGGATTTGCTAGGACCATTCCCAGAAGCGGTGGGCAAGAGAAAGTACATCATCGTGGCGGTGGATTACTTCACCAAGTGGGTGGAGGCCGAAGCTCTCGCCTCCATCACGGCATATCAGGTGCAGAAGTTCGTGTTGAAAAACATCATCACTCGCTTCAGCCTTCCTCTAGGATTTGTCTGCGATCATGGCACTCAGTTTGATTGTACGGCGTTCCTTGACTTTTGTGAAGAGTTCAAAATCATGGTTCGCTTGGCGTCGGTGGCATATCCCCAGGCGAACGGGCAGGCAGAAGCCATCAACAAGCTCATCTTGCAAGGATTGAAGAGGAGAGTGGATGCGGCTAAGGGAAAATGGGTCGATGAGTTGCCCAACATCCTATGGGCGCACAGGACTTCGTACAAAACAGCCACAGATGAAACACCTTACACCCTGGTATATGGGACCGAAGCAGTCCTACCCGTGGAGGTTAATCTGCCTAGCCTTCGGATTCAGCATTTCAACCACGCCAACAATGATGCAGGCTTACATCATAATCTGGACATGTTAGAAGAAAGAAGGGAGGATGCAGCTATCCGCCTGGTAGCTGAAAAGGAACAATTGGCTAGGCGATACAACGCTCATCTTCGCCCTCATCACCTGGAACAAGGTAACTGGGTTGTTCGAAAGGTCTTTCGGCCGGTCCCCCAACAGGGCAAACTAAACGCCAATTGGGAAGGACCATACAAGGTCCGTGAAGTGATCGGTCCAAGCACCTTCAAACTCGAACACCCTACCGGCGAACCCATACACAAGACATGGAACGCCATGCACTTGCGGAAGTACAGTGCAAATGAAGACGAGGCCTAGCTCAGCAAGCAACTTTCCATCCTTGCTTTACTTTTGGGTTTGGTTTATTTTTGAAGGCAACCTGCTAAGGGCGTGTATGTAAGGAAGGGAAGGCAACTTTCATTCAAGGATATTTATGCGATATTATGTATCAATAAACAAGTACTACTAAAAGCATGGCCGGGTTTGAACTCCCCTAGGAGGAACTTAACCCCTGTGCCAAGTCCGGGTTTACCAGGGCAGAGCCTAGCTCATCAGCGTTCGGGTTCCCCAAGGCGGAACCCAACTCTTCGTTAAATTCAGTTTTCCCCAGGGCGGAAACTAATTCGTCATCATTCGGTTTCCCCAAGGCGGAATCCAACATTTCCTCCAGATTCCCCAGGGTGGAATCTAGCTCATCAGCGTTCGGGTTCCCCAAGGCGGAACCCAACTCTTCGTTGAATTCAGTTTTCCCCAGGGCGGAAACTAATTCGTCATCATTCGGTTTCCCCAAGGCGGAATCCAACATTTCCTCCAAGTTCAGATTCCCCAGGGTGGAATCTAGCTCATCAGCGTTCGGGTTCCCCAAGGCGGAACCCAACTCTTCGTTAAATTCAGTTTTTCCCCAGGGCGGAACCCAGCATTTCGTTGTCCAGTTTTCCCTATGGAGAAATTCTACCTCAGCAAATCAGGCGAATTTCACACAAACAAAGAAAAGAGAAGAAAAAGGGGATGACAACTGAAAAACAATGGCATTTCATTTCTTATCCTGACGTGGCGGATGAATACGTTTTGATACAAAGGACAAGAAGTCAAAAGGAAGAGCAAATATACAAGGAAGCGACCACTACGAGCGCCCGTTGATTCTCTGTTTGCTGCGGTTGTCAGCTCAAGGAAGTGGCCGTTGATTTCTAAATATAGGGCTTCAGTCAGGACTCAGTCTCCAAAAGTGGAAATGATTGATTCTCTGTTTGCTGCGGTTGTCAGTTCAAGGAAGCGACCACTACGAGCGCCCCCCCGACGACCCCGCCTTGTCCGCCCGCGACCTCTCAGCACGGGCCTTCTTCTTCAACTCCTTGTGCCGGAGAGTCACCTCGGAGTGCGCCTCGAGCAACAGCTCCTTGCGACGGTCCGGGGAGAGCACTTGAGAATCAG
The DNA here is from genome assembly GCA_034768395.1 of Linum lewisii. Taxonomy (NCBI): domain Eukaryota; kingdom Viridiplantae; phylum Streptophyta; class Magnoliopsida; order Malpighiales; family Linaceae; genus Linum; species Linum lewisii. The sequence continues at coordinate 55,652,499 of CM068298.1, read as the reverse complement.
CGGACTCCTCCTTGAGCTCCTCCGCCATCAACCTCCGAGACGCAGAGCGAAACATCTGCTCCTGGTTCCAGGAACAATCGATGTTCCCCCGTCGGAGTTCATGGCGGACTGCAGTGAGGGTGCTGTCAAGAGCGCCCTGCACCCGGTCGCCTAACTCCGCTTCAGCCTTCTCAGCGACCGCCTTCTCAACGTCCGCCCTCAGCGCCTGAAGGGTCTCCTCCGTCTCTTTCAAAACAAGGCCGCGGCTCTCCAGGTCTCTTGTCTTGGCCCCCAGATCCTCGGCCATGACCGCCCTGTCGGTCTCTAAGAGGACCACCTGCTCCTTCAGGGCGTCCTTATCCGCCTCCGCCGTGGGACATGGCCGCCTCCACCTCGTAGCGCCTCTGCTGCTCCGCCTGTAAGTCCAACATATGTTCAGTGGCTTGGTTAGCGTGCGCAACACGGATCAAATCCAATTCATACGAGGTAGTTACCAGAAGCCGGGCCGCCTCCTCGTCCATTTCCCTCTTCGCCCTGGAATACTTGGCCTTCCACTGCTGAGTGGCGGCCCGAGCTTCCCGCAGTTGGCTTTCCAGCTCCTCAGCACCTTGGGGCCGCTCGGCCCTAAGCGCATTATCCGCCGAAAGCAGTGCGCCGGCGGTTCCCAAAAGCTGCGAACACAAGCAATCCAAAAATTACTTAAAGAAAAAAAAGGTAGCAGGACAAAACTTGTGTATGACATCGCAAAGAGATCTTACCCTGGCTCCAATCGCCATTTGCTCCATCGCCATACTGCGAACCCCCTCCTCCGACCGGGGGTGGTCGATGTCCCAGTCGGCCGCCAGTTGGAGAGCGGCTCGCGTGAGAATCTCATTGCCGCTTAGGGTGGGCTGCATTGCCGGAAGGCGGGCGGAGCTGTACTCCCCAGAAGAAGCCTGGGGTTTTGAAGAGCTCTCCGGCCGTTTTCTCTTCCCGGAATCCTTCTTGGCTAACGTCTTGCGGCGCTTTGCCTTCTCCTTCGGCGATGGCGGACTCCTGGCCGGCTCGGCTCGTCTCTCCAGGCGATCCTTATCCGCCTTCTCTTTTCCTGGGTGGGCGGTTCGTGCGCTTCGCGTTCCCTCCGGCTGATCCGCCACCGAAGTTTCAGGTTGCGGCTGAGTATCAGCAGACGCTCCCCGCATCCTAGCATTCAGCAACGCCGCGAAGATGGAGTTCTCTACACCAAGTCAAAACAAGCAAACATATTAGGCATTTGAGAGAATAAGACTGGATACACACTAAGGGCGCCCAACTACAGAAGCATCGCTCTCAAAATCGTCCGCTCACCACCGCCGCCTAGCCAGGCCTTCAGGACGGTCCGGCCCCTCTTCTTCAAGTTGTAATTCCAGGTGTTCACCCAGTTCACAATAGAGGCATCATTCTCCTGAAGGCGGCCGGGGTTATTGAACACCTCGATGGCCCCATACGACCATGTGGGTCGAAGGCGCTCCGCCCAGAACGCATCCTCCGGCGAGTCAGCTTTCACAAAGAAAAAGCTGTGCCACCATACGGAGTCCGCCTTGATGGCACCATAAACTCCGCTCCCTGAGTACGCCATCCTCTTGGAGAAAGTAATACCATTTTGGTTAATCTTGGCTCTGTAGAGATGGCGAAATATTCGGGCACTGGGAGCGACATGCCTCTTCACGCATGACACCTGAAACGCTGCCATGACCGCCCAGGCGTGGGGTTGGAGAGCTCCCAAGGACGCTCCTAGCAGATCCAAGACATCCAGCTCCCAAGGATCCAGAGGGAAACGGAGACCGTACATGAGCGCCTCCACCCAAACGCCCACCCATCCGGGCGGCAGTTTCCGATTGAGCAAAGACGGGCAGGAGCAGCGTACGAGAAGCGTGGGGGCATGTCACAATCGTTCAACACTTTCGCCAGGGCGGTCGTCTTGACATATGGAAAGTATCCCGGACCGAACACTTCCCGGCAGTCTGCGGGTGACCCCTCCCACATCTGCTCCCAACTTCTGATCCTGTACCCATACTTCTCCACAGCCCTGGTGTCAAGATCAAAACCCCAAGTCTCGTTGAATCCGGCTTGCCACGACGCGAACCGGCGAACAAGGTTTGAGTTGGGTTTCTTGAACCTGGCTTCTGCCTGACGGCGGAGCTGCTCCGCCGAAGGGGAAGGCAGCGGATCAGCATCCTCAGTGAAGGTGTATTCCACGTCAAAATCGGCGTACGGGTCGAAGACTATGTCGGAATCCTCCGGATAAGGCATCTGCCCTTTGAGTTTGGGATCCGCTGCATCCGACCCTTCCTCATCAAACCTTTCTTCCCTGACAGGCTCGGGGGACAGAGGCGGACTCGAGTGACGAGGCGGAGATGACGATGACGAAGATGAGGACGACGCATCCGCCCCCGTTCCTCTCCTCCCTTCGTCATAACCTCCTACAACAGAAGGACAAGGGGCACAAATCAGAAGAGGAGGAGGAACGAACACCAGGGGGCGAACGGATACCGGAGCCGTGCTTGTCCCGTCCTCTTGGGACGGGCGGGCGGCAGAGCGACGACGTTCCCGCATGTCCCTCAACTCTCTCTCTAAAAGGTCATAATCCACGGAGGATGATGACCCACTAGACGACATCTCACACACAAGCGGAAATGAGAAAAAAACAAAAAAAAGAAATTGCAGGGCGGACACAAAAAGAAATTGATGGAATGAAAGAAGTTTCAAAGAAACCTACTTGCTTCGGCGGAGGAAGACGACTCAGAATCAGAAGGCATCTTTGATGAAAGTTTTGGAAGAAGGCGGACAAGCTCAAAGAGTTGTAAGGACAAGGCGGACAAGCTCAAGAAAATTGGTTAGGGCGGAAGCTCTCAAGGATTTAGTTGACAAGCTGAAGTGCCGAAATGAAGGGGGGAGAACCTCTATTTATACAAGTGACGTGGGCTAGCGAAACGTCGCCAAATATAATCGTGCCACGTGTCCCCCAGGCAGTGGGCGAATAGGCTAGTAGCCTGCACAAAGGGTGGAACGCATGCAAGTTCACCTCAAAAGAAGAGCCCCCCCCCCCCCCCCGTTTCGGCCACCGGTAAACAGCATCGGTGACAAGCTAGGTCCTTGAGTCGTATCCGCCCTCGTACATGATGAAGGCGGTCCATCACTCCAAGGCATTCGAACCAGTTCCATAGTATCGCCTCGAGCCCCTTACGGCCTCGAGGCCATACTGGGGGCAATTGATGGGCCGAGTTGAATCCGCCCTCGAACATGGTCAGGGCGGTCCGTCACTCCAGGGCGTTCGAAACAGTCCCATAGTATCGCCTCGAGCCTCTTACGACCTCGAGGCCATACTGGGGGCAATTGATGGGCCCGAGTTGAATCCGCCTTCCTTCATGATCAGGGCGGTCCGTCACTCGAGGGCGGTCCTCCGTCCGCCTAAGCCAAAGGACTACCTGTCACATCAACAGTAGACCACCGCCCATTAATGTTGACGGTGACTCGCTGCGGCCCACTCAGAGCAGGACACGTGGACCCTGTCAAACCAATGGGACCTATAAATAACAGGATCCCCCATTCAGAAGAGGACACAACAGACTGGGGACCATACGCCTGATACTACAAGCTTTCACGCTGTACGCTAAAGGCTATCGGTTCCGCCCACACAAAAAGGGCTCTCGCCCGGTACTTCTCTGTAACCCACTCTCCCTGCATTATCAACATACTTGCCATCTTACATATACTAACCCCTTGCACGTCCGCCCTGCAAGGTATCATCCGCCGAGACACTCCGAGGACGGATCCGTTGCTTAACCCTCCAAAGAACCACAGTATTGATCCACCGGTCCAACTGGGCGGATCAAAACTATTACCCAAAAGAATTTGGTTTACTTTGATTTAGTCTGCCTATTACAATTTTGTTTAATGTTTAGGTTTGATCTAACTATATTTTCATTCTTCATTACAAACAACAAAATTTTGTCCATAACAATTGGTTTTAACTAGATTATAAATATATATTCATCCACCGTCTATATAATTGATCTTATTAAGCTATAATTTGATGGGTTTGTACATCTCAAAAGAAGCAAGGTGTGAAGAAAATGTAAATCTTTTACTATTTGATTTGATCCATTTATGAGTGTATAAAATTTAGGGTTTTCTAATTTTGTTGTAAAAAATACGTAATAATGAATCGTTGGTGGTATATTGTTGAACTAAATTCAAAATTAGACAAATGTGACACGGAATAGCGCCGCACTAGGTCTGTTAGCAAAGTGCCAATTATTATGCCTTATTAAATTAAAGCGGTGCAATTAATGATAATTTTGGAACGGAAACACCCACTTTAAAACATTTGTAACCTTATTGTCAGTCACATAACCACATGTACATATCATGAGAGAATTAGTTAAGCCACGTATGTAAGTTTGAATGAGCCAGTAATTAAGCAAATGATAAAAATTATTATTATTAACAACGTTTGCTAGAAGTCAAACCCAAATTTTTTTATTGGAATGCAGATGAACATGACTTTTTTTGAAAACAAAGTAATAACTATTACATATTACTGTTTAAGAAATAGATTTACGGATATTTGAAGAAAACTAAACTCTTGGATTATTGAAGCAACTCAACGCGGAGCTGGTTGGGTGGCGCCGCAATCCCTAGTCAGTGCTCCGCTATCTAGGTGTCACATTTGTCTAATTTTGGATATAATTCGACAATGTATCATATGATAGTACATTATAAAACTCTAAGATATACAAGTATTTATAGATTTTACCTTAGTATTTACATACTTGACGTACGTACGAAATCATTATTTTTCTTTTGTGGTTGTAAAATTCTATTATGGTCTTCACTAGTTGATGCAATCCATATGTGTTCATATTCAATAGGTCAAATTTGTGAGTCAAATGTTAATTTATTTGAAGGAAATTTGCACAATTCTTGTTTAAGAAGGTTAAGGAGGAATTTACCTAAAAAAACGAAATGTATATTATCATGATAAGATTGACTTTCAAGAATTCATAGGAAGTAATTCTCTTTGCCTTTCACAAATGGATTCTTTTAAAATTTTATTACACATACAATAACTACTTTCCTTATTAGTTTTCCATCATGATTGTTAATTATTTTGGTTTTTATCTATATCGTGTCAATCATTATTGAATTATGATTCATAATTAGAATACTTGTGATTTGCTAGAGGCTAGAGAGGAGATAGAAATTCTTTCTCGAGTTTAAGTTGTCACTCATACCAATTCGTAAAGGTATATATCGTCCAAAATTTAAATCTCTCAACATTGGATCAAATGCTAATTTTCGTATATTGTTAGTAAAACCTACATATAATGTTTGTGTTCTTATCTCGTGCAAACGCTCCTCTTGTCGCAAAAAAAAAAAAAATATCATTGAAGTCATTCACACTGATTCGCATACTTTAATTTATTCATGTGGTATGTATCTCGGTAATTACTAATATGAGGAACCCCTAAGTGTCCTTATATAAAGACACTAATCTACACCCTTAATTTATGCAATAGAGATCCAATGGTTGATATGAAATGGGTATTATGGTAAATTGCTTAATTGGTAACGACTTCTCTTTCCTTAGTTGAGGGTTCCACTTTTAATTGATTACCTCATTTTTCTCTTTTACCCATACTTGATTCCCCCATTAGATTAGGATTATCATCCAACAGTTATAAGGAGTATCCTCATATAAGAACTCTTTATAGGGTCCTCACAATAGTAGATCTTATGTATCTCGATCACAAGTAATTTTTCCAAGTCTTTTCATTCGTGCCAAAAGTGTTTATTTAACATTAAACATGTATTTGATATCAAGGAGGATATAAAGGAGCTAGCGCTCCGATGAAGGTTCCGAAGGTGTTGCCGGAGAAAGGAGGAGGGATGCCGTTCATAAACAGTAATCTGGCGGTTCCTCTGCCGAACGGGGAAGTTGATTCAGCTACCATTCGTCCGATGCATACCTCCGCCGATGCTAGCGGCGGTTGCTATAATCAGCTCGTTGATGGCTGTTTAGTGCCGCCGCTTCCTCTCCTCTTCGTCTCTCTTCTCCGGCCATTCAACAATGAGCAGATCCGGTCAGCCTCCGGATTTGAAGAAGTAAGCTGTTGGTGGTTCGGTGGAGGTTCCGGACCTTCTAGGGAGGTTTCAGGGTCCTCTCTTTCTCTTCGGCTCTGTCCGATTGAGTGGTTACAGTCTAGAGATTGGGATTCTTCCCAATCTGAGTAATTTGGGTCAGTTCCTTTTGGAACGGTGCCTTCGAGGGATCTTAATCCCTGGATTTATAATAGAGGAAGTTCTCTTCCTGAGATTGATCTGAGTGAGACTCTGTTCTGATTACTCAAAGTTAAAGTTAATAGAGATTGGGTGACTTTCCAATCTGCGTTTTTCTAAGGGTATTCTCAGTGACGCGTCGGAACCCTCGTTCCCCAGGAGAGGTTCTGAAGGTGGCTGATTTCGGGAGATTCTTGAAGACAAATGATGCAAATATTGTTGATGATAAATTTCATTAAGACTTCCTTGTTTCCCTTTACATACCTGTAATTTGGTGGATTGATTTTGACGTCATCTGGCCTTGGTGAGTTTATCTGATCAAGTGTATGTTGTTCTGTTGAATGCAAACTATATTCAAGGTGACTTTTGGAATTATTGAAATTCCAAGCTGAGAATTTCATACTACTCATAGTGTGGTATTCTCCGAATTTGCTCTGTAATGGTTCCCTTCAAATGGGTTACTTCAATTGATTAAGGCTTGGGATTTGGGTAAAAGCTTTCACGAATTGGGGTTTTTTATTTGAAAACCCTTTTTATATCCATTCGAACATTTTAAAGTTCGACTCTTCCCTTCCGATCCCTGATCACAGATCAGTGATGTTCTGTTGATGTTTCCGGTGAAAACAAGGATGCTCCGGCGGGCTGTTCTTCAGTTTCAAAAACAGTAGCTGGCTAAATTCGTTTTCAAATCTCAATCCGCTGATGTTTAGCCAATTCCGTGATTCAAGTCTTCCAGTGTAGTTAATTGGTGTATAGTCTGCAAATATTCTCTTCATACCCGATAATTAATGGACAATCATTATGCGATCTGCTGCTGATTAGGTGCTCACTTACTGATTCACTCAATCACCTTCGGGCTATTAGAGTAACACTGGCTGTCGATTTAAAATGGAAAGAGGAATCAATTTGGTTTTCCTTTTTTAAGATCAGGCAAGGTATATGGTAATTGGGTATTAATCACTGCTGATTTCCTGCTACCAGCTTAACACTCCCACCATCTTGGTCATATCAGTACATGGATTATGCAATCAAAAGGCTGTGATTTACGTTTGAAAATTTCCATCATTTGAATTAACTAATAATAAAAGGAAATTGAGATATTAGGGAGATTATAATCATCCTTGGAATAATCCATATTTAAAAGATTGAATATTCCCAATTTGAAGTACAGCAACACTCCTACTTCTTCGTGTTGAGCTATCTGTTCACTACCAATTCTTTCTGAACCTTGCTGTGCACAACCATGTCTTCCCAAAACAACCCAAACCCAAATGAAAACAATGAAATCTTTAGGTTCGGATCCGAGGAAATTCAAGATGGATTGGAGAGGTCAAACAGGAGCGTGCTGATCCGAATCTTCTGGGATCAACCAAGGAGCCGGATGTTTGTGCAGAATTCACTTAATCAAATGTGGCACTATGACGGCTCAATTCAAGTTCTTGAGGTCGGTTTTGGCTTGCTCCAAGTCGTGTTCCCCTCAATTGATGCCATGAACTGGGTGCTGGAGAGAAGGCCCTGGTCTATGAACATGAGCGTAATGAACATGGTACCTTACTCTCCTCCTTCAATCGACATATTTAACGAGCTTCAATTTATGGCGGTCTGGATCAAACTTTCTCGTGTCCCCTCGCACTGCATTACGACTCGGTTTGGGAGAGGCTTCTTGATGTACTTCGGAGAAGTTCTTGACATCTCTCTTTTCGGCTCTAGAGGAAGAGACGCGGTGTTCATCAAGGGTCGGGTCAGGATCAATCTGCTGGCTTTATTTCAGGGGAGAAGGCAGGCATGCGGCCCCGATAATGTGATGTTTTGGGTTCGGCTGCATTACGAAAGCATATCCTCAATGTGTTTTTGGTGTTGCTTTCTTGGGCATTCGTCATCTCGGTGTCCTCACACGGACATCCCCTTTGACATGGAAGTGAGAGGACCATGGATGTGTATTGGTAGAGTTGGTTTCCATATAATGGAGAATAGCCTACAAAAGTATATCCTGAATCAAGCCAAGGCAAAGAAAATCAAGTCAGGGAACTCGGAACTTGGTGAATTCAGCTTTGTAACGAAAGAGAAAAAGTTTGGATTCTCGGTACAAGCAAGTAATGGAGAAAGGCAATGGGATAAGAAAGATCCCGGTTTGGATCATTCCTCTGATTCTGGCGGGTTACTGAAAACACAAAAGGAAAAAACAGTATGAAAGGAGCTGGTCACTTGGGAAAAGGTATGGGTGGGACTTCCTTCTATGATGGATGGACGCCTTCTCTGGTTCATCTTTCAAATCCTGTTAAGTCAGCACCAATAAAGTTGACGGGCTTGAATCAACAGAAGGAAGTAGCTGTCCAAAATGAAAGAGCTAGACTATATGTACCTCCCGGGAAAAGAAGAGCTGATGGATTGTCATCAGTTTGCAGTTCCAAAGCTAATGGGAGGGGTCTCTCGATGCTGGCGCGTCCCCCTACTAGGAAGACCCATTCTCTTCCCACAAAGAGGAAGCTATATTTCGGGAACAGAGGAAAAGAGAAATTGGTTGAAGAGCCAAGGCGTGTTCCTGCAAAAAAGGGGGTTGCTGCAAAAGGAATTGTCATTCAAGAGCCTCAATCCAGGGATGCACTCCCTCTTTCAAGCTCCTCGTGCTCAAGTTGGAAGTCTCGATCTGTTCCGCCACCCTCCAATCTGGCGGGGCCTAGCAAAATAGGAGAATGGGTGGTGTCAGGGACGTTGGTTCGAGATGAAAAGGCTGAAATTCCACAAAAGGGTTTAGAACGGAAATCATACTCGTTGGAACTGATAAGGAATCTTTATAAAGCTGAGGGAGAAGACGAGATGGAAGAGGACAGCCCTCAGAGACAGGCTGCGGCGATATCGGCTCCAGTTCTGATTCAAGCTTCCGAAAGTGAATCGGTCGATCAAGCTCTTCATGAAGCTTCTTCCGAGGATGTCGGATGGCTTAGGCCTGTGATCGGCCGATGGGCGGACGTGGTTGATAGTGATGAGGAAGATCAATATGTTGAACATGGTCTTGGTGAAAAGAAGGTGGTTGTAGTTCCTAGAGATGAGTCTGGAGAAGAAGATTGGAGTGATGAGGAAGATGAGGCTGCGGCAGATGGTATGTGTTGGTGGAGATCTTCTTTTTTAATGAAAGTGGGTTTTACATGTTGGGCTAATTCTTATGATTTAATGATGCAGATAAATAATGATGGGGCTGATTTTTGGTGGCGGGCCGCAGGAGCATTGTTGGGCTTGGGCATTGTTGAGCCTTTTGAAGTGGGCTGCTGGAGCATTAATGGGCTGAGTTTTAATAATAGTTTTTTGGGTTGGGTTTTTTCATTTTCTTTGGTGGTGGCATCCTAGCTTAAATGGGCCCAATGTAATAAATGAGTATCCTATCTTGGAATTGTCGGGGGATTGGTCCGGATTTGACGGTCCATGAACTCAAAAAACTTGTAGGACGTTTTAGACCGAAATTTCTTTTTCTGTGTGAGACTCATGCTACAAATGATGACATTAGAGATAAGTTATTCTCAATTCACTACAAAAATTTTAAACACGCCATTGGTAATGATACGAAAGCCGGAATTGTGTTAGCATGGAAGGATAAGTTAGCAATTAATGTGTGCTTTGCCAATTTATTCTCAATATGTATTGAATGGGAGGAAACTACGAATAAAACGATTTATCTGATTGGTGTATACTTATCAACATTCCCGGTTATTAGACGGTCCCAATTCGAGTTTTTGTAAAACAAAATTTTGGATCTTCATGGTCCTAAAGTGATCTTCGGAGATTTTAATGCTGTGACTAAAATCTCTGAACGACAAGGAGGTAATCTACCTAATTCCAGATCCCTTGCTGACTTCAATGCATTCATTAACGATCTGCAGCTCATGGACGTTGAATTCACTGGACAGTGTTTTACCTGGTCTAACAAAAGAAGTGGCTCCGATGAGATAAATCAAGACTGGATAGATTTCTTATTTCTATTGAATGGTTAACTTTGTGGCCTGAATCCGGCTGCTCTAATGTCAAGGCGAATGGTTCGGATCACCTTGCAATTTTTCTTGAACGGGTTCCAGCTAAATCACCGTCGAAGAAATTGTTTAGATTTGACAATAGATGGATTGGGCTACCAGAAGTAAGAAATGTAATTGAAACAGAATGGCATAGACCAACCACGGGTTTACCAATGTATAAGGTCACAAAAAAGCTAAAGGAGATAAGATATAAATTATTTGAATTATTAAGATCTGGTGTAACGAACTCAGAAAAAAGGATTAAGGAAATTGAAAAAGAAATTGACAAGGAAAAACAAGCCAAGTCTATTAATTGGGAACGAGTTACCTCGCTAGAAAATGATCTATCAATAGAAATTCACCAGGAAGTGTGCTATTGGAAGCAAAGAAACAGACATAAATGGTTGGAGTTCGGGGATAAAAATACAACCCTTTTCCATCAATCGGTTGCTCAACAGCGAAGGAAGAACAATGTTACATCATTAGAGGACAAGTTCGGGGTAGTTCATAGTAACCATCATAAATTAGGTCAAATAGCTTCGGAATTCTATAACGATCTCTTCGCTACATCCTTCCCTCCGTCTGATCTTTCTGTTATTATGAATGTGATTCCGGAAGACAAGCAAGTTTTGAGTAACATGAATAATCAACTTACGACATGGGTAACAGATGATGAAATCAAGGAAGCATTATTTTCGATAGGTGGTGATAAAGCACCTGGTCCAGACGGATTTACTGGAGCCTTTTTCCAAGCTTATTGGGATATTGTTGGCTGTGAAGTCACTAATGCGATCGCTCTTTTCTTTAGATCAGGTATAATGTTAGGGGAAATTAACTATACTTGGGTCTCTTTGTTGCCAAAGAAGGACGACGTTAAAAATATGAAAGATTTACGTCCAATAGGTCTTTGCACTGTTTTATACAAATCAATCACTAAAATTCTCGCAACCAGACTTGGAAGAATTCTTCCAAATATTATTAGTATGAACCAGAATGGATTTGTGCAGGGAAGAGCAATTTCAGATAACACTCTCATTGCTCATGAGGTTATTGATGACGTTAGATTTACCGCGTTTATCTCGCCACATTTGAACGACATTCCTCTTGTTTGACCCTGAATTGTGATGAACTTGAATGATTTTATTGTAAATTATGTTTGATTCCCCGTTGGCCCTCTTTTGGGTCGTTTGACGTGTTTTCAAGTTATTTTGATGAGATTTAAGGATTTCACATCATAGAAGACTTTTCTACGAGCTTGGTGGTTCAAACGGGGATCAATTTGGAGCACAAATGAGGTTGGAATTGCCGAAAGAAGTTCGGAGCAAGAAGCAGCATCAAAAAGTGCGGTTTTCAGAGGCAAATGTGCACCGACGCACTTTTCGAAGTGCCAGGCGCACTTTGCAATTTATTTTCAAAAGTTTCGGCGGAATATTCAAGATGTGCGCCTTTTAGGGGTCAATGTGCGCCGGTGCACTTTTTGACCCCGCCAGGCGCACATTTGGCCATTTTTCAGCACTTCGACGGAAATTGGGTTTTTAACCCAATTTCGAGGAGAGAGAAGATAGACATGATTTTTCTGCAATTCTCTACTTTTCTCTAACGAACCAGACACTCTCGGAGGTGAAGACGGAGTTTTGGAGACGCGATTGAGCGAGGATTAGCGGGGATTGACTCAGGAGTTTCGAGGATTAATCGAGATTAGGTCTACTCGGAGTAAGATGTCTTCTTCTCCAGTTTTCTTCTTCTTTGTTGCTGAGATTTCTTCTGTAACGATGTCTGGCTAAACCTCTAGGGTTGTTTAGATTAGATGAAGCGTTAGATAGGATTTTGTATGGATGATTTCGGGTTTCTAACCCGTTTATGTTAATCGATGATCTTTCAGACTTAGATGCGGTTTCTCCTAAACCCTAATTTAAGCTTTTTGATTCTGACAACTTGATCAATTGTTAGTTTCTGGGTTTATCTTTGAATTGCGGGTCTGACCATGAACGCATTTCATTCTAGAGTTTAGGAGGTCGTTAGGTTCTCCAATAGCTTTACCATAGGATTGTCAGAACCTAATCTCTTTGCATGATTTTTGTGGCATTTCACTGTTCTTGACCGTTCTTGATTTCTTGCAAGTTAGCTTGACCATAGGAGCTTGTAGGTTTGATAAAATTGAATCTCTACGGCCTGACCATGGAGTAGAGATTACAAAAGGATTTGCCGAGTCGTCTAGTCTGTTGAATTTCGTCGATTGCATAGTTTCATCCATCTAAACCGAACTAGCGTGGATTCGAGTCTGAACAACCGCCTTAGTCTATCTGAAAAACCCCAATCTGCTTTAATTGCTTTGTTTGATTTCATTTGCATTATTAGTCGATTAGTTCATTCACAAGCAATTCTCAAACCCAAACGAAACCCCGAATAGCTTTGACTCACTGTTCTGAGTAATAGAGAGAGGAAGACCCTTGGGAAGTAACGATCTCTTTGGAGCAATCCATTGAGTAAAACTTAGTGCGCATTAATTTGCGCACCAAGTTTTTGGCGCCGTTGCCGGGGACCTTTTCTTTTTCTAGGAAAGACATTGTGCGTTTTTAGCTTTTCATTCATTCTTTTATCATCTCTTATCTCCCACATTTTTATACTACCTGGTATTCTTTGTTTTTGTTGTTTCAGGCAAGATTGCAGGTTCGGAGGAAAAACGGGCTAGTAAGCGCATAGCTGAAAAGGGTAGAGTCTTCTACACTCACTTCGACACTACTCCGGTACCTCCTCCTCCCGCCAAGACACCTAAAACAAGGAAGAACCTTTTCACATCTTCATCTACATCTTCGCCTTCACCATCCACCATTGCTACTACTGATCCTCCTACAGATCCTCCTATCCCACCTGAGATTGAAGTTATGGCGGCGGAAAGGACATTGAGGGATTACGACCGACTGACCATAGATGGGACAGCTTCGTGCATTCAGATTCCCAACACGGGAACTCAGAATCTGCACATCCCATCTCACTTGATCAACATGATTCAAGCAAACGGAAACACTTTCTCTGGAGGTGTTAATGAGGACCCGAATGCTCATGTGAGGAACTTCTTGAGGCTGGCTCATACAGTCTCCAACAATGAAGCAGATCATAATGCAGTCAAGCTTCAGCTTTTTCCCTTCACTCTGAAGGGTCAAGCAGAACTGTGGTTGTATGATCATCCTGCAAATCACTTCACTACGTGGGATGGTCTGGCTAAAGCATTCCTAGAAGAGTTCTTCTCCCCTTCCAGAACCGATGCACTCAGGGCACAGATAACAGGTTTCACAAGTGGTCCGGAGGAGAACTTCTATGAGGCTTGGCAAAGATTTCAAGGGCTTCTCCGAGCTTGTCCTCACCATGGATGGGATGACTATAACAAGTTCTCTATATTCCTCCGAGGCTTGGATTATGAGAAGAGGAAGGATTTCTCTTTACAGCTGAATACAGACTTAGATGATATGACCGCAGCCGCGGCTTTGGCCGCTTGCAAGGCCTTTGCCACGAGGATCAAGTCTCTAATGCAAGCTAATCCCTTAAAGGTGGACGACAGGAGTCTGGGGCAAAAGAGATTTTCTGCTGATGCCCAATACCCTGTTCCCACAGTTCCTGCACCAGTAGACCTCGTTCACAGTCAGTTGGAGTTAGATAACTCGAAATTGGAGATGGAAGTGCAGAGATTAAAACATGAGCTGGAAAGGGATAGGATAGCTCCTTCACCGGGTGTTCCTACAGCTCCACCGCCAGGGTTCAAGATGCTTTCTAGAACCACTCCTTCCTCTGCTTCTACGCCATAGACTGTAGCAGCAGTCACCGCCCCGTGTTCAAACTGTGGTGGTCCAGATCATACAACAGAGAGTTGTAATTGGAAGTTTGAGGGTAACCCAGACCAACAACAAGAGGAGGTTGATTATGTTGGTGGACAGAACCAGAGGAACTACCAAAACCAGAACAACAATTCCAGAAATTCCAATGGTTACCAGAATCAAAGCTCGCAATGGCAGAGTAGAGGAAAATGGAACAACAACCAGAATCAGAATCAGTTTCAGGGAGGAAATCAAGGGGGATACCAAAGGAATTATGGGAATCAAAATCAGAATTCCCAATGGCAACACAGAGGAGGCTGGAATAACAATCAGAACCAGAATCAAAATCAGAATCAGAACCAGAACCAGCACCAGAACCAGAATCAGAATAACAACGGTGGTTCAAGCTCATCTACGCCTAAGTCCTATTCCGATATCATGTTGGATAAGATTTTGGCTGAAACTCAGTCAAACAAGAAGGACATCTCACACCACGACTCTTCTCTCCAGAAGCTGGCTAATCAAATGGCAGGAATCACAAATCTTCTTAAGGAGAAGGGTATTGGATCTCTACCTACCACCACTCTCCCTAATCTGAACCAGAATGAACATGTGGGAGCTGTGGAAACAAGAAGCGGAAAGAAGCTGGCAGATATTCCCATGAAGCAGGTGCCAACTCTAATTCCTCCTCCTCATCTCATTGAAGAAGAGGACGTGGGGGAAGAGGAACAGATTCAACAGCCAGAAGAGGAAAAGACACCGGTTATTCCCTCGTCTCCAATACCGGTGGCCAACCCTTACAAGCCGCGGGCACCTTATCCTGCCAGGCTTAATAAGGATCTCTACGATGCTCAATACCAGCTATTCCTGAAGATGCTGAACAGGGTTCACGTCGACATGTCGATGAAGGAGATGATTGTGACGATGCCGAAGTTTGCCAAGTACATGAAGATGCTAGCTACCAACAAGTTGAAGTTGCAAGAACTTTTGTCTCTCACGGAGGAAGAGCAAGCGAACTTTCCCGAGCTATTTGAAGGCTTGGAGCTTAATGAGGAGGTATCAACCATTGTGCTAAACAAGCTTCCTATTAAGCGCCGCGATCCAGGTTCGTTCACTCTACCTTGTCGCATTGGTACTTTCTGTGTTGGACGTGGTTTAGCGGATCTAGGAGCTAGCATCAATGTCATGTCATATAGTTTAGCTTCTGATATAGGAATGCTTGATTTTAAACCAACTCGCATGAACGTAAAATTAGCTGATAAATCTTCTGCTGTGCCTAGGGGTATTTTAGAAGATGTTATTCTTGAAATTGGTCCATTCAAGTTTCCTACTGATTTTGTCGTGATTGATGCTCATGCTTATATGCCGTTGATTCTTGGTCGTCCATTCTTGTATTCAGCCGGTTCTCTCATCGATGTGCTAGGAGGTACTATAACTCTTAGGGTAGGAAAAGACCATGCTACATTTCATTTAGATAATAGCATTCAATTTCCTCACCACTACAATGACTTGTGTGCTGTTGAAGAAACTGTAACTGTGCTTTCTACCTCTGTTTTTACTAACCTAGTGAGTGAAGACTCGCTAGAGAAGTGTATTGTTTCTGGTCAGTTTGTTGATGCAGGAGCAATTCGGGATGAACAGGTAGCATGTATGAGCATGTATGAAGAAGAGGAATATGTTGACCAGGTTCCGCAAACTGCTTTCACACCGCCACCGGAGCGTAAACTTTTGACTTCATATGAAGAAGCTCCGGAACTTGAGTTGAAGGATCTGCCTCCAAACTTAGAGTATGCATATCTGGGAGAGGACTCTAAGCTTCCGGTCATAATTAATTCGACCCTCACTCAACCGCAGAAGGATGAGCTAGTACGGTTGCTCAGGAGGCATGTGCGTGCTATTGCTTGGAGGGTGACAGATATAAAGGGGATTCATCCTTCCCACTGTATGCATCACATCTTCCTCGAGGAGAACCAGAGACCTGTTAGACAACCTCAACGACGTCTTAATCCAAACATGATGGAGGTTGTAAAGAAGGAGGTGATCAAGCTTCTGGACGCTGGGATTATTTATCCCATCTCTGATAGTAACTGGGTGAGTCCGGTTCATTGTGTTCCGAAGAAGGGAGGCATCACCGTGGTTCCTAATGCCGTGGGGGAGCACATCCCTACGAGGACAGTTAACGGATGGAGAGTCTGTATTGATTACAGACGATTAAATGATGCTACAAGAAAAGACCATTTTCCCCTTCCTTTCATTGATCAGATGTTGGAGCGCTTGACGGGTCATGAGTATTATTGTTTCCTGGATGGGATGTCCGGGTATTTTCAGATTCCCATCGCGCCGAATGATCAAGAAAAGACCACTTTCACATGCCCGTTTGGTACTTTTGCCTACCGCAGAATTCCCTTCGGACTCTGTAACGCGCCAGCTACGTTTCAGAGATGCATGATGGGTATCTTCGATGAGCTCATTGGAGATGTTGTGGAGGTATTTATGGACGATTTCTCGGTTTATGGACATTCTTTTGAACATGGCTTGAAGAACCTTAAGAGAGTCCTTAAGAGGTGTGAAGCCACAAATTTAGCTCTTAGCTGGGAGAAGAGCTATTTCATGGTGACGGAGGGCATTGTGCTTGGGCACAAAGTTTCGAAGAAGGGTATTGAGGTTGATCCGGCGAAGATCGACACCATTGCCAAGCTACCGCCTCCCTCTTCCGTCAAAGCAGTAAGAAGCTTTCTGGGTCATGCAGGGTTTTATAGGCGGTTTATCAAGGATTTTTCCAAAATCACCTTGCCTATGACTCGATTACTAGAGAAAGAGGTTCCTTTCCTCTTTGACGAGAAGTGCATGACAGCTTTCGAGACTTTAAGGAATAAGCTTGTTTCAGCACCTGTAGTTGTAGCTCTGAATTGGAAACTGCCCTTCGAGCTTATGTGTGATGCGAGCAATTATGCCGTTGGAGCGGTCTTGGGGCAGCGGATTGAGAAGAGGTTCAGGCCTATCTACTATGCCAGCAAGACAATGAATGAAGCTCAACGGAATTACACAACTACCGAGAAGGAGATGTTAGCGGTAGTCTTTGCCTTTGATAAGTTCGGCTCCTATCTCCTTTTTGCTAAAATTACTGTCTTCACAGATCACGCAGCTATCCGATATCTTATGAGCAAGGCGGATGCTAAGCCAAGGTTAATCGCTGGATTCTCCTCTTGCAAGAGTTTGATTTTGAGATCCAAGACAAGAAGGGGTCGGAGAATGTGGCTGCGGATCATTTGTCACGATTGGAGGAGCATGAGCAGAGTTATGGTGATAATCTAGCGATCCGGGAAACTTTCCCGGAAGAACACCTATTTGCTATAATGATAAAAGAGGCAGAGGGTCCTTGGTTTGCAGACCTCGCTAATTATCTGGCCACTGGTGAAGTGAGGACGAATTTCTCCCGTCAAGAAAAGAGGAAGTTCTTTACAGAGGTTAAGAAGTATTTCTGGGATGATCCTTATTTGTTTCGGATTGGCTCTGACGACATCATCCGGAGGTGCGTAACTCTAGCGGAGGCTGGAGACATAATGGAGCATTGCCATTCTGGGCCTGTCGGTGGCCATCATGGAGCAAACCGAACTGCTCGAAAGATCTTGGCTTCTGGATTCTTCTGGCCTACCATCTTCAAGGATTGCCAGGATTTCATCAAGGCGTGCGATGCATGCCAACGGGCAGGTAAGATCTCTAAACGCGATGAAATGCCTCAACAAGTGTCTGTGGTTGTTGAAATTTTTGATGTGTGGGGGATCGATTTTATGGGTCCTTTCACTCCGTCTTTTGGTAACAAGTACATACTCGTGGCTGTGGATTATGTATCGAAGTGGGTAGAAGCTCAAGCTCTCCCCACTAACGATGCCCGAGTTGTTGGAAAGTTCCTTAAGAAACTTTTCTCTCGTTTTGGTGCACCTCGAACCATCATTAGTGACCGTGGAACTCATTTTCAAGGTCAATTTGATAAGGTGTGCCAGAAGTTTGGTGTTACCCATCGTTTGTCCACGGCTTACCACCCTCAAACGAGTGGTCAAGTCGAGGTGTCAAACCGGGAATTGAAACGGATTCTTGAGAAAACCGCCGATCAATCCTCTAAGGATTGGTCCATAAAGCTTGATGATGCGCTTTGGGCATATAGGACGGCGTTTAAAACGCCTATAGGTACCTCCCCATATTTTCTGGTATATGGGAAAGCATGTCATCTGCCAGTAGAGCTCGAGCATAGAGCCTACTGGGCCCTTAAGCTACTGAACCTGGATGCTAGTCTTGCAGGTGAAGAGAGAAAATTGCAGCTGTTAGAGCTTGAGGAATGGAGAGATCGAGCTTATGAGAGCTCGAAGATATACAAGGAGCGAACTAAGAGGCTCCACGATTCACGTTTGCGAGGGAACAAGGAGTTCAAAGAAGGGGATCAAGTGCTCCTTTATAATTCACGGCTACATCTTTTCCCGGGCAAGCTGAAATCCCGTTGGATGGGTCCATTCACGGTTTCTAAAGCCCTTTCTCATGGCGCTGTGGAGATTTTCAAGGCCGGAGAAGAACCATTTAAGGTGAATGGACATCGTCTGAAGCCATATATAGCTGGAGCATTCGTTGGTGTGGCAGAGGAGTTTAGTCTCGAGGCACCGTAAACCAGGTATCGTCTAGCTCAAAGACGTAAAACAAGAGCGCTTCTCGGGAGGCAACCCGAGTCTGGAGTCTTTAAATTTATTGAGTCGAGTCCGTGGTAGAGTCGTGGCGTCAGTTTTGTGTGTGTGTCAGTCCCTGAGAGTCAATTTCGTGATTTGGTCGTTTTAAAACCTCGGATTTTAGGCGAATTTTTCATGATTTAATCGATTTTTCCGAGTATCAGGTCAAAATGTGCGATTTTCAAGGGAAGATGTGCGCCGGCGCACTTTTTGAAGTGCCAGGCGCACTTTGCAATTAAATTTCAAAACTTTCGGCGAAATATTCAAAAAGTGCGGGTTTCAGAAGCAAATGTGCGCCGACGCACTTTTTGAAGTGCTAGGCGCACTTTTCAATTAATTTTCAAAACTTTCGTCCGAATATTCAGAATGTGCGGTTTTTGGGGGGTATTGTGCGCCGGCGCACTTTTTCCCCTCAGAAACGCGTTTTGGCCCCTCTCCCTCTCATTTTCGGATCAAAGTGTGTTTTTTCTCTCTATATTCGAATTCAGCAAGAACACAAAAAAATCCCTCTCTTGTTCTTCGAGTTTTTGAGCCGAGTATTCACCCAAACTCATCGATTTTCACGAACCCATACCAAAATTTTCACCTCTCCTCATTCCCTACTTGAATCCGCCCATCCCCAACTGATTTTCACCTGATTTGGTTAAGATTTGAGCTAGGTTCGAACCAAAACCTAGTTTTGGTGCTTTTTGGGTCGTTCGTCGATTTTCTTGAGGAATTTGCTATCACTCCTTTGAGGTAAGTTGCTCTACACTTCACTACGAATCTATTGCACCAATTTTTGTTCAGTTTCATTGAAATTTTTGGATTGGTGATTTTAGAGCTAAGAACCCTAATTTTCGGAATTTGGGGTTTGGTTGAATTGACCTTGGATTCTTGCAATTGACTATCTAAGATAGCTATATTTTGAATCGTGGCTTGATTGGACTTCGTTTGCTTGATGAATTGCATGATGTAGGGTACTTTCCCATACCGAGTTTTTGCAATTTGGGGATTTTTGGGGTTGGATGAATTCTGATGGTGTAGGGTGTTTTTGAATGATCCTAGGGTGTGTTTTGGCATATTGGAGAGATTGATTTGGACTGATTGTAGCTTGCTTCAGCTATATTGAGAATTTTACCTTAGTGCCGGTTCTAAGTGTTCGATGCTCCATGTTTGACTAGTTGGTTGACTTAGACAGGATGATTGATTTCTTTGTGATTGTCTATTTGATTCAGTAGCATTGTGTCTTTGTTCCTTTGGTTAAATGCTCAACTTGATGTCATGGCTACTTTGTTGAGCCGTACTAAGCATGATTCGATCCCTATCACTTGGTTGCATTGCGTGCTATTTTGGATGGTGGTTTGCACACTTCAG
Source organism: Linum lewisii (assembly GCA_034768395.1). Taxonomy (NCBI): domain Eukaryota; kingdom Viridiplantae; phylum Streptophyta; class Magnoliopsida; order Malpighiales; family Linaceae; genus Linum; species Linum lewisii. The sequence continues at coordinate 55,632,333 of CM068298.1, read as the reverse complement.
CATGTTTGCTCATGTCCCACTCTAGTTTGTTTGAGTTGCAGATTATGGCTAGTTCATCAGGACAGGGGCAATCTGCCTCGCGAAATGCGGGGAACATCTCAGCGGACGAGGAGGAACCTCGCCGACCATTCAGTCTGGTGCCTCTTCCGGGTCCTAACGATCCGCCGCCACCCAGAGGAAGCGTACCTGGTCTGCATCGATTCATTGATGACCTGCCAGATATCACCCACTGGACAGCTTACTGGCAGATTCAACACCTTAAACCCACACCGGGGGTGAGGGTTGATTTTGAGGGCATTAGGGAGCAATGTCCGGAGTTCCATGAGCTGCTAGTGCATCGGCTGACACGCGCCGACTTGCTGAGACTGGTTCAGGTGGCAGAACCCGCACCACTTCTTCCCCTCCAGGAGCTCTGGAGTACATTCGATTTAAACTCGAGGGTGAAGAACACGTATACGAGGCACATCCAGTTTCGCTTGGGAGGAACTCTTTTCCATGAGTCATACGACACATTTGGAAGGTTGTTGGGGATTGACCAGTCCGCGGATCTTAGAGTTTTCAAGATTAAGGAATCGGGAGTCGAAAAAATTGAAAACAACACCAGAACGTGGCGTGAACTCACGGGCAGTGGTGGGTCATTTGTCACCAACAAGTCTACATATCGCGACATTAGATGCCCGGTATGGCGGTTCCTTCACGTGATCTTCATCCGATCTATCTGCCATCGAAGCACCGGTGGTCATCATTTCTATGGAGATGAGATGCATCTGGTCTGCTGCATGCTTGGCGGACGGAGGCTCCACGTGGGATATCAGGTCGCACAGTTCTTCTATAAGCGAGTCACTGGTGCCGTTCTTCCTCGCACTCTTCCAGGAGGATGGTACGTCGCTCGCATCATTGCGACCGCGGGCATTAGAGACAGGTGGCCGGCTGAGGTGTTTGTAGGGTTGACACGCCCGAGGGAGCTAGGACCTCAGTACCTGATGGCTCAAGGGTGGGTTCCCCGACCAGTTCCGCCTCCGCAGCCTGAGATTCCAGTTCCAGAGGGCGACGCTCCAGAACCACCCCCAGTTTATGCAGCAGGGCCTGATCAGGCAGAGTTTCGGACACCACTTGAGCGAGTTCAGGATTGGCAGACAGTTTTCGGAGAGGGTGGACACCCTTGGCAGCAACAGCAGGAGGCCAGATGGACTGAGATGACTGCGTGGCGCACCAGCTTTAGCCAGGGTACTCTTCCATGGCAGGAGGAAGTCCGCGATTTTCAGCAGCAGCAGCAGGCTTGGCACGAGCAGGAGATCCAGAGGATGGACACTCAGCATGCACAGCAGATGGCTCTGCTTCAGCAGATCCTCGATCGGCAGCCGCCAGCTCCAGCTCCAGCTCCTCGCCGACAGCGGGCTCGCCGGGATCACGACCAGGATCAGGATCAGTGATTGACCTCAAGATTTTTATTTCCTTTTTCTAGACTTGTACTTTTTATTTTCGGAGTGAATTTTGAGTCGGTTTGTTTTTGAGTCGGTTTGTTCTTTGGAGTCTTTGTGAACCTTGAGTTGAGTCATATGTACTGTTATCATCTGAATGCTCTGATCGTGTGATGTTTTCTCTTTTCCATTTAACTCAGGGTATATGGCCAAACCTCTTGTGCATCCAGTTTTGATCAGGACGTTCATGCCGACGAATTACTGATGCTTTCTATGGAAACCTTATGATCTACTTCCTGGTACCCCTAAACACTTTTGTTTTTCATACTAATTGTTTGGTGTGAACATTGAGGACAATGTCCAAATTTAAGTGTGGGGTGGGGTGTTCATTTGCATATTTTGTCAAGTAATGGGCGGTGATTGTGCCTTGTTTTGTCACTCTTTCACAGCTTCCCATTCTCGGTAGCAAGTAATTTTCCACATTGCTTAATAACTTCTTGAATTGCCTACTGTCTTCCATATGGTGAGATTGATGTGGTGCTTTGGCTTTAACCAAATGTGTGTGAGAACCTGAATTATGACCATCTCCCACTCTTCTTGCTTGGAGTATTCTAGGAACTTGCCCTTATCGTGTTAGTGAACAATTGACTTGTTAATGTGTACGACTTGGTCTGTCTGATGCTCGAATTCTCTAGTTCAATGCCATGATCGAGTCTAGATAAGGGATCTTTTAATTTCGTGTCTTTAAAGTGTTGTTAATTTTCCAATCAGAGAAAATCTGAAAAATGAGTGGTTCGGTATTGAAGTTGTGGGTCGATTCACGAGCTGGCATACGTGCCTGTCCATTGCTGTAGTCCCAAAGGGAAGTCTCAATGTGGCGTTCTTTTTCTAACCTACTCCCGATCGTGGCTGGGGTCTAGGATAACGCGGAATTCCAAAGGTTTCCGGCTGCTCATACCTAGTAGTATCCACACTGTACCGACCATTCGAAAATAAGACCTAAAAAAAAAGAGAAAAGAAAAAAAGAAAAAAAATAGAAAAAAAGAGAAAAAAAATGTTCTTTAATTTTGTTCAAGTCGTGTCCCCTTATTTAGCAAGTGTCAGGTTGCGTTCTAGAGTAAGTGTTTGTCTTGCCTTTATCAAGTCAGGTTGTTCACTAGCTCGTTAAAGTCTTGTTCCTCTTTCACTCTGGCAAAAGTTTGGTTCCTAATTGTGTGGTTAGTTGGGTAATCCTCTTGTTTGGTAGAAGCACCGTATACATCTTTCTAGGAACCAAGAGGTTTTCGGTTTGCTCATTCAAGTTGGTGCATTGTTGTGGTAAAGTTCTTGTTTGAGGACAAACAAAAGTTTAAGTGTGGGGTGATTTGATGACGTTAGATTTACCGCGTTTATCTCGCCACATTTGAACGACATTCCTCTTGTTTGACCCTGAATTGTGATGAACTTGAATGATTTTATTGTAAATTATGTTTGATTCCCCGTTGGCCCTCTTTTGGGTCGTTTGACGTGTTTTCAAGTTATTTTGATGAGATTCAGGATTTCACATCGTAGAAGACTTTTCTATGAGCTTGGCGGTTCAAACGGGGATCAATTCGGAGCGCAAATGAGGTTGGAATTGCCGAAAGAAGTTCAGAGCAAGAAGCAGCATCAAAAAGTGCGGTTTTCAGAGGCAAATGTGCGCCTACGCACTTTTCGAAGTGCCAGGATCACTTTGCAATTTATTTTCAAAAGTTTCGGCAGAATATTCAAGATGTGCGCCTTTTAGGGGTCAATGTGCGCCGGCGCACTTTTTGACCCCGCCAGGCGCACATTTGGCCATTTTTCAGCACTTCGACGGAAATTGGGTTTTTAACCCAATTTCGAGGAGAGAGAAGAGATAGACATGATTTTTCTTTAATTCTCTACTTTTCTCTGACGAACCAGACACTCTCGGAGGTGAAGACGAAGTTTTGGAGACGCGATTGAGCGAGGATTAGCGGGGATTGACTCAGGAGTTTCGAGGATTAATCGATATTAGGTATACTCGGAGTAAGATGTCTTCTTCTCCAGTTTTCTTCTTCTTTGTTGCTGAGATTTCTTCTGTAACGATGTCTGGCTAAACCTCTAGGGTTGTTTAGATTAGATGAAGCGTTAGATAGGATTTTGTATGGATGATTTCGGGTTTCTAACCCGTTTATGTTAATCGATGATCTTTCAGACTTAGATGCGGTTTCTCCTAAACCCTAATTTAAGCTTTTTGATTCTGGCAACTTGATCAATTGTTAGTTTCTGGGTTTATCTTTGAATTGCGGGTCTGACCATGAACGCATTTCATTCTAGAGTTTAGGAGGTCGTTAGGTTCTCCAATAGCTCGACCATAGGATTGTTAGAACCTAATCTCTTTGCATGATTTTTGTGGCATTTCACTGTTCTTGATCGTTCTTGATTTCTTGCAAGTTAGCTTGACCATAGGAGCTTGTAGGTTTGATAGAATTGAATCTCTACGGCCTGACCATGGAGTAGAGATTACAAAAGGATTTGCCGAGTCGTCTAGTCTGTTGAATTTCGTCGATTGCATAGTTTCATCCATCTAAACCGAACTAGCGTGGATTCGAGTCTGAACAACCGCCTTAGTCTATCTAAAAAACCCCAATCTGCTTTAATTGCTTTGTTTGATTTCATTTGCATTATTAGTCGATTAGTTCATTCACAACCAATTCTCAAACCCAAACGAAACCCCGAATAGATTTGACACACTGTTCTGAGTAATAGAGAAAGGAAGACCCTTGGGAAGTAACGATCTCTTTGGAGCAATCCATTGAGTAAAACTTAGTGCGCATTTATTTGCGCACCAGTTATGCACTATTTAGCAAACAGGACGACAGAGCTCTCAAGTTTCATGGCTCTGAAAGTGGATATGGAAAAAGCATATGACAGAATTGAATGGCCTTTTCTATTTGCTCTAATGAGAAGATTTAAATTTAGGGAAAGATGGATTGGTTGGATCTCGGAATGTCTTATTAAAGCGAAATTAACTATCATTCTAAATGGTCAACCATTTGACTATTTCTCTCCCACAAGGGGACTCAGACAAGGAGACCCCCTTTCTCCGCTTCTTTTTGCTATATGCTCGAATGGATTATCTCTGATTATCAACAAAGCAATTCTGAATAAAAAATTGGAAGGATTGAAGTTTAATAACATAAGTCCGACGCTAACACTTTTTATGTTTGCAGATGATACTTATTTGTTTCTTGGTGTATCTGATGAATATATAACCAATCTCATAGATTTATTCGAAGTTTATCAGCTGTATAGTGGCCAAAGGATTAACTTAGCTAAATTAGCTGTTACTTTTAGTAAGGGCACCCCAGATTCTTCTAGGGCCAGATGGAGTACTATGCTAGGTATCGCAATCTCGAATAATCAAGACATTTACCTTGGACTCCCGTCTGTTTTAAAACGTTCTAAAGTTGAAACTTTTAGATTTCTAGAGGACATTTTGCTTAAAAGAATTAATTCTTGGAAAGGGAAATGGCTATCCCCGGCTGCAATGGAGGTCCTGATTTCTTCTGTCCTCATGGCTCTTCCAATGTATGCCATGGCTTCCTTTCTTATCCCCAAGGAGAATATAAATAAACTTAACCAAATTATTGGGGATTTCTGGTGGGGTAAAGTGGACGACAAAAAGAAAATGCATTGGGTTTCATGGGAGAAATTATGTCTTCCTAAAGAGGAAGGTGGATTAGGTTTTAAAGACTTAGAGACTTTTAATCATGCGCTGCTGGCTAAGCAAACATGGAGAATATTACAAAACCCTGAATTATTAATTGCGAAAATCTATAAAGCAAAATATTACCCGAACTCGTCTTTATTGAATGCTGGCAAGGGCTCTAACCCCTCTTGGGGCTGGAGAGGCATTCTTAAGGGTAGGGACATTATCAACATTGGTCATAGATGGCAAGTGGGAAATGGGAAACATATTAATACTTTCTTCGATCATTGGATCCCCTCAAGACCCCTTCCTCCCCAATTTTGGAAATGAAAGATTCAATCATGGACTTGCCATTAGCAGTGGCTGGGCTCATCTCCAATAGCTGCTGGGACGAAAACAAGATTAGAAGTATTTTTAGAGAGGATTCGGTTATTCAAATTCTTTCTATTCCAATTCTAAGGAGAACAATGTTGGATAAAATAATTTGGCAGTATACAGCCTCTGGTGAATATTCTGTCCAATCCGGGTATGAGGTCGCAATGGGCATTAAATTGGGTCCTCAACAGTTGCAGCCAACTGATGTCGTAGACTCGAAAGTCTGGAAAGATATTTGGAAAATCTCAATTCAACCTAAATTTCATTTCTTCCTTTGGAGAATCTTGAAACGAGCTCTCCCTGTGAAAACTGAGCTTAATTATAGAGGGATGGAATTACCGTCATTCTGCCCTGTTTGTTGGGATGGTGAGGAAACGATTGAACATCTTTTTTTCGATTGTATTCTTGCCGTTAAGGTAGCAAGACTATGTAATTTACCCATAATTAATTATAAAGGCCCTTCCTTTGTGTATGCGTGGAGAAAAATAGTCAAGGAGCCTATGAGTTTAAGAGTGTCTTTCATTATCTTTTGGTGGAGACTTTGGAAATCAAGAAATTTAGTGGTGTTCAGATCTACTCAAGATTTTCCTGAAAAAAATAACAGATCAGTTCCTTTATCAACTACAGGAGCAACTTGATAATTTCCCTCTTACCAAGGAAGTTCAAGTTGATAAATCCATTACTTTTAAGAATACAAATACGTCGCTATGTAAAGGAACGATGACAAATAATACGGTTTGGGTTCAAGTAGATGGGGCTACTGCTAAGAATTTAGGAGGTGCTATTGGATTTATCATTAGAAGTTTGAATGGACTACATATTTTTTCAGGAGGAAGGTGTTTTAAGGGTATCACTGATCCTTTTACTATTGAATGCCTAGCTATTAGAGAGGCCATCTTTTGGTGTTTGGAAACAAATTTTAAAAGCTTAGTGATAGAAGGAGATGTCGAACAAGTTAAAAACAAAGTAGCTCATGATAAGGTCTTACATTCCTCTGCTGGGGCAATAATTCACGAAATCAGACAGCTGATCAATGAACTGGTTTTTATTGACTATAAAACTATTCCGAGGGTCCAAAATAGCATTGCTCATGGACTTGCCAAAGAGGCTTTGATTTTTCTTCCTTTTTCTTCAGGTGTGTTCAGCTTAAGACCTATTGGTTAGGTAGGTTGCAGGTGGTTAAGTTTCAGAAAAACTACGTATTAATATTTAGAAATAGAATATAATGTCTTTTCAGGTTGTTAATTTTCCACCCCCACCCTCCCCCCGGCCCCCCTCCCGTCCAGTTGTTTTTTCTTCTCTTTTTCTTTTTCCTTTTCTTTTTCTTTTTCTTTTTTTATCTCCTAGGTTGGCTCACGGTCTACGACAGCTCTTCGGGAGTTGTCCTGAAAAAAAAAATATGTATTTGATATCAGGTCTATTCAAATGTGCGGCTACCTTCATGCTTAGAACTTAGAAGTCATATAATTCAGCATGAGTATTATTTATGTAACTGATAAAATAGTAACGTCATTTTTATCTATTAATTGACAAGTTTTAACAGAATCATCTATAAACAATTCACTAAAAAAAAGAGTAGTATATTCTCATCTTTTATGAATGTATGTGGATACCCTATACCTAACCATCTCTGGATATGAATAAGAATAAAGTTTTAAGTGGTTAGAATACAAATCAAACTACAAAAAATGGGAAGTAGGCAGGTTACAAAGAAGTAACCCGCTAATCATCATGATTGTCATGACGTGGAATTGCAGAGGATTGGATCAACCTCGCGTAGTTTTCGTTCAGAGTGAGCTTATTAGAGTTCACAGGTCGGACCTAGTGTTCCTGTCCGAAACACTAGTGGAGATGCAAAAGGTGGAGGACATTAGAGTGGGAGTGAAGTATGAGGAGTTTCTTTTATGGTGGAGCCACGAGGTAGATGCGGTGGGTTAGTGGTGTTGTGGCGGGAGAACTTACATGTGCAGGTTGTTAGTTTTGGTCAACATTTTATTAATTTGGAGGTGGTGAAAGGTGATGGTGGGCCATGTCCAATCGCGGGTTTTTATGGGTGTCCGGAGCGGCAAAGGAGACATGAATCATGAGACATCTTGCGGCTGTTGGCCAATAATACCCAAGGCTGGCCCGCGGTGCGTGAATGGTGATTTCAACGACATTCTACACCAACATGAACAGAAAGGAAGAAACGAGCGACCTCGTCAGTAGATTGAAGGGTTCAGGGCGGCGGTAGATGACTGTGGGTTGACAGATATTGTGTTGGATGGGTATCTGTTTACGTGGTCTAGAGCAAAGGGTAAAGATCATGGTATCGAGTCACGTCTGGATAGAGCAATGGTTAATCAAGTGTGGCTAAATCGGTATCCCATGACAAAACTTAAAAGCGTGGTGGCACTGATTTCAGATCACGCACCATTGGTGTTGAATACTAGAGGTCGCGAGGAGATGCAGGGAAAGCGACGTTTTCGATTTGAGAACAAATGGAAGGAGGAGGCGGAGTTGCGGCGAATGCTGGAGGCGATGTGGCAGCGAGATGGTAGCGAGGGTATGCTGCAGACTAAATTGGAGAGGTGTGTCAAAATCTTGGATGAGTGGGGTAGAGGACTGGCTAGAAAGTTTAAAGAGGAAATTGGATCGAAGTGGGAACAGTTGACAGAGTTGAGGGAGCTGGACACGACCATTGCGGTGCAGGAGGAGAGGAAGTGTAAGCAGGAATTGGTTGATCTTTTGTTGTAGGAAGAAGCTTACTGAAAGCAGAGAGCGAAACAATTTTAGCTTAAGGAGGGTGATTTGAATACGAGATTCTTCCATGCAATTTCCAATGGGAGGTGAAAATTTAATACTACCAACAAGTTACTAAACCATTATTTTTCTTTTGTGGCTGTAAAATTTTGCTATGGTCTTCACTAGTTGACACAATCCAAATGTGTCCATATTCAGTAAGTCAACTTTGTGAGTCAAAGGATAATTTATTGGAAGGGAAAATTTGCACAATTATTGTTTAAGAAGGTTAAAGAGGAATTTATCTCTAAAAAAAAGAGGATGAATTTGGAGTTCTAAAAAAATGAAATGTACATGATAAGATTGACTTCAAGAATCCTAGTGAAGGAAGTAATTCTCTTTGCTTTTCACAAATGAATTCTTTTAGATTTTATTACACATACAATAATTATTAGTTTTCTTATTAGTTTTCCATCATGATTTTTTTAGTCAAAACGTCAAGCTCTTATTGATTAATGATTTTTCTCCATGCATACATCAGAAAATGCATATTCGAGCCACATCGGAGGTGCATGCCAAATAAAGGGCCATGCTAAGGTATAAGAGCACTGAGCAAGCTGATGAGCAACCTTATTCCTGTTTCTCCTAACAATAAAAACCTTAAAATCCTGTCTAGATGAAATAATTTTCCGGCACTCCTTCATGATCATACTGAATTCGGAGTCGTCCCGATTAGCTTTCCTGGTCGCTGTTTCCACCTCGGTGGAGTCAACTTCAAAAATGACGTCCATATACCCACTCTGTTCCACCCATAACAACATATCAAGTAGCGAGAGAGCTTCCCCTTCACGTACCTCATGACGTCCTTTCTTCCACATGGCGAGACATGACATCATCATACCCTCTGAGTTTCAGATAATCATCTCGCTGCCCCACATCTAATCAGAAATCCTGTAACTTGCATCAATGTTACACTTGACCCAAGAATCTGGGGGCGCATGGCACTTCGCACATCTCGTACTCCTCCTAATAGTTCTCCACTCCATGATCGCCTCCACACTACCACTTTCCACTCTCCAGACCATTGTCGACTCGTTTCTCCAAACTCTTTTATTACGTTCCTGCCACAACGCCCACCTAACTCCAACCCACCGACACACCTTCTCAGCATCCCAGCCAGCCAACACTGAATCCACTCATCCCTTGATATTCTCCGGACCACTCATTATTCCTTGAACATCACTCCACAAACCAGACTCCCGCCAACACTCCTCCGCGAACGGGCAGTCACCAAAAAAATGGCAATCGTCATCCACACCCAGGCCACAAGTCCCACACTTTCGTGGAATGTCAAAATGTCGTCGAACGAGGGCCTCACGAACGTAAAAAACTTGCCTAGCCAGACGACATGCAAAGTGCCGAATTTTCGGCGGCATGTGAAGTTTCCAGATGCGACTCCACCCACCTGTCCGGATCAAAGCATCTCGATTCACACAACTACTCATGTACACCTTGTATCCCGATTTAATTGAGTAATCACCTCGATTCTCTGCACTCCACATCAAAGTATCTGCTCCGCTATCGACGTAATGCTCAGAATAACATCCACATCTTCTGGCTCAAAAAAGATTTCTAGCAAACCCTCATCCCACTCCCTTGTACCCGACATCCATAAATCGCAAACTCATAGCTCCTCCATCCCTTGAACCATCAGAGTCTGGATTCTTTTATTAACTTCATCTTTCAGCCACTGATCCGTCCATACCCTTATTGACTGCCCGTCACCAATTAGCCACCGGTACCCATGATGTAAAAGCTCCCGACTATCCCACATGCTCCTCCAAACGGCACCCAAACACCTACTCAGAGGTGCCGACAAAAGGTCCCCTCGTGGGAAATATTTTGCTTTGAAAACTCTCGTTACGAGTGCATTAGAATTTGTCATCAACTTCCAACCTTGTTTACCGACAAACACCATATTAAAACCCCTTAGATCCTTGAAACCCATACCACCATCTTTCTTTCTTACACAACCTTTCCCACCTCATCCACACCACCCCACCACCTCTTGTCTTCCTCGTACCCCACCAGAACGAGTTCATCATATGCTCCACCTCCCTCGTTAACATCTTAGGAAATAAGAAAACATTCATGCAATACATCGATATTGTTTGAAGCACCGCTTTCACCAACACCTCCTTACCACCTTTAGACAGCATCTTCCCCTTCCATGATTGGATTCTAGACCAAATAGGCTCTTTGATAAAATTAAGAACACCCTTCTTGTTCCTGCCAATTAACGAGGGCATACCTAAGTAACGAACCCGATCAAATGGCATGCTAACTCCCAGAACAAACTTCACGCCATCCTGCAGGATAACCTGAGCGCTTTTGCTGAACATAATACCAGATTTTGCATAATTGATGAGTTGCCCGGAGGCCTCAGCATACGTCTCAAAAATCCACCTCATTCTTCGCGCCTCCTCGATTTATGCTCTGAAGAAGAAAAAACTGTCGTCTACAAATAACATATGTGAAACAGACGGAGCTCCACGACAAACCTACACTCCATGAATATTTCCACGCATTGTTTCCCGCCGAATAAGAGAGGACAAGCTCTCAACACAAATAACTAACAAAAATAGTGACAGTGGCCATCCCTGTCTCAATCCTCTCCCCGACATAATACTGTCAGTATGAGTCGAGTTAGTCAAAATAGAGTAGTCAACCGATCGAACACACATCATCATTCTCTCCACCCACCAATTGGGAAAACCCAACTTACACATAATAGCCTCCAAATAACTCCACTCTACTCTATCGTAAGCTTTTGAAATATCCACCTTCAACGCCACTTCCCCACACTTTGCTATCCTCCTATTCTGCATAGCATGGATAGTCTCGAAAGCAATAAGCAAAGCGTCCTTGAATGAAAGCTGATTGCTCTTCAGGAATAATATCGTGCGTAATTATATATATGCAATCTATTTGCAAGCACCTTGGCCACAATACGATATTGCACATTACACAAAGAAATAGGCCTCAGGTCTCCCATTCGGGTCGGGTTACTTATCTAAGGTAGTAGCACAATATTCGTGGAATGCACATCGTCACCTAGTTCTCCTCGCAGCAACCAATCTCTACAACTATCTGTCACATCCTTTCCGACTAAATCCCATAACGACTAATAAAAAGCTAGGTTGAGGTCGTCTGACCCCGTGCTTTATCCAGATGCATCGAGAAGCAAGCGCGCCGCACCTCCTCCTCCTCCAAGTCGGCAGTGAGCAACACATTCTGCTCTCTCGTGACATGTCTCTCCACCACGCTAATAATAGGCTCCACCATCGTGTCTCCTGCCTGAAATAAATTAGTGAAATAGTCAACAACCACTCTTCCCATACTCTCATCATCCTCCACCTACACCCCATTATTGTCTTGAAGACGAGTCAAAGCTTTATGTTTCCTCCTCCCGTTCGGCGACTTGTGAAACAATTTGGTGTTTAAATCTCTGTCTTTCATCCAAAACTATTTTGCTCGTTGTTTCCATAACTTCTCGTCCTTCTCGAGCAACATATTAACCTCCAATCTGCAGTCATTGAACTCATCTACCGAACTCGGGTCATCAAAATTCCTCAAACGCTCCATTCTCCTCCAACCCTCAGCCAGCTGCCTGCCCAACCGTTGCCTTTTATTCCGACTCCACTCGTATAGACGTGTGATACAATGAGCCAGCTTAATTTCAAGAGAATCCAACCGATTGTCCTCCCAAGCCTTCTCCACCACTAAACGCAAATCTACTTCACCTAACCACCAATTTTCAAACCAAAACACACACTCTACTAGTTCATTTTGTCATCCATCAGTCATCATGATCAATGGGGAATGATTAGATACCGAAGCCACACCATTAATCAACCTTGCATCAGGGTACATCGCATTCCGGCCACTATTAACCATTGCTCTATCCAACCGCTCTTCCACTGCCAGCGGAGTGCCACACGACCTCCACCACATAAACATGTCTCATTCCAGCTGCAAATCCATCAAACCTGCATATGTCACTGCCTCTCTAAAACCATCCATCAACCCCCGGGGTGTAGGTGTATCCCCTTCTTCTTCGCAACTGATAGCAAGTTGGTAAAATCCCTGATACAACACCAAGCGTTCAGACCGGCCAAATTTCACAACAGGTTCCACGATTCAGCTCGTCTGGCTCTTTCAGGGAATCCGTAGAAATCTGACAATCTACAGTCAATGCCTCACTCATCCTTTATACGCATATTGATAAAATTCGTTGAGTAGGAAATTAAGTTTACCGCCACATTTACTTTCCACAGCACTGCCAGTCCTCCACTCCGGCGAACAACATCAACCGCAAAACATACTTCGAAACCAAGCTTCACACGCTCCTCCTCCATTTTAGCTCTATACACCAACATCTCCATTAAGAACACCACCTCCGGTCTATGGGTTTTAATTAACCTATTAAGCACTTGAACCGCGCGAGGGTGACCAAGTCCCTGATAGTTCCAACTTATAACGATCATTGCAGTGGGCAGATCTTGTCGAGCCTGCCAGAACCAAGTTTTTTGGAGATTGGCCTCCAATGTTTGCATCAAACCTCCTATTCTCCTTATCCACCTCCATTACGTGATGATCAACCCGAGTTTTCCTGTTCTTCCTGTTCTCATTAACCAACACCACCGAACCCTCCCCTTCATCTTCCTCAACAGGTATATGAACCAACTTATTTTGGAACTCAATGCTGGCCCTAAAGTTGACCGCTAGGGCTTTGATATTCGCTAGTCGATTCCCAGTTTCAGTGACACCCCAACCTCTACTACGTGACTAGAACTTCTTACTCTCCAACGCTTTACGTTCTGCCAGAGATGGACGTAACCACGAGCTCGTCACCTCCTTCCTCTCTCTTCTACTCGGAACCCTTAAGGATTCATCCCATAGCAACACGAAGGATGCGAAAGCGTAACTCACAAAAATGGTCAATATTACCTATACGCCCACACAAGTAACAGAAGGTCGGTAAACGTTCATACTTGAATGTTACCAAAATCTCCTTGCTCGGTTTCTTCACAAGTTTCTCTTTTTTTAGGACCTTCCGAACATCTAACTTGACGCGCAGCCACATAAAAAGCCGTTCCAGTGAATATTGATTATAGTTGTTATACTCCAGCAGCTCTCCCAAGTAACCCCCAAGCGCTTTCCCCACGACTTCAGAATAAAATCGGGTGTTATATCATGTACTTGCACCCAAAAACCAACTTCATGCAATGGCACATTCGTAAGGTCTTCGACAGTTTTGAGCTCACGCAACGTCAGTAAAAATCCATCAAACGTCCATGGTCCCCCCTCCAACACCAACTTCAAATCAATTCTATGGTAGAATCAAAATAAATACAACCCATTCCCTCAATTCTTTCTCAAGCATTTTAGCCTTTTCCATTTCTCTGGCTAATATGGTTTTGATCTCATTATATTTAGTCTCAACTCGTTTAAAATCATCTTGAATAAATTTAACAACATCATGTAAATCAGTTTCAGATTCATAATTAGTATCATAAACTGAAGTATTTGATTCAGAGTTAGAAGAGTAAGAGATTACCTTAGCTACATTTAGAGATGAGTTGTCTTCTTCAAAGACAACAATTGCCATTATGGCTTGTTCACCCTTCTTTGCATCCAAACAATCACTCTCTTCACTGTCACTCCATGTGGCTTGAAAAGCCCTTTCCCTCCTTAGCATAGGGCACTCTACTTTGATATGTCCACTCCCGCCACACTTAAAAAAACCTACATCACTACCACTTGTTCCACTAGACTCCTTCTTAGACTTCAAGAACTTGTTGTAACCTCCTGAGTTACTTCTATTAGCTGATGATTTATGACTATCAAACTCCTTCCTAGGATTCATCACTGATTTATTTCTATCCCTTCTAAACTCAATAAGTTTACTAACATGTTTTGAGAGCAAAGCAAGTTCCTCATCATCATAGCCTTCAAACTCATCACTAGTTGTTTCAACATTTGATTTAAAAGCGATTGATTTCTTAACCTTACTCTCATCACTATCATCTTCTCTCTTCAGAATTTCTTCATGAGTGTTTAGAGATCCAAATAGTTCATCTAAATCAATTGACGCAAGAATTTTAGACCCTTCTATAGCAGTAATTTTAGGTCTCCATTGCTTAGGCAACGAGCAGAGAATTTTCCTAACCAAATCCTCATTATCATAGACCTTTGCTAGAGCATGAAACTTATTTACAATGTTTTGAAACCTATCTGACATATCATTTATCGACTCTCCAGAATTCATTTTAAACAGTTTGAATTCATGTTTAAGCATGTTAATACGTGATGACTTGACTAAGTTTGTTCCCTCAAAGGTAACACACAACTTATCCTAAATTTCTTTGGCCGACTTACATCTAGAAAATCGGTTGAACTCTTCCTTACCAAGTGCACAGTACATGAGATTCATTGCCTGTGCGTTCTTCATAACATTTTTCATGTCATCATCGCTCCATTTGTCTGCTTTATTTTTCACGTCTATCGGACCATCAATAACAATTTTCCATAAAGCAGGATTGGACGATTTAATGAAGAGCTCTATTCTGTTTTTCCAGTAATCGTAGAGAGCTTCTTCGAACTTTGGGGGTCGATTCTGCGAGAATCCATCTGCAAGAAACAAAGAAGATGAAGATGAAGCGACTGCCATTTTTTAAATGAAAACAAGAACAGATAGAAGGATAATACAAGATCTTTCGTCGCTTGTAGGCAAGAAGCATGATCAGCGTTAGATGCTCTGATACCAAATGTAGAAAAATATCCCTCAACGATCAGATCAACACAGTTCAAAGTGTGTCTCTTCACACGAACCCTAATCGATAAATTTTCCTTTGTGAGTGATTTCACTGATGAATGGAGAAGTGAGATAAAGGCAGTGGGCCTTATAGGAACGGTAGCCGACATAAGTGTTGGGCTTAAGTGAACAAGGCCCAAATGTTTATGACACGATCTTCCTATGATCGTATGAACAGAGAGAGACGAGTAGAGTGAAGAATAGAAAGCTTCATTTTGTTCTTCAATGGAGGATGACGATCGGAACAGTGAAACAGGAAAAGGAACACCGGATTTTTAATGTGGTTCCACAAGGCTATGAGCTATGATGTACGTCCACGTTTGAAGGAGAACCTTCGAGATATTCAATCTTATTGAACTTTGAACACCACACAAATACAGAGTAAAAACCATGATTGCTCCCCGCAATCCACAATCTCAGCTCCCCACTTGAGATTCTTACAAGCTCTAGTAACAATAGCTTGAATCAACCAAACGTAAATCTCCGTTTGATTGTTAAGCTTGAGTGGATGCTCCTTTATGTTCTTTGGAATGACATCGATTGCCAAACCTACTTCGTCAATTAAATACAGCCAAACCCTGGCTCTAGTTTCTGTTTTTGAGGATACTAAATCGAGAATCAAATGATTTTATCTTCAGTCAATATGCAAGAGAACAAAAGAGGAAACACAATATTTGCTCTTGCTGAAGCCCGTTAGAGTGAAAGAAAAAAGGAAATGAATTCCAGGCTTCTTCCAGCTCAACAGAGGGGTCAACTTTAATCACTAAGTGTCTACTAAGCTAAGTACACTAACTACTAGCTGAAACCAATAGTTTAAAATATCCAACATATTCTCACAACCTTAATACGTAACAAAGTGTGACTGAGATGTGACCCTGTAACTTTACATGTGACTGAACTGTGACTTAACCTATATATGACATGTGACCTATAACTTGATAATATGTCTAAGACTGAGACCTGCAACCTGAAGTCGTGCCTCAATCACTTGAACGACACCTGATAATGTGTCCTAACACTTGGGTAATCCTTGAATCGTGACCTGCCACATAGACAGTACTTACAACGTGACTTGTCATCTAGATGGCACGTATAACGTGGTCTACACGTATTATAAGTACTAAGAGACCCTATTGAATACCATGATGGAAATTTAATGAGCATGGATGATCATTGCAAAACCGTGAATATCGTAAGTACCGTGATATCGAGTGGGGAGCACAACTAGGAGGTGTATTCTTGCACTGTTACCCACTATGTCATTCTTATCTAAACATGACCTGCATTAGAGACACTAAAACTAGCTCATAGCCAACACTAAAACTTGTAACCATGACAACATGTATAACCTGGAAATTCACACATAATCGTATCCACAAATCGAAACATGAAATCTTAACGTGTAAATCCTAACTAGCACATGCACATACTCTTACCATGTAACCCGTAACTAGCACATGCAAGTACTTTTAACGTGTAAACCATAACTTGCGTAATGTAAATGATTCAAAGACATGTCTAACCTCGTCACATGGAACTGTAGTAGCCTGACTGTGAGAACTTTCTTTCATCTACTTTAGCTCATACTCTTTGACTCCTTTAGACCCCTTAGAAGTATTGTAAACCATTCTCATTAATTTTATTGAAGAAAACCCCAACAACTCCTTAGAAGTCTACAAAACCGAAACAAGGAATGAAAACCTATCTATCCCTGGAAGTCCAAGAGAATGCTGCTAACTGCTGATCCATTAAGGTTGACTTTGATTCCTCAACTACCTGACTTCAAATCCTCGTTCCAATGTAGTTCCTAGCCTCCCAAAAGTTCTTTCTTTTTCCTTTCCATTCTCAAGTCCTCTAAATATTATTTGTGGTTTGATTGGGCCGAAATCCCCTTTAATAATCGCCAATCCTCCAAGACTCAGCAAGACACTTCCATGATGGTTACCACAACCTACCGAATACTCTGTCAAGATTTGAAAGCCGACAGAGAGATTGACAAGTCCCCGAGCATTATTAAGTCGATTAGGCAGCGTACTGGAGCTTGGATCAATGCACACGAGTTAGAGTCAGAGTCAAAGATTGTAGAAATCGGAGTCAGAGTTGGAGAAGGTCGTGGTCAAAGGAATCAGAGGAGGTCATCAGAATCGGAGGAGGTGGTGAAAATAAATAAATAAATTCATCTATTGTAATACCTAAATTACCTTCATACTTTTTGTTTGAATTCTTTTCGAACTTATATGTTTGAATCAAATTCGTTCCAAAACAGAATGGCAATTCAGTTAACAACGGTTAGAGATAGGCCGCCAGCGAAGAAACTTACGGTGGCGACTCACCGTGCCTCCCAAAAGTGGCGCCAATTGGCCTTCCCCACGGGAAATGGATGAACCAAATTCCCAAATATTGAATTAAATTAATAATAAAATTTCCGGATCCAAGTAGGAAAATTCTCGTGCCAGCAAAATATTATAATATTTAAAAATATAATATAATTTAATTAATGCAAAACGAAAGTTGTTTCTTCTCGAACTCCATCGCAAATCTTCTTCATCACGACCATCCTTCCTTTTCTCCTTCTCTCTCTCTGCGGCTTGCCAAATTCCTCTGTTCCATTAAACCCTTCGGAAATCAGAAGCTTTACAGTGGAAGGAGCAGCAGAGAAGAAGGAGAAGAAGAAGAAGAAGAAGAGAGTGTGTTTCGATTTTCGAGAACCAAAAGGAGAATTCTGAAGGAAAGCAAAAGGGGGATTCATTTTGCTTTTCGTTTTGAAAACTTGGATTGATTGGGGAACAATTCAAAGGAGACTGCTTTTGTCCTGGTTCCTTTCTTCCTCTTCAAATTTCAGTTTCATTTGAAACCAGATGGGTATTGGTGTCGGTGTTCATTCGTTTTGGGTTCTTCTTTCCCCCAACATAAACCAAAGGTCAGAGCTTTTTCCCCCCTCCTTATGAGAATTGCTCTTTAAATATCTTTGTGTCTTCGATATTTCCTTATGAGAATACTAGGTTTTTTGTTCTTTTTTTAATCACTTGGTGATTTCATTGGAGGTGTGGTCTTAGTTTGAATTTGATTATGATGAATTTGCTGGGTTTCTGTTTGTTACCGCAATTCACTGAGATGCTTGATATGGCGTTCTGTTTTAGTTTCCTCATGATTCTACGATTGGTTTACTGCCTGCATGAAGCTTAAGTCTTTATGATTATCAAAGTATAATCTCTCGGACTACTATCATAGGGTTCCTGATTGTTGCTGTTGTTGCTGCTGTTGAAGGTTGTTGAGTGTGTTCAAACAATATGAGTAGAAATCATAGAGAAAAGCGGAGAGGCAGCACCGTTAGGAAAGATTTGAGGAGTATGATGAAGTGTTTCTGCTCCGGAGAGCAACTAGTAACAGCTGATGAAATGGTGCCTCGAGGAGGAGGATCTGGTTCTTCTACAGACAGGTTTTACTCTGCACCAAGTGCACGCTCATCTCGAAATAGCAGAAGTGGCGATCGGACAAGCCAGAAGCCGGATCCTTCTAACATTGAGGAAGCTGAATTATCTCTCCAGAAGCGTGGCTCCTTGAATAATGAGGTTTTTTAATTTCTTCTCCCCTTGAAGTGGAACTGATTTTCTTTACAATCTTTTTATGTTATGTGTTCTGCTATTTGCAGTAACCTATGGAGTAGGTTTATGCATCATGGAAGTATGATATATATAATACTTGAATGTGTTTATTAAACAGCGATTTCTTCATTTCTAATACCTACATGTTTGTAATTTACAGGAAGCTAGAGCATTGTTAGGGAGAATTGAGTATCAAAAAAGAAATTTTGAAGCCGCGTTACATGTATTTGAAGGCATAGATGTTTCTGCAATCACTCCCAAAGTCAAATTTAGTCTTGCTAGACATGGAGATCAACTTAGAAGGAAGTCCCATGACTACATGAAATCTCCGCTGTCTATACAGGCCGTCTCCTTGTTGTTGGAAGCATTATTTCTGAAAGCAAAATCCTTGCAACATCTTGAGAGTTTTCGAGGTATTTTCCGCTTGCTGGCTATCTACCTTGTGGCTACTTAGTTTAGGTGGGAGCTTAGTTGATGTTTACGTCTCATAATTTTTTTGTAAAATGTCTACATATTTACCTTGTAGCATATGATTGTGTACAATAGACAGAAGAAACTCACTTATCAAAAGTTCAACAAAATTGCATCTCAGTTGATTTGTGTATTATCATCTTATTGGGGTTCGGGAGTTTTTCGAGATTGCAAATAGTTCAGTTAGTAGCATATTTCAATTATCTTGCTAAATAAACCAACCTAGAAGATGATCAAGGGACCTGAGTTTCTTAAAGTTGAGAAAGTTATTGTCTGGTTCTCCTGTTAGCAAACAGTGTGCAAGCTTGGCTAAGGAAATACATATCTTTTGAATATATGTTATGCTCTATGCTTAATGTGTCCCTATTTCGTTCATTGTCCTTTGGTATATATGAAGCTAAATGATTCATAACGAATTTATGAGACTTTAAGTGGCCTGCAAACAAATGACGGATGGTTTCTTTTGGTTACTCTCATATTCTTCTGCAACCTTTTCAATGCCTTGACTCTGCTTTATAGCCATTGAACATAAATTTGTGCTTTAATTTTTACGCAAAAAAAAGGGGAATACAGATGGATGCAATATTCAATTTCTAATGTATATTCATACTTATTGTTGCAGAAGCTGCTGAATCTTGCAAAGTAATTGTGGACATAGTCGAATCTTCGTTACCAGAAGGTTTGCCTAAAAACTTTGCTGCTGACTGTAAATTGCAGGAAATTGTAAGCAAGGCTGTTGAGTTGCTTCCAGAGTTATGGAAACATGCAGATAATTCACATGAGACAATAATGTCATACCGGAGGGCTCTCCTCCATCGTTGGAATCTTGATGTCCAAACTACGGCAAGGATCCAGAGGGAGTTTGCAATTTTCCTTCTCTACAGTGGTGGGGAAGCGAGTCCTCCAAACCTGCGTTTCCAGATGGACAGTTTCTTTCGTGCCGAGAAATAATTTAGAAGAGGCCATACTGTTGTTCATGATACTTTTAAGACAAATATCTCTCAAGAAGATTGAGTGGGATCCATCAATCTTGGATCATCTTTCATTTGCTCTCTCGGTCTCAGGAGATCTATTAGCATTGGCCAACCACATTGAAGAGTTGCCACCGGGAATAATTAGTAGGAAGGAAATGTTCTATAATCTTGCACTCTGTTATTACAATGAAGGGGAAGAAGTGGTAGCTCTAAATCTACTCAAGAAGCTATTGCACAACAGTGAAGATCCGAATTTTGTTCCAGGTTTGCTAGTGGCATCTAAGATTTGTGGCACAACTCCTCAGCTTGCAGTAGAAGGAATTGATTATGCTCGTAGAGCCCTCAAAAGTATGGACGGAGGATGCCATCTGTTAGAAAGTACTGCCAATCTTCTGTTGGGAATATCTCTGTCCTCTTGTTCAAGGTCAGCTTTTGCAGACTCGGAGAGGGTCTCCAAACAGTCCGAGTCACTAAAGGTCCTTGAATGTGCTGCAAAAATAACGAATATGGAATGCACTGATATTCTGTATCATCTCAGCCTAGAAAATGCGGAGCAGAGGAAATTGGATCGTGCACTTCATTATGCAAAGAAGTCCTTAAAACGTGAAACTGGTTCTAGTATCAAAGGATGGTTACTTTTGGCACGGATCTTTTCAGCTCAGAAATGCTATTCTGATGCTGAAAATGTCATCACTGCTGCATTGGATCAGACTAGTAAATGGGATCAGGGAGAGCTTTTGAGAACTAAAGCTAAAATTCAGGTTAAGCGTGGCCAAATGAAGAATGCCATTCAAACGTATACCCAAATCCTAGCTGTTCTTCAAGTACAGACCAAGACTTTTGCCACCGGAAAGAAAATACAGAAGGTTTGTGAATCTGATTTAAGCTTAATCTGATTTTGTATCACTCAACTGTGTTTTTTGCTGCATACTGTTATAGAAGTCTCAGGAAATGTTGATGCTGCACTTTTTGTCATGGCAGACTGATGATGGAATTCCTGCTAAACGATTGGAATTGGAAGTTTGGCATGATCTGGCCTCTCTATACATAAGCCTGTCACGGTTGCGTGATGCTGAGGTCTGTCTTTTGAAATCGAAAGCCATCCAGCCTTACTCAGCCCCTAGATGTCACATCGTGGGTAAGTTGATGTTTGGATTGTGATACAAAGTCTTGAAATCAGATGTGGAACCAACCAACTGGAATTATACGAAAATTTATGCAGGCACCCTGTACGAAAAGAAAGGTCTCCTAAAGGAAGCACTGAGGGCTTTTGTAACAGCGTTGAGCATTGACCCAGTCCATGTTGCGAGCTTAGTATCGACAGCAGTTGTTCTCAGGAAGCTAGGAGGCACATCCAACGAGGTACTGAGAAGCTTTTTGATGGGTGCTCTACGGATCGACAGGATGAATGTAACAGCCTGGTACAACCTTGGTTTGGTTCACAAAGATGAGGGATCGTTGCCTTCGTTGCTGATGGAAGCGGCTGATTGTTTTGAAGCTGCCACATTTCTTGAAGAAACAGAACCAGTTGAGCCGTTTCAGATGCGATGATGTATGTAACAAGCTCTGCTGCATTTGCATTAAACATGTAGGTTGTCAATTGTCATATATATCATGCATATAGACAGAGTCAGTATATGTGATGATTTTTGGTACATATAATGAAAATAAGAGTTGCTGCTGTTCTAATTCCTGCATACTCTAATTAGTAATTAAACATTTAAAACCAAATAGATCATATCAACTGTACAAGGAAATCAAACAGGTGCTACATTGTTACTTTCGTTATCATATCTTCCTTTCCTTCATGAAACATGCCTTGATTTTTTTTGGTAATCTTCTGGTGAGTTTTATAATTATAGTTTTCTCTGAATATTTTTTATTTTCTTTCTTCCTGTTACAACCGGAGAATAATATTAAAGACACACCATTGAATTGAGCAAGGAGGAGGATCCTAAGTTTCAGTTGGGAGTTGGCTCAAAAAAGCATTGGCAAAGCAAAAAAATTTATCAATCTTCACGTTTACCTTTATGCACGTTTGTGTCATACTCAGATTTCTTCTTTGAGAATTCGTCACTTTTTTTTAGCCCATTTGATTGGTTTATTTTATAAAGCTTTATGCAAAAGCTCTATGTACATAGAGCTTTTATGCAAAAGCTTTATAAAATATACCCACCAAATCATTTTTAAACCAATCAAATCATTTCTTTCTTTTATAATTTCTTCTTTTTTATTTATTTAATGTATTAATTTTTAATTCCAACCAATCAAATGAGATGATTTAGTATAAAGCTTTATAAAATATGACCATTGTAGATGCTCTTAGTTTACAATCTTTTTTTTTTTTTTTCTGTTTATGATATGAATGTTCCTGACGAAAGCGACTGATTATCGATTTTGAAGACAGGAACTATCATCAACAACTGTTCCAGCCTTGTCGCCTGGCCCAATAATGGAGGCCCAAGCTTGTTGGTCCTCTGGGAGTGTTGTACCTCGTAAGTAGCGTGAGGGGTAGTCAGTTCAAGGAAAAGGGGAGGCGATCAGTTTAAGGAATGGGAGAGGGAGGTGAGTAACGTACCGCGGAGCGTTTTGTCCGCTGGGTAAAAGTGTTGTCCCCTGGTTAATAGGGTGTACGGGGGTATTTATAGTACCCCTGCCTTGGTTGTCAAGGCTGAATCTTAGCCACTCGTTTGTGGCTCCCGTGGGATGTTGACACGTGTCCGCTCTGCCTTGGAAACCTAAGTATCGCCGAGTAACCCTAGGAGGCCGCCGAGCTGGGCCATCGCTTTGGGCCTTACTCCGCCTCCTGGGCCTGCCTGTTCGGCCCATCTGGTTTACCGCCTGAGTCCGGGCCCCCTGCCCTAACCGCTGTGTTCGGGCTACCATGTGGGTTGCCTCGTGGGCCGTCATGTGGGCCTTTGGACTTCGTCGGGCTAGGCCCATCAATTGCCCCCAAGCCCTTAGCCAAGCTTTGCTTGGCTGAGGGTTTACCTATGACTCGAATCGCTCGTCTCGTGATCGCCGTAAGAGGACCCATCAATTGCCTCCGAGCCCTTAATGCGAGTTTTGCTTGGCTGAGGGCTTACTCATGACTCGGATCGCTTGTGTTGTGTTGCTTTATCGCATTGCTGTCCTATCGCCTTGTTGCTTTGTCATTTTGTCGCTTTAGTGTCTTGATTCTTATCGCTTTAGTGTCTTGATTCTTATCGCTTTGGTGCCTTGGTTCTTATCGCCTTGGTGCCTTGGTTCTTATCGCCTTGGTGTCTTGGTTCTTATCGCCTTGGTGTCTTGGTTCTTATCGCCTTGGCTCTTTTGTCGCTGCTTTCTATCGCGCCCCTTCTTTCCAGTTTTTCACGCACCTCTCTACCGCTCAGGGCATCATGGTCTTTTACTCCCTACCTTGCTGGAGAAGCTGGGGAAATCGGGGTATTTTAGTAATTGCCCAGAAAGCCATCATTACCTTATCCCTTCAGACGTCATCTCAGCCGCGCGTGCCCCCAATGAAACGTCGCGACGGCTCACCTTCCCACCAACACGCCTTTTTAACCGCGCGTGTGACTCACTCATTCACCGCGACGGTTCCATTCCCGCTCATTGCACTCCTATATAAACCCCCTTCTTACCGTCTTCTTCCTTTTTTTACTCCTTCTCTGACACCTTGACTCCCCATTTTTACAGTCTTCTTGCCTCCACTGCTTCCTTACTCCTTCCGGCGAGTCCTCCACTATCTTCTCCTTCCCGTTGATCGGAAAACGTTCGTTTCTCCTTCTTCCGATCACCCGAAAACGTTTATCTCTTCCTGCCATTTTTCAGATGTCTGGAGCCCCCCGACGCCCACCTGGTACGTGACTCTTCCCCTTTCTCACTCCCATTGCCGTCCTGCCGTGTGTTTCCTTCTCTTTTCTGCTTCTTGTTGTTTTTTTTTCTTTTCTTTGAACCATGGATTCCGCCTCCGATAGCCAGAACCAAAGTCATTCCTACTCCGCTGGTACCGATTCTTCACCCTCTCCTTCATCTTCCTCTTCGTCCTCTCCTTCTTCTTCCAGTCATTCCCCTGAACGGGCACCCTTAAACCCTCCATCTACAGCCGAAACCTCGTCTGCCCACATTTCCGACGTAGCAGAGGAGAATTTTGATGAATCTCCTGCCCTGCCTTTTTGGGGTCCCCACCAAAAAGGATTCGAGCGGGCCCGTCATGGGGTCGAGATTGATCCTGAGGCGACTAGAGTCACCTGCTCCTACTCCATTGGCAACTGGCGATCTATGTGGGGAAGAGCTACCTGTGACGAGCGCACGGTCATCGGCCCGGGCTACTTTCCTTCAGGGTCGGTGGAGAAGATCGCCCGCGTTCTTCCGTTTGCCATGCTGCCGTCTACCTGGGAATTCGCCGTGGCTTCTCGGCTTTCCACTATTGGCAATTGCCCGCCAGGGTGGCACGGCGTCTGGACCGAGGCCTTCACCAATGGCCTTCGCCTTCCGCCATCCTCGTTCACGGTCGCCCTGCTTGAGTGCTTTGGCGCTTCTCTTGGCGCCTTTAACGTCGGGTGTTGGGCTACAGCCTCTGCCTTTGAATGCAGCTGTGCGACCAAGAAGATCTCCCCCACTCTTCGGTTGTTTCAATTAATTCATTATGCCAAGCACACCTTTAATGGCATCAGTTTCGTTCGCCGAGCTGATCTTACACAAAATGGCACTTACTCATCACCGAAACCTCGCCCTACATGGTACCATTCGTTTTTCTACTTCCGCCCCAGCGACGCGGATCGCCATTGGGCTTCGCTGCTTCCTTCATCCTGGTCTTCTGGTGACGTGAGTTCTTTCAACGCCGAGCTTGATCCTACTCCTGATGAGATACTCCTTCGTCGCCAGATCCTTCTTGATTGCCATCATCTATCGACCACTTCTGGCCTGCGGACTGCCCAGGCGGGAATACGAGGAGGTATACTTTATGTCTTAGGCGGTGCTGATTGTTTTCCTTCCTTCCTAGCTGTCGCCGTTCATCTTGCGTGATTGAGTCGTCGTAGCCAACCCTTAGGAACGTATAACCTTTATATTGTCGCCTTTTCGTGCTTTCTTTTCTTTCCCCCTTTTTTATACTAATCTTTGGATGTACCTTTCCTAGGTGCCGTAAGCCTCGCTGGGTGCCTCCTTAGTACCACCGCGCGTGGTCCTGTCGCCGAGACTCGTCCCAGCCGCTCTGAGGCCGCCCCCGTCGCCCCTGCTTCTGCCCAACCTTCGCCCGAGAAATCAAAGGGGGAAGAGGAAGGCGGTTGAGACGGATGAAAGCCTCCTTTCTTCAAAGAGGAAGAAGAAAGCTGGGGTTTCCAAGCCGAGGAGAAAGGCAGGTGAGGGCTCCAGCAATCCACCGTCGCCGCCTCCACCAGTGATAGAGGTGGAGGATGCCGATGCTGAGACTGAAACTCCCCTCCGCCGCTCTCGTCGCCAATCGCCTCTGGCGCATGACCATCCGTCTGCGAGGGAGCCCTTAGAGCCTCCTGCCGACGGGAACGTCATCTCATATGACGACTCCTACCTTCCTGACGAACCTATTCCCCTTCCCCGGGATCCGGAGCATCCCGAGTCTACGCCAGCTCCGGAGCTTGATCTTCGTCCCACCGAGCCTGCTCGCGACCACTCTCGCCCGCCTCCTGTCAACACCGACCGTGCCCGCCGGGCCAGCTGGACAGAGCGAGCTAACACCCTCTTTGATCGCCCTGCTCCTGCTGGTCGCGAAGGTGAGGGTCCCTTTCGCCTTCCCTACTTCGCCGTCGTTCATCCGGTGGCATCCCACATATCGCCCCGGATGGCGAGTGACATCACGGAGGAGTTCTCTCGAGGTGTCTACGAGGGGGTGACCGCTCCTGGTGAGGGCTCGGAGATTACGGACCTGCATGGGGCGACTTCCTGCCGCCTCCTTCAGGTATTTATGGAATGCGAAGTCAATTTGCTCTGTCCTGCTTCCCTAGCTCTGCTCGCTGCTTCTTACCCCCTTCATTTGTTTTGTTGCCTAGGCCGTGGCCGAGCTCGGCGATCTTTCCTTTGCATGTAAACACATGCAGGAGGAGAATCGGAGGCTGAAGGAGGATGTTGAGAATCTGCGCTCTTTGCGCATGGATCTCACCCGTTATCATAACGAGGAGAAGGTATTTATTCGTCTGCCTCTTCTTTCTCCCCTTTTATATATACTTTTTCCCGACTTGCCACCTTACGATCCTTGCTAAACCCGCACGTTGCTGTTTGTTTGTTTGTCTTTTTATCCTAGCGACGGGCAGATGCAGCGACCTCTGCTGCTGAGTCTCTGAAGGAAAGCCTGGCTGAGGCGACCGGGCGAATTTCCCAGATGGAGGGCGTCCAGGAGGACTTGCAATCTGCTAATAAGCACATTGTCGCCCTTGAAGCCGAATTGGATGAGGTTCGCGTCAAGGCTGCTCAGGTGGAGGAGATAGCCGCCGAAAGGGACAGAGCTAAGGAGCTGCTGAATGACTCTCTGGCGGCTGAGTCGGCGGCGGATCGTGATCTTGCTGCTGCTAAGGCTCAGTACGATGAGACTGTGGCTTATTACACTCATGCTCTCGGCGAGAGTATGCGCGTAGTAATGCGCAGCTGTCGTAATGAGTTCTACGAGCTGTTTCCCAACAAGGGCTGGCCAGGGCGAAAAATGGTTCGAGCCGTCCTTCGAGGTCTCAATCGCTATAACTTTGGGGTTCCCGACCTTCCCGATGCCGAGGAGGAGGCCTATTTTCGAGATGCTGCTCGCTTGGAGCGGGAGATAGTGGTGGCAGATGCCGAATATGTGGCGGCCACTCGCCTCAGCCGTGGCCTGCCTGCTCTGAATCTCGATGGATCAGAGGTTCAGCCGCCATCATCTGATCAAGCCCCCTCGACCAGCGGCAAGGATTTCAATTCCGCCGCTGACTCTTCCAAAGCTGGCCAGAAGGGCTCCGGTGCCAAAGACCCATGATCCCGCTGTCAACCTGCTGTCAACCTGTTGTTGTTGTTGTTTTTTTTTTTGTAAAAACTGCCTTACTAAACTCTTCCTCGTGAATTTTCAATCTTTGGCTTTTTTTTTTGTCTTATTACACCTTTCTTAATCACTTTGCTTCTTTTCATCATTAACTAGATGTTATACCGATATGTTAATGCCCTTTAGGTCTTACATAGCGATCCCAGTGCCCTTAGATCTTACATGATAAATTTGATGCCCTTAGGTCTTACACAGCAATTTGTTAATGCCCTTAGGTCTTACATAGCGATCCCAATGCCCTTAGATCTTACATGATAAATTTGATGCCCTTAGGTCTTACACAGCGATTTGTTAATGCCCTTAGGTCTTACATAGCGATCCCAATGCCCTTAGGTCTTACATGATAAATTTGATGCCCTTAGGTCTTACACAGCGATTTGTTAATGCCCTTAGGTCTTACATAGCGATCCCAATGCCCTTAGGTCTTACATGATAAATTTGATGCCCTTAGGTCTTACACAGCGATTTGTTAATGCCCTTAGGTCTTACATAGCGATCCCAATGCCCTTAGGTCTTACATGATAAATTTGATGGCGCGAACACATATATTAGATTCAATCGTTAGGGCCCTTAGTTGCCTTAAAAACTAGCCTCGGTTACAAGTGTCTTCTTAATCATAATATCGCCTGAGATGCATAGAGTTCCAAGTTTTGGGGATCTTTGCTCCGTCTAACTCTGCTAGTTTGAAGGTGTTGGCCCCTACCACTCGCCGTACTCTGTATGGGCCTTCCCATCCGGGGTTGAGCTTGGCCGCCCCGACCGCCGGCCTGAAGATCTTTCGCAGCACTAAGTCATTGAGCGCGATGTGATGTGGTCGGAGCTTTAAATTGTACCGCCTGGCTAACTGCTCCTTTTCAGCGATCAGTCGCATCTGTGCCTTTTCTCTTTTTTCCTCAATTATATCTACGTTAAGCATCAATTCTTGTTCGTTGACCTCATCCCTGTATTCCTGTATTCGGATAGATGGGATTGAGATTTCTACCGGGAGGACCGCCTCAGTCCCGTACGTCAATGTGTAGGGAGTCTCCCCTGTCGCCGTTTTATAAGCCGTTCGGTGAGCCCATAGTACATGATCAAGCTCCTTGACCCATACGCCTTTACAGCCATCCACTCTTTTCTTTAATCCTTGTAGAATAAGCTTATTAGCCGCCTCTGCTTGTCCATTAGCTTGTGGATAGGCGACCGAAGCGAACCTCAGATTTATCATCAGGTCATCACAAAACTCTTTAAAGACCTGCGAGTCAAACTGAGTTCCATGGTCACATATAATACTTTCTGGTATACCAAATCTGGTGACGATACTTTTGAATGCAAACTTTTGTATCTGCTTGGCGGTGATACTTGCCACCGCTTCTGCCTCGACCCACTTGGTGAAATAATCGACTGCCACGATAAGGAATTTCCTTTTCCCGGAAGCTTCCGGAAATGGGCCTAGGATGTCCATCCCCCATCTCGCGAATGGCCACGGGCTGACATTCGCCTGGAGCGCTGTTGCGGGCAACTTGTGATAACTTGCGAATTCCTGACATTTGTGACATTTCTTCACCAGGTCGCCAGCTTCCTTTCTCATTGTTGGCCAATAGAAGCTCTGGTATATTAAGTTCCTTTCTAAACTTCTTGTTCCTAAGTGAGTACCGCATACTCCTGAATGTACTTCCTCTAGGGCCCAAGCTGCATCCTCCTCTCCCAGACATCGCAAGTATGGACCCATAGCTGATTTCCGATACAGCTCTCCCCTATTATAGTACACCTCGCTGCTTTTTCGCCGGAGCTTGGTCGCTTCTAACGGGTCACTTGGTACAGTGTCGTTATCCAAGTATTGAATAATAGGCGTTCGCCAGTCGCTTTTCCCAATTCCGTTAATCACGTGAAAACACTGCTTCCTCCTTTTTTCTTTTTCCACTGTGACCATTCGCCCTTCTTCAAAATCAGTCGCCGTTGCTAGTTTCGATAATGCATCCGCGTGGCAATTCTCCTCCCTAGCAATCTGGATATAACCACCTTCTTGAATTCTGATATAAGCAGTTTTACCTCATCAAAATAAGGGAGGAGCGACTCCTCCTTTACCTCAAAGCTCCCATTAACTTGGTTGACTACTACGCCGAGTCTGAGAAAACTCTGATGTTAGTAACTCCCATACTCTTAGCGATTCGCAAGCCAGCCTCTAATGCCCCGTACTCAGCTGCATTGTTGGTTCGATTGGTTGCGAATCGCAATGCGACCTCGTGGAGGATCCCCCAGGAGACCTTAGGACTATCCCTGCGCCTGACCCTCCTTTACTCGAGGCGCCATCTGTGAATAACGTCCATTCATCGCCTTCCTCGGTATCTTCTTGTACTGCACCTTCGACTACAAAGTCAGCAAGGACCTGGGCCTTGATCGCCGTTCGCGGTTGGTATCGAATGTCATACTCGCTTAGCTCGATCGCCCACTTAGCTAATCGCCCTGCCATGCTCATAGATCTTAACGCATTCTTAATCGGAAGATTCGTGAGCACATGTATCGTGTGTGCCTGAAAATATGGTCGCAACTTTCTGGCCGCGCAGACCACAGCGTATGCCATTTTTTCTATCGCCGGGTACCTTGTTTCAGCATCGACCAAGGTTTTACTTGTATAAAAAACAGGGTGTTCGGCTTTGTCCTCTCTTCGAACTAAGACCGCACTAACTGCCTTTGGAGAGATCGCGATATAGAGAAATAAATCTTCATTTGATTTCGGAGATGCAAGCACAGGAGGGTAATTAAAAACTGCTTTAGCTCTTCAAAAGCCTTGTTACATTTATCATTCCATGCAAACTTTGATGCATTCTTTAAAGTCGCAAAGAACGGAGCGCATCGGTCGGCGATCCTGGGAATGAATCGATTGATTGCCGTCAGTCTTCCAGATAGAACCTGAACCTCCTTCACAGTCTTTGGAGGGGCCATCGCTGTAATCGCCGCGATCTGCGCTGGATTAGCTTCAATTCCTCTCCTGGTTATGAGGTATCCTAGGAACTTTCCTGATGTTGCCCTGAACACGCACTTCAAAGGGTTCAACCTAAGCGAATACTCCTGTAGTGTATTGAAGGTTTCCCTTAAGTCGCCAAGATGGTCATTAGATCTCTTACTTTTGACCAGCAGGTCATCCACATATGCTTCCAAGTTTCGGCCGAGCTGCTTGACAAAGACTTTGTCGATCATTCTCTGGTAAGTCGCGCCAGCATTCTTGAGCCCGAATGGCATCACTCGATAGCAGTAGTTCGCCGTGGGCGTCATGAAAGCCGTTTTCTCTTGATCTTGCTTGCTTAAAGGTATTTGATGATATCCCGAGAACATGTCCAGAAAGGACAGCATTTCGTTGTTCGCCGTTGCGTCTACCAGCTGCTCTATGTTGGGCAAGGGGTACGGATCCTTGGGGCAAGCATCGTTAAGGTTGGTGAAGTCGACGCACATTCGCCATGCTCCTGATGATTTCTTGACAAGAACTACATTAGCCAACCACTCAGGATACTGTACCTCTTTGATAAACCCTGCCTTCAAAAGTTTGTCCACTTCATTTGCCACCGCCTGCTGCCTTTCTCTGCAGATGTTCCGCCGCTTTTGCTGGACTGGGCGACTCCCGGGCTCGATCGCTAGAGAGTGTTTGATGATGTCTGGAGCAATTCCTGCATGTCGCTTGGTGACCATGCGAACAGGTGCGAGAACTCTTGGAGCAACTTGACCAACTCCTGTTTCTTGTTATCGCTCAAGTAGGATGAAACTCAAACTGTCTTACTTTCATCTTCTTCGAACAGCGGTATTGGGACGTCCGATTCTGCTGGAACGACTCTTTCTCCTTCATTCTCCGCCTCCAAGCTTATGGTGAGGCACGTGCTTTTAGTCGCCGCCCTGTAACACCTTCTGGCGATGTCCGGGTGTCCCCAGGCGAAACCTATCCCTTCATTAGTAGCGAACTTCAGTACTTGGTGCACTGGGGAGGAGATCGCTTGGAAGGCGGCGAGTGCAGGTCGCCCTAGGATCATGTTGTACGTGGATTGACAATCCATGACATGGAAGTCGATGGATCGGGTGACCTGCAAGTCTCCATCCCCAATGGTTATTGCCATCGTAGCTATCCCCTTGATGGGAACTGTGTGTCCTGAAAATCCTGAGATGGTAGTTTTTGTCTGCCTGAGCAAGCTAGCTGGCAGGTTCATCTTTTTGTACAGCTCCCAGAAAATAATGTCCGCAGAGCTTCCTTCGTCAACCATCACTCGCTCCACTCGGCTATTGTGTGTGATTACTTGAATCACCATCGCCTCCAAACTTGGGCCTCCTACCCTGGCCATGTCTTCTTCCGAGAATCCCAACGTTGGGCGACTGACTTGGTCTATCATCATCACCTCCTTCGTTTCCTCCTTTTTGACTTTCTTTGTCGGGCAACTTTCCCCACCGAAAATGGTTTGATAAACGTGGTTTACCTCAGGTCGAGGCTTTTTCTTGCTATCTTCATTGTCCATAGGCTCCTTAAGTCGGGTGAAAACATCACCCTTCTTGTCTTGTGATTCTCCTTGTCCTCGGCGATCATCTTCTTGCGGCTTGTTTTTCCGCTTTGAGCTGACAATGAAATCCCTGAGACGTCCTTCGTTTATCCACCTTTCGATTTCATTTTTCAATTCCCTGCAGTCTTCAGTGGTATGCCCATGAGAGTCATGGAAATCGCAAAACTTTTGGCGACTTCGCTGATCCGCTGGGGTGAACATTGGCCCCGGCCAGTTGATGGGGTGTCCCTTATGCTGCATGTACAGCAGAATCTTTCTTCGCGATTCTGATAGGGGTGTATAATCTGCCCTCTCCTCTTGATATCCTCTCTCCTGATAACCCCTATGCTCCCCTGGGTATCCTTTCTCTTGGTAACGCCTTTGTTCCCCTGGGCGATATTTCCCGTATGGCCGTGTCTCGGAGGGCTGCCCTTTGGCCTGCTTGTTCCCTGTAACGGCTTTTTTTCCATCTTCGCCGCTCCATGTAAAGGTTCTGCCAACTGCTCCTCAATCAAAATAATTTTGTGTACTCTGGTTTCCAAGTCGGATAGCGACTTCGGAGCCACCTGTAGCAGCGACTCCCGCAGCCTGCCGTTATGAGTCGACTGGAATAAACTTGCCGCAGCGATTTCATGATCTACCCTCTTGATGGATTGGACGACCCCAGTCCATTCATCAAAGAACTCCTTCAGCGACTGGTTCGGCTTTTGCCTCAAGCTCACCAGCGCTTGCAACGGGACCGTCCTTGTTTTCTTGCACTCATACTTCTGTGAGAAGATCCTCGCAAAGCCCTCCCACGATGTTATGACGCCCTCTGGTAGATTCATGTACCACTCCCTGGCTCGCCCTCCCAATGTCGCCGGAAAAGCTCTGCAATATGCGGCGTCACCGGCCTGCTGCATTTGCATGGCGATCTGGAAGGCTTGCAAATGCTCGTCTGGATCGCCAGTACCTACATACCTATCTAGGTTGGGCGGAACCAACCCCTTAGGTAGTGGCTCGGCGAGTATCGCCCTGGACAGAGGTTGGCGAACCGCCATCTGTGCAGGGGAGATTTGAGTAGCAGGGAGGAATTGCTGTAACGCTTCCAAATGGGAGTCCTGTGGCGATTGCCTGTCCTGAGTGTTGGCCCTGAGAGCTTGAGCTTGCTGAGCGATCACCGTTTTCAACATCTGTGTGAGCTCAGCATTCTGTTGCTCAAGGGATCGAAATCGCTGCTCTAACAGCTCATAGGCATCGCCGGTCGGAATAGTACTCTGGGACTCCGAGTCGCCCTCGAATTCGCGCTCCATGTTTCTTGTGAGGTTTGGGTCTGCTCGAGAACCTGGGTTGACATATTTGACGGGTGTTACTCCATCTCCTCTTTCGCTATCCTCGCCCATCAGAGTGGGCATCGCTGATGAAGCCATTCGCCTTGAAAAGTCGCCTGACCGTCCCCCTATCTGGCGCGCCAATTGTTCCAGCCTTGTCGCCTGGCCCAATAATGGAGGCCCAAGCTTGTTGGTCCTCTGGGAGTGTTGTACCTCGTAAGTAGCGTGAGGGGTAGTCAGTTCAAGGAAAAGGGGAGGCGATCAGTTTAAGGAATGGGAGAGGGAGGTGAGTAACGTACCGCGGAGCGTTTTGTCCGCTGGGTAAAAGTGTTGTCCCCTGGTTAATAGGGTGTACGGGGGTATTTATAGTACCCCTGCCTTGGTTGTCAAGGCTGAATCTTAGCCACTCGTTTGTGGCTCCCGTGGGATGTTGACACGTGTCCGCTCTGCCTTGGAAACCTAAGTATCGCCGAGTAACCCTAGGAGGCCGCCGAGCTGGGCCATCGCTTTGGGCCTTACTCCGCCTCCTGGGCCTGCCTGTTCGGCCCATCTGGTTTACCGCCTGAGTCCGGGCCCCCTGCCCTAACCGCTGTGTTCGGGCTACCATGTGGGTTGCCTCGTGGGCCGTCATGTGGGCCTTTGGACTTCGTCGGGCTAGGCCCATCAACAACAAAGTTGGTCAACCAAAGAACTACAATTTCTATCTCTGTGCACACTGGTCATCCAAAGAATTATGATTTCTATCACTGTGCAGCACATGTGAAAATGTTGGAAAGGCTTGTAAGTTTCGAGAGGAAAATGAGATCAAAGTTTGGGCTTAAAGCCCGTTACTGTGGCCTAAAGCCCTGTGTTCAAAAGGAAAAAATGGGATGGGCATGGCCCATGTGTTGGATGAATTTGGCCCAATTCAATAATCTGGTCAAATCGGTCAATTCAGTTTGGTTCAGTCGCTTTGATTAAACTAGTAAACCAGTTAATCAATCGGTCAATTCTGGTTTGTCATGGTGGTGTTTTGGATTTTCAATGAAATCAACCCTTTTTCATAATTTTTTTTTTGGAACTGATCAAACCGGTCAGACTAGACTTATTCAAGCATTCATGGCAAAAATACCGTTGGAATAGGGTTTTTCTTACCCTAACTATTTTTTTTGGTAACTATTTGGCTTTGAAAATTGTGGGAAAAAAAAGAGTGAGATGGAAATGAATGCTCTTAGGGGTCGTTTGGTTTGGAGGAATGAGGATTGGGGGATTAGAGGAATGGGAGATTAGGGGAATTGGTGTTTTCATCAATCTAGCTATTGTCATAATACAATGTTTGGTTGATATAAAAAGTATATTGTGCTACTTTATTTGAAAAAAAGATTAAAATAAAGGAGAGCCCTGCAATTACTACACTACCCTCATCTAATAAGTTATACACCCAAGAGTTAAGGATCCTCTTAGAACTGAAACCCGTTCTCTGGAGCTGCATGAGCAAGAGCTATAACCCATCCATGGTACCGTATGGGTGTCAAAGGCCACTTTCGTTATTCCTTTCTCCAAGCATGCCTTTGCCTACCTTCTATGCTACTTCCTGATAACATACATAAGAGGAACACATAATAAGTTGTGTCCAAACCATGCTATATCAGCCAATTGGACAAATTGTATGAAAGCTCATCTTAACACGTTTTCACAAACAACAATGATAAGCACCAATCACAACCATCCTGATTAATTAATGACATCTTTCCCAAACTTGAAAGGAAAAGTTGCAGAATCAGCAATTCAACAGTTGACTAGGCATAACTCTCAAGTGAGAATCTTGTCACTAAGAGCCTTGTAACTAATGCGCTGCAAATGATTCTATCATATCAGTGTATACAATATTTCCATGCAATTGAAAGGAATCTTGCATTTGGCAAAATGTTCAACCAATGTATACAGACAATGGTGTCTGATGTACAACTAGAATTGCAGCAACGATAGAGAAGTCAGTACTAGTGACAACATAAACATGTATGTAAAGAATTCAATGAGAATAAGTGGTTAACCTCTGCATCTAACTGATGGCCCATTTGATATAAAACTGATATGCATCACAACTGATAGGCCTCAACTGAACTGATTGGCAATTGAGAATGCAGTTATCTTATGTCGTCACTAGCTTATGGCTTGCAGACTGCATTAACAAACAATCGACTACCTACTGCATCTGTTACAGTTGAGGTGAATAAGAACCCACACAACGTCCAAATATACCTAGGCTCATATAGAAATGGCACCAGCACACAATTGAATGATGTCGGTGCACATCCTATACTAAGGACGTGTACAAGACTACTAGTATGCAATTTCTAAACCCTAAATTTTTTGAATGTCACATGGCAGTCATCATAAATCAATTGGAGAAAATGAAGTTAGAAACAGAGCTCTGGACTGACCTATTCACTGATGTGCGCTGAAGCTCCTACTGAAAACTGATGCAATTGGAATCTGCAGAAGCAATTTTAGATTTCTTGGACCAACTTAATCGCCCCCTGCCACAGGAAATAAGCAGCATTTACAATAAAAGCGTAGACGGCCCAAAAAATAAAGAAGGAGAAGGTTGTATGGAGGTTGTGCCTTTAATACAGTTAGGCTGAGGGAGGTAGAACTCGATTCCTTAGTAACTTCATGTTGCTGATGCGCCATGGGTGAGAAGTAGTCATCTGGGTGTGAGGTTGTAGTGGTAGGAAATGAAGAACAGGAGAGGGTTGATAGCGAAGCGTGAGGAAGAAAGAGAAAGGGTACATCCGGCAAGACGAGAAAGAAAATGTAAGTGGGTCACACCATTACCTTTGTGTTTTTCACGATTTTTGGGGAGGAGCGAAATTTCTGGAATTACACCCTACAGAGGAAATATGGGCCATGGGGTAACTCGAAATACAAACCCAACTAGAAACTTGGGCCTATCAAACAAGTCATTTGTAGATAACCTAAGTATTTTAAAAACACAACTTATCTTCCCTTAAACAAACGACCCCTTAATTAATTTCACTATTACAATAATTTTTACTATGGCTGCAAGTGGCCTTCAAGAGACGTGCATGAGTTTATTGTATGCTCAAAGCCTCTAACTTGGAAGATGATGAAGAGGGAGTTTATCCTTGTTTGTTTTCTTCTCTTTACTCTGCAAGAGAATGATGAGATTGTTCCTCCCACACATAAAAAAATTGAGGTATAAATAGAAGTCATATTCATCATTTTTTAAAGTGGGGGAGGGATATCTTTTCTGTAATGGTAAAAACGGTACAGATTTGACGAGCACGTGAACCATAGGAGAGGACCAAGAAGATTTGAAAGGAACATGCATGATGTCAGTTGTAAATTCAAAGACCCTAACTTAGAAGCTAAAAAATGAGGAGTCAAAGTTATCCTTATTCTAGAAGGATTTGTATTTTTCCCTGTTTTTGTATTTTCATCATAACTTCCTCTACAGTACTCTGACTGATGCAAGGTCTGTGGATTTGAAAATATAATTCAATTACCTTTTCCATCCACATGTCACGGGTTATCATACGCGACAAGAGAAAGGAGTTATGCACGTTTTAAAGTAATGAACTAAACAGAGAATAATTTCTGTTTTATAATATGTTTTGTTTCTCTTGTTAATTTTAGCTACCTTTTCCATGTTAGAATATGATGATTTTATGTTATTTTATTCTTCAATTTTGTTGGTTATCTTTCCTTCATAAAGGGACCATTGTAGCTTGTTTTAAGACAAACAACTCGGATTTTATACACTTATTAATTAGGGTTGTTCAAGCTTTTTGAATTCTCCTTGCCTTTGCCCAGCTTAAGGTGTTCATCTTGTTGATGAGGTTTAGTACTCACCTAATTTTCGTGGCACCATTCACGTGATACTTTGGAATCCTGTTAGATGTTTAATAGTTAGTAAGTAGGGGTGGAATTCGGTCGGTTTCGGTCAAACCGAACCAAATTCTGTCGGTGACCGATTTCGAATTCACCCAAAATCAGTGACCATGACCGAATTCGAAATCGGTCAACCGAGTTTACCGAGTTAGGACCGAATTTGGTTTGATTTCATGAAAAATCTGGGTTTGGATAGAAAAAGAAACAGAGATGGGAAGATAGAACGCTTGTTCTGGGATTTCATTAGTTAAAGAAAAACAAGAAGGCCTGAGAAGATGGGAAGAAGAAACAGATGGAGAGAAGAAAACGATCAGATGGAAAGAAGCAGAAGGTGAGAAGATAAAGCAAGGGAAGGAGAAGAAGATCTTCTTTTCAGATCAGATCTGGAAAAAGAGAAATAAATCTGGGAAGAAGAAGATCTAAAGAAGGAATTCCTCCTTCGTCTTCCTCCGTATGGTGGCTGGCTGAGATATTCCTCCTTCGACGAAATCAAGTCGTAGAGCTCGTTTGAGATAGAGAGAGCACCTGGAGATTCAGAAGAAGAAGAAGAAGGGATTCAAATCTGGTATTGAAGAACACGAGAAGAAGAAGAAGGAGGGATTCAAATCTGGGTTTCATCTGGGTTTGAAGAACACGAGAAGAAGGGATTGAAATCTGAAGATGATGATGAAGAAGAAGAAGAAGAAGGGATTGAACTGAAATCTGGGTTTCATATGGGTTCGAAGAACACGAGAAGAAGAAGAGAGAGAAGAAATAATATGGATCTAGGAGACTAGGGCTTTATTGTTCATTTTGGTCATAAACCTTTGGGGTTTATAACAAACTTATCATAAACCTTGATTTGTAATCTAGTGGTCATTAATTTATAGGGATTGTAACAATGTAGTCAATCCGTTAAGTTTCCATTCAATTTCTCCATTAAGTGCTAATATCAGCAATCCACCTCAGCACTTTTTACACATCACCACTTGCCATGTTAGCTAGGGTAATTAACTTAAAGAGTCCTGTATGTTTAGGGGTATAACGCGCCGATCACTTATGTACAAAATCTTTCAAAATGGTCTCGTCTAAAAATTCCGTCCAACTGCTGACGTGGAAGATGACTCAACCAACCCAGTCAGCATAAATAATAATAAAATATTAGAAAAAATAAAAATAAATCAAAATAACCAAATAAAAATATAAATTATTCTCTCCCCTTCCCCTCTCTCTCCTTCCCCTCCTCTCTCTCCCTCCCCTCTCTGTTCTTCCATTCCTCCGCCACCCCGGATTTTTTCCTTTAATCCATCTTCAAACTTTGATCTTCCAATCCAATCATCTTTCCCTGAAATCATCTCTCTAATGCCTGAATCGTGATTCTCTAACCTGTTCCCAGATCAATCCTCTGTAAACAACCATGGCCTGGTTTCGGACCTTGACCCGACTATCAACCACCGTCAAATCAGTCCCGTCTCCGCCGATCAGAGCCGCAACAGGTTCCCCATCACTCTCCCACTTCTTCACCACCGTTGCCACCGACGAACCGTACCTCTCTCCGTCGCCAACGCACTACGGAAGCTTGAAGCCCACGACAAGCGGCGAGAAGGCTCGGATCGTGGTGCTCGGATCCAGATGGGCAGGCTGCCGATTGATGAAAGGAATCGACACCACAATCTACAACGTTATACGTTTCTCCCCGGAATCACATGGTTTTCACCCCTCTCCTTGCTTCCACCTGTGTCGGCACTCTCGAGTTCCAGTTCGTCGTCGTGCCGGTGGGTCGGATCCAACCCGCTATTTCATATGAGCCCGGGTCCTGAATTTGATGCTCTCTGATGTCCCATGTATTGATCTGATCTGATATTTTCTTGCTGCAATACGAAATCAAAATCGTAATTGAAACAGTAGTGAAAGAACTGTTTTCGATTGGGGACTTGTAGTCACTACAGAGCAGGAAAAGAGCAGATTGCTTCCCTGTGTTGTAGTTGGAGGTGGCCCAACTGAGGTCGAATTCAGTGGAGAGCTTAGTGATTTCGATGTCGAGTCTGATAAGATCATTCTTGATAATGGAACCGAGGTTCCTTACGGTTTGTTGGTTTGGTCTACGGGGGTTGGCCCTTCATCTCTTGTGAAATCTCTGGACTTGCCGAAATCCCCTGGTGGGAGGTAATAGGTTAGATTCTCTGCATTGGTCTGTCAGTGATCTATGGCGGATAATTCTGGTTTCCTGGTTGTTTTACAGAATTGGGATCGATGAGTGGCTACGGGTACCGGATGTGGAGCAGCGGCGAGAAATCGGTGACCGGATTTCTGGAGGGGGAGGGCGTGGACGACGTCGGAATTGGTGGCGGCGGATCCAATATTCCGAGCAGCGGCATCCTTCGGCCGCTGGAATTGAGTATCACCTGTTGAACGCTGGTCGCCGGAATGGAAGAACAGAGAGGGGAGGGAGAGAGAGGAGGGGAAGAAGAGAGAGAGGGAGGGGAGAGAACATTTTATATTTTATTTGGTTATTTTGATTTGTTTTTATTTTTTAATATTTTATTATTATTTATGCTGACTGGGATGGTTGAGTCATCTTCCACGTCAGTAATGGACGGAAAAATTGGATGGTAGTTGGACGGAAATTTTAGACGGGACCATTTTGAAAGATTTTGTACATAGGTGACCGGCGCGTTATATCCCTAAACATACGGGATTCTTTAAGTCAATTACCCTGTTAGCTAATTAAACATAAACTCAACCCAAATAACCAAACCAACCCAACCAAACCCAAAACTCACAAATCAATCTAACCAACCTCCTTCCCCACCCCTCTTTCACCCTTTCCCTTTCCCCGTCTCCTCCCCTTCTCCCCCCTAACCACCACCGCTGCCAAATCCCCACCCGAATCTCTCTGCCGCATCGGAAGCGGAGGCAGCAGCGTGCTCCTGGACTCTGAATCAGGAATCAAAATGATTAAAAAACACACCAGCGGCTAGCCCCAACTTTGCATTTAATTTCGAGCTCATTTCCGCCGACCTCGCCTGAGAAATCAATCATTCATTACAAGAGAAATGAACCAGCGCGATAGAAAGAAAGATAAAAAATCCTACCTTCCATCTACTCCATATCCCTTTTTCCTAACGGGAAATCGGAATGACACAGAAATCAGACCGCAGCAAATCAGCGTATGAGTGATTGATGATTAAGATAGTGAGGAGAGTATTATTGTTGCCTGGTTTGAAGGAGAGAGATTGGTGTCAGAAGCTCCAGACCCTGCTTCGGGATTGAGTGTGCATTGGATGGACGGTGTTGGTTTGGAGTGGAGATGGCGCAGCAACTGAAGATGGTTTCCGTTGGCGGAGGAGCTTGCCGGGGGGCTTAACTAGTTGCTGAGCCGGCGGGTGATAAAGAAGCCATGGAAGTGGTACCTTTGTGCCAATGCTACCACCGATTCTCCACATCTATGCTTCTTCTTCTT
The DNA here is from genome assembly GCA_034768395.1 of Linum lewisii. Lineage (NCBI taxonomy): Eukaryota > Viridiplantae > Streptophyta > Magnoliopsida > Malpighiales > Linaceae > Linum > Linum lewisii. The sequence goes on along the minus strand of CM068298.1, from coordinate 55,592,026 downwards.
TTTCCCTGTCTTCTTAGTTTTCTTATTTTAATTTTAGCAATTTCAATCATCTGATTAAATCCTAATAATTCACTGTGCAAGGACAGAAGTCAGAGACGCGAGGTCGACCATTCACCAAATAACAATTGCACTATCGATAATGAAACTATACCATCAAGAACAGTAATTTACAGGGAGGAGCAATCTGGGTTTTCATTTTGATTTACTGCAGATGTGAACTCTATCAGATGTCCAGCCATGGCTAACTTACACTCGCAATCCAATGGAGATGTTGGTTTGATTACTAATCTGATAAGGTTTGATACAACCTTACATTACAATCATAACTATGATACTGATAATCTAATTGAGGTGTGCTGCTTAATCATTTCGATTCCCGATTCGGAGTTCAGGAGCAAGCTGCTGCCTCCGCTTCCGACGCGACAGAGGAATTCCGGTGGTGGTGGGGGGGGGGGTAAGGGAAAGGGCGGAAGAGGGGTGAGGAAGAATGAGGTTGGTTAGATTGATTTGTGAGTTTTGGGTTTGGTTGGGTTGGGTTGATTATTTGGGTCGAGTCTAGGTTTAATTAGCTGACATGGTAAGTGGTGGTGTGTAAAAAGGTGGATTGCTAATATCAACACTTAACGGAGAAATTGGATGGAAACTTAACGGATTGACCACATTGTTACAATCCCTATAGGTTAATGACCACTAGGTTACAAATCAAAGGTTTATGACCAATTTGTTATAAACCCCAAAGGTTTATGACTAAAATGGACAATAAGCCAGAAGACTAGGATGAAGATGGGTTGTTAAGTTCGGTCATTCGGCCAATTTCGGTCATTGACTGAATTGACCGATAACCGAAAATTCTCTGAAACTCGTAACCGCGGCCGAATTCGAAATGGGTAACTCGGTTTTTTGGTCACCAAAACCAATTTGAAATCGGTTGGTTTTTGGTCAACCCAAAAAACCGGGCCCGAATTTCCAGCCCTACTAGTAAGTCCAAGTCTGATTTCCGTTTCTTGTTTAGTTGATTTGGTTTTGAATACTTTATTACTAATGTGATTGTTGTAGGGTTCATTTATTTTCGATATTTGGGGGTAAAGATCCGGACCCAACCAATTTTGGTTGGATCACTTCCAACCATTTGACAGAAGGGGCAAAATTGGTATTTAAAAAAATTAAACTAACCCTAGTTGCTTTTCCCCTTCTCTCCTTTCCTCCTATCAGCGTTTCCGTTCGTCATTTCGCCGTCTCAAGGCAGATGAAAAAATACCCCACCCCAGCCGCCATCTCTTCCTCCCCTCCCGTCTTTATCTCCGCCGTCAAGTTGTGTCCGGCGCAGAAGAGGAGGATTACGGTAGAGAGCAGCAACGAGCGACGAGGATTGAAGAGTCGGTCACGGATGCGGCGAGGATTGAAGGATTATGATAGTTGTGAAGGACAATTTAGGACTTTGTTGTTTACTTTATTTTGGAGCAGAGGCTTTTGGGTTTTTTCAGGGTGATGAGCTCCGATTGCAGGGAGAGGGAGAGAGAGTAGAGGGTTGTGTTCTTCGAGAAACGATGGGAGAGAGTAGACTACTCCTCGATTGGTGGCTCATGATGAATCGAAGGCCTTGATTTTTCCGACGACGCTATTAGAATCAGTTTTCCACTTGGTGGGAATTCAACGATGGCGGACGGGACTTGACGGCGATGACAGCTCTTTGGCCGAAGCTATCAGGGAAGAGGAGTGACAGATGTGGTCAAGACTGGAAGTTTTAGTGATCTTTCTTCAGCACTTGGAAAGTTAAGTGACCTTTTGTTATAGTAGAGAACTTTGTGGACTGGTTTGGAACTTCAGCAACATATTTTGTTGTTTAATTTATTTATGTATTTTGGTGAATGGTGTATGCTTAATTAGCTTTGAATTTGTTCTTGAATATGTTCAGAATATTAGTTGTAAGTAAAATATCATATTAACTAATAATTATAACTATGATAACTAGTTCATAAAAAATATATTTCGATTGCGTTAACTAGTTATCTGATAATGATGTTAACTAGTTAACAACTTGATAAGTTAACTAGTTAACACTATTGGTTAATTAGTTAACAACTTGATAACTAGTTAACTCGGTTGGTTAAATAGTTAACAAAAATAAATGTTATCAAGTAAAAATTTTGTTAAGTTAACTAGTTAACTCGATTAGTTAACTTGTTAAATCGATTAGTTAACTAGTTATAGTTAATATAAATAACTAGTTACTAAAAAATAACTAGTTACTAATAAAATAACTAGGATTAGATAACTAGTTAACTACTTAATTGATTAACTAGGATTAGATAACTAGTTAATTCGAATGGTTAACTAGTTAATTTGATTATATAACTAGTTAACTTGATTGGTTAACTAGTTAACTAATTTAATAACTAGTTATCATCTTAACAAAATGTTAACTAGTTATCTTAGTGATGATGTTAACTAGTTATCTTAGTGATGATGTTAACTAGTTATCTTAATCATGATGTTAACTAGTTAAAATAACCTGTTAACAAAAAATATTGTTAACTAGTTATCAGGTTAAAATCTGTTAACAAGTTATCAAACAAAAAACGTTGTTAACTAGTTATCAGTTTAAAACCATGTTAACTAGTTATCAGTTAAAAAAACACTATTAACAACAAAATAATGTGTTAACTAGTTAACTAATTTTTTACAAAAGATGTTATCTAGTTATCGGGACCGACTTGGGATCAAGGAAATGATTTTCCTTGATCCATCAAGGAAGGGCATTTTGGGGATTTTCAAAAAAGCTATTCAGCCCTCCACTGTTGTCGCCAGTCAGCCGCCGTCATCGCCGGTCAGCCCCCGCCGCCGGTCAGCAGCCGCCGTCCTCAATAAAATTATATATAATTTTTTTTTTAAAAAATGTTGTTGATGTGATTCGAAATCATAACCTCTTTTGCTAAATACTAAACTCCTACCACTATGCTACCAAGCACTTATTGATATTGTATAATAATAAAATTATCTTATTAAATAGATGCACATGGTTTATAAAACAATGTGTACACAAGGACGAAATATGTGTACACTACACTAGTATATAAAAATAGGTGTGCACGTGTACGAATAGGCATTCACATGTACACACATTAGATTGTTAAGTAGCGTGCACATGATTTATACAAAATATGTACACACGAGTATGAAGTATGTGTACACTAGTGTAAAAAATAAGTGTGCACGTGTACGAATAGGTGTACACATGTACATGTGTACAAGATAAGTGCACGTGTATAAAAAATGTAAGTACATAAATGTGTACGTGTATAAAACGTGTACACATGTATAAAACGTGTACACATGATTCATACAAAATATGTGCACACTAGTGTAAAAAATAAGTGTGCATGTGTACGAATAGGTGTACACGTGTATAAAATGTGTGTACACACGTACATAAACAAAATGTAAGATATTGTGTACACGTGTACAAAGAGTGTGTGCACGTGTACAAAGAGTGTGTGTACGTGTGCAAAAATGTAAGTACATAAACGTGTGCGTGTATAAAATGTGTACAAAACATGTACACATGTATAGAAACATGTACACATGTATAACACGTGTACGAAAAATCTTTGCAAATGAGTACACAGTTTATGTACAAAAATGTGCACGTACACATGTACAAAAATGTGTACACATATTAAAAGTGAGTACGAAGCGTCACCAGAAAAAAATTTCTAGAAAAATAGGCCCGACGACAGTGGTCCGGTGGCCGAAAATTTTTTCGAAATCGAAGCTCCGATCGTCTGGAAAATTCATCGGAGAAGTCGTCGGAGCTCTGGTCGTCGGAGCTCCGGTCGCCGGAGTTCTGGTTGCCGGAGCTCCGGTCGCCGGAATTTTGGTAATTGGCTGTTTGAACTTAATTAAAAAAACTAAAAAAGAAATTAAATTAAATTAAATGGTGAAATGACCTTTTTACCCTTTTAATTTAAACCTCTGAAAAATAAATCAATGGCTGAGATCCTTCCTTGATAGTGTCAAGGAAGGGAGTTTTCCTTGACAGTAAGTTGGACTCCTAGTTATCAATAAAAACATTGTTATGTAATAAAAAATATGTTAATAGTTATTAGTTTAAAAACCATGTTAACTAGTTATCATAAAAAAAATCATGTTAACTAGTTATCAATAAAAAACATTGTTAACTAGTTATCACGTTAAAATCTGTTACAAGTTATCAAACAAAAAACGATGTTAACATGTTATCAGTTAAAAAAACACTGATAACCGCAAAAAATGTTAACTAGTATTTTTTAAGTAAAAAAATAATTACTAAATTTTTATTTTATTAAAAATTAAAAAAAAATATTTCGCCGAAAATGTCGCCGGCGGTGGCGGCCGTCGTAGAAAAGTCGGCTTGTCACGGTAAATTTTAATATATTTAAATAGGACTAAATATAAAAATTAAATAGTGTGTGTAAAGTCCTAAATACCCCTAACAATCTAGACCATTAGATTGGTCAAAGAATCAAAGTGTGATCTAATGGTTGAGAAAAGGTTGGAAGGCTTCCAACCCTTGGAAAGGGTTGGAGCCGGATCTGCAGCCATATTTGGGGTTCACATGGATATTTTTGTAAGATAATAGAACTTTCTTAGTAAGGTCATTTAAATGAATCCTTTCGTCATAGTTCATAAGTGATTTTGCCCAAAGTCGTCATATTGTTGCCCTAGACTATCACATGGCCTCATGTTGGATTAAAATCTAATCAAATTTCTCACTTTAAGTACTTAGAGGTAATTAATTGTTCCTTGTCAGGATTTCGATCCTTTGCATTATGAATTTTCAGCAACTTAAGTGAGTTAGTTTAAAGGGATAATATGGTTGTTTATGTATATCTATGTTTACCATTCAATAGTGACTTTGCAGTAGTCATTACATCACCCACCTTATTACTCATAGTCAACCTGTCAGGGATGAAGCAAAGTCGGTGAAAACTTGATATGCCTTGTGTTGTATTTTTCACCAAACAAAAATAGACTAGGAACAAATAAATAGACCTATAAAAAAAAACAAGAATCAAGACACAAGACAAGTCATAAATCTTCACAATAGCTTCCATAGCTTCCATCCATTCAGACGACCAAAATATATAAAGGATGCCAATTACAGAGACTGACGTAGCACTTTACAAAACAAAACACTTGGAGTTAATGTTAAATTAGTAGAGACTACTCAGAGGAAGCTAACAATAATTAAACAACTCTACATCAAGCTACTACTATGGCATGGATAAGTCAATTGGGATATTAACCAACCTGGTTTATGCTGACAGATAGATCAATTTTGATATTCTTGTAGCCAATGAAGTCAACTGGAAGTAAAAGAAAATTCTCTGTAGGTACGTTATTGTCCCACTTCTGAACAATCTCTACGAAGGACTCATATTCGAGGTATCTTCGTTCCCAATTCTCGGCGATAATTTTGCAGAAGAACTTTCCTTGGTATGAAGATGGGCCCATACATGTAATTTTGATCACATTCCCATCACCGATAAGGAAGTTGTTCAGCAGAAAAAGAAGCCCTTTTTTCTCCCCTTCATTCACCTCCTGAAGAAAATGCAGCTGCAATTTCGATTTAAAGAAACCGAAGCGTCTTTGTTCAGATTGTTAAGATGGGCCTTATGAAAGAAAGCCCACTTAGCCAAGGTCTATTTTCGTCAATTTCTGCACCACTATTTCTTTACACTCCAACTCAGCTATTCTTCCTGCAGTAGATGGCCAGGTCAGCAAAACTATGGAAATTAATAAATGAATAGTTGAAGAGTGGAAGAGACCCAATGTACTGATTTTTTATTTTCCATGTTGTTTAACACTTGCGGTGCCTTAAGTTTACATTTACCTAACAAGCTCGAGACAGTCACTTTATTAATAAACACAGTGAGTCATGGTTGAGCTTCAAAGACTTGACCGTTGGTGAGTAAGGAGTACAATGCTTGAATGGCTCATCTTCTTATTTGCATATATTCACTCATTTTCCTGTTTCTCCACGAAAAAAACACTTATCGTTTTTCTTATTTTAGAATTCGTCAGAAGATGAAACAATATCAATATTCAATCGAATTTCAACTAGGGGCGGATCTAGGGGGTGCCCGGGTGAGCTCTGGCTCACCCCTTTTCGGTCCCGTCCTTGAAAATCGAGTATATATTCAGGGACGGAGCTATGTTCAGTAATAGGGGCCATGGCCCATGCAAAGTCAATAATTGGCATATGATGTAATGGTTAGACTGTTAGATTAATTCCAAGAAGTTTCAGGTTTGAACCTTTTCATTGCAATATCTTTTTATTTTATTTATTTTTCCTCTAACTTTAAGGCTAAAAGTCTAAAACCTAAAATATTATTTAATTTAATCATAAACCAAACGTAATTATAATTTAATCCTTAAAAATGACTTCATTTTAATCCTTTTCCTTCTCCAGTAAACTTTCATATAATCTTTTTTCCTTTTTCTTTGATTTATTCTTTTTTAATTATTTTCCTTTTCAACTATTGTAATTAAAACTCTAGCTTTTTTCTAGTATTTAATCTCCATCAATTAAAATTTCATTCATTCATGCTTTCTTTCAATCTCTCGTCCTATTTTTCGCCAACGTTCATACACTAAACTACTATTGCATATTTTTGATTTAATGTCTTCTCTTCTTAGTGCTCCACATGTTTAAGGTAAATCTACTCGCCAACAAAATGGTGTGCCAAATGAGCATTACTATCATTTTGATTTCTTTAACACCATTATCCACTATTAGAAACAGGGTTCGTTGTAGGGGTTCCATTGTAGGGGTTTACCAACTGCTACAACAGATTCTAGAAACGGGTCGTTTGTAGGGGTTATTAAAAACCGCTACAACGGAAACCGCTACAGAGGCATTTAACCGCTACAACGAAACCCCTACAACGGACATTTTAGATCTACGGTCCAGATTTATTCCATTTAATGACTAATAAAAATAACCCAAAACCATTTCTCCTCTTCCATTGGTTCATTTAATCTCACATGGATCAAAGAAGCACAACCATCAGATCTAAATCAAACAAACACACTCTCCACTTATCACAACCATTAGATTTTGAAACACTCTCTCCTCTTTTTTTTATTATTCTAAAAATCAATGAGAGCCACATTAATTTTTCTCATTCAACACAAACCCTAATTTATTCATATTGTTTGGCCGCCGCCCTCCTCCTCCACTCTCCCCTCTCTCCGGCCGCCCTCTCCTCAACTCTCCCCTCTCCGGCGCCCTCCTCCTCACTTCCCTCTCCGGCCGCCCTCCTCCTCAACTTTCTCCTCTTCTCCGGTCATATGCTCTTCCAGTCCAACACACCTTTGCCAGCAGTCGGCCACGCCTCCTCCAACACCAAGACGAAAGCGGAGGGAAACAACGTCATAGGCGCAGGCGGCGGAGTCCCAATGGTGATTGGGTTGGGGGATGACTCTTTTGTATTTGGAGGAAGGGAGCTTGTAAGATTCGGCCTCGATCCCGGATTTAGGGTTAAGTTCTATGCTACTTACACAACTTTCGACCCGACATAGGGATTCCGGTGGAGATTTAGCGGCGACGGTGGTGGTTTATCGATTACCAGACCGAAGAAATAAGCTCAAGGTTTGATGAAAATGTGATTGAACTTTTGAACCTTAGCTCATGTTTGGATCCTTCAAATGGATATAAAGCATTTGTCATCGAAGCTTTTTTTATAGTCTAACGAAAAAGTATTATCCTTTTGATTTTTCTGAACAGTAAATAAAGATATTAGATTTCCAGTTGAGAGTTTTCCATGTTGATGTTCCTAATCACCATTCTTTGAAAAAGTTAGCATCTCTTGCTGAGCTTTGTCACGAGTTGACAGAGATAGGCAAATCAAGTCAATTTATCTTGTGGATCGACTTATTTGTCTTGTTTTGATTGTTCCGATCTCTACTGCTACAGGTGAACGCCTATTTTCGGCGATGAAGATAGTGGTGACTAGGCTACGCTATAGTTGATAGTTTAATCATATATGTTAAGCGTGATATACTAGAAAATTATAGTTTAGATGCGATTTTGAGTGATTTCAATGATATATTAGAAAACTTTTTCTTCAATTTCGGCTCAGTGCATGATTCAATTCTGGATCCGCCCCTGATTTCAACATATAAGAAAATGGATAAATTTTCCGATACGATCTCCCAATCATGGTTGAACTATGAGATCAATCAACGGGACAAATAAACTCTCTCTCAAATGATCACTCGCGTTGGAAGACAAAAGAATGATAGTCAATGACTTGTCATTCTCTCAAAGAACTTTTATCCTTAAATAAAGGGTTGGTTACACAAATGGTCACCGACCTTTGGCCAAATAATTCGGAAGTCACCAACCTTTAAAAAATTTCTCATCCATTAGTGACCTTTGGCCGATTATCCTGAAGGTCACCACAGTCTACGGACATCCAATTTTCCGTCCATTCATCTATGTGGCAATAACAAGTCAACTGCCATATCATTTAAATATGCCACATCAGATTATGTTTACCAAAAAATAAACCCTAATACTTTACCCATTAACCCAAACCCCAAATCGATTCTCCTAACCAAATCCTCATCTTCCTCCCTACTCCTTCCCCTCTTACACCTGCATCCACCCTCTCCACTACCCACCTCCTTATGCATCTGCATGTTGCTTCTTCTCAAACCAAAATAAAAACCCTTGCCAACACCAGTCATCCAGATGGCGGGGATTTGGGTTCCATGAATCGATTGACGGCAGAGATGAAGTCTCAGCAAACGGCGAAGAGGCGGCGGAGATTTCGAGTCGTAGTTTCTCGATGAGTGGGTTGTCGGGGGCGATTTCAGGTCGTGTACCAGCACATTTATGATCCAGACTCTTGAAGCGCTCGAGAAGCAACTTCATATATGTTTTCGTGAAGCACCATCTTCATCACTGAAATCTCCAGCTGGATCTGCTTCGACGACCTTCATCCGCCGGACTTGATGTTTCGAGCGTGGTACACAGATCTGGCGGAGGACATCGACGACGGTGGGAGAGGAAAAGAAATAGGAAGAGTTTGGTTTGGTTTCCTCTTCAGACCCGATTGCCTCAAGGGAGCTGCCGGCTTCCTCAAAGAACCCACCGAAAACCCAAAGTCCCGCGGTCCTCAACTAGTCTCTGATGACCCCCTCCCGTCGTGCAAGGCCTTCGTCGTCGTCTGATTTCCTCAGCCACCTCTACTTTCACAGTTCCACCTGAACGATTACAAGATGATGAGGGTTTACAAGAACGAAACGGATTTGGAGAGAGGACGCCCGATCTCACCTTCAATTTTGGAGTAGAATGAGAGATCCAAAGCTTATATCGTGATTTTCTTAGCCAAATTTGCAAGTTCGGAGTGGTGTTTTGGATGAGCTACAGAAGGTTTCGCCAGAGACGATTGGTTTGATTTTTCAGTAATTGGGTTGATAAATTGGGTTCAGGGTTGGGTAATTGGGTTTGGGTGTATGGGTTTGATTGTGGGTAGATAGGATTTTAAATGATGTGGCATATTTAAATGACATGACCGTTGACTTGTCATTGGCACATAGACGGATGGACGGAAAATTGGATGTTCGTAGACAGTGGTGACCTCCAGGATAATCAGTCAAAGGTCAATAATGAATGAGAATTTTTTTAAAGGTTGGTGACTTTTGGATTATTTGGCCAAAGGTCGATAACCATTTGTGTAACCAACTTCTTCCATAAACAATCATTTATTTACGAACAATTATTTTGAGAGGATTTACTATTTGTTTTACTACAATTCTATTAAAAGAAAAGAAATTATGAAAATAACTAATAATCCCTACAACCATTTTTAATGCAATACACATCATAGAATAATAAAGGCTTAATACTCCAAAAGTCATTTAATACAAAAATAGACACGTTTTTCAGAATGTTATCATGTGTCACTAACTTCATTTTCTTTTTTTTTTTGAAACTAACATGTGGTTAAAATTTCCAAATTTGCTAAAGGGCTGAAGGTTTAATATCACAGATTGATCTGAGACGGCCATCCTCTGGCCCAGAATCATTCTCGTCTTAGATAGAGATCATAAGGCTGGGGTGAATGCGGGGGTATTGGGGGAAGTTTGCAATAATTAAAATTGTAATTTTATTTAAAGTTTTAGCTCGGTAAACGGAAACGACTTTTGACATTTCCCTCTCCGAATGCATGTCTTATACTACTGACACACGTCGTCAGTCTCTTTCTCTCCCTATCTCTCTCTTTCTCCCTATCTATCTAATACAACTGACACACGTGTTCTCCCTCTCTCTCTCTTTCTCCCTCCCTATCTCTCTCTTTCTCCCTATCTCCGACGCCGACTTTTTTCTTTTCCATCTCCATTGCCGACGGTTTTCTTTGAGTTTTAGCAACCACCGCTGACCACTATAAACCCGCAAGTGTCGGTGATAACCGCCGATACCCCTTATCCCTTCCAACCGTTAAAGATAACCGCCGATACCCCTTATCCATAAACCGGCGCAGATAACCGCTTGCAGCTGTCGTAGATAAACCGTCGCCCTAGGTATGTAACTGTCACACCCCATGTATCCTACAAATAGGCTTCTTGCGGTGGAGCAAGAGATGCAATGTTACTAATATCTGCTCTGATTTCTCTACTCATTTCCAGTTTGTGGATAGTAATGGCGCGATCGAAGGGGCCGGAGAAGGGACATGCTGACACTCCAAGGTCGTCTAAGCGTCTGAAGGAGCTCAACTCCCCCGAGAAGACAAATGTCGAGCATGTGGAGCTACGGACGGCGAAAAAGGCGAAGACTGTGTCGGCACCTGAGTCGGATGATGATTTCGAAGTTCCCTTGTAAGTATTTCCAAGTTACCCTTTCCTAGTTTGCATGTCGTAGGTTGCTTGTGATATGGATGTGATACGGATGTGTGTATGCTGATGTTCTGTTGTGGGCATGATGTAAATTTACTACAGAGATGATATTGATGTGTTATGGAAGAGTGGTTGTGGATCTGATGTACATATGTTGTACATATATGATATGGATCTGGTATGGATGTTTGTTTGTAGATGTTCTGCAGTGGATAAGACGTACATGTACTACATAGATGATATGGATCTGTTATGGAAGTGTGGTTGTAGATATTATGCAGTGTATATGATGTACATGTAGTACAGATATGATATGGATGTCATATGGACCAATGTTTGTAGATGTTCTGCTGTGCATATGATATACATGTATTACAGATATGATATAGATGTGATATGTTTGGTTTCCCTGAGAGAAACTGATATGTATTATCTGTGGAACTTATACATGTCAGATTTCACAGATTAGGAAGGGAAAGAAGGTTGTCTCTAAGGGAACCGATAAAGACACCCGTTCAAGCAGCCAGCTTCCCAGTACTGATCCCCCTCAAGTAGAGCCGTTGGAGAAGTCACCGGAGAAGAGGGCATCAAATAAGAAGGGCAAGAATCAGATCGATGCATCGGGGAAGAAGGGCAAGACTCATACTGACGCACCGGACAAAGCAAGAACTAAGAAGAGGAGTACTGATGCACCGGAAACAGCAAGTACGAAGCATGCACCTGAGAAGTCAAGTACTGAGCATCCAACCCCTCAGAAGGCACTGAGGATCCCTTTCCGGTGTAAGGTGTCTCCCATAAACATCGTGAACAAGGCGATCGAAACCAAACGTAGGTGCAAGCTTATTCAGCTTGGACTATGTGATGCTCAGTTTCATGGTTTGATGGATATACAGGCCGCAGTCGTGAACAAGGACCTGTCTGACTTCCTTATTCATTCCTACAACGCCGAATCAAGAGCATTCAAATTCCCAAATGGTGAGATGATGACCATTGAACCGTCTGATGTGACAAGGGTGTATGGTCTAATGTCGTCAAGGCAGTGCATTGATACGGATTTGTGTACCAGTAAGGAAAGAGCCAAGTTAAAGAGACAGACATCATTGAAGTTGAATAGGTTCGATAATGTTGAAGTTTCCCGCGTGAAGGACATTCTCCTGGAGACTGAGGATGTTCAAGTCTTCTGCAAGCTGTACGTCCTCCATGCTCTCGGAACCCTATTAGCCCCATGAAACTCTTGGAAGGTAACTGCCAACTATGCCAAATATATCAATGACGATGATTTCACCAAAATGGTTGGTTACAACTGGGGCGAGCATGTGGTGAACGTGCTGCTTAAGTCACTGGATGGATTCAGTGCACAAGATTTGAACACTTTTCCTGGGGGAGACATCAACTTCTTAGTGGTATATGATTTATCTCATACGTTGTTCGTACATGTCCAATATGAGTAATATGCATTGGGTTGTGAGGGCTGATTTTTGGTTTATGTGTATGTGCAGATTCACTTCTTGGACATGATAGACCTTCCACATGGGACTGGGTCCACCATCCAGCCGACATGCAGTTACTGGGACGATGCCATGGTTAAGAAGGCTTTGTCCGTTCTTCGAAGTAGTGAGTGGTCATTCAAGATACGGGACAGGGATGAGGTGAACAGTTGTCTCACCCCCGTGCAGTATGACTGGGCTGAAACGGTGTTTGATTTGCCCAGCCAATTCACCTCATCTGATGCCCCCCTTGAAGTTAAAGAGCTGGCCAGTTCTGACTTTTGGGTTCCGGCAATATCACCTAACACCCCCACTGCAGCTGTGAGTCCCTAATACATATTACAAAGTCCTATGTGTCATACATGTAATGTGTTATGAAACCTGTATTCTTCTAATATGAATGTGATACGGATGTGTTACGAAATTGATATTATGAACAGCTGCTAGGACTACGCAAACTGGCACTGGCCGAAATCCACGAGAAGACAGAAATGTGCTCCAAACTGCAGGAAGAGTTGCAGTTGTGGCGATCCCGTCACACCTTTGTGGAGGACGAGATAAATCGTAGGGGGATTGTCGAGGGTGAAGACGGGACAGTACAAAGGAAGGCCAAGGTGGCAGCCATGTCTATTCCCACCACCGGCATGGCAGCCAATGATGATGAAGACGACGATGAAACTTACGAGGGGGATGAGGGGGATGACGAGGATAAGGCTGACAAAGAAGAGGAGGAAGAGGATGAGGCAGAGGAAAGGAGGTAGAGGAAGAGGCAGAGGAAGAGGTTGAGGATGAGGCCGAGGATGAGGCTGACGAAGAAGAGGAGGAAGATGCCGAGGAAGAGGCTGATGCAGAAGATAGGTATGAAGTGGGGGTAAATGACAAAACTCCCGTGTCGACAAAAAGTAGGTTGTTTGAGACAGAGGTGTAGGCACTGGAATTCAGCCAAAGTCTTAATAAGAAGGGGGTCTGTACCATCGTACACTCCTGTGGCATATGATCGACCGAGGACCGTGAAAATGCACGTGACGGATGTCTACGTCATTCCGACCAAGCATAAGATTGGCCTCACCGCAGAGGAACGTCTGGTTGTGACTTATGCCTTATCGACTGTTGATGGCAGAGAGTATGTTGCACTAACCTTTTCCAAACTAAATTTAAAGTTGGCCTACGTGTATCTGATGTTACTCATATGGATGTGTTATGGCAGTGTGATACTGGTCTGTAAGTTCCTAGAACATAGGAATCACCTGTACAAACTCCAGCTAGCTTCAATGGATGTTGGCCAACGCTTTGCCAGCAGCGTCATAAACTCATGTTCCCACTTGATCAACAGAGAGCAGAAGGAGATGACCCGTGTTTGCTTCCCAGTCGGAATTGCCGTAAGTAACACTGTATATGGCTGTAATGTACTCCTTACATCTCTAACGTGTACCTGTGCTGAATGTATCCATACAGAACTCAGCTAGGGAGGAGATTGAAGTTGGAGCCCCATACAAGCCTGATTCGTCTCTTGTATCCGCTGGTTTTCGCCGCTTCATGGATAGATCTCTTGTCCCATACGTGCAACGGTTGGTTTGGAAGGACTTGCAATATGTAAGCTCTTTTTTGTGTGCATTTTGGTGTTTTGTAGTAGTGGTACATATCCATGACAAGTACTATACATAACTTTCCCTACTCAAGCTGGTGAGGATTTTGAGCATTTTTATGTGTTCTTGGTTGACTTCGTGAAGAAAGAAAAGGCAATTCTGAACAGCCTTCCGTGCCGTGAGGACTTCGAATCGAAGAGGTGGTACAAGACTGATGCAATACGCCAGGACATTCTTCCTAGACACTGTTGGTGTGGACATCAAAAGCTTCAAGTGGAAGGTGGTAGCTGCCCCTGTGCAGCAAGATATCAACAGTTGTGGCCTGTACACCGTGCGGTTCATGGAGCTATATATTGGGAGGTTCACTGCCGAGCATAAGAATTAGTTTGATGACAGAACCTTCATGGACACCGATCGCTTGAGGTACATGTCTCGACTGCTTTTGTCCGAGGCCAATGCGTTGCGGGGGGAGGTTTTAGTTGCTGCCACGTCTCTTAAAGGGTTGGGCAAGGGAAAGAAAGGAAACTAGTGGTTGTTTGCTACGTCCAGACTTTAATTATTACTATGTCGTTGTTTTCTGTTTGTGTTTGTGTTTCTGTTGTCGTAGACCAGTTTCGTGGGGTTGTCGTAGTGTCGTCGCGGAGTTGTCGTAGTGGCGTCGCGAGGTTGTCGTAGTAGTGGCGTGTATTTACAAGTTTATATAAATGTTGAGCTACGTGTAAGTAATTATGACTTTGTTCGTGCATCTGAAAAACAAGCTAGAGGTAGTAGAACTGAACGACAGAGGTAGTACAACTAAACGACGGAGGTGATACAACAGAACGATAAAGGTAGTACAACTCAACGACAGAGGTACAACAACAAAACGAAACAGGTATTACAACATAACCAACAGAACGAAACAAGGTATTACAACATAACGAGTAGGGTAGTAGAACTAAACGCCATAGGTACTAAGACTTGCTGATAATAGACCAACCTAACCGAACTTGAAGATAATAGACCAGCCTTCAAGCAACATCGTCGACGTCGAAGTAGGAAGCCTTCAACTCTGCCGTCTTCCACTTGATGGCCTCAATGTGGTCCTCTAGCGCACCAATGTTGCTTTCCAGTTCCATATTGCGGATAACCAACTCGTCGTACACTTGAACTCCTCCCTCATCTTCTGGCCTCTTTCGATCCTTCAGCTTGCACCACATTATCATGCGGCATCTCCTAGTTTTCTTCGAGCAACCAAGAAAGTGTTGGTATGGGGTGTGCTTCTGGGCAGCAGGGGGTGTACGGCTTGCACTGTAGCTGGGAGACCATAGTTACAAAGTGGGATGACAATCTTCCCTCCTGTATCTGCAAGAAACAAGGTTTGCATGATAAGATAAGGGAAGAGCACACATACGACATGGGTTGTATCTACTAACCCGGGAACTTCAAAGATTCGCGGTCTGCCATTGATAAACACTTCTCTCTTATGTGTGGTGGTCTTGAACTAGATAAGGCGTATGAAACTTTATGTGTGGGATAGGTTTAGTGTTGTGGTGTCCATATATAATAGGCATCATTAAATGGGGGTAGTTGGCACTAGTTAGGTGGAACTAACTTCATTAATGACATTGATGACACTCGATTTGACGTGATTATCAGCCCCATTTAAGCAACATTTCATACCCTTTGATGCCATTTTGATGAGTATTTGGTGCATTTGTCGTAACTTTGTGATTCTAGGCTCTTAGTGCATACATTGTCCATTTATTGGCTATTTTTACCCTTTTTTTGAGCTTTTATGTTGAGCCTCCAGGTTACCACATTATAGAGGACTCTCTCACGAGTCCAGCGCTTCAAACAGGGACCAAATCGGAGTTCAAACGGAGCGAGAATCATCGAAACAAGTTGGAGCTGGTTTTTAACTAATATTTTCGGCGAAAATGTGGTGATATTTTCGGCGAAAATTCCTTTGAAAATCCGGGCAGAAACCCTAATTTTCAGCCTTTTCCAACTTGTAAAGGGTTTCTGGGGGTATATATAGACTTTTTGAAGCCAGATTAGAGACACACGAATTCTGAGAGATCAGCCACGACCTTAGGGTCGATAGATAGAGTTTAGAGAGTTCGAAGATCCGTGGAGAGATCGTGACGCCATCCTTCCACCTCGGAGAGCTCGGAGCTTAAAGTTGAAGATCCAGGAGATCGAAGCTTCGCCGGAGTCATCAGAATTAGGTTTTTCAGTTCTTATCTGTTCTTCCTCTGTATGATGATTTCCTTTGTTGCCTTTGATTCTTCTGTTATCGTTATGAGTAGCTGAACTCGTAGAGTTTAGATTAAATGAACCCTAAGTGACCTAGGGCTTTAAAGTGGTCACGGATCGGCGGTAATTAGATTCAAAGTTCAATCAGTTTCTCTTTGCATGGTTGTTTTGTTCTTGATTGTTTATGTTTCTTTTCTAGTTGGTCGCCTAGATTAGGTTTTTTGCAAGCTAGGGTTAGTCGCCAGACATCTTCCTGATTTGGCGCATAAACTTGTCTTACTTGATCACCTAGTTTAGATTCTTGTTAAGCTGAGGATAGAAGCGAACGCTCGCCTCTCTTTAAAACATCAATTCAACCAATTAACCTTATAATTGGAGCGTGCCTTTCGTAGGAACCGGTTAGGGTTAATCCACTGCAAGAGTAACTCATAAATCGTTAGTAATTCCACCAGTTAAGTTAAGTCGTTGCAAGAGGCGACCGTACCCGGGCGACTAATTAATCTTGGTAGCTAGAACGGATAGAGCGAACGTTCGCCGGTCTTAAACCTAAGGGTCAGGAGTTACGGTGGTGTATAGAAACCGATTGAATCAGAATTGAAAACCGCTGGTCTTGTGATTGCCGTTGCCTTGGTGATCTAAGGGGGATTCGAAATCTAAGCTCGTCTATCTTCCTGTTAGTCAACCTTTTATACTTTTCCTGCTTTTAATTTCCTTGTTTGTTAGATTAGAAGTCGTGGAACTCACACCACGCGCAACTTGTTTAAACCTGAATAAATTGCCAGCTTCTTTGAGTAGTCGATTAGGAGAAACCCTGTGGAATACGATCTACCCTAGCTTTTGTAGCTTTGTTAGTTTATTTGGTTGAACGCATCACAACGACGGCGGTTCACCAAATTGGCGCCGTTGCCGGGGACTCTTCTAATTGTTTGAAAGAAGAGTTGGCAAATTATTCTTCTACCTTTCCGCCTTACCATTTATTTTCCCTCCATATTTCCATGATTTACCTGGGTAGTGCTTTTGAGTTTTGAATATGCAGGATTACAGGTGGGATGACCAGTACCAAGAGTTGCGCGTCAATGGAGCACCGAATATTGAGGATTACCAAGAGATGCTACATCAAAAACAACAACAAACGGCGAGATTTGACTCCCTCTTTGATAAAATCTCTTCAATGCTACAAGGTTACCAAGAGACACACCAACAAGAGCATCAAAGTGGCGATAGAGATAACCAAGAGATGATTCATGAACATCAACAATGCTCGTCGAGAACGCAATCTGCCTTGGATAATATCTCTTCAATGCTGCGAGCTGATCTCGCGACGGACATCAAGCTCGAGCAACCAAAGCAGTTAATGACAGAAGACGCTCAGGAGATGTTCGAAGAAGAAGATGAGCCCGTCCATGACTATTATGAGCTAGAAGCATCTGATGAAGAATCCTTGGCGGTGGTGGTTGATAAAGACATAGAGCCGATCCATCCTGAAGTTGAAGCCAAAGAGGAGCACCTAGAGATTGAGGAGATACCCTCACCTACACTTCCGCCGAGTCAACCTGTAGAGAAGATGGAGCTCATTGATCATGCTGCGCCGTACTACCTCCTCCCTCCTCTAGTAGGAGAATTCAAGAAGAATTGGTCATCCAACCAGAACCACGATCTACTGGAGCACTACCGGCTACATCACCCTTCTGGAGTGCTACATGGCACTCAACCGCTGTCCTTGAAGAAGACGATTGACTTCAAGGAACTCCTAAGTTGGGGTCCCTAACAGGTACCGTCTGGCTCAAGGACGTTAAAAGAGAGCGCTTCGTGGGAGGCAACCCACAGCTGGAGTCCATTTTTGAATTATTGAGTCAGTCTTTTTCGTCGTTCGAGTTAGTTTCGGGGAGCCAAAGTGTCAGTTTTCTTTTATTTTCGTCTGTTTTAATTTTTTGTGTCAGGTCAAATTTTCGCCGAAAATTCCTCAGATTTTTCGGTGAAAACCTTAGTCTGTTTGAGTCTGTTCTGTTTTTGAAGTAGTTTTCGCTGAAAACTTCTAAATGTTTTCGGCGAAAATGCTTAGTTAAGTCGTCTGTCTTTGTTCTCAAAGTAGTTTTCGCCGAAAACTTCACCAGTTTTTCGGCGAAAACCTTAGCTGGGTCAGGAAATTTTCGAAAATCTTAAAAAAAAAAAAGAGAGTCAAAATATTTTCAAATTTCCCCTAAACCTTCTTTGTTCGACTTTTATTCTGTGTGGATCCGGGACACTTGTCCCGGTTTCCTTTTGATCTTTTTGTTGTTTTTGTTTTTATAGGAACTCGAGTAGCTACTCCGCTCTGCTCCGGACTATCCGTGTTCATCCCCTACATCGACCATCACCTTCCAGGTTCTTCGTATCTCTCTACTCTATATTAGTTCTGTGAGGACACAGAACCGTTTAAGTGTGGGGTAGGATTCTAGGATTATGCATGATCTTGCTTGATTTTCTGTGATTCTATGGTTCAATTTTGAAATTTCTCTAGCATAGAATTGCTCAATTTTTGACTTTTGATGTTAAATTGACTTCAATTTTGAACAATGATGTCTAGACTGTTCCACTTAGAACCTGTAACCAACGTGTCGAAACTGATATTAAATGAGTCTAGGTCAGAACAGATCATAAATCACTCTTGTAGTTGAACTTGAATTAATTGAATTGATTGACTTGTTAATAACAAAGCTCGATAACACCGTTCTAAGATGATAAATGCTAGCTTCTCCCATGTTTTTCACTCCATATTTGTTCACCTGTGATTGTGGCTAGAGATTAGACGGAAATCCAATTCGAAATCTTGTGTAAAAAGTTATAACTAGCTAGGATCAAGTGGCTAAATTGGTTAAATCAAGTAATTAAGTGTTGCAAATCAATGCTAAGTTTTCAAAGTGCTAAAAATAAAGTTAGGCAAGCCCGACACCTAAGTGAAGTATTCGGGTTGAGCACTAGCAAAGGCACAAATACTGTGAGCTAGGCAGGTCCAACACCTAAGTGAAGTGTTTGGTATCGAGCACTAGTATGCAGTAAATAAATTAAAGAAAGTTTGAACTTGAAATAAATCAGTGTTTAAATCGGTCTTAGCTAGAACATGTAACGTACAGATCTAGAAACAGATGAAGTCGAGTCGATAGCCACGTCACTTTTCCTACCTCCGCATCCACATCATGGCTAGAGCTTAAAGTCTTTTCGATTAGAATTGGTGTTATCGTAGTCGGTTAATCATGATTAATTGTTTTTGCCAAGAAACGATCTTTGTTTAAACTACTACTTGAAATGTGCAGAAATTAGTGAGATCAAAAACTTGTTTGGTTGATGTTCTTGCATGTGTAGGTCACTTTTTCTACGTGGAACAGTCTAAACCAAATCGTTAGAATTGAATGTCAGTTTAATCTCGTGTCATTTGTGAATTTGAGTGTGTTCTAGTTCAGTTTGCTTGAGGACAAGCAAAAGCTTAAGTGTGAGGTATTTGATGACACTCGATTTGACGTGGTTATCAGCCCCATTTAAGCAACATTTCATACCCTTTGATGCCATTTTGATGAGTATTTGGTGCATTTGTCGTAACTTTGTGATTCTAGGCTCCTAGTGCATACATTGTCCATTTATTGGCTATTTTTACCCTTTTTGTGAGCTTTTATGTTGAGCCTCCAGGTTACCACATTATAGAGGACTCTCTCACGATCCAGCGCTTCAAACGGGGACCAAATCGGAGTTCAAACGGAGCGGGAATCATCGAAACAAGTTGGGGCTGGTTTTTAACTAATATTTTCGGCGAAAATGTGGTGATATTTTCGGCGAAAATTCCTTTGAAAATCCGGGCAGAAACCCTAATTTTCAGCCTTTTCCAACTTGTAAAGGGTTTCTGGGGGTATATATAGACTTTTTGAAGCCAGATTAGAGACACACGAATTCTGAGAGATCAGCCACGACCTTAGGGTCGATAGATAGAGTTTAGAGAGTTCGAAGATCCGTGGAGAGATCGTGACGCCATCCTTCCACCTCGGAGAGCTCAGAGTTTAAAGTTGAAGATCCAGGAGATCGAAGCTTCGCCGGAGTCATCAGAATTAGGTTTTTCAGTTCTTATCTGTTCTTCCTCTGTATGATGATTTCCTTTGTTGCCTTTGATTCTTCTGTTATCGTTATGAGTAGCTGAACTCTTAGAGTTTAGATTAGATGAACCCTAAGTGACCCAAGGCTTTAAAGAGGTCACGGATCGGCGGTAATTAGATTCAAAGTTCAATCAGTTTCTCTTTGTATGGTTGTTTTGTTCTTGATTGTTTATGTTTCTTTTCTGGTTGGTCGCCTAGATTAGGTTTTTGCAAGCTAGGGTTAGTCGCCAGACATCTTCCTGCTTTGGCGCATAAACTTGTCTTACTTGATCACCTAGTTTAGATTCTTGTTAAGCTGAGGATAGAAGCGAACACTCGCATCTCTTTAAAACATCAATTCAACCAATTAACCTTATAATTGAAGCGTGCCTTTCGTAGGAACCGGTTAGGGTTAATCCACTGCAAGAGTAAGTTAGTAATTCCACCAGTTAAGTTAAGTCGTTGCAAGAGGCGACCATACCTGGGCGACTAATTAATCTTGGTAGCTAGAACGGATAGATCGAACGTTCGCCGGTCTTAAACCTAAGGGTCAGGAGTTACGGTGGTGTATAGAAACCGATTGAATCAGAATTGAAAACCGCTGGTCTTGTGATTGACGTTGCCTTGGTGATCTAAGGGGGGATTCGAAATCTAAGCTCGTCTATCTTCCTGTTAGTCAACCTTTTATATTTTTCCTGCTTTTAATTTCCTTGTTTGTTAGATTAGAAGTCGTGGAACTCACACCACGCGCAACTTATTTAAACCTGAATAAATTGCCAGCTTCTTTGAGTAGTCGATTAGGAGAAACCCTGTGGAATACGATCTACCCTAGCTTTTGTAGCTTTGTTAGTTTATTTGGTTGAACGCATCACAACGACGGCGGTTCACCAGACATGGAAAACATTAGTCATCTAGAAACTAACTTCATTAATGACTGTGGAGTGGAACCATATTACATAGGTAGAAGAACAGAATGACACAGGCACGGCAACCCTAATACATCATCAAAACAGAGGTACTACAACACCGATACAGATATAAGCTCTTCAGAGGTGTTCCAAGAACGCGGCCGTAAGCTCGTCTAGTTCCCACTGCAACCCCTCGGCCTCTTCGTCCAGCTTAGCTACATGGCTCTCCAGTTCCAGATTTCGTACAACCAACTCGTCGTACACTTCAGCTCTTTCCCTTTGTTCTGGTTGTGCATGCATGTCCATCAAATGGCACCACATGGCCATGCGACATTTACCCTCTTCCTTTGGGCAGCCAAGAAAGTGCTGGTGTATTGTGTGTTTCTGGAAAAAAGTGGGGTGGACTGCTTGAACCTTAGCCGGGAGACCGCAATCACACATTGGAATGACTCCCATTCCTTGGTCATCTGCTAGGAAAACATAAAAAATGAAAAGGGAGTACTAAAGGAAAAGCAGTATCTTAATACGTGAAATGAACTAACCCGGAGTCATGCCATCGATCTCAGCCACTTTTAATAATTTCTCGGGTGCCTGAGGCACGTTTAGGTATGCCATTATAAGGGTAAGAGTTAATTTTCCGAAAAATGATGAGATTATTTGGTGGTGATATGGTGTGCATATATAGGAAAATAAGGGTAAGAGTTTAATGAGGTTAGTTGCAACTAACCTCATAAATATCATTAATGACAGTTGAGCTGATACACAGGTCTTACAGAACTAATATGGGTTCAGTACATTTCCTTCACTCTAATACCGAGTACATGATAGCGCGCCCCGTGAAACGCTTCACTTCAAAAACAACAAAATAGAGACGTCAAAGTATTGATAGTACATGTACAGCTACTGTTAAACAACCCATGCGCCATTCATATGAGGTAGTGGTGGTGTAACAGTAGCGATACATGGCCTCTCAAAACTGACTTCATAACCAAATCATTTTGTTTGTCGACCGGCGAAAGCGGCAGCAAGTTGATCCGCAAGTGCTCTCTCCTTGGTAGCTTGTTCATCCGCGGCTTCCTTCTCTCGGATGGTCTTGTACTTCTTTCATTGTTTCATCCGAGATATGTCCGCAGCAGCTTTGAAGCGAGGTGTGTTCTTGCTTGGCTTAGGTTGCAAAGGATTCTTAGTAGCTATTGATTGCCCCTTTGTAGTACGAGGGACTGACCTGTTTTGTTCACCTTGGCTAGGGTTGACCACACTATGGGCATCAATGATGAGCAAACTTTCTTGTATCATGCATGCTAACTCGTTTTCTTTCAAATCAATAAGTGGCCTGAGGCTCTCAAACCTAACTGCCTTCCGCACGATAGTGCCAAATTCTGCACTCGCACGTACAAACCACTCTTCCTCATTTTCCACACGAGAAAGAGGTCTCTGGATGACGATGTGAAATGCATTTCGCACTGATCTCTTCCACCTATCTTTGATGTATATGCTAGGCAACGTTTGGAACTTCACACAACCAAAGGTCGCTAAGTGGTGCATCACTGTCAGAGCATGGCGACATAGAAGACCAATTGTACCCCACCACTTGCAGTCACATTCAACCTCTCCAGCCCCCCCATTGGCATTGACCACCCGATCATCTAGCCTTTGTCTGTCATGCATCTTGTACGCTATGAAGGATACAGTGGTTGAGCTAGCACTGCCTTGTACGAGTTCCAATTGGTACTCCATAATTCTACCATACTGTTCCTGGAACATGACGAACAATGTAGGTGTGTACTCAGTCGCCGCCCTACTTACGACAGGACTGTACGAGAAATTGATGGCAGGCACGGAGTTCCTAGCAGCATATTCAGCCCCCTGTTCGGCACGACGCCTGCTGTCCACCATCCTGATAAAGACAACGTCATACATGTGTTAGACATGTGTACAAAGCGCATAAGACATTCGTAAGATATGTGTAAGAGTTTCGTAACAGTTGTGCATTACAATCTTAACAGCGAGGGTTCTCTCGTACCTCTCGAAATGGGGGAAGAAGTCGATCATGCTGATATTTGCTTTGAGGAACCCCCGTACAACCCCATTGTAGGATTCAACCAACTGCGTCGACACCATTCCAGCAGTGTAATGATTCCTAACCCAAGCCGAAGACCACTGTGTCCGAAACCTAAGTATGTAATCACACCACCGATGGCCCGATGCCCCATGACCAGGGAAGCATTCCTTGATCATATGTGCCCACACACAATCAAAATCTTGTACAGTGTCCACATTGTAAAACAGCAACAACAGTCTTCGCACAAATTCTTGAGTGAAAAGCGACCCGAGATTCTTCTTTGCGTTTTGAAGTATATGGAACGTGCACAGACCGTGGAACACATCAGGCATTTCCTCTCTTAAGGCCTCTGCCATTGCAGCATCTTGGTTGGTGAAGATGGTCTCCGACTTCTTCCCCTTCATGCATCGTAGGAACGTCCGGAACAACCATTGGAATGACTCCGCTGTCTCGTCATACATCAGACATGCTCCAAATATTACACTCTGGTGGTGATTATTGAACCCCACGAATAAAGCTGCATGGAAAAGTTCAAGAATTGGAGAAGTTGAACAAGAACACTGATATAACAGTAAGACAACACGTAGACAACACTCATACTGATGACACTCGATTTGACGTGATTATCAACCTCATTTAAGCAACATTTCTTTGCTTACGACATTGTTTTTAGGGTAGAATAACGAATATTCAATCAATTACCCTATCTCGTGCCATTTGTGTTACCTTGGCCCTTTTCGGGTCTATTTGATGGTTTTCTAGTGTTTTTGCATAAGCACAGGTTTTTTGCCGTCAAATAAAGTAGCCATGGACGTGTCTAAGGCATAGGAACATCGAGCAACTGAACCAGAATCGATCAAAGGAGCCAATCAAAGTCAAACCGAAAATCTGCCCATTCACACTTACACATTCGGCGAAAACAAGCCCACATCTTCGGCGAAAATAACAGTGTAAACCAACTGATGTCAAGAGAAGAACATCTTCGGCGAAAAGAGCCCAGGGTTTTCGGTGAAAATGCAAGGGAAAATCACTGGCGCCAACAGAAGGTATTTTCGGCGAAATTGATTTACTCTTCGGACCAAAAATAGAGTACAGAGAAATCAGCCGGCGGTGTCTTCAATTGCAAGAATATTTTTGGCGAAAATACTTCATTATTTTCGGCGAAAATCCCTTCCAAATCCGGCGCTGTATTGGAAACCCTAAAACGTACCTATTTAAAGAAGCAGCCGGCAGCAAAAGGGGGGGACACAACAATTCATTATTCTTATTTTCTCAAATCAGACTTTTGAGAGTCAGCCGACTCTAGGGTCGATAGATAGAGTTTAGAGAGTTCGAAGATCCGTGGAGAGATCGTGACGCCATCCTTCCACCTCGGAGAACTCGGAGCTTAAAGTTGAAGATCCAGGAGATTGAAGCTTCGGGGGAGTCGTCAGAATTAGGTTTTTCAGTTCTTATCTGTTCTTCCTCTGTATGATGATCTTCAGTGTTGCCTTTGATTCTCTTGTTTCTGATATGAGTAACTGAACTTGTAGAGCTTAGATTAGATGAACCCTAAGTGACCTAGGGCTTTAAAGCGGTCACGGATCGGCGGTAATTAGATTCGAAGTTCAATCAGTTTCTCTTTGCATGTTTGATTCATTCTTCATTGTTCATGTTTCTTGTCTGGGTTGATCCCCTAGATTAGATTCTTGTTAAGCTAAGGATAGAAGCGAACGCTCTCCTTACTTTAGAACATCGAATTGAACAATTAACCTTATAATTGGAGCGTGCCTTTCGTAGGAACCGGTTAGGGTTAATCCACTGCAAGAGTAACTCACTAATCATTAGTAATTACACCAGTTAATTAAGTCGTTGCGAGAGGCGACCGTACCCGGGCGGCTAGTTAATCTTGGTAGTTAGAACGGATAGAGCGAACGTTCGCCGGTCTTAAACCTAAGGGTAAGGAGTTATGGTGGTGTCTTAGTAATTGATTGAATAAGAATCGAAATCCGCTGATCTGTTGATTGCCAATGCTCTGGGGAACGAAGGGGGATTCAAAGTCTAAGTTCGTCTGTCATTCTTGTTTCCAAATTCCCGTTAGTCAATCTTTTAATCTTCCTGTCTTTTGTTTTCCTTTGCTTAATAGATTAGAAGTCGTGGAACTCACACCACGCACAACGTGTTTTAACCTGAGTAATTTGTCAGCTTCTTCGAAGTAGTCGATTAGAAGAAACCTTGAGTCGAATACGATCTGCTATACGCTTTTTCTTAGCATTAGTAGTTTTTATTTGGTTGAACGCATCACAACGACACGTTCACCAAATTGGCGCCGTTGCCGGGGACTCTTCTAATTGTTTGAAAGAAGAGTTGGCAAATTATTCTTCTACCTTTCCGCCTTACCATTTAATTTTCCTCCATATTTTCATGATTTACCTGGGTAGTGTTTTTGAGTTTTAATTATGCAGGATTACAGGTGGGATGACCAGTACCAAGAGTGGTATGTCGATGAAGCACCGTATATTGAGTATAACCAAGAGATGTATATGCTAGCTCATCAGCATCGTCAACAAACGACGAGAATAAAATCCTTATTGGAGAATATCTCTGCAGAGCTACAAGCTCACAAAGAGATAGACTCACAAGTTCATCAAAATCGACAACAGACGGCAAGAGTAGAATCCACGTTGGATGATCTCATTTCGAAGCTGCAAGCTCGTAACGTAGTGGATATCGAGCTCGAGCATCCAAATCCACTAATGGAAGAAGATGCTCAAGAGCTGTATGAAGATGAACAAGACAATCTCACCAATGACTATTGCGAGCTAGAAGCATCTGATGAAGAATCCTTGGCGGTGGCGGTTGATGAAGACGAAGAGCCAATCCATCTTGAAGTTGAAGCCGAAGAGGAGCACGAAGAAATCGAGGAGATATCCTCAATCGAGCTTCCACCGAGCCAACCTATAGATCAAGCCAGAGACGAGCACGTGGAATCAAAGACGTCAAGGATTTGGAAGTATACACACTCGATCCCGAGAGACCTCTTGATGAGCATCAGGTGGAGAAGATGGAGCTCATTGATCATGCCGCGCCGTACTACCTCTTTCCTCTTCCAGAAGGAGAATTCAAGAAGAACTGGTCATCCAACCAGAACCACGATCTACTGGAACACTACCGGTTACATCACCCTGCTGGAGTGCTACATGGCACTCAACCGCTATCCTTGAAGAAGACGATTGACTTCAAGGAACTTCTGAGTTGGGGTCCTTAACAGGTATCGTCCGGCTCAAGGACGTTAAAAGAGAGCGCTTCGTGGGAGGCAACCCACGGCTGGAGTCCGTTCTTGAATTTTTGAGTCAGTCTTTTCGTCGTTCGAGTCAGGTTCGGGGGAGCCAAAGTGTCAGTTTGTTTGATTTATTATTTTTCGTGTAGAGTCTGTGTGTCATAGAGTCAGTTGCAAGTTGATTGAGGTCGTTCCAATTTTTCTGGATTTAACTGTGATTTTCTGAAGTTGGTCGGATTTGCGAAAATATTTTAAACCCGAATAGTTCAAAATTTTCGGCGAAATCACCCTACCATTTTCGGCGAAATCACCCTACCATTTTCGGCGAAATCACCTTTTGGATTTTCAACTGAGTCTCCCTGTTTCATATTTTCGGTCCGAAATTTATACTGTTTTCGGCGAAATAGTTTTAAAAACCAACAGCCATTTGAACTGATATTTTCGGCGAAACCACATGCTTATTTTTGGCGAAAACACACTTGAAAAACCGGCAGTGCCTTTGAACTAAAATTTTCGGCGAAACCACCCTTTTAATTTCGCCGAAAATAATTTTGAAAATCACCCAACTATTCCTTTAAAATCCGGATTCACCCTCTCTCTTCCTTCTTTCAGTTTCTCATTCAATCGTCAAAATATTTTTAAAATTTCCCTTAACCTTCTTTGTTCGACTTTTATTCTGTGTGGATCCAGGACACTTGTCCTGGTATTCTTTTGATCTTTTTGTTGTTTT
This sequence comes from Linum lewisii, assembly GCA_034768395.1. Lineage (NCBI taxonomy): Eukaryota > Viridiplantae > Streptophyta > Magnoliopsida > Malpighiales > Linaceae > Linum > Linum lewisii. Next base: position 55,564,772 of record CM068298.1, on the reverse strand, counting down.
TGTTTTGTAGGATCCTGAGTAGCTACTCCGCTCCGCTCCGGGCTATCCGTGTTCATCCACTACACCGACCATCTCGTCACAGGTTCTTCGTATCTCTCTACTCTAGTTTAGTCCTGTGAGGACACAGAACCGTTTAAGTGTGGGGTAGGAGTCTAGGATTATGCATGATCTTGCTTGCTATCTATGATTCTGTGGTTCAAATTTGAAAATTTCTCTTGCATAGAATTGCTCAATTCTTGACTTTTGATGTTAAATTGACGTCAATTTTGAACAATGACGTCTAGACTGTTCCACTTAGAACCTGTAGCCAACGTGTTGAAACTGATATTAAATGAGTCTAGGTCAGAACAGACCATAAATCACTTCTGTAGTTGGAACTGGAATTAGTTGAATCACTTAACTTGTTAACAACAAAGCTCGATAACACCGTTCTAAGATGATAAATGCCAGTTTCTTCCATATTTTCACTCCATATTTGATCACCTGTGATTGTGGCTTGAGATTAGACGGAAATCCAATTCGAAATCTTGTGTAAAAAGTTATAACTAGCTAGGATTAAGTGGCTAAATGGTGAAATCAAGTGATTGAGTGAATCAAATCAATGCTAAGTTCTTTAAAGTGCTGAAAATAAAGCTAGGCAAGCCCGACACCTAAGTGAAGTGTTCGGGTTGAGCACTAGCAAAAAGGCACGAATACTGTGAGCTAGGCAGGTCCAACACCTAAGTGAAGTGTTTGGTATCGAGCACTAGTATGCAGTAAATAAATTAAAGAAAGTTTGAATCTTGAAAGAAAGTGTTGTTAAATCGGTCCTAGCTAGAACGTATAACGTACAAATCTAGAAACGGACGAACTCGAGTCGATAGCCACGTCACTTTTCCTGCCTCCGCGTCCACATCATGGCTAGAGCTTAAAGTCGTTTTGATTAGAATTGGTGTTATCGTAGTCGGTTAATCATGATTAATTATTTTGCTGAGAAACAATCTTTGTTAAAACCACTACTTGAAGTGTGCAGGAATCAGTGTGATCGAAAACTTGTTTGGTTGATGTTCTTGCATGTGTAGGTCACTCTTTCTACGTGGAACAGTCTAAACCAAATTGTTAGAATTGAATCTCAGTTTAATCTCGTGTCATTTGTGAATTTGAGTGTGTTCTAGTTCAGTTTGCTTGAGGACAAGCAAAAGCTTAAGTGTGAGGTATTTGATGACACTCGATTTGACGTGATTATCAGCCTCATTTAAGCAACATTTCTTTGCTTAAGACATTGTTTTTAGGGTAGAATAACGAATATTCAATCAATTGCCCTATCTCGTGCCATTTGTGTTACCTTGGCCCTTTTCGGGTCTATTTGATGGTTTTCTAGTGTAGCACAGGTTTTTGCCGTCAAATAAAGTAGCCATGGACGTGTCTAAGGCGTAGGAACATCGATGAACTGAACCGGAATCGATCAAAGGAGCCAATCAAAGTCAAACCGAAAATCTGCCCATTCACACTTACACATTCGGCGAAAACAAGCCCACAACTTCGGCGAAAATAACAGTGTAAACCAACTAATGTCAAGAGAAGAACATCTTCGGCGAAAAGAGCCCAGGGTTTTCGGTGAAAATGCAAGGGAAAATCACTGGCGCCAACAGAAGGTATTTTCGGCGAAATTGATTTACTCTTCGGACCAAAAATAGAGTACAGAGAAATCAGCCGGCGGTGTCTTCAATTGCAAGAATATTTTCGGCGAAAATACTTCATTATTTTCGGCGAAAATCCCTTCCAAATCCGGCGCTGTATTGGAAACCCTAAAACGTACCTATTTAAAGAAGCAGCCGGCAGCAAAAGGGGGGACACAACAATTCATTATTCTTATTTTCTCAAATCAGACTTTTGAGAGTCAGCCGACTCTAGGGTCGATAGATAGAGTTTAGAGAGTTCGAAGATCCGTGGAGAGATCGTGACGCCATCCTTCCACCTTGGAGAACTCGGAGCTTAAAGTTGAAGATCCAGGAGATTGAAGCTTCGGGGGAGTCGTCAGAATTAGGTTTTTCAGTTCTTATCTGTTCTTCCTCTGTATGATGATCTTCAGTGTTGCCTTTGATTCTCTTGTTTCTGATATGACTAACTGAACTTGTAGAGCTTAGATTAGATGAACCCTAAGTGACCCAGGGCTTTAAAGCGGTCACGGATCGGCGGTAATTAGATTCGAAGTTCAATCAGTTTCTCTTTGCATGTTTGATTCGTTCTTCATTGTTCATGTTTCTTGTCTGGGTTGATCCCCTAGATTAGATTCTTGTTAAGCTAAGGATAGAAGCGAACGCTCGCCTTACTTTAGAACATCGAATTGAACAATTAACCTTATAATTGGAGCGTGCCTTTCGTAGGAACCGGTTAGGGTTAATCCACTGCAAGAGTAACTCACTAATCATTAGTAATTACACCAGTTAATTAAGTCGTTGCGAGAGGCGACCGTACCCGGGCGGCTAGTTAATCTTGGTAGTTAGAACGGATAGAGCGAACGTTCGCCGGTCTTAAACCTAAGGGTAAGGAGTTATGGTGGTGTCTTAGTAATTGATTGAATAAGAATCGAAATCCGCTGATCTGTTGATTGCCAATGCTCTGGGGAACGAAGGGGGATTCAAAGTCTAAGTTCGTCTGTCATTCTTGTTTCCAAATTCCCGTTAGTCAATCTTTTAATCTTCCTGTCTTTTGTTTTCCTTTGCTTAATAGATTAGAAGTCGTGGAACTCACACCACGCACAACGTGTTTTAACCTGAGTAATTTGTCAGCTTCTTCGAAGTAGTCGATTAGAAGAAACCTTGAGTCGAATACGATCTGCTATACGCTTTTTCTTAGCATTAGTAGTTTTTATTTGGTTGAACGCATCACAACGACACGTTCACCACATACATCCGTCATACAACACAAATACGACAGTCTCTTACCGAATGGTCTACATTTGTCGTTGGTTCTGTACGTTGTGTCGAAGGTGATTGAGTCGCCAAAACACGCATAGTCATCTCTCATCCTTGAATCGGCCCAGAAGATGTTCGCCATACGCTCTTCAAGGTCCATCTCGGTTGCCCAGAAGAAGTCCAACTCTCTTTCAGTCTTTGCACGGAAGTACTCGTTGATGGCGGATTCCTCGCCAAAGAGTAACTTCTTCTGCCTGAACTTATTCAAGAAATTTTTGATGTCCACTTTTGAGCATCCAACATTACGTTCGCCACCTAGCTGTTTGCAAAGAATCTCGAAAGACGATCGTAATCCGATGCCGGCTGCCATATTAATAGATGCAATGTGCCCTACCGAACTGTCCAAATGCCTATTCCCTCTCATCAAATGTTGATCTTGAAGGGGGTTCATGGGGTGGTTGTGATCCCCGATCCACTGAGTAATCTTGTACATGTCAAGTACCTCATTCCTGCGAAATCAAATTTTGGCTAAAGAAAATATCCGTTTCTCAGCGTGCACTCGTTGTTGCTGCACTAGCGGCTCTGGGTCCATTACAGCTTCTCCAATTTGGACATTGGGCTTCAACTTGCTGCCTTTCTTGAAACCTTCCCTACGGCACGATAGTGTAACGTAGATTAGCCTGCCACTAGTGTCACCCTTCCTGCCAGAACGACTTTGATATTGTATTTTTATGGCGAAACCTTCACGTGTCGCGTAGTTGAAGTAAGCGTTGTACGAATGTTTGAAATCGTGGAACCACAACTTCTTCCAACCTTCCACGTTCTGTGGGTGGAAGGATTCACCTGAAAAACAGTTGGGTCAGACAACACTCATACATAACTCTTACGAGCTGAATATTAGAGTAATCGAACATAACATGATGGGACTCAATAAAGTCATACAACACTCGTACACAACTGATACAATATGTTGGTGTCTAGGGTTTTGGTTTCCCAACAGCAGCGAATGGTATTCAATGCAAGTGGAAATGCTTTCAATGCTAGTGTGCATCCAAAAAACCACTTTTGAAACGCATTAAAAGTCAGAGAATATTTGGACATTCGTTTGTTTGCTTGTTAGTAGCAGATTCAAACAGTACTCACCTTCATGCACGTGTTCAGAAACGTGGGGAACTTCAGCAGCAGGAACTTCTACATTTTCGGGGCTACGTCGTCCTCGAAATCATCTCCGTCCTCATCTTCATCCTCGTCGGAGCTACAACCACGCATTACCCTGTCCTCCTCAGCCCATTTTCGCAGCATCTCATCCTCGATATCAGCGCGACGGGAGGAAGATGCAGCACACCCGTCGTTCATCTTCATGATTTCGTTTCCGGTGATATACTATAGTTGGGTTGGGATACAGGGAAGCCTTTCACCTCCGGCGAAAGATAAACGAAAAAAGAAAGAGAGATAGTAAATGGAAAAAGTAAGGGGATAGGTGTGTACAGTTGATGTGACGTAATTCCCTTTTCCATGCACAGTACTTTCCCGCCAATAATAATTTGTACTGGACTGCCAAAAATGCCCCTAACCCACGTGCTTTTGCTTGTATTTCCCTCCGACGGCCCGATGTCATCCAAAACCCATCCTACGGCTAAGGCCATCTCAGATGCATCTGAGATATTAGCCTATCAGCCCAATAGCCGGACCGTAAAATTTCCTATGTACATGCTTATGTGGAATAACGATTTGCTTATATGGCATAATAGTGTTCGATGATTGTGCATAAAATCCAAGCTAGCATCCACATGGCTGCCACTTGTATATAATTACAAAAAATAAAATGAAAACTTCCCCTTCCATTTGACCAAATCCCCATTGACTCATCCTCTACCTACCCTACCCCTCCGCTGAACCCCTCACTATCAACTCCCTTCCTTTGCTCAACCCATATCAATAACCATGTTTGAACACAAATTGGCTAATGGGCTGAAACCCTTTTCTCTCAGCTTCAAGCTGATAGTGATAACCAATCACAAGAAGCCAAGTGGCTTATGGGACCACAAATAAATTAGAAGAAAATGAAGAAAAATGTTGAATTTCCACATAAGAGCTGCCCACACGCTTCCCAACGCTGCCCGAAATGTCCAATCTATCTTTTTTTTCATACACTTTCTCTCTCTAATTGTTTCCCCTAGATTTGATTATTTGCTAATAACTCTTTATACAAAGGTTAAAACTAGATTTGATCTTCATTAAAGTTGTTTATTATATTTTTTCGAGTCTAATGACATCAATTTTGATACATTTTGTTGATTTTTTTGAGGTAAAAACCAAACCTCTCCGTAAGTGTTATGTCGGTCATATGACGTATCAAAACTTTGTAACAATTGCATAACATGTATATAGTAGCAATATAGTAGTGTGATATGATACTGTTATAACATAATCAAGGACATATCAGTGTCATAACACTGATGTATTAGTGTCATAATAGTTGACAGTCTCTTTCCTCCATATTCTCTCTCCTCCCTCTTCTCCATTTTCTCTCTCATCTGCCCTAATCTCTCAGTTTGAGCTGAGATTTTTTGCCTTCAGCCCATTAGCCGGACTGGTTTGAACATACCGTCACTATTACATTGCTAGTCAACTAAGAAAGTATATTCACTAGATCTGATAACTATAAATGAAGCCACAAAAGGTGCTAGATCTGATAACAAATAAAAGAAAAAGATGAATGGAACTTATTATCCTCTGCAAAAAAACATATTTGTTTTTCTTCCCTCTTTCTATAATCCTTAGAACCAGACGAACTCATAAAAGTTTAAAACTCCCTATAAAAAATTCCAGAAGAAGCACAAAATAGAAGAAGAAAAAAGGGGATCTAAGTTAGCCCCAAGGGGGAGGAGGTCTCTTCTCTCTCAAACGACTGTCACCTCTTTGACATTGTCGCTCACAGCTTCACCTCACCGGAGTAGCTAAAGTCTTCGTCTTTCTTCTACGAAGACCCAATGCTTTTGCCAGCGGCTGGGTAATTGTGCGAAAACCCGCCTCCACCGTACGCAACGATGCCCTTTTCTAGTAATAGTATGATCGTAGTTACGGAATGATCTGTGAGATCCAAATTGTGTAACGATCCGCGAGATCCAAATCCCTTCCTAATCTTGTACACGAACTTACATGAATCACCAGAGATTTTAATCCGGGGAGATTGCCCCCCTTCTCGGCGGTGACCTCATCGTCCAACCAAACGACACCCCTGATTTTGTTGGCCTTGTGCCAAATATTGATGTAGTCCATCCTCTGTTCCTAGAGCTTGGCCGAGGCAGCGATTGATTGGTTGTGGTGACATGAGCGAGGGAGAGGTGATGAGTGGAGGAGAAGGACTCGTCTTTGTAGGATTGGGAAGTAGAGACGAGCTAAAACTTTTTTAGAGTTTTTTTGAATTGAGAATTTGGGTTTGAAATTGAAAAATTGGAGATGGTGTGTTGTGAGATTGAGAATATATTTTCAAACGGAGACGATGAAATTGGACGAGGTAGTCGGCCGGTGGAGAAGATAAGGTTACTGTCATTGCTAATTTTTTAATTAGTTTATTATCATGTTTAAATAAATGATGACACTTATGATTACATATATCAGTTTATATGCCACGTAGGTTAATTCGCCTAATAATACTAACAGAGACCAACAACATGCTAGTTTTGAAAAAAGAGACGAAGTTGGTGACATACGATATCATTATGAAAGAAAATGTCTATTTTTATATTAAGCCGATAGTTTGTGATATTTGGAGGTATTAAGCCAATAATAAATTAATGAAGTATAGATTTATAAATGGTTGAGTTATGTAAAAGAATATGATTTTTTTTACAAGAGAACTATATTCATCCACAAGCGGGTAAAACCACCTTACAACATTTCTGAAATAAAAGAGTTTGAAGCTCAATTGTAAAGGAGGGAAGTAGAGCGAGCTGTTTTATCTACTCAGTCAGCCGCTCGATTGAGTCGTTTAGGTACGAAAGTTAAGGAGATCCGATCGTGGACAAGGAGAATGTCTTTCATGATTAAGAGCCATGCATAACATTCCCATGGTCATGTCTTCTTATCCTTTCTTAGTGCTCGACCAGGACCAAGCAGTCTGACTTCACTTTAGTTATCATATCAGAATTTGCAACTACCCTCAGAGCAACCAAGAGTGACTTTGCTTCGGCCACCAACGTTGGTGAACAAACAATCCCACCAGCCTTCCTGTTGGCCACCTGTCCATGGGCGTTAATAATGACAACCTCATATCCCACCGTAGACGAAGTCTGATCGAAGGAGCCATCGCACATGATAACATGATCGTCTCTTTCATTGGGCGGTGGACTAGGTACCGAGTAATGCCTAAAAGAGGAGATCCAGAAGATTGGATTGACTCCTCTATGCCATTCCACTCGTCGATAATCAAATTTGTTGTTCTGTAGATATTGGTTGAAGGTATCATTGAGCTTAGTGAGTATGACATCCGATACGAGCCATAAACAGCCATACAAGGACAAGTCTTGACCAATTATATTGTTGAAGGTGCTATAGAGGAGGATGTAGGAGTAGAGGAAACTTGGACACTGTATACCCACATAGTGTCAAATACGAATGGGTCATGAGCAGGGATAGTGTTAAGAAGCCACAGTGGCATAATGCTTAAAGTAGCCTTCAGATTCGCATCGCCCAGGACCAACAATGCAACAGAGTACGGGGCGGCGGAAGCAGGACATCGCATGGGAGTCAGGAGTGTGAAGGTCTTCTCCAATTCAAAAGTAGTACGTAAATCTGATTAATGGCAGGTTTGAGGTGAAAGAGGAATCCCTACTCCCATATTTTAATGAGATTACGTTGATACTGTCAGAGTTCAAAAAGTAGAAATAGTACAGATAACACGAGCGAAAAATTGGCATGTTGATGTACTCTCAAAGTTAGCCACTACCACATATTTTGAGGAAACAAGGATGGTAACGGTGGAAAAAGAGATAAAAATAAATGTGTTCCACAGGAAGAAGACTGACGAACCCCCATCATCCATTTACTGTAGGATGGACGGGTACTAGAAGAATCAAAATATGGACACTAAAGTTAGGCGAGAGACCGAAAGTTTCATCATGGTAATATAACATATTGTATATAAAATTTATATAAGCTATATACATAATAATATAATATATTACATATTATATATGTTATATTATTATACATCTACTATATCTACCCTAAAAAAAATACATCTACTATATCTACTATAATATATAAAGCAAAATAAATAAGCTCCTCATTTTAAATCCCTCTCCTTAATTCTAACTATTCCACCAATCACAATGCTTTAATTTTTTTTTGTCGAGCACTCCCACGAAAGAGAGGACTAAGAACGCCTAGACTAAAGGAGGGGGGACAAACAAACTGAAATGGTGAACAAACTTTTGAGAGAATTCTAAGAAGAAGGGCAAGGTGTTATTGATGAAGCGAGTAGGTATGTAAAATTCAGTGTTGTCTGAACCGGACCGGACCGGACGGTTCGACCAGGAAAACTGGGAACCGGCCCCTAATCCGGTCCGATTCAAAGTAAAAGTAGCAACGGTCTAATTGAATTGATTTTCTGGGTCGACCCGGTAAAACCGGAAGAACCGGTCGACCCGGGCAGACCGATTTTGTCGAGTTAATAGAAGAACGCTCAACGCGACTTCCCGCAGCTTGAAATCGTTATACTTCGACTCCGCACCAACTCCTCCTTGCTTCATCGTTGGATGTTGACTTCGCCAACCACGTCGACGGTGACCGGTGGATCACCTGCCGTCCGCGCCAGAGCCGCTTTCCTCTCCACCGGAAGTAATTAAACTATCCTCCGACCAACAACCTTTCAATTGAACTGTGCAATAACCATCCTCCGACTCTCAGGTTGTAACAAGAAGAAGAAGAAGATTGAGGAAAAAGACTATTAATTAAAAGAAAATGAAGAAGAAGATTAGATTATTAGGATTTCCAAGAAGAAGATTAGAGTGGAGAGGAAGAGGTGGAAGTATGGAAAGGCGGTGGTGAAATTAGATTATTAGGGTTCCCAAAATTTAACAGCATAATATATATAAAGTTTATAATTATGTTTTGATACCTAAAATATGTCGTAATAACATAATGGTACATATATTTTGAAGTTTACATAGACCGGGTTAATATACCGTTTTTACGGTTCGATCCCGGTTGAACCTTTAACCCTTGAACCTCTCACTTTACCGGTTTGATGACCGGTCCGGTCTTGACAACATTGGTAAAATTGCAGCGTAAACTTTGCTAAGTTATAACTTCCAGAAGAATGAAACTGATTGACAATTAACTTTAATCTTAAGTCTTTACGAACAAGAGATGAACTCAAGAACTAAAAAATAATTAACATTATTGTAATAACTAAAGATGAAGTACAAATAATAAGTCAAAATCAAAAGCAAGTCTCCAAAAAAAATGTTAAATAAACAAACAGTAATTGAACAAAACAATAAAATAAAATGATTAAAAAGGAGAAAATATTATGACGACTTTAAAAAATAATACGTAAATAAAATGATTATAAAAGAGAAAAATCATGGCTAATAAAAATAGAAGTTAAATACACAAACAATATTTTAAAAAATGATTAAAAAGGAGAACATGGCTACTAAAATGGCCACTACAACACTAACCAAACCATCCGCAACAAATCATTAAAATATAGTCGGTGTTTAGGGGCCACTAAACAACCGAAACGAAAAACAGTTACTACAACAGCTAAAAAAATTGGGCTGGTCTGACCAGATGCACACAAATCGAACACGCAGTAGTGATTCAGAACCAATCCCAACCGCTCTCTGTTCATCGTGAGAAGGCAGCGGAAGGAAGCAGGAGCCGAGAAGGCAGATTCTTGCCAGTGCCATGTCCAAACTGAAGAATCGATTGTTTATAAACTACCTCCAGGCAGCGGAACTCAAAACCCCCAAAAGCCTCAAGTCTCAGACTCCAATCATCCAAGAAAAGAGATCCCAACTATGAAATCTGACTCCGAATTGAAACCTGAAATTCCCTCGTCATAAATCTATCCAAAACCATAAACAAAAGTGAGAGTAAAACACCCCAAGGGTGTCGTCAGGTCTAAGAGAACCCTGTATTACAGTCCACGGGAGTTCCATGACTGGTTGAGAGCACTTCCGCTTGACCCTATAGGCCATCGTGGCAGAAGGATACAAACATAGAGAAGAAGGACAAGACAAAGGGCAACCAAAAATGGCACCACGAGCCCGATAAGAGGAAGACAGGAAGAAGAGAAGGACGGAGAGCGAAGAGAACATTACCGGAGCAACCGCCGACCGTTGAGCTAACTCTCTGTTCTCTCTCTTTTGAGAAGCCAGAAAAAGAAATCGCTCCATTTGATACGGCGGGCGGTGGAGTAATAAGAACGACCACTGCCGTATCCGAGGAAGGATTACCTGAAAGATCCAAGCAAACAACCAACACAAGGGGTGAAGTAGAAAATGAAATAGGAACAAGATGGAGATACGAAGCGACCTAAAAGATCAAATATGTACAAACAAGAAAGCAAAAACTGAGCTAGTAATCCTAAACATTTCCTGAAGTCGAGTAATGTCCCCGACAACGGCGCCAATTTGATGAAGAGATTTTTAGGCCCCAACACCTGAGAGCTCTCAGATTCGTATCCCCACGGGTCTACTCAAACTACAATACTCAGTTTAGTTCTGCTAGTCAGCGAAATCGTTTATATCAAAGATTTGATTAATTTAGAAAAATGTAGAAACTAACTAACAACTAGAACACAAATCAACAAGTAAAAACAATGGTGGGGGAGAGGTCTTGCTTGAATTTGTATCCTTTTAAGAAATTATGAGAAAATGCAGCTACAGAACTGGCAGGACATGGATCCAAGCTTACTTTGCTTCTAATTTTCTATGTGATGGTTTCAAGCTCGGATCAATTAAATCCAAACTTGAAAATTACTTTGGTCGATTTTCCAAATACGTACATACGTCGTATATATATATCCTGAAATACATTAAAAATATTTAAAATGACGTAAAACGACTATAAGGCCGAGAGGGAATGAAACTCATATAAAATCACCCAAACTAGACTAATTAGTCATGAAAAATGGCGTTTAATAAGGGATTGAATAAACCAATATTTGGGTGCATCATATCACCCCACACTTAGACTTTTGCTTGTCCTTAAGAAAAACTCAACACAACAATGCACCAACTTGATAGAGCAAATCGAAAACCTTTTGGATCCTAGAATGATGTATATGGTGCTTCTATCAAACAAGAGGATTACCCGACTGAGCACATAGTTAAAATCAAACTTTTGCTGGAGTAAAAGAGGAACATGACTTTATCGAGTTAGTGAGCAACCTGACTTGGTAAAGGCAAGACAATACTTACTTCTGCTACACTTACTCTAGGACGAAACCACGACACTTGCTAGATAAGGGAACTAAAATTAAAGATTAAAAGCAAAATTTGTTTCTTTTCCTTTTTTTCAATTATTTATTTTCGAATGGTCGATACAGTGTGGATACCACCAGGTATGGAGCAGCCGGAAACCTTTGGAATTTCACATTATCCTAGACCCCAACCACGATCTGGAGTAGATTAGAAGAAAAATGTCACATTGAGACTTTCCTTTGGGACTACAACAATGGGCGGGCATGTATGCTAGCTCGTGAATCGACCCACAACTTCAATACCAAACCATTCATTTTTCATATTTTCTTTGATTGGGAACATCAACAATAATTTAAAGCATGAAATTAAAAGATCCCTTATCTAGACTCGATCATGGCATTAAACTAGAGAATTCGAGCATCAGATAGACCAAGTCTTCCACATTATCAAGTCAACTATCACTAACATGATAAGGGCGAGTTTCTAGAAAACTACAAGCAAGAAGAGTGGGAGATTGTCATAATACGGGTTCTCACACACACATTTGGTCAAGAAAAACACCACATCATTAAAATTCTAATAAACACAAAAATATTAATTTCATATTTTTTCCCTTTTCTTCATTTTCTCCCGTTCCCCGTTGTTTATGTTATTATAAGCTTTAAATTTTTTCTTTCTGACAAAAGAAATTAATATTAAAAATTATTAAATATTATTTATTTGGCTTATCAAAGTATTATGTTTACTTTTATGATTATTCTCACCTTTATTAATTAATCATCATTTTTCTTAAACTTAAATCAATAATTAAGATTCCACATTACGTTATTGACCAATAACTCCGAAAAATTTGTACCTTTTTAACCTTTGTTTATTCAAATATGACGTAGTATTGTTTTGCACGATGTACGTACCAATAGTTTTAAGCAATATTTCATTAATTTTGTACACACGAAGATGATATTTTAAAATAAATTACACTTCAATCTATATTATTTAAAATCTACTATCTACTTTAACATATAAATCAAAATAAATGAGCCTCCAGAAAGAAACCCAAACAGCAGCTTCTTCTCAAACATCGTGACTCACCTCTCTCTAGACAGCTCTTTCCATTTCTTTTTCTCCGCTGCCGCCAGGCTCTTATAGGTGACCGACGGCAACATCCCTTTTCTACAACCTTTCTATTTTTTTTTTGTGATGTTGCGTTGTCTTGTTTTCTCTGATTCCGTTTGGGTTTCTTCCAACTTTTTAAGAGATTGTCTCTTATGATTTGCAAGATCTTGTCTCTTCTGATTTTCCCAGGTTGATTACATAAATGGTCACTGACCTTTGACCAAAAAACCCAAAAGTCACTGACTTTCAAAATTTTTTCCTTCCATAACCGGACTTCATCCCATTATCAAAACGGTCACTGGCGTCTACGAACATCCATTTTTCCATTCATCCGCCTACGTGATGATGACAAGTCAACTGCCACGTCACTTAAAACTGCCACATCATATAAAATCCTATCTACCCAAAATCAACTCAACCACCCGACTCGATTATCCAACCAATTTATTAACCCAATTACCCAGACAAACCATGCTCACACCCAACCAATTACCTAGCTTCACGGAACACAAAGTTGCAGACCTTGTGTCCGTCATTTCCACCTCCGCCGCTGGCAGCCACTTCCAACCACCGTTCGGCGCCCCTCTTCTACGACTCTTCCATCATCAACAGGGAAGCTTTACGCCGTCAAGCGACTCGACAAAAACCTCACTCTCCACTCCGAACAGGAGTTCCAAAAAGACTCAAAATCACCACCGACAGCCCACTAATCGAGAAGCTACGACCCGAAATCTGGTCAGTTCTAGTTGACTTGCTACAGAGCTTCCCTAGCCACTCTCTCTCTATTTTTTCACTGACAACCTTCCTTCGTCGGGAACCAATTCTGATTGCTGCTGTTTCTTCCGCACAGAGGGGGAGTATTGTTAACAACCATTCATTTGACTGATTCTTGTAGCCAACCTTCATGAATTAGAGCTATTTTAGCTACTGAAAGATTAGATTATCGGAACAACCAAAGTAGGGTTCTATTTCATGACTAGACACAATCAAAGGAAGGAGGCAGAGTATAAAAAGTGTAACAAATACCATGATGCTACGGCAAGAGATGATAAGAGTGGCGTTAATAACAACATAATTGCCTTTCACTCTCAAGCTTCTTGTTCTCCACCACGTCTCCTCTATTGATGTCGATCAGAGACTGCAACTTCCCAACGTCGCACCCTTTGTAATTGGGGCTCAAGCTCCTCCATCTCCGAAGCCCCTTCGGCCCCGTATAAGCAAAGTTCACAACCCCCTGTCACCCAGTACAACTAGAAACCAGTTTTGATTCTAGATCAGGTTTAATAAGAAGAAGAAGAAGAAGGAGGAGGACAAAAAGAAGGTTGGATACCAGAAGAAGATCTCCTCGGGTTTCGATTGACTTATAATTTTTCTCAGATATATGTTCATCAAATGTAATGAGGCTTCGATGAGTGAGATTGAAGCTCTCGGTATTTTTGGTGGAGATAGGGGTTTTCGACGGCGGTGGACGAATCTGAAAGGAGGAAGGCAGATGGGGGAGGCTGAGGGAGAAGGCAAAGGATCTGCGTCCAAACCTTCCGGGTTTGGAAGTTTCTAAACCCAAACCTGGAGGGGTAAAATTGGAAAATCAATAAAATCCCACCCCTGCCTTTTTCCTTTTCCACCACTCACACCACCGTATCCCGGCGTTAACACCTCACCCCGTGCGTAGCCACCAAATCAGCATGAGCTTCATCTCCATCTCTCCACCGCTCACCGCCACCACTAATAGAGGAGCTCCTTCTTCCCCTCTAGACGACGGGAGTGTCGAGAGTTGGAGGAGGAATCAGAAGCTGGTCGGTGGGATTGGGAATCAGGATGGACGATTGAAGGAGGTGGGTTGTGGTGTCGAGAAGGGAGAGGCGGAATTGAGGCTGTGAGGTGGTAGATCGGTGGAGTTGAGATTAGTGGGAGTCAGAGTAGGGCGTTTGGATGATGGGAGTGAGCAGGGATTTGAATATTGAAGGGTGAATGTCAAGATAAGGGGAATTGAGGGTTGGTGTCGGTGAACTTGTGAAGTGAGGGTAATGGGTAGTTCATATAATCAATCTCCTCTTTTCCGTCACTTTCAATCATTTCCCCTCACTAGCGTGAACGATTTTGAACTAATTATGCAGAAAGTAGTACTGAAATTACATATGCACAACGACAAGGACAAGCATAAGGCGATGAAGATCATCTCCACCCTTGCAGGTACCTTCAAGCTCAGTTCCACTGATTCTGTTGCAATTTAGCTTAGTTCCCTGCTATTGTTTGCTGAATCGGAAATGATCCAGGGGTGGATTCAATCGCAACAGACTTGAAAGAGAGCAAGGTGACGGAGACGGTGACGTTGACGGGGAATATCGATCTGGTGAACGTGGTGAGCAAGCTGAGGAAGAGCTTCTGGAGAACGGAGATCGTCACTGTAGGTCCGGCGACGGCGCTAGAGAAAAAAAGTAGATCTGATGCCGGCTGTCGGTGAAGTGAGTGTATTGGTTAGCGGAATCTGGTGTTGGGATGAGAAATTGGAACGGGAGATAGAGATGGGATGGGAGGCAGGGTAGCAGTTTGGCAACTATTGAAAGTAGCATTATTAGTCACTGGAAATTATGTTGTTTATTGTGGGTCATTTGTAAATGCAAACATTGTTAGGATAACTTTGTAACTATATAATTCCGTCATCGATAAGTTAACTAGTTAACTAATTTTGATAACTAGTTATCAACTATAAATCCTGTTAACTAGTTAACAACTTGATAAATAGTTAACTCAATTGGTTAACTAGTTAACAACTTGGTAACTAGTTAACTCGATTGGTTAACTAGTTAATACGATAAGATAACTAGTTAATTAGTTAACTAGAGTAGATAACTAGTTAACAACTTGATAAAATAGTTAACTCAATCGGTTAACTAGTTAACTCGATTGGGTAACTAGTTAACTCGATTTGTTAACTAGTTAACTCGATTGGGTAACTAGTTAACTCGATTTGTTAACTAGTTAACTCGATTGGTAACTAGTTAACTCGATTGATTAACTAGTTAACTCGTTATTTAAATCATGATCTTAACTAGTTAACTAATTAAAAACAACATAACTAGTTAACTCGTTATTTAAATCATGATCTTAACTAGTTAACTAATTAAAAACAACATAACTAGTTAACAAACAATTCAATTACCTATCATGGCAATTCGTTAACTAGTTATCAACAAAATAACATGTTAACTAGTTATTTGCTGATAACTAGTTAACTGTAAAAACTCAGGTTAACTAGTTAACTAGTTATAAATAAAAAAATCTTGTTAACTAGTTAACTTGTCATTGCCGGAAAAGTCACCGGATTTTGGTCGGTCGCCGGAGCCTCACCGAAAAAGTAGCCGGAAAACATGTTAACTAACTAGTTAACCGTAAAAACCCAAGTTAACTAGTTATCAATAAAAAAATTCATGTTGACAAGTTATTAGTAAAAATCAGGTTAACTAGTTAACTTGTCCTCTCCGGAAAAGTTGCCGGAAAAATTCACTGGAAAAACTTGTCGGAAAAAATTCGTCCAAAAATTCGCCGGTGAAGGTGGTAACAAGTTATTAGTAAAAGCAGGTTAACTAGTTAACTTGTCCTCGCCGGAAAAGTTGCCGAAAAAAGTCACCGGAAAAAATCGTTAGAAAAAAATCGTATGAAAAGTCACCGGAAAAGTCATCGGAAAAGTCACCGAAAATGATTGCCGGAGATGGTCGCCGGAGACGGTGGCCGGAGACGGTGGCCGGAGACGGTGGCCGAAGAGTAGTTGGCGGAGACGCTGTGTAACGGTTTAAGTCATAAATTTAAATTATTTAATAATAAAATATAATAATAAAATATTTAAATTAAATATAATAATTAAATGATTTGTGTAAAGTCCTGAATACCCCTAACAAATCTAGACCATTAGATTGGTCAAAGGGTCAAACTACATCTAATGGTTGGAGATGGGTTTGGAACTTTCCAAACCCATAAAATGGTTGGACGCTGATCTGCTTCCGAGGGAGAAGGAGGTTTCTGGTCCGATATGTTTTTCCGGCCAGATTGGGTTTTTGATCAGAATGGGTAATTGGGTCGGGTGAGTAATTAGGTTGGGTGTGTGGGTTTGATTTTGGGTAGATAGGACTGATGTAGCATCTTTAAGTGACGTGGCATCTTTATGTGATGTGGCATCTTTAAGTGACATGGCAATTGACTAGTCATCGCCATGTAGGCGAATGGAC
Organism: Linum lewisii; assembly: GCA_034768395.1. Lineage (NCBI taxonomy): Eukaryota > Viridiplantae > Streptophyta > Magnoliopsida > Malpighiales > Linaceae > Linum > Linum lewisii. The sequence continues at coordinate 55,548,095 of CM068298.1, read as the reverse complement.
AAAAAAATGGATGTCCGTAGATGCTAGTGACCATTTTGATAATGGGTTAAAGTTTGGTTATGGAAGGGAAATTTTTTAAAGGTTGGTGACTTCTGGATTATTTGACCAAAGGTTGGTGACCATTTGCGTAACCAACCCAGATTTTCCCTTTGTGGGGTTTCCTCACCTTCCATGGGTCTTTTGTCTCAGATCTGTTGTTGATGCTCAGATTTTGATGTATTTCACCGGATTTCAAAAGGAGTTGCTTACAGTTTGCTTTTTCTCTTCTTCTTTATCATCTACCTCCTTATTTCACCCATTGAGTTGGTGATCCGGAGATGTTGTGATTTCCTTTGTGAATCCAGGTGCAAGATGTTAGAGGTAGTTGCATGGACGTCTATATCTAAGGAGGAGTTTTTGGTTTGCTCTTTTTGTTGTTAGATTCAAAAAGTCTTGATATTATAATGTTAATATATTCTGAATGACCAAATTGTGCTTGCCAAGAAGTTGATGTATCAATGTTTCAAAGGTTTCCCTATCTTCGTGCTAACTGCACTTCCGAGATATAAGTTGTGATTGCAGATATGGAATCCTTGATCAACGCAGCATAAAAATGGAAAGGAAGATTTTGTGGAAACTGTCGAGTATGACAACGGTAACAAGCAGCATTGAGAGCTTTATAAAACGAGGCTAGAAACAAGTGATGTGGTACTTTCAGAGAAGCTGATTCAAGTGAGAGTATAACTAAAAGTGGTGTCACTCATAGAAGGATAGTTTTCTGTGAGATTTCTGTAAGAGTGAAAGTCCTGAGTGTAGGTTATACATCAGGCGGTGTAATTCAAAGCTCTGGTCTCGGAGCTTTGTCATTAAAATCAATCCAGTGACTCTCTCGAGCTTGTCTCGGGACGTGGATGTAGACCTAGCTCTAGCTAGCGTTGAACCACGTTAAAAATTGTGTCTGCGTTCTCTCTCCTTTCAACTCCTAGATTGAGCTATTCAACTGTATAATTGCAAGTGTGTGTTTGCAGGTTGAAGAATAACTACGTTTGCAGATGTTGATCCTATTTCACAGTACTTAAGCTGTGATGCTTATTTAATTGGGCCGGTCTGAACTTAAGCCCATACGCATTATGATATGATCCACCAGTGCTGCCCTGATGCCAACCGGTACTCATACACCCCACCAGAGTCACCTGTCCGAGGCAGGACCCTCGGACCTCACAAGAAGCGTGTAGATCCAAGGGCAAGCCATCTTCAAGCCCTAAAGCTAAGGTATGACATGAAATATCGACTAAGGCCTTCCCTTGCAGGTAGAAAGACTCCAAGAGATGGAATGCTACTCCAGGCCATGCTGCTGGTCGAGGATATAAGCCCTAGCACTAAAGACAAGCCTCAGTCTGCCCCTAGCCTGACCTCCAAGAGCCCTGAAGAAGTTGTCCCCATGAGTGACCCTCTGGAAGCATTTCTAGAGTACAGGAGGAGAAGAGCTCAAAAGTACCTAGCCGGAAATGGAGGGCATCCAAGGACTGACCCCGAGCCGAGCGCTGAGAAGAATTGGAGTCCTTGGCTTCGAGGCACGACACCTGAGCCGACCACAGCTCCTGAGAGCTGTATCTGGAGCTACTTGAGGACCTGCCCGAAGCTTAAAGAGCAAGCCCCGAGCGGAAATGAAGAAACCCCAAGGAAGGTCCAGCCCCGAGCCTTAGACCGAGAGCCGGGCCGATCCGAGGGATCTCACAAGGCCGGCCACCAAGAAGCCCGACCCCTAGACCAGTGGTGGACCGCCCGGTCGTTGTTATGCGGACGATTCAACCAAATAAACTAATAATGCTAAGAAAAAGCTATAGCAGATCGTATTCCACAGGGTTTTCTATGATTGGTTACTTCAGAACTAGCAAAATACTCGAAGGCAAACACGTTGTGCGTGGTGTGAGTTCCACGACTTCCAATTCTAAGAAATGCAGACAAATTAAAACGAATTAAACTAAAGCAGATTGGGAATTAGGGTTTGAAAACAAGGATGACAGACGAACTTAGACTTTGAATCCCCCTTCGTTCCCCAGAGCATTGGCAATCAACAGATCAGCGGATTTCGATTCTCATTCAATCAATTACTAAGACACCACCATAACTCCTTACCCTTAGGTTTAAGATCGGGGAACGTTCGCTCTATCCGTTCTAACTACCAAGATTAACTAGCCGCCCGGGTACGGTCGCCTCTCGCAACGACTTAATTAATTGGTGTAATTACTAATGATTTATGAGTTACTCTTGCAGTGAATTAACCCTAACCGGTTCCTACGAAAGGCACGCTCCAATTATAAGGTTAATTGTTCAATTTGATGTTCTAAAGTAAGGCGAGCGTTCACTTCTATCCTTAACTTAACAAGAATCCAATCTAGGTGATCAATCCAGACAAGAAACATGAACAATGAAGAACAAATCAAACATGAATGAGAAACTGATTGAATTTCAAATCTAATTACCGCCGATCCGTGACCTCTTTAAAGCCCTGGGTCACTTAGGGTTCATCTAGTCTAAGCCCTAACGAGTTTAGCTACTCATGATCATTATAAAAGAAACAAAGACAAAGAAAGAGTTCATCATTCAGAGGAAGAACAGAAAAGAATCTGAAAAACCTAATTTAGACGACTCGGGCAGACTTCGATCTTCGGTAAGTTACACTCCTAGCTCCGGTTCTCCGAGATGGAAAAGATGGCGTCACGATCTCTCTCCGGCTCTTCGAACTCGAACTCCTCGCTTCAGAACTCCAGAGAAAATCGTAGAAACTGATCGCGAAAAGTTGTATTATGATTAATTCTCCTCTTTTCTTTTTGGGCCGCCGGGTTAAGTATAAATACTTAACCCTAACTGATCCGGATTGGCCTGATATTTTCGCCGAAAATAAAAAGGTATTTTCGGCGAAAATCCTTGTGTAAATGGCCGGTCACTCAGCTGAATCCTTCTGTCCTTTTCGCCGAATAGGTTTCGGTCCGAAAACATAATGTTTTCGTCGAAAACATCGTTCACTTGACGTCAGCCGATTTTCCCTTGCATCTTCGCCAAAAACTCTGGGTTCTTTTCGCCGAAAACTTCTTTGTCTTGGCACCAGTCGATTTGCACTAATCTTTTCGCCGAAAATACTAGGTTATTTTCGGCGAAGTCTTCTTTGCAAACGGGCAGGAGATTGCTTGAACTTAATTGGCTCCTTCGATCGATTCCGGTTCAGTTCCTCGATGTTCCAATGCTTTAGACACGTCCAAGGTTACTTTATTTGATGGCAAAAACCTGTGCTAACAGAAAAACACTAGAAACCCATCAAATAGACCCGAAACGGGCCAAGGTAACACAAATGGCACGAGATAGGGCAATCGATTGAATATTCGTTATTCTACCCTAAAAAACCATGTCTTAAACAAAGAAATGTCGCTTAAATGAGGCTGATAATCACGTCAAATCGAGTGTCATCAAATACCCCACACTTAAGCTTTTGCTTGTCCTCAAGCAAACTGAATAGAAACGCTCATGTTCACAAATGATAAGATTGATTAAATTGGAGCTCAATCAAACACAATGAATTATTAGACAGATCGATCCTAGAACAAGAAACCTAACATGCATACAGATCAGCCAAACTACCTGGTCTCACTAATAAACTGCACACGACAAGTAATTAGCAATCAATTATGCACGAATTTGACCTGACCGACCAGACTCCTCACACAGGATATATATAGTACAATGGGAACTCTCACTCTCTGTGTTTAGGGACGTGTTTCTGCTCTCGATCATTTTCTGTTACCGAATTCTGTCATAGGTTTGCATTTAGACCACATCTCCACCACTGTGACAACACGAGTATCTAGTCAAGAAGGACTTCCCTGCTAGGACCGTAATGAATACTACACTACTCGGGTTTATAATGAGATGGATGATGTGAATGAATGATGGTGGCTTGGTGCGGTGCAGCTTTCGACTAACTTCCCTCGAATCTAATCTGCGGCTTCCTACCGTCTAACCAAACACGGGTGGAATAATGAACGCTCGTCCTATGATACCCTCAAGCAACCTAGCACTTATTCTTTTTCTTTTGCACAATTTTTTTTTCTTTTGAACTTTTCTTTCTACTTCGTTCTTCCATTTGTAGGGAGAAGAACGTTTTATTTGAACTATACTTTGAACTTTTCTGACTTTCTTTTCTTCATTTTTTTTCAAAATTTTTCTCTTTTTCTTTCTTTTCTATTTTTTTCTTTTGTGCCGATTTTTCTTTTAGTTGCTAGAGGGGTTTACACGTCTGGACATATTAGCTAAGACCACCTGTTTAATGGCTATAGGTAGGTTACCACAAACCGACTTCCGGTAGGTCAATCTAGAACTACAACCACAGGGGATCAACGGGGAATGAAAGAAGTGGGAAATGGCTGTAATGTATTATCGAACCGAAAGAACAGGCCAAGCTCAAGGGTCTAAACCTAGTGGATTTTATCGTTTGGTAGGCTATCTGGCTTAATAGCTGAATCTAGGTGCCCCTATCCTTCTAGAACTCGTGTCATCGGGTGGTCTCGAGTAGGTCTCATGCAAATTCTATCTCATTCAAGTAAGCAGAAAACCACTCAAAAAGAATTAAAATTGCAAGTTACGTGCAATGGATCAAAAGCTCACAGTTGGTTTGCTAGTCGGATTCGGTCATTTTCATGCAATCAGGGCTACAAACTACAAGTGTGATTTTACAATTCTGTTCTGACCAGGCAATTTAGCATCAAAGCATACAAGTTGGTTCTCAAGTTCTAGGTTAAGCAGTCTAAGCATCATTACGAAAGTTTGAACAACAACTTAACATCAAAAATCAAGAACTGAGCCATTCTAATGCTAGAGAGACTGGAATGGAATCACGAGGCACACACAAAACACAATCAATGGCATCAAAAATCAAGTTCATGCAAGGTTCTCTAGCATCCTACCCCACACTTAAATCGGACTGTGTCCTCACAGGACTTCTAGAGTTCAGAGTGGTATGTAAGAACCTGGATGAGGACGGTTGATTTCAGAGGGTGAGCACGGATCCTCGGAGCAGAGGGAAGTGTAGCAGAACCTGAAGCAAAGGGAATCTCCCTGCTGCCTACAAAACAAAAACAAATGAAACATAAAAAGGAAACCGAGACAAGTGTCCCGGATCCACACAGAAAAAAGTTGGACCGAAATCCGAAAAGAATAAATAAAAAGAAGACACCAGAAAAGGAATACAACCCGATCACTGCTGGTCCGGTGAACCGGGAGGTGGAAAGTGGAGAAATTCGGCGAGCTGCGTTGCTACGCCAGATGTGCCTCATACCGCCTGTCGGCGCGGCGCATATGTTGCTGCATAATAGTCCATCGCGCCTCCTGAGTGGCGTTGTCGGTGATGCGCCACTCCTGCAGTCGCTCATACAACTCACCAACGTCCGCGGGGTGCGGTCGGGGCTGATGAGTAGGCGCCGGATATGGATCGGGAATGTGCGGCGGCGACTGGTGGATGTACCCTGCCTGATGGTGTGGCGAGGGTATATAATCATGAAACTCAGGAGGCGGCTGCGGCTGCTGCTCCTCAGCATCATCTTCTTCCTCCGATTCGTCCACAGGCTGGAGTGGAGGATCTGCTGCTACATGGGGACTGAGGTCCAACTCTAGGTCGTACTCGACTGCCAAATCTCCTCCAACGGTCCTAACTGGGCGTCGCGGAATATGCGGGCCATATTCATGGCTGATGCCGAAGGAGATGTTGAGCTGACCTATGAAGTTACCCCCAAGAGTTTGCGGGGTGGCGTCCTCCTCTTGGTCTTCTGGCGGAAGATGCGAGCAAGCACCCAGCCGGGGTGAAGCGGATAGCTCTCTCGGATGGCCCGAAGAAGCATGAGCTCCTCCTTGAGGATATGGTGGCGATCCTTGTCTCGAACATATAAAAGCGACCTCCGCTAAACCATATGAATAAATTTATAGAGCGGGTGAGAGAGAGACTTAACTGAGTTGCTCACCCCGAGGAGATCGCCAGGTACGCCTGTCATGTGGCTCCAGAGCGCGTGGTACTCCTCGTCGTCATCATCCTCGCCCCAGCCCAGGTGATGGTCGTGATAATGCTCGTAGGGGATGCCGAGATGAGCGGCAAACTCATCGTAGGTGAGTTGTCGGTACACCCCACCAAGATAGAAGGTGACCACCTTCTGGCGTTGCTTCCTCTTGTGCTCGTCCAGGTCAAAGGTCGCCCAGAACTCCTGGAGAGCGATCTCGGGGTAATCAGCAGCTATGGTGGTCAGCTCTAGGAGACCGGCCGGTGCTAGGGCGTCGTGCACGTTCCGGTGGTAATCCTCGTCATGCTCCTGGAGTGAATCCATGGACAGAGGGCGCACGTCAGCTCCACGGATGTGCTGAATCTTCTGGAAGCACTCGAAATAGTAGTCCGGTAGATGGGCGATGGTGCGATGGTATCCAGCTCGGCGAGGCAGTGCGGGTGGAGGACCCAAAACGATGGGTGTGACAGGGGCGACAGCTCCAGAGCACGAGGCGTTATCAAGTCGCGCCTTAGTCCTGCGCTCATAAGTGGTGTTCCTAAAACCAGAGTGAAACCAGATTAGTCAACTAAAACCCTACCCCACACTTAGTAGAAAAACTCAATTTCACAAAGAAATGAGGGAAACTAAGTGGGGTAAGTAAAGCGGAGTAACCGGTAATCATAGACAGTAAAATACATACTTAGGAACAGCCAGAATCGGATAAGCACAATCAGAGTTCAAAAAGTCAAACCGACATTTAGGAAGTCAACATTTATAGCACAATGAACCCTAATCATGGCAAGACTATCACAACTTGGGGGAATGACGGTAAAATATGATCTCAAATGGCAAGCACGATAATCTGAACGAGAGTGAACACGTATGGCAGCCAAATGATCAAATACAGTTCAAAGTCAAACCGGCATTTCTCACAAAAGTCAATATCTCAAAGAATCAATCCTATGCAAGGCAACCTATGATCAAATGATATGGAAATTAAGCACGAAACTCCCTAAGCATGCTAGAACAGTTCTATAAGTTCAGCTAACCTAGTTCACACGAAAACAGTCGGCACGCAAATCGAGGCAAACCGAAAAGTCAACTAAAAGTCAATCCCGACGAAATTCAGCAATCCATATGTCAAAAGATTCGTATTGAAAATCTCTACAACTTACCTTGAAGCCATGAATGCTAAAAATGAACGAGTTGAGAGGAATCGGTGAAAAACGTCGAAAACGAGGGTTTCGGAGAACAGGAGCTGCAAGGCTCCGATTTGGCTGTTCTAGGGCTCGATGGAATCGGAATTGGGAGGGGAAGGGAGCGGCGGTGGTCGGCGGTGGGAAACGGTGGTGACGGCGGATTTAAGGTAGAGGGTGGTTGGCGGTTTTTAAAAAAAAAAAAGAGGGGAGGGGTTTTCGGCTTTGTGAACGAAAATGAAAGTGGATGAGAGAGGGGGTGGTTCCGAAATTTTAAACGAATAGTGGTCTAATTTTCAAAATTATTTTTGGCGAAAAGAAGAGGGTGGTTTCGCCGAAGATATCAGTTCAAATACACTGCCGGATTTTCGAAGGCGTTTTCGCCGAAAACATGAAGATTGTTTTGCCGAAAACTTTAGTTCAAATTACTGCTTGGTTTTCAAAATTAATTTTGGCGAAAACATTATATACTTCGGACCGAAAATATTGAACAGGGAGAATCAGTGAAAACCAAAAGGAGAATTCGCCGAAAATGAAGGGTGATTTCGCCGAAAGATTTGAACTGTTCGGGTTTTAAAATATTTTCGCAAATCCGGCCAACTTCAGAAAAACACAGTTAAATCCAAAAAAATCGGAACGACCTCAATCAACTTGCTACTGACTCTATGACATGCAGACTACACACCAAAAATAAGAACACAAACAGACTGACAATTTTGGCTCCCCCAAACCGACTCTAAAACACTGAGGTTGACACAAAACAAAAACTGACTCCAGCCGTGGGTTGCCTCCCACGAAGCGCTCTTTTATTAACGTCCTTGAGCTGGACGATACCTGGACGGTATTAGGAGACATCCCAACTTAGATTCTCCTTCACGCTCACGTCGGAGTTCATGAAGTACAGCTTCGGGACTTCTCCGGTAAACGTGAATTTCTTCCCGTTCGCATGCAAAAGCTTGGTACGTCCGTCGGGAAGATGATCAACGAACTTGAACGGTCCGAACAGCTCTCTAGAGAGATCATCCTTCTTGAGTGTGACGATGGAAGGAATGAGGACTGTCGGTTTCTTCTTTTCTTTAATCTTCGGCTTGTTATCACCAGGATCGGTGATCGTTAGTACTTCCTTAGGAGACGCTTTCGGCTTCTCCCTCCATACTTGTTCCGGCGCCGGTTTCTCGGAACGAATTGGTGGTGCAGCTGGCTCGGTGGAAGACGGCTGAATCTTTGGCCTCCAGACCATTTGGGTCTTCGTCTTCTTGTTCTTTCCTCGAGGTCTTCTCGGTGGTTTAGAAGAGGCTTGCAGTTCCTTCTTCTTCTTAGGCGGCTTCTGAACCGATATTTCTGGCTTCTTCTTAATAACCTGGTCAATACCTGCAGCAACAACTGATCTAGAAACACTGGAAGAAGCATTAGTAACGGAGTTGACCGGAGTCAACTCCACAGTTTCAACAGCTAGACAGTGAGATTCTTCATTCCTAGAGTCATATTTCATGCCATCTTTAAGACGAAAAGTTTTCATTTCTTTACCAACTCTTAAAGTCAAAGAACCATTTGGAACGTTAATATTCATTCCAGTAGTAGCCATGAAAGGTCGACCTATGAGAATGGTTGAATCATCTGTACTAGTGTCCATAATCACATAGTCAGCTAAAAACGTGAACGGACCACATTTAGTAACAACGTTTTTAATCTCTCCCTTAAAGATTTTAAGTGATCTATCAGCAAAGACAAGTTGCATACTAGGCGGTTCAAGTTCTCCTAGGCTTAATTTTTCATATAGACTCACAGGCATGACATTAACAGATGCTCCTAGATCAACTAGGCAACGTTCAATCTCAACATCATTAATGACCAGAGGCAAAGTAAAAGAACCAGGATCAGATAACTTAGCTGGATATGGAGAGGCAGGTTTCTTAGTACGAATGTCAGGATATCCTTCCTTGTTCCCCTTCATGCCAGTCTCGATCCTTGCATTTGGCAGCAATGCTCTAGGAAAAGGAGGTTTTACGACGTACGGTGCAAGAGGAGGATCATCCTCCTTAGGCGCCGGTTCCTGTTCTTCTTCTTCCTCTAGAGTCTCAGCGATCCTGCGTAAAACAGAACAAGCATCAGCAATTAAGTTTGGAAGTTTTCGAGCAGTTACCATTTTAGCCTGTTCTTTTCTCGGGTTTGGCTCTGTCTGGCTTGGAAGCTGGCAAAATGGTCGACCAGATGCTAGCATGCTCGAGATGTTGTTCACAGCTTGCTCAATTCTTTGTCCAGAGGTTATCTGTTCTTGATTGAGAAGAGCTTGAGCCTTGAACTGACTGTCATGATCATCGAGTCTTGTGATGATCTGGGTGAGCTTCTTATCCAGGTCACTGACATTGTTATCTCTTTGATGCTGCTGCCCTGGATAGGTATTATTAAGATATTGGTTCTGACGATTGCCAGGAGCAGTTCCATAATTACCGGGATTGCGATGCGGCGGCTGGTAGACACCTGCCGGCGGATGGTTAGGCTTCTGATCCTGAGCTGGACCAGCCGGGCGGTTATTCTGGTTCTGGTTATGATTGGCGCCAGCATTGTAGGGAGGTCTGTCCTGATAGTTCCCTTGCTGTCTGAAGTTACGGTAACCAGCATAACCATTCTGATTATTGACGAAGCCTTGTTGTATGAAATTTACCTCTTCGGCAGACCAGACTTCTGCCTTACCAAAATTCTGACAACGGCCTCCATTATGTGCGCAAGCTCCACACCACTCGCAATCGGCAACGTAGACAGAAGCTGCCGGTGGCTTGATCGGTGTGGTAGACTTCTTCAAATGCTTCTCTACCTCTGCCTTGATAGCTGCTTCAAGATCTATCTTGCTCCTCGATCCTTCAGATTGTCGCTCCCAGTTCCTTGACTTGGAGGCGCAGTTTGCGAATTGAAGAAGAGCAGCTTCAGGAGTGAGTGTAGTGCAATCCCCTTCAGCTAGAGAATTGACCCACTTGGCAGATTCTTCTCGAAGTCCTCGAGAGAAGATTTCAGCTAACTGCCTCTGCCCGAATCCATGACGAGGGCAGGTGTAGAGAAGTTCTTGGAATCGATTCCAAGTATCATATAAGCTTTCTCCTTCTTTTTGGGAGAATCTGGCGATGCTGTCCTTGATGGCAGTTGTTCTGGCCGGAGGGAAGTATTCTTCAACAAAATCCTGAGCCAGAGTATCCCAGTTAGTGTAGTAGCCAGGTGGTTTGCCAGTAAGCCACCTCTTAGCAGCGCCTTTCAGAGAGAACGGAAAAGCTCTCAGACAAAGAGTGTTCTTGTCGAGGTTCCTGCTCTTGAAAGTACTGCAGAGATCAAGGAAGTCTGCAAGATGAGTGCACGGGCTGTCTAGGGGCCTGCCTTCAAACTGTAAATCCCTAGAGATCATAGTCAAGAATGGAATCTTGATCTCATAGTCAGGATCTCCTTCTATGTGTGGAACGACAATGGCAGATCGAACGCTAGTCGCGCTCGGCTTGTTATAGTCTGCTAGACTCTTCTGTGCAGGTGGTGGTGGCGGCGGTGGTTGATCGCCGTTTGGTGGTAATCTATCTCCCATGGTAGGAGATGGAGGAGGTGAAAGTGATGCGGTGTATGAAGCGGATGACGATGATGGTACAGGTGAAGATGGAGATGAGGAACTCTCCTTCGGTTCCTCGATCTTGATCGGAGTGATGAATGGATTGGATCTGCCTTTCTTCAGAATCTGTGATCGTAGAGGTGTAGCAGAACTGCCTGGTCTCCCTGCACACTTAGACTGTTCGGTTTGAGAGCGAGTCCAAGGACGGTGTGGCATACACCTGTAAACCTACAGATAACAAAGACAAACAAAACCAGTGTAAAATCGAAGTGGATGGAAGGGTGAAAGATGGAAAATAGAAGAATAAATTGCCAGTTCTTCTTTCGAACAATCAAAAGAAGGTCCCCGGCAACGGCGCCAATTTGGTGGACCGCCCGGTCGTTGTTATGCAGACGATTCAACCAAATAAACTACTAATGCTAAGAAAAAGCTATATCAGATCGTATTCCACAGGGTTTTCTATGATTGGTTACTTCAGAACTAGCAAAATACTCAAAGGCAAACACGTTGTGCGTGGTGTGAGTTCCACGACTTCCAATTCTAAGAAATGCAGAGAAATTAAAACGAATTAAACTAAAGCAGATTGGGAATTAGGGTTTGAAAACAAGGATGACAGACGAACTTAGACTTTGAATCCCCCTTCGTTCCCCAGAGCATTGGCAATCAACAGATCAGCGGATTTCGATTCTCATTCAATCAATTACTAAGACACCACCATAACTCCTTACCCTTAGGTTTAAGACCGGCGAACGTTCGCTCTATCCGCTCTAACTACCAAGATTAACTAGCCGCCCGGGTACGGTCGCCTCTCGCAACGACTTAATTAATTGGTGTAATTACTAATGATTTATGAGTTACTCTTGCAGTGAATTAACCCTAACCGGTTCCTACGAAAGGCACGCTCCAATTATAAGGTTAATTGTTCAATTTGATGTTCTAAAGTAAGGCGAGCGTTCGCTTCTATCCTTAACTTAACAAGAATCCAATCTAGGTGATCAATCCAGACAAGAAACATGAACAATGAAGAACAAATCAAACATGAATGAGAAACTGATTGAATTTCAAATCTAATTACCGCCGATCCGTGACCGCTTTAAAGCCCTGGGTCACTTAGGGTTCATCTAGTCTAAGCCCTAACGAGTTTAGCTACTCATGATCATTACAAAAGAAACAAAGACAAAGAAAGCGTTCATCATTTAGAGGAAGAACAGAAAAGAATCTGAAAAACCTAATTTAGACGACTCGTGCAGACTTCGATCTTCGGTAAGTTACACTCCTAGCTCCGGTTCTCCGAGATGGAAAAGATGGCGTCACAATCTCTCTCCGGCTCTTCGAACTCGAACTCCTCGCTTCAGAACTCCAGAGAAAATCGTAGAAAACTGATCGCGAAAAGTTGTATTATGATTAATTCTCCTCTTTTCTTTTTGGGCCGCCGGGTTAAGTATAAATACTTAACCCTAACTGATCCGGATTGGCCTGATATTTTTGCCGAAAATAACAAGGTATTTTCGGCGAAAATCCTTGTGTAAATGGCCGGTCACTCAGCTGAATCCTTCTGTCCTTTTCCCCGAATAGGTTTCGGTCCGAAAACATAATGTTTTCGCCGAAAACATCCTTCACTTGACGTCAGCCGATTTTCCCTTGCATCTTCGCCGAAAACTCTGGGTTCTTTTCGCCGAAAACTTCTTTGTCTTGGCACCAGTCGATTTGCACTAATCTTTTCGCCAAAAATACTAGGTTATTTTCGGCGAAGTCTTCTTTGTAAACGGGCAGGAGATTGCTTGAACTTAATTGGCTCCTTCGATCGATTCCGGTTCAGTTCCTCGATGTTCCAATGCTTTAGACACGTCCAAGGTTACTTTATTTGACGACAAAAACCTATGCTAACACAAAAACACTAGAAAACCATCAAATAGACCCGAAACGGGCCAAGGTAACACAAATGACACGAGATAGGGCAATCGTTTGAATATTCGTTATTCTACCCTAAAAAACCATGTCTTAAGCAAAGAAATGTCGCTTAAATGAGGCTGATAATCACGTCAAATCGAGTGTCATCAACCAGCCCGGAGCACCAGGCCCCGTGACCGCCACCCATATCAGGCCCGACGCCCGACCGGGCAAGCCCACCGGGCCGCCACCATAGCCCAACCGGCCCGAGCAGCCGATCGCGGCCGGATTAGGGTTTTTGACCTATTTAGGTCTTTTATTCAACTTTAAAGACTTCATTTAATATTTTTAAGTTATTACTTTTTAGTTCAAGTTGTTTAGGAATTTTAGGATTCTAATTAGGATTAGGATTCTTTATTTTATTCTTATTTCGGTAGTAGTCATTAGGGAGGAGAGCTTGTTCCCTCACCTATATAAGGAGGCCGCCGACCACCCTTGTAAACCAACCCCCCTTTGAATCAATATACAATTTTCAGAACACATGTTCTTTTTCCCTTCAAGCCTTTGCTCGTTGTTGCATTGCTTAAGGTCGGCTTATCATCAAGAGCACACATCTCATGAAGTGGCGCCCTCGACTTGATACTTCTGGTTCCTAGCTCGTTTATAGCTAGTGGGTCAAAGTCCTCTTCCATCCCGGTTCCGACGATTTCTTCTTGTTGCTGTGACGATCAGCTTGTGGTGGTTCGGGTCATCTGCCCACGATTGCGGCGGTTCACATCAGTTGGTATCAGAGCACGGTTCAAACACAAGGACCACACTCTATCCCAGTCTCCAGGTTTATCTTGGATTCATATCCCTTTTTGTTTCTTGTTATTCTTAGAAAATAGCTTCGAAAATCCCTATTATTTCAATTCTTGTATTCAGTTTTCGAGTTGTAAGGCAAAGAAAATTTGTGGCCATCATACCATCAAAAAAACCCTAATCGAGGTCAATAAAAAAGAAAAGAAAAGAAAGGCCACCCTTGCCAAGTTATTTCCTTGCGTTATAAGTTTATTTCTAAGAAGAGGGGATAGAAAGTTTGCTTCCATTTGCTAGCACTAACCATGGCAGACGATAGAATAGCCAACATGGAGGTACATATCCAGAATCTTGGAACTACTTTAGAAGCAATCCAAGAAGCCCTAGCAAGGCTTCAAGGAGGAAGAGGTCGAGACGAGTGCCGAGAAGAAAGCCCTGAAGACCTAAATCAAAGAGCCCGAAGGCTAGCTCAGGAGATTGATGATGATGTGAGAAACCTCAAGCTCACCATCCCCAAGTTTGCCGGCAAGAATGATGCCGACGAGTACTTGGATTGGGAGAGAAGTATGGAGGATTTCCTCGAATGCCATCACTATTCGTAGAGGAAAAAGGTAATCATCGCCACTCTTGAATTTACTGACTATGTTGCTCTATTGTGGAGCCAGTTCAAGAGACAGGTTCAAAGAGATGAGGAAGCCCCCATCGAGTCATGAAGAGATCTCAAGAGGAAGATGAGGAAGAGGTTTGTTCCGGGAGCCTATATCCGAGACCTACACACCTCTCTCCAAACCCTAAAGCAAGGCACCATGTCCGTGGAGCAATATACCAAGGAGATGGAGATGTTGGTAGCTAGGCTCGACCTCAGAGAAGAACCCGAAGCCAGAATAGCCAGGTTTGTGAGTTGACTACACCCCGAGATCATGCACCAAGTCAATATACTTAACTATATTGACTACGAGGATCTCAAAGCCCTAGCTAACCGCGTGGAGAGAGAGTTGAAGAAGGGCTACACGAGAAGACCAGCTAATATCCAGTGGAGAGGAGGCTCAAGTGCAAGCCAAGCCCCATGGAAGCCCGGACAGCCCCGAGGCCCCAGCTCACGGCCAAACCCTAACCCTAGGGATTCGGCACCACGGGTAACACCTGCTCCACCAACTTCTAATGTTCAAAGCTCTAACCCACGTCCTAGTGGAATTGTATGCTTTAAATGTCAAGGTAGGGGGACATATATCAAGGGACTGCCCTAATCAACGGACGATGGTGATAAGAGAAGGAGGAATCAAGACAGATGATGAAGAAGATGAGAAGAAGGAAGAAGAAGAAGAATAAGATGAAGGAGAGGAAGTCAAGCCCGAAGGACTTGAGAAGTTTGCAAGGTTAATCTCTAAAACACTAGCACCCGTGGCCACCTCTGTGGCCACCCCAGCGCCCGGCCCCGACGCTGCCTGACCGGCCCTGATCAGCCCCGCTGCCCGACCGGTGCCCAGCCCCGACGATGCCCGGTATGCCCTCGGCATCCCTGGTGCCCCATCGCCCTCCCCGACGCTGCCCGGCACGCCCACGGTATCCCCGGTGCCCCAGCGCCCCGCCCCGACGCTGTCCGGCACGCCCCGCCCCGACGCTGCCCGGCACGCCCTCGGCATCCCCAGCGCCCCAGCGGCCCGTCCCGACCGGCCCAACGCCCCTGTGCCCAGCCTCGACGATGCCCGGTACGCCCTTAGCATCCCCGACGCCCCAGCGCCCCCACCCCTTCGGTGCTCGACACGGCCTCGGTTCCCCCGGCGCCCCAGCACTCCGCCCAGACGCTGGCCGACACGTCCCCGGCACCCAGGTGCACAGCCCCGACGCGCCACGACCCGACCCTGGCGCCCCCGACAGGGCCCTATCCAGCCCTGGCGCCCCAGCACCTGGCCCCGGCGTCCCACTGCTCGGCCACGACGCGGCCTTGCTTGGCCCCAGCCCATCACCACCCGACGCCCCCCGACGCGTCGCTACCCGACGCGGTCCCCGACGCATCACTGTCCGACGCACCCGGCACGTCACTGCCCGACGTTCCGACGTGGCCCTAGCCGGCCCCGACGTGCCACTACCCGACACCCCCGACGAGCACCTGCCCGACGTTCCCGGCGTGATGATGCCTGACGCCTCCGACGCGCCACTGCCCAGAGCAGCATTCAACTGTCCCGACCAGCCGTGGCATACCACCGGCGCCCCCGACACCCCAGTGTTCCATCCCGACACCTCACATTCTGACCCTTGTGCACCCAACATTCAATGGGAAATCGCCTCCTGACGAGTTTTGAGGGCTGCCCCGAGCGAGGATGATCCGGACGCGGACCCGGATGTGGAGATGAGTGAGGAACTCTCACCGGCTACCTCCCCAAGCCTTAACATTATTGTTGATAGTTTTTAGGAGAAGGAGCTATGGACACAGATGGAGAAAGCACTGAAGGACCCGAGCCTTGGTCCTTCACTGACTCAAGTGACACTCCTGGCCCTAAAGAAGATTCTGAGTCGTCCCCGACCGTGGCCAATAAAATTGCTGAAGCTTGGAAGAGAGTGATGAGTACTAGGAGAGGACCCGAGATGGATTTGGGGACAAATCCAAGGCAAGAAGAGGGGGATGATATGATCCACCAGTGTTGCCCTGATGCCAACCGGTACTCCTACACCCCACCGGGGTCACCTGTCCGAGGCAGGACCCTAGGACCTCACAAGAAGCATGTAGATCCAAGGGCAGGACATCTTCAAGCCCTAAAGATGACATGAAATATCGACTAAGGCCTTCCCTTGCAGGTAGAAAGACTCAAAGAGATGGATTGCTACTCCAGGTCATGCTGCTGGCCGAGGATATAAGCCCTAGCACTGAAGACAAGCCTCAGTCTGCCCCTAGCCTGACCTCCAAGAGCCCTGAAGAAGTTGGCCCCTTGAGTGACCCTCTTGAAGCATTTCTGGAGTACAGGAGGAGAAGAGCTCAAGAGTACCTAGCCGGAAAAGGAGGGAATCCAAGGACTAACCCCGAGCCGAGCCCTGAGAAGAATTGGAGTCCTTGGCTTCGAGGCACGACGCCTGAGCCGACCCCAGCTCCTGAGAGCTGTATCTGGAGGTATTTGAGGACCTGCCCGAAGCTTAAAGAGGAAGCCCCAAGCAGAAATGAAGAAACCCCAAGGAAGGTCCAACCCCGAGCCTTAGACCGAGAGCCGGGCCGATCTGAAGGATCTCACAAGGCCGGCCACCAAGAAGCCCGACCCCTGGACCGGCCCGGAGCACCAGGCCCCACGACCGCCACCCGTATCAAGCCCGGTGCCCGACCTGGCCGCCACCATAGCCCAACCGGCCCGAGCAGCCGACCACAGCCGGATTAGGGTTTTTTACCTATTTAGGTCTTTTATTCAACTTTAAAGACTTCATTTAATATTTTTAAGTTATTCCTTTTTAGTTCAAGTTGTTTAGGAGTTTTAGGATTCTAATTAGGATTAGGATTCTTTATTTTATTCTTATTTCGGTAGTATTCATTAGGGAGGAGAGCTTGTTCCCTCACCTATATAAGGAGGCCGCCGGCCACCCTTGTAAACCAACCCCCCTTTGAATCAATATACAATTTTCAGAACACATGTTCTTTTCCCTTCAAGCCTTTGCTCGTTGTTGCATTGCTTAAGGTCGGCTTATCATCAAGAGCACACATCTCTTGAAGTGGCGCCCTCGACTTGATACTTCTGGTTCCTAGCTCATTTATAGCTAGTGGGTCAAAGTCCTCTTCCATCCCGGTTCCGACGGTTTCTTCTTGTTGCTGTGACGATCAGCTTGTGGTGGTTCGGGTCGTCTGCCCACGGTTGCTGCGGTTCACATCACATTAGAATATTGAGTTTCAAATCGATAGAAGACACTCTCTTGCAATCCCAAACTCTTGAAGTCGAACTTGAGAATATGAAATCCCTAAATCGCGAAACTCATTCTATCCTCTCTATCATTCAATTGCTCCTTGTGTTAGTGAATCTATAATCTCGATTTCTACTGTAAGGACTAATCTTTGTCTTTTCAATTGGTATCAGAGCATGCTTTCAAACGGATTAATCATAACTGGAAGAAAAGATCCTAACAGCTATGGAAGTCGAGCAAGGACAACCTCCTAGAGTGGAAGGAATGTCTCACAGCAGACCTCCCTGGTTTGATGGAACAAACTATCAAGCATGGAAGAATCGTATGAGAGTCTTCTTCCAAGGTATGGATTTTAACATTTGGAGAATAGTTGATAAATGCGGTGTTGATCTTACTGGTGATTATGAAAATTGGGAAGAAGAGAAAAGAAATAAGGCACAAAATAATGCTAAGGCTATGAATGTTTTCTATTGTGCTTTATGTAGAGATGAATATAATCGAATCAGTAGCTGTGATACTGCAAATGAGATTTGAAAAATGTTGGAAACAACTCTTGAAGGAACATCTAGAGTTAAAGAAACAAAAATAAATCTTAGTTCATGAGTATGAAATGTTTAGAATGCAACCTGATGAACCTATAAAGAAAATGTATGATAGACTTAGTCTAATCGTGAGCAATTTAAAGTCTTTAGGCAAGGTCATTTCAAAGGCTGAATTAGTTATGAAAATTCTTAGATCTTTGACTAAGGAATGAATGCCTAAGAAAACTGCTATAGAGGAATCTAAAAATCTTGAAACTCTGAGTCTAGAAGAACTCATAGGTTCACTGATAGCTCATGAATTTGTTTTACGACAACCTGATTTTTATGAGGAGTCAAAGTCTAAAAAGAATATAGCACTTAAAGCTAGCCATAAGGATGAATCAAATGAAGAAGATGACAGTTCTAAGTCAGAAACAGAGATAGCTCTTATGACCAGAAAATTTAGACAGTTTCTTAAACATAAGCAAAATAGAAACAGAGAGAAATTCAGAAATGGACAAAGTTCAAAAAGGCATGTGTCTAAAACTAACAAAGAAAGATACAAAGAATGAAGAAAAATATACTATTACTTGCTTTAGATGTGGTGACCTGGCCACATCCGATCTAAGTGTCCAAACAGGGGTCAATCTCGTGACAAAGCCATGAAAATGACATGAAGTGATTCAGACTCGGATGATGAAGAAAAAGCCTACATGGCACAGGTAGATGATGAAGAAACAGCTGAAGAAAGTGCCTCTGAAAGCGAGGTAAGTGGTTCCTCTCTTTTGAATATGTCCAAAGAAGATATAATTATTGCTTTTGTTAATCTAGCTGATCACTTTTGTAAGATTAAGAGAAAATACAAACAACTAAAACATAGATATCAAAATGTTAATGATGATCGTAATATCCTTACAGAAAGGCTAGACATTGCTGATAAGCATGTGTGCAAAGTGATGACCAGACTCGAAAATTTATAGCAGAAGTTGAAAGTAGTAAAAGAAAAATCAGTATACTTGAAAATTAACTTTATCTTGTCGATTTATCTAAAAGAAACGCTTATCAAAATAGAGGTATTCTACCAACACCTATACATGTTAACTATGTGCGAAAAAACTTCTTTAAATTCAAAGGTTGAAAATTATAGACATAGGATAGTTAATCCTAATTATGCTCGTAAATGTTATTTCTGCAACTCTGCAAATCACTATACTTCTATGTGCACATTTAATTATACACATAAAAGAAGGGCACCCAAGAAAGTCTAGGTCCCAAAAAGACTGACCACATGTCATTGTGCAGATGACTCAACTACCAAGCAATGAGTGGTATCTAGATAACGGATGTTCTCACCATATGACCGGTGACAAGAGGCTATTCACAACAGATAATATTTACATTATAAATCTAAAAGACAGTGGTTCATTTGTTGAAAAATGTTTTTCTGCAACAGAATCTTCTTCTCTGTCCATTTGGCATAAAAAACTAGGTCATATAAGTAGCTCTAGGATCACTAAACTTTGTTCTTCTAACTTAGTAAGAGGTCTTCCTAAGTTTAGTTCCTCACAAGGTTTTCTGTGTCCTACCTGTATACGAGGGAAACAAACGAAATCATCTTTTAAACCCTCCTCTTTTCTTTCTACTTCAAAACCCTTTCAGCTAGTTCATATTGACCTTTTTGGACCAACTAATGTCCAAAGTCTAGGAGGTAAAAACTTTTCTTTTGTTCAAGTTGACGATTTTACAAGGTTTACATGGGTCCTTTTTCTTGCTAAGAAGTGTGAAAGCTTTCTTCTTCTCAAGAATTTTGCAGCCTCTATTGAATCATCTTTTTCCTATACAATCTTTCGATTCGTAGTGACCATGGTGGCGATTTCACTTCAGATTCTTTTTCTTCCTACTGTCAAGAAAAAGGAATCTCTCATACGTTCTTTGCTCCATGCACTCCTCAACAGAATGGAGTAGTGGAGAGGAAGAATCGTGTTTTACTTGACCTTGCTAGGACAATGCTCTTCGATCATAATAAACCAAAAAGATTCTGGGCTGAAGCAGTTGCTACTGCCAGCTATATCCTGAATCAAACTCTTATACGAAAAACTCTTAATAAGACTCCTTACGAGCTTCTCAAACAACGTTCTCCTAATCTTAGTTACTTTCATCATTTCGGATGTCGGTGTTTTGTTCTTAACACTAAGGAAAATTTAGGGAAATTTGATCCTCATTCTTCAGAATCCATCTTTCTTGGTTATTCTTCTCACAGCAAAGCTTATCGTGTTTTTAATAAACTTTCTCTCAAAGTAGAAGAATCAATTCATGTCATTTTCGACGATAATTTTGTTACTTCCTCTCATTCTGATGAAGAACAAGATCCCTTTCTTCCCTCCACCTCTGCAGCTTCCTTCTCTAAGTCTACACAAAATTCTCCTTTACCTTCTACTTCTGTTCTTTCTACATCTGATTCTTCACCACAAGATCAACCTTCATCTCATAATTCTCCTTCATCTTCACACCAAATCACCCCTGTTCATCTTTCCTCACCTGATCATGACAGAGTAAATAATCCTCTTGTGCCTCCTCATATTCAGAAACGACATCATGTGTCTCAAGTCATTGGTAACTAGACTGAAAGACTAGTGACTCGTTCGAAATGACCTCTTTTCCCCTCTGAACATGCTATGATCTCTCTTATAGAACCTAAGAACTACAAAGATGCTCTAAAAGATGAACACTAGATTACTGTAATGCAGGAGGAGTTGAATCAATTTCAACGTTCTCAAGTCTGGGAACTAGTTCCTTGTCCCTCTAAAAAAACCATAATAGGCACGAAATGGGTTTTTCGAAACAAAACAAATGACAAAGGAGAAGTCACCCGTAATAAAGCTCGTCTTGTTGCTCAAGGCTATAATCAAGAAGAAGGAATTTATTATGATTAAACATTTGCCCCTGTGGCAAGAATGGAAGCAATAAGACTTTTGTGTGCCTTTGCCAGTCAAGCTCATTTCCGTCTATTCCAAATGGACGTAAAAAGTGTTTTCTTAAATGGTTTAATCAAAGAAGAAGTTTTCGTGGCTCAACCTCCTGGCTTCCTAGATTCAAACTTCCCAAATCATGTATATCGTCTTAAAAAGGCTTTATACGGTCTTAAGCAAGCTCCAAGAGCTTGGTATGACCGACTCTCCACTTTTATTTTATCTAAGGGGTTCATTCGAGGACAAGTTGACACAACTATTTTTATTAAATCTATGAAAAAGACTTCATTATTGTTCAAATTTACGTAGATGACATCATCTTTGGTTCCACCTCACAAAATCTTTGTCAGAATTTCTGTTCTGAAATGACATCATCCTTTGAAATGAGCATGATGGGGGAGCTTCAATTCTTCCTATGACTTCAGATTCTTCAATGTTCACAAGGTATTTTTATTCATTAATTCAAATACATTGGAACGCTTCTTGAAAAATTTGGGTTTTACAATTTGAAATCAACCTCTACTCCTATGGCAACGATCACGAAATTACATTCAGACACATCTGGGCTTGACTTTGATAACACAAAATTTCATGGTATGATAGGTTCTCTCCTGTACCTTACTGCTAGCAAGCCAGCCATATTGTACAGTGTCTGCCTCTGTGCCCGCTTTCAAGCCAACTCCAAACAATCCCATTTCTCTGCTGTTAAACGAATCTTTCGTTATTTGAAAGGTACTCAAACTCTTGGTCTTTGGCACCCAGCTACGTCAGCAACTAGTCTTGCTAGATATAGTGACGCTGACTTTGCTGGAAGTCTTATTGATAGAAAAAGTACACCCGGTGGGTGTCAATTTCTTGGTCACTCTCTCATCTCTTGGTCAAGCAAGAAGCAAACAGCTATCGCTTTGTCGACCGCAGATGCAGAATATATAGCTGCAGACAATTCTTGTACCCAACTTCTCTGGTTAAATACCCAACTTGAAGATTATGCCATCTTCCTTTCTTCAATTCCACTTCTTTGTGATAATACAAGCAATGTAGTCAAAATCCCTATTTTAATCTTAAAATCTTACGGTTTTACGATTCCACTAGTCTCTAGCGATCTTGATTCCACGTAAAATCTATGGGTCATAAAATCTAGTAAAATCTCGATCAAAATCTTAGAATCTTATAAAATCAACGATTTTTCTTATATTTTACGATTTCACTTTCTATGAGAAATTACTAGTTTGTACAACTACATATAAGTCAGAACAAAGACAATTAAATTAAATTGATTTTTTTTAGATTTTGATTAATTAAGCTAGAAATTATTACTAAAAAGTGTCTAAATTCTAATTATTACTTCCTCGAATGACCGCTTAAGAGCCGACATTCTCTTTTTTTTCTTATCTAGACTTTTCAAAGTTGGGTAATGGTCTTCTTATTCTTAATATGTTGTTGACTTAAATGTTTCGATAGTAGTTTATAAAATCTTACGATTTTACGATTAAAAACTACGATTCCGATTTCACTTGGAATCACGATTTTAACTACATTGAATACAAGTGCTATAAACATGTCCAAAAATCCAGTTCAGCATTCTAAAACTAAACATATAGAGATAAAATTCCATTTTCTTCGTGATCTTGTTCAAAATAAAGTAATTGACATTCAATTTGTCAGCACTAATGATCAACTGGCTGATATTTTCACAAAACCTCTGAAAGAGGAACGATTCAATTTCATCCACCATGAATTAGGGATGATTGATCTTTCCACTTTCCTTTCTTCTTCATTAATTCTCTATCGATCCTTCAATTTCTCTTTTCACCTTTCTTTTATTTTCTCTCAAGATTCACTATATCAACCCTTCCTTTTATTGTCTTTTTTCTTCTCTTTATAATATTCTCTCGACTTCTCCAGTTCCTTCACAGCCAATTCTGCTCTCTACTCTTTGATAATTTCCTCGTTGTATTTTTCTCACCATGGCTGCTTTTCTCAACTCTGCTCATTATGTCGGTTCCATTCACCCATCTAAAGAAGCCTACCTCTGTTATACTAATCTCTTTCGCACGAAACCAATCATCCCGTCCTATGTTTTCCATTATGAAGCTTTTGATATGTACAACATTCCAGTCCAATGTTCCATCCAGAACATCGGCTGGATGAATGCTCTACCACCCTATCCTCAGTCATTTTGTCCAGAGTCAATCCGACTGTTCTATGCAAACCGTCAAGTGCTTCAAGTCTCACCACTCAGGCTCCAGACTTCTATCAATGGTATTCAATTCATTATCTCTCCTGAATTCCTCGCTTTCATGATTCCCATGGAAATGTACGGTCTAATCATGGCAGATAATTATGATATGATTGAACATGGATTCAATCACATTGGTGCTTTTCAATCGATTGCCATTCTGCCAGTCAACAATCTTATGCATCCTTCAATTGCTTGCCTTCCTGACCACCTTCGAGTCCTTCATTTCATGCTCACTCGACATTTTCTGCCCAGAACTTGTGCTCGAGAAGAGCTACTCCCATTGGACATATGGGTACTCTACGATGCCACTATCACACAGCACCCTATTAGTCTGCCCCATCTGTTCATCTGAGCTATGCAAGCTGCCGGCTCTCCTCGCTTCACTAGAGACTTGCCTTTCACAGGTCTGATTACTTGGATGCTAGACTTCCTTGGGGTGGATATCTATCAACAAATCCAAAGCTTTCATATTCTTACTCTTCGTCCTCGGTCGATTCTTCAGAAAATCGACTGTCAGAAGGCTCCCTTAAAGTGTCTACTTGACATTGCCAAAGGGGGAGAACCACCTGAATACTGCTGTGAAGTTGGTGAAGTAGGTCACAATTTGGAATTACTTATCCATTCAATTGGTAACTATGGAAGCTGGGATCTTGATGAGAAGGATCTCAAAGAAGCCTCTCTTCATAACAAGACCACACGTTTGCTCAAAGTCCTATGACAAAGAGGAGACTAGGATTTTGAAAACATTGAAGAGTTGAAACTAGGAGATTCCGAAACTGCAAAATCCACAAAGAAGCAAATCATGGAACTCGTGGATAAGAAGAGCGCTCATGAAGATTGTTCAGACTATGAAAGTGATCCAAACATTTCTTTCTAAAGAAGTACCTATACTTTGTCTTAAAATAAATGCTCTGTGAGCATGTGTCTTACTGTTTTTAGTCAAAATAAGAGCTCCGTGAGCTAGAGTCTTTGTCTTGTTTTAATCTCCGCTGTTTGTGTCTTAGTTGCTGGAATCTTCAGGAAAGAATGTCTGTCTATTTTTCTTTATTCTGTTGAACAATTGAGTGGTTGGTTTTTCTTGATAGTCTCTTTCATTTCTCAGAAGAATATTTCTCTAACAAATTTCGTTATGAGATAGATGTCTGACAAAGGGGGAGACATCTCTTTGGCATCATCAACTTCATATAGTAAAATTGGCAATATCAAGCTTAGGGGGAGATTGTTAGATTCAAAAAGTCTTGATATTATAATGTTAATATATTATGAATGACCAAATTGCGCTTGCCAAGAAGTTGATGTATCAATGTTCAAATGTTTCCCTATCTTCGTGCTAACTGCACTTCCAAGATATAAGTTGTGATTGCAGATATGGAATCCTTGATCAACGCAACATAAAATTGGAAAGGAAGATTTTGTGGAAACTGTCGAGTATGCCAACAGTAACAAGCAGCATTGAGAGCTTTATAAAACGAAGTCCAGAAACAAGTGATGTGGTACTTTTGGAGAAGCTGATTCAAGTGAGAGAATAGTTGAAAGTGGTGTCACTCATAGAAGGACAGTTTTCTGTGAGGTTTTCGTAAGAGTGAAAGTCCTGGGTGTAGGTCATACATCAGGCAGTGTAATTCAAAGCTCTGGTCTCAGAGCTTTGTCATTAAAATTAATCCAGTGACTCTCTCGAGCTTGTCTCGGGACGTGGATGTAGACCTAGCTCTAGCTAGCGTTGAACCACGTTAAAAATCGTGTATGCATTCTGATGTGAACCGTGTAGTCGGCTTGTCCTCAACCCACTCACCTCTCGGATGAGGAACCTCGGCGCTGCTGCCACACGACCCTAACCACTGTAAGCTTGAATATCAGGTCTCGGATCACCTATGAAACCTGGGCGGATGCGTACTTGGACCCGTCGGTTGTAAATAACCGGGAACCCTAAGTGTCCAGTCGATTGGCTCCATGACAGAAGATGGATGCTTCTGTTGATAACACCGTTCCCTAAACTATGCACAAGCAAAACTTAAAAGGATTGAGAACAAAGTTCTGAATTATATTGATTTGGCAAAAAGGTTGGTTTACAAGAGAGGCCGAAGCCTCTTATTTATACTAGAGGAGCGGGACATCCCCGCGGCTTCTTACTTAGACAAAAACTCGAAAATAATAAAGAAATAACCTAGAGTCATATTTAGAACACTAAAAGGACTTAATTATTCCTAAATAAATGAGAACTAAAAGAGAAATCAGAGTCCAATAAAAATACTCACGCGCTAAAACCCTAAACTGGCGGATCCGGTCGGACTTGATGCTCACGCGCGGTCCGGTTTAGGAAAGCCGACGCCACCTTTCATTTCGGGCTTGGAAATGGCGGCGGCATCGGGTGCTCGGGCTCAGGAATGCACAGGGCTCCAGGTGCTGGGCTCCGTGGGGTCTGATGCTGATGCTGCTCGGCATCCGGGGTTCATGCTCGATCGACCCGATCGGTCCTCCTCTTCCAGCCTCTTCATTTCCTCCCATTTCTTCTCTCCTCTCGGGGTGGCAGTTGTTAAGCTAGGCTCCTGAGCTCCTATGGGGCCTAGGGCTGGTGCTAAACCTCCCAAGGCTTGAGCCCTTTGCTGGCTCGGTGCTGAGCGCCGATCGGGGTCCTCCAGGGGTGGTGCCGGTGCCCGTAGGGAGTCTTTCTCCGGGCTTTCTTTAGTCTTGCCTGGACCTTCCCTTCCTTGCTTGGCCCAGCTGTCCAGGAGGGCCTTCAGAGGTTCTCCTAGCGTGGTCATCTGCTCCTTAAGCTCCTGAAAGCCTAGTCTTGGTGCTAGGGCCGGCGGGGCGTTCGGCGTAGGGCTGACTAGGGTTTCCTTAGTATGGCTTTCAGCTCTTCTCCTCTGTCGTTCTTCCAGGAAGGGCAGCTGTGGAGGAGTTCCTGGAAATCGTTCCAAGCATCATGTAAACTTACTCCTTCTCTCTGTCTGAACCTTGAGATGTTTTTCCTATAAGCAGTTGTTCTAGAAGGAGGGAAGTATTCCTCTATGAATTCTTGAGCAAGAGTCTCCCAGTCAGTGTAGTAGCCAGGTGGTTTGCCAGTGAGCCACCTCTTAGCTGCACCTTTCAGAGAGAACGGGAAAGCTCTCAAGCAAAGAGTGTTCTTGTCGAGATTCCCATTCTTGAAAGTGCTGCAGAGATCAAGGAAATCCGCCAGATGCGTGCACGGGTTGTCTAATGGCCTGCCTTCAAATTGTAAATCCCTAGAGATCATTTCCAGGAAGGAGATCTTGATCTCATAGTCGGGACCGTCTTCATTGCGCGGCACAAAGATGGAAGAACGAACACTAGTAGCACTTGGCTTATTGTAATCCGCAAGACTCTTTTGAGCGGACATTGCGGTAGGGAAGATGAAACGGGAGTGATTCAATTTTGTACCTGCTATGATCTGCAAGAGACAAAAACAAGCACAACCGGTGTAAAATCGAAGTGTGACGGGAAATGAAAGATGGAAAGTAGAAGAATAAAATGCCAACTCTTCTTTCAAACAATATAGAAGAGTCCCCGGCAACGGCGCCAATTTGATGAGCTGTAGAACAGTGATCAAATACTACCAAGCTAGAAAGCTAAGCAGATCGTATTCCACAGGGTTTCTTCCAATTGACTACTCAAAGAAGCTGGCAATTTATTCAAGTTTGAGAACGTTGTGCGTGGTGTGAGTTCCACGACTTCTAGACTAAGGTGCAGGAAAATTAAGATGAACTTAAAAGATAGAATGATTTATAGGTTTAAACAGACGACAGACAAGCTTAGATTTCGAATCCCCCTTCGTTCGCCAGAGCATTGGCAATCAACAGATCAGCGGTTTTCAATTCTCATTCAATCAATTTCTATACACCACCATAACTCCTGACCCTTAGGTTTAAGACTGGCGAACGTTCGCTCTATCCGATCTAACTACCAAGATTAACTAGCCGCCCGGGTACGGTCGCCTCTCGCAATGACTTAATTAACTGGTGCAATTACTAATGATTTATGAGTTACTCTTGCAATGGATTAACCCTAATCGGTTCCTACGAAAGGCACACTCCAATTATAAGGTTAACTGGTTGAATTGATGTTCTAAAGTGAGGCGAGCATTCGCTTCTATCCTCAGTTTAACAAGAATCTAAGCTAGGTGATCAGGAAAGACAAGTTTTAATGTTCAAAGCAGAGAATCTGTCTGGCGACAAACCCTAATTCAACACAAACCTAATCTAGGCGATCAACCAGAAAAGAAACATAAACAATGACGAACAAAACAACCATGCAAAAAGAAACTGATTGAACTTTGAATCTAATTACCGCCGATCCGTGACCGCTTTAAAGCCCTGGGTCACTTAGGGTTCATCTAATCTAAGCTCTAGGAGTTTAGCTACTCATATTAGAAACAAGAGAATAAAAAACAAACAAGGAATACATCTCAGGCAGGAAGAACAGAGAAGAACTGTAAAACCTAATTTGACGAATCCGTGAAGCTTCAATCTCCTGTAATCTTCAATCCAAGCTCTGAGTCTCCGAGGTGAAGGGATGACGTCACGATCTCTCCACGATTCTTTGAACTCTCTAAACTCTCTCTCTCGACTTCTCAGTCTGGAAATTATGATTGAAATTATCTCGTCCCCCTGATTTGGGCCGCCGGTTAAGTATTTATACTTAACCCTAATTCAGCCGGATTTCTTCTATTATTTTCGCCAAAAATAAAGGATTATTTTCGCCGAAAAGGATGGTGTAAATGGACGGTCCTTTGGCTGGTATCTCCTGTGATTTTTGCTTCGGTCGAAAACTTAACAGTTTCGTCGAAAACTCCTTCAGCCGGTCATCAGTTGATTTGTGCTGATATTTTTGCCGAAAATACTAGGGTATTTTCGGCAAAAATTCCTTTGTAAACCGGGCAGGAATTTTCTGAACTTGATTGGCTCCTTTGATCGATTCCGGTGCAATTCCTCGAGGTTCCAACGCCTTAGACATGACCTTGGCTACTTTATTTGACGGCAAAAACCTGTGCTAACACAAAAACACTAGAAAACCATCAAATAGACCCGAAACGGGCCAAAGTAAACACAAATGGCACGAGATAGGGCAATTGGTTGAATATTCATTATTCTACCCTAAAAACCATGTCTTAAGCAAAGAAATGTCGCTTAAATGAGGCTGATAATCACGTCAAATCGAGTGTCATCAGAAGGCCTCCAGCGGATCCCAGGGTTGTATAGCACCTCCTGGTTCCGTACTAGTTGCTCCTGAACTTTGGACCGGGACCGGACTTGGTGTTGCTTCGGCTGTTGATGCCCAAGTCAGGGCCGGTTGGCGCCGGGTGATTATCCGTGCTTGCTGTGCTTGGGGTGGCGGGCTGTACTTGAACTTGACTACTTGTTTAGGCCTTACAAACCTCTGTAGGGCCAAGTTAGGAGTCTGGCGAAGCTCTAAGCGCTTATTATATGGCCCTAAAGTCTTCCCCCTCGTAGGTGATCCCGGCGGGGTGTAAGAATAGACATTCTCGGCCGGTCGGTAGACCGAGATCACTTCATTCCCCTCTTCTTATAAGGGATTCATCCTCGAATCCCACTCTTTTCCAGTTCGGGCACTGAGTAGACGTCTCCACAAGTCGGTTGTCTGAGTGGTGATGTCGGGGCCATCATTCAGAATGGCCCGAGGGCTGGGGTACTCACTGGAGTCCGTGTCAGACCAGGGCTCCGGGTCTTCTGAACTAGCACCGTCAGTGCTCATGTTGTCTCATGTCGATAGGCTGCTCACCCGGATGTTAAGGCTTGTAGAAGACATGGGGGAATATGTGTCTTCCCAGCTTAATCCCCCCTCTTTGTCTAGCTTCTCCTTTTCTGCCGTCGGCTCTTGAGGTCGTCCGACTCGGATTGGTGCTAATCATAGAATCCGGTGAGACACTTCTTCCGTGTGCACTTCTCTGAGAGCCTCGGAGTTTCTCAGGGGCCGTGGTGTGTCTGGATGTTGATCCTGCACCGGTATAGGGCTGGCCAACGGGTGCTCCGGTGTTGGCCAGTAAGACGCCGGGTGTCGGCTCAGGGTTGACCCGATGCTGGCTGGGTACTGTTCCAGTACTGGTCCGATGCCGGGAATATACGGTTTCGGCTCAGTCAGGGCTTCCTAGTCGGCCTTAGGGCTTAAGGCTAGGTCTATGACGAACATCCCCGGGAATTTTTCTAGGCCTTTCGCCTCTACTTCTTCTCCACTCTCGGAGTCCTTTTCTTCTTCTTTCGCTCTTCTCCTTCATCGTCGGTGATGACTTCTCCTTCCCTAAGCACCATGGCCCGTTGGTTAGGGCATTCCCTTGCTACGTGCCCTCGTCCCTGACATTTAAAACATACAATGCCGCTTGGCCTAGGGTTAGTATTTGATATAGCAGGGACAGTACTAGAGTTTACCCGGTTGGTGGCGGTGCTAGGGTTTGGCCTTCCTCCTTGGGCTCGATTGGGGCCCGATCTCCATGGGGGTTGGCTGGTGCTGGCGGCACCTCTCCAGGTACTGGTGGCTGGTGGCGTGGGCCTTTTCCCGAAGCCGTTCTTGATCTCTCGCTCTACTCGGATTGCCAAAGCCACTAGGTCATCATAGTCAACATAATGAAGAATGCTGACTTGATGCATGATATCCTTCTGCAGGCCGTTGGTAAACCTGGCGATCCTGGCTTCCTCATTTTCCTTAAGATCGAGCCTCGTCACGAGCATCTCGATTTCTTTATTGTACTCCTCCACGGACAGGCTTCCTTGCTTCAGGGTTTGTAACTTGGTGTGAAAGTCTCGGGTGTAAGCCGCCGGTACAAACCATTTCCTAATCCTCCTCTTCAATTCCCTCCAAGATCCAATGGGTTTTTCCTCCTCTCTTTGAACTTGCCGTCGGTACTGACTCCACCACAAGGCAGCATAGTCAGTGAACTCTATGGTGGCCACCATGACTTTCTTCCTTTCGGAGTAGTTGTGGCAGTCCAAGAAATCCTCCATGCTCCTCTCCCAGTCCAAGTACTCGTCGGCATTGGCCTTTCCTGCAAATTTAGGGACAGTGAGCTTGAGGCTGCTCACATCATCGTCGACGTCTTGGGGTGGTCTTTTGTCCCTTCGGTCTTGGTCTTCACGTGGTCTCTCTCTCTCATACTCTTGCTCAGCCGCTCTCCTTTCCATCTGAGCTAGAGCTTCTCGTAATGTAGCTAGGGTTTGAGTGATGTTGTGGATGTTGACCTCCATGCTGTGGATTCTTTCGTCTGCCATGTTAGCTTGATACAAAGAATACAAAGATATCTACCCCTCTTCTTAAGATCAACCTATAAGGAACGAAATTTACTAGGGCAGGGTGGCTTTTTTTTGTTTCTTCTTTATATATTTTCTAGATGACTTGTTGGCCACCGATTTTTCTTGCCTTACAAGGAACTCGAACAAAAAGAAAAGAGATGAAGTTTTCTAACACAATTTTCTAAGAACACAAAGATAGGGTTTTCTTACGATTTTCTAACAACAAAAGTAAAGGATATGAATTCAGGGTTTCAAACCTGAAGACTAGGATAGATTGGTGGTCCTAGTGTTGAACCTAGGCTCTGATACCAAACTGATGTGAACCGTGTAGTCGGCTTGCCCTCAACCCACTCACCTCTCGGATGAGGAACCTCGTCGCTGCTGCCACACGACCCTAACCACCGTAAGCTTGAATACTGGCTCTCGGATCACCTATGAAACCTGGGCGGATGCGGACTTGGACCCGTCATTTGTAAATAAACAGGAACCCTAATTGTCCAGTCGATTGGCTCCACGACAGAAGATGGATGCTTCTATTGATAACACCGTTCCCTAAGCTATGCATGAGCAAAACTTAAAAGGATTGGGAACAAAGTTCTGAATTATATTGATTTGGCAAAAAGGTTGGTTTACAAGAGAGGCCGAAGCCTCTTATTTATACTAGAGGAGCTGGGACATCCTCGCGGCTTCCTACTTAGACAAAAACTCAAAAATAATAAAGAAATAACCTAGAGTCCTATTTAGAATACTAAAAGGACTTAATTATTCCTAAATAAATGAGAACTAAAATAGAAATCCGAGTACAATACTAAAAAGGAATAAAAATACTAAAAACGTGCTAAAACCCTAAACTGGCGGATCCGACGGATCCGGTCGGACTTGATGCTCACACGCGGTCTGGTTTAGGAAAGCCGGCGCCGCCTTTCGTGTCGGGCTTGGAAATGGCGGCGGCGTCGGGTGCTCGGGCTCGGGAATGCACAGGACTCCAGATGTTGGGCTCCGTGGGGTTTGATGCTGATGCTGCTCGGCATCCGGGGTTCATGCTCGATCGGCTCGATCGGTCCTCCTCTTCCAGCCTCTTCATTTCCTCCCATTTCTTCTCTCCTCCCGGGGTGGCGGTTGTTAAGCTAGGCTCCTGAGCTCCTATGGGGCCTAGGGCCGGTGCTAAACCTCCCAAGGCTCAAGCCCTTTGTCGGCTCGGTGCTGAGCAACGATCGGGGTCGTCCGGGGGGTGGTGCCGGTGTCCGTAGGGAGTCTTTCTCCGGGCTTTTTTTAGTCTGGCCCAGGCCTTCCCTTCCTTGCTTGGCCCAGTTGTCCAGGAGGGCCTTCAGAGGTTCTCCTAGCGTGGTCATCTACTCCTTAAGCTTTTGAAAGCATAGTCTTGGTGCTAGGGCCGGCGGGGCGTTCAGGGCAGGGCTGACTAGGGTTTCCTTAGTCTAGCTTTCAGTTCTTCTCCTCTGGCGTTCTTCCAGGAAGGCCTCCAGCGGATACCAGGGTTGTATAGCACCTCCTGGTTCCTTACTAGTTTCTCCTGAACTTTGGATCGGGACCGGACTTGGCGTTGCTTTGGCTGTTGATGCCCAAGTCAGGGCCGGTTGGCGCCGGGTGCTTATCCGTGCTTGCTGTGCTCGGGGTGGCGGGCTGTACTTGAACCTGACTACCTGTTTAGGCCTTACAAACCTATGTAGGGCCAAGTTAGGAGTCTGGGGAAGCTCTAAGCGCTTCTTATATGGCCCTAATGTCTTCCCCCTCGTAGGTGATCCCGGCGGGGTGTAAGAATAGACATTCTCGACCGGTTGGTCGACCGGGATCACTTCACATTCTCTCTTCTTTCAACTCCTAGATTGAGCTATTCAACTGCAACTGCAACTGCAAGTGTGTGTTTGTAGGTTGAAGAAGAACTACGTTTGCAGCTGTTGATCCTATTTTACAGTACTTAAGTTGTGAGGCTTAAATAATTGGGCCGGTCTCAACTTAAGCCCATACACATTAGAATATTGAGTTTTAAATCGACAGAAGACACTCTCTTGCAATCCCAAACTCTTGAAGTCGAACTTTGAGAATCTGAAATCCCTAAATCGCGAAACTCATTCTATCATCTCTATCATTCAATTGCTCCTTGTGTTAGTGAATCTATAATCTCGATTTCTACTGTAAGGACTAATCTTTGTCTTTTCATTTGTTTGCATCTCGGCTACTATTCAGATCCACCATTGATGTTCATGAGTTGTAGCAAGGGGATGAAGATGAAGAGTGGCGGCTGATAGGTTTTTTATAGTAGGGGTTAACACATTAGGGTTTCTTCTAACTTGCTCCTTAGGCTGGATCTTGTGTTTAACTTGGGCCTAAGTTAGTTTTTGTATTAATGTATTTTGTTCTTCCTTGGGCCTAGGCTTGGCAATGGGTAGGGTAGGGTCAGGGTATGGGTTCAACCGTACCCTTACCCTCAGGGTATAACTTTGGAAAATACCTGACCATTTACCCTACGGGTTTTCAACTGTCCTACCCTTACCCTACCCTACAAATACTCATAGGGTTCGTGGGTATCTTAAATATTTTAATATATTCTTATAACACAATTTTATCGATAATGATTATACCAAAACACATCATTCTGAACCACGTAAATAAAATGAAAAATATTATATAAGCACTAGATATATATAAATTAGTCAATAAAGTGATGTTATACAAATATTACGATCAATTTCTACTATCATCATCATTATACATTCTAACTTAAAACTTGAATCATGTGTAAGTAAATAATTAATGGTTATAATGTGCTTTTATATTAGTTAATTTTGAATTATCTCACGAATCAACCATTGACAATAGTTTGTTTGGTAATTTTACATGAAAAATACTTAGATTTATAGTGAGGTTAAGGGTAGGGTATTTTGCGGGTAGGGTTTTGGTCATATCCTTACCTTGCCCTTACCCTACTTTTTCAACTAAGAGAATAACCTTACCCTACCCTTAACCAGTCAACACAGGGTATTATCCTCGTTGACCGGGTAGAGTAGGGTAGGATACTCTAGGGTAGGGTATCAATTGCCATCCCTACTTGGGCCTAACCCAAGCTTTGTAATCCATTTCAGTTTTAATGAAACTGCGTTGTAAAAAAAAAATGTGAGCCTCTATTTTTACACCCTTTTCTTAATTGTAGGCATCCACCAATCCAAAATTTTGCATGTTTTATTATCAAATTTTTTATTACATTCTACCTATAAAATATTAAAATTGATCTCATGTTTCGTTTGGAAAATCATTCTTCTTTTTTCATGTCCATTAAAAATCATTGTTGTCAATAAAATTAAAAATATGCTCTTAACTTTACATTTTTATTTTACTAAACACAAATTTGCCTTTATTTTATTACACCGTTTAGTTTCCTTTTTTAATTATTACTAAAAAATTCATTCTCAATGATTTAAATGAAAATGAAAATAAACATTTATATAAGCATTTATAATAAGTATTATATTATATTAATTTTTACATTAACTTTAGATATCTAGCCAATTATTAATATTAATTTATTTTATATTTGTATGCTTTTAATTGCCAACGGGCCACAACATCCACTGAAATTTTATATTTTTTATTTAAATTGATTTTGTAGATTATTAAAACTATATAAGATGATAAAATATTATGCTTTTAGTATGACAATTATATTAATTTACTTATGGAAAATATTAAAAACATATATTACTATTCGAATTTAATATATTTACATGTAATATTTTTTTTTATGAATAGAGGTAATCTTATTCATAAAAAATAGAAGCTAAGAAGAGAAGGTCTCATCTTAGCAAGAGTTTTTAGTACAACCAAAGAAAAAACTCTTATGAGACTTAGCGAACCTTTTTCGCTTCTAGGAAGCTTAAGGAACCTTGCCAAATCTCAAAACCCTCTTTAGCAAAAAAAAACCAAATTAGCTAATGATGAATATCTCCCTCATTAAAGAGGTGTCCAACATCCTACACCAAAATGATAAAAAAGCCAACTGAAAGCGAGAGAGCAAAACTGAAAAATTACACAAGCAACAATTCTGTTAACTTGAATTTTACCATGTTTAGATCATCCCGGTTCAGAGACTAATCATAAAAATGGTTAAAATTATCATTCTTAACGTGCACATGAATGAATCTACAAAGCTAATTTAAAATTTTCAGGGATAACAAGTTCTTGCTTATGTAGTTTTTTGAATTAATTTGGTCAGATCATTTTTTTTATTGTTATCCTACCAAAAATTACAACTTTAATCCATTAAAATGCTGACAAGCCGATTCAGCCAAAAAAGTTGACGGTGAGATAGTTTTGTATGATTTTGAAACGTATGGGACTCATCAATTTATTTTTAAAAATATTGGGCGATTTTGTACAAACCCCAAAAGAATGAGACTTCTAATGCTAATTACCCTATATAAAGAGTACAATTATGTTGTTGATTATATTCTTAGTATTGGGTACGAGATGTCTTTTTCTTATTGGTCACATTGTGATATACTTGGTAAGGTGGTGTTTCTGATAATCGTTTGATTACGAATGAAGGTTATGTGCATTGTAACACATCTAATTATGATATAGTTCACAAACTAGTCCTAACTATTAATGGAAGGCAGACTAGGGCGAGAAGAAAGTTACCTCACAGGGTACTGTCCAACACCCTGGAGCGACTCGATAGGAACACTAATGGGCTTCATTCAACCCAATGAGAGGTTGTAACCTACAAGGGTTTCTCGTGTAAGTCATTGTGTTCACAGACAAGTCCTAACTGTTAATGGAAGGCAGACTAGGGCGAGAAGAAAGTTACCTCACAGAGGATTTTCCAAGACCTTGGTGTGAGTTGATAGGAACATCGAACACTAATGGGCTCCTGATGACACTAGATTTACCGCGTTCATCTCTCCATTCCTAAGCGATATTCCATCTATTTTACACACTTCTATGCATGATTCGAGGTAGATTCTCATTTTTGTGTCAAACGCCATGTTTTAGTGCTCTTTACCCATTTCGGGTCTATTTGATGTCATTTTGTAGTATTTTCATGTGAGCTACAGGCTATATATGTCAAAGGAGGGTCTACGACGAGTTGCACGAGGTTTGGATCACTTTGGGGACAATTCAGATCCCATTGGAGCACTTTGGGATGCGTTTGAAGGAAGACATTCAAAGCTGAAAATCATGTATAAAAGTGCGGCCTAAGTGCATTTTTTGGGCGCACTTTTAAACAGTCGCGGATTTTGGGTCTATTTTTAGAGGAGAGACAGATTACAATTCATACTTCATTCTTTATTCAATTCTCGATGAACCAGACACTATTAGGAGAATATTTTGGAGCTTTGAAGACACGATT
This sequence comes from Linum lewisii, assembly GCA_034768395.1. Taxonomy (NCBI): domain Eukaryota; kingdom Viridiplantae; phylum Streptophyta; class Magnoliopsida; order Malpighiales; family Linaceae; genus Linum; species Linum lewisii. The sequence continues at coordinate 55,512,382 of CM068298.1, read as the reverse complement.
GAGAGGAGAAAGCTAGGATTGGTTCGAGAGTTTCATTGATTCATCAGGATTAGTTTATTCCAGAGTAATAATATGTCCTTCTTCTCGGTTTTCTTCTCTGTTGTATCTTTGATTTCTTCCAAAGCCATGAATAGCTAAACTCTTTAGTTTGTTCAGATTAGATGAAACCCTAGTTAGATTTTGTATGGATGATGTTGGATTTTTAACCCGTTTATGTTAATTGAGATTTATTCAGATATTTGATGCGATTTTCCTTAACCTAATTTGAAGCTCTATGAATATGTGATTGACCATATCATAGGGTTCTTGCTTCATCTTTGATTTTGCAGTTCTGACCATGGACGTGAGTCATTCTAGAGTCTAGGAGGTCGTTAAGATTTGTCGGTGTCTTGACCATAGGGCCGGTGAACCTAATCTCTTTGCATAGTTTTGTGACATTTCATCGTTCTTCGTTCATTCTTGACAATTTGCGAGTTATCTTGACCATAGGAACTTGTAGGTTTGATAGGATAGTTTCTTTACGTTCTGACCAAGGAGTAGAGAATACCAAATGAAGTGTCGAGTCATCGAAGTCTGATAAACTACATTGCATTGCATTATCCATCTTAACCGAACTAGTGTGGATTCGAGTCTGAACAACCATCTTAGTACGTAATATCTTTGAAACCAATATTTTCTTTCTTGTTTAATTTAATTTTCTAAGCTATTTCATTCACATTCATTCACAAAACCAACAACGAAACCTCGAATTGCTTAATTCACTTTGATGAGTAATAGAAGGAGAAACACCCAAGGGAAATATATGATCTCTTTGAAGCGATTCATTGAGTAAAACTTTGTGCGCGTTAATTTGTGCATCAGCTCCATTCAACCCACTGAGAGGTCGATACCTAGGGTTTCTCGTGTATGTCATTGTGTCTAAATACTAGTCTTAATTGTTAATGGAAGGAAGACTAGGGTGAGAAGAAAGTTACCTCACATGAGATTGTTAAAGACATTAGAGTGAATCAATAGGGACACTAATGGGATTCATTCAACCCAATGAGAGGTTGATATACCTAGGGCGAAAACAAAGTTACCTCATGGGGGATTGTCCAAGACCCTAGAGCGAGTCGATAAGAACACTAATGGGCTTCATTCAAATTAGGGAGAGGTTTATACCTAGGGTTTCTCATGTAAGTCATTGTATCTGGACTACTCGGAAACAAGGTCGAGAGATTTGGAGTCGACTCCATCCCTTCGACTCCTTCGCCAACATGAATAAGGGAGGTCAAGTGAGAAAACTCTAGAAGGGGTACCTATTTAAGGCGACCTCCATAACTCGAGGAATCACACAACATACACACATCGTTATTCTACCCAAACCGCCCTAAATGAGCCCCCAATACAAGTTCCCTCTCATAGGCCAGCTTCATACTTAGTCTCCCTTATTCTCTTCCATGTCTTTTCAGCGGTCCACCTACGAGGATTCATGAGCCAAACATTGGTGGTTGACTCACTCTATTGTTCAACCTGATTCGATAGGGTGAAACAATAACAATTTAAACTATTGAACCACATATCATTAGACTCATCAATTCAATTTTTGATACAATTTGAAAAACCATGAAAAGTAAATGATGAAAAACAAATTTCCTTAAGCATAATTTCTAGTTAGTTACCATACTTTCATTCACCTCCCTATTTTATTCAATTTTCTAATTATATAAAATTAGTCATTAAATTTGTTCCCATGTTTACATTAAATCTCATTGTCATTTCACATAAGTTCTACCTATAGTGTGCTTATAAATAGTCATACCATGTAATCTCTACCTCACCAACACCCAAAAGAAAAACTAGAAGAGAGAAAAAAGTCATGGGGAGGACAAAGGTGCAACATGAGCTCATTAGCAATGAAATAACTAGAAAAATCACTTTCAAGAAGAGAAAAGTAGGATTATTGAAAAAATTGAAGGAGATCACGACTCTTTGCGGAGTCGTTGCTTGTGGAATCATCTTCCACAATTTCAACGGAAAAGGAAAAGAAGACCAGCCAGAGGTTTGGCCATCTGTGCCCAAAGCAAACGATGTGCTAAAAAAGTTCAAGGATTTTCCTAAAACGAAGAAGGAAAAAAATATGCTCAACCATGAAACTCTACTAGAAGAAAGGTTGAGGAAGATGACAGAGAAGTTGAATGACGAGATCGCAAAGAATAAGTGGATGGAGATGGAGTTACTACTCATGGAGAATTTTCCACTGATTAGCGAAGAAGATCTTCATGACGAAGCGAAAGAGAAATTGAATTGTAAGCGTGAGATTCTAGATGAGATGATTAAAACCGTTACAGAGTGCATTGAGAATTTTGAAAGTGAAAATAAAAATAAGTGATAGACTTGTTTCCATTTATTCTCATCTTTTTGTTTATGATGAGAGCGGTTGTAACAACCACCCATTAATTATTGAAATAATGAATAAAATGATCATTTTGGTTGATTTTTAATGAGATAATTTCAAAGATACAAATAAGTTCAGAGCATTTTGCACGATATAATACATAGCCTGCGGGTTATATACTCTAAAGACTTAATTGAATCGGTGAGTATAAAGAGCGAGAGAAGTAGTGGGTCAAGTCCAACTATGATCCAAAAGGTCTACCTTCAAACAAAACGAGGCCCAAAGCCTATACAACATATTACTAAATACTTGTTTTTCTGAAAAGTGAGGTTACTAAATACAACACTCTAGAATATCAATATCATCATAGAGAGGTTATTATTTCAAAGGTAATGTTGATTTTGTTTCTTCTTTCTAAATTAGGCATTTTTCTCAATATTGCCTTTCATTTCACACTTGCTATCTATCTAGTTGTGGTTTCATCTATTTTCTTTTCTTTTGTCATCAATATCTCACATCAAACAAGCATAATTTTCATTTCCCTCTTAACTATCAATCCGTTAATTTCAGAATCTAAATATCTAGAGAATTAGCTATTGAGAAACAACCTCTAGTTATTGTATTTCAATGCAGTTGTAACTAACCTCCTTTATCAACTATATACTAAAAAAAATCAAGTACTTTTACTCAAAGGACCCACTCATAGTCTCCATTAGGAGCAAATATTGAATATGACGGAGAAGATGATACCAAATTTCTCATGTTTAGAATTTCTTCTAGGAATGTTATTAGAACTGGAAAGTGTTAGCATAATTCTACGATTTTTTTGAAATCTAGATTGAATGTTTTTGCTGTTATTGCAGAGAACATTTAATCAAACATGATACACTTCTAACAACACAACCAAGATGAACTTCAAGGTGCATATCAATTGGATCAACCGAGTTAAATCTTTTCCTTAGGGGAGAAAAGAATCAACTTAGAACATTGGTCAACCAAATTATAAATTTCAATTTTCCCTCCGTGAGGAGAAGATAGGATTCAAACTTGGAACAAGTATCCGTTGCTACACTAGTCGACAACCTTAATCATTTGGGTTATGGGCATTACAATAGGTTGAATCCAATTCCTCCACTACATGTGCTCACATTAAACGGTAAACTACTATCCACAAGATGTATAAGTACGAAAATATAAAACAAATGAGTATAATATAACAATTCATGATGAAAAATAATTCAAGCACGAAAAAAACATTTACAAAATATCTTCAAATTTATAACCACTTCATTACTCATTTAACGAAAAGTATCAATGCCAAATCACATAAACCCACATTTTTTGTACAATTTAGCATCATATTTAATTAATTTCCATACTTTCACTCAAATTTGTAATAAAAAAATCACCATGTTCACATCAAATCTAATTGCAAATCTAGGTTCTTTTCTTTCATTAACGTGTATATAAATACAGATCACAACCTAATTTTATAATCACTAAATCCCAAAAAAAAGTAAACAAAAATCACGGTGAGAACAAAGATGCAACATAAATTCATTAGCGATGAAGTTGGTAGAAAACAACTTTCAATAAGAGGAAGAATTGTTGAAGAAATTAGAGGAGATCATAACTCTTTGTGGAGTAGCTGCTTGTGCGTTTATCATCCATAATTTCGATGGGAATGATAAAAAAAGACCAGCTAGAGGCTTGGTCGTCTACATAGGCGGAGCTACATAGCAAATTATGGGGTCTTGGACCCCACATGGAAAAAATTATTATTAAAAATTAGGGGTTTACAATTCTCAGGATAAAAAACAGGACTCCTTTTGTAGAAGGCAACAATCTTAACCATCAGACTACACAACAATTCTTGTATATAATACACGTCTATTTACTTACAATCAAAATAGAATAGGGAAACACATAATAAGAAACAAAATAACGTTCCCAAATAGAGTATTCAACCCTAAATTTCATTATCTACGAATCTCCTCTCCCTTAAACGATGATTCTCAACTCTTTCTTCTCCGTGACTCCGTCTGAGTTTTCCTTCATCAACCTTCATCATCAATCTTCCTTCGGACTACAAGTGTGGGAAAAGCTTTTTCGACAATGATTATGTGAAGAACAAGCTCTGAAATCGGATGAGTGATGAGTTCTTGTGTGATTGTTCAATAGCGGTCATCGAGAAAGATGCGCTAGATACTTTGAGCAATGAATGTATTTTAGAGTACTTCCAAAATATGAAAATACGGCATGATCGCTATAATAAATAATAAATATCTTATTTTTTTGTTTGTTTACATTATATTTTTACATTTTTTACCTTTTCCTAACATGACTCCACTTAGCTTAATTCTTGGCTCTGCTAATGGTCGTCTGAGTCCGAAGCAACTGATGTGCTGAAAAGGCAGAAAGAATTACCTCAGAGGAAGCAGAAGAAGTATATGATGAACCATGAGACTATGTCAAGTGAAAGTTTGGAGAAGATGAAGAAGGTGTTGAAGAATCAATTTATGGAGATGGAGTTGCTACTCAAAAAGGACTTGCCAACGAATAGCGGTGGAAATCTAGATTATGACGCGAAAGGAAAACTTAATCCACTGTTTGATCTAGATTCAAAGTTCAATCAGTTTCTCTTTCATGTTTGATTTGTTCTTCATTGTTCATGTTTCTTGTCTGGATTGATCACCTAGATTAGATTCTTGTTAAGCTAAGGATAGAAGCGAACGCTCGCCTTACTTTAGAACACCAAATTGAACAATTAACCTTATAATTGGAGCGTGCCTTTCGTAGGAACGGTTAGGGTTAATCCACTGCAAGAGTAACTCATAAATCGTTAGTAATTCCACCAGTTAAGTTAAGTCGTTGCGAGAGGCGACCGTACTCGGGCGACTAATTAATCATGGTAGCTAGAACGGATAGAGCGAACGTTCGCCGGTCTTAAACCTAAGGGTAAGGAGTTATGGTGGTGTCTTAGAATTGATTGAATGAGAATCGAAATCCGCTGATCTGTTGATTGCCAATGCTCCGGGGAACGAAGGGGGATTCAAAGTCTAAGTTCGTCTGTCTTCTCTGTTTTAATCAACCAATTTCCATTCTGTTCTTAGTTTTAATTTTTAATTTTTCTGCATTTCTTAGAATTAGAAGTCGTGGAACTCACACCACGCACGAAGTGCTTAAACCTGAGTAATTTGCTAGTTTATTTGAGTAGTCAATCATTAGAAGACCCGTGGAATACGATCTACCCTAGCTTGTTAGCTTTGTTAGTTATTTGTTTGAACCCGCACAACGATCTTAGGTTCATCATACATCTAAGGTGGGGAGCATAACTGATCAGGTGTATAGGTTCATCTTTAATGTGTGGCATCAGTCGTTCGCATACAAACCTACGGTGAGCACCACATGTATGAGGAGGTACTTCGATTATTTTGCGCTATGTACACGAGCACCCCTCTTCACCCTGGTTGGGTGGTTGCTCATTTCTTCGATCTTCGGGTTAAGAAAGACAAAGAGTTCTCTCGTTTACATGGCGAGGCATACGTCACCGCCATCATTCGACACAGGCGCCTATGAGGGTGTTGGGATGCGCATGAACTTCAACCTAGGATTCCTCCTATTCTCCAAGGTGTTGAGTTTGTGGCTTCCTTCGATATTGACATTAGTGCAGACACATGTGAGCCCGCTCCGCCCCATCCTCGCCTATCCAAGAAGCGTCGTCCTCAGCCAGAAGCTGGATCCTCCACCCCAGCTACATCACCCCTTTCATCGACTCCTTCACATGACCTTGCCAATCACTCTACCACTATCTCTCAGTTGTAGCAGTAGCAGACTACATCCAGTGAGGGAGGCCATCCTTGGCAGCAGCAGCATACCGTTTTCCAGACTACATTTAGTGAGGGTGGTCACCCATGGCATCTGCAGGATCATTTGGATCTACTTAGGCGTATTTACCAGCTTCAGCCCGGATACCGGTCACCATCACCACCACTATCTGACAGCGGACAATGAGGTAACCTGTATCTCACCCTTTGAGTCTTTTTCTTTCTTTCTTTTCGGTGTCTTCTGAGGGGCTGCCTTAGATGTACAACCACATTTTTTATGTGGGGATCCCAGACACTTGTTCGGTGTTCCTTTTTATCCTTTATATTGGTTTTGTGTGTGAGTCTTTTGTAGGTTGTCTCTGTTGCCCTTCTCTCTGTCCACTTCCACTTCCAGGTATTCCATATCACTTTTCCGCCATTTTGGTCCAGTGCGGAAACTGTCCTGTTTAAGTGTGGGGTGGGTGATTTGCATGATATGTACTGAGTTTTGTCATTAGATGGGTGGTGATTGTTTTTTGTTTTGTCACTCTTTCACTGCTTCCCATTCTCTTTTGCAAGTATCTCTTCACATTGCTTAATATCTTCCTAAATTGCTTGCCTTCTTCCATATGGTGAGATTGATGTGGTGCTTTTTCTTGAGCAAATGTGTGTGTGAGAACTCGTATTTTGACCATCTCCCGTTCTTCTTGTTTGTAGTAGTCTAGGAACCTGTCCTTATTGGATTAGTGAACATGTGACTTGGTGTTGTGCAAGACTTGGTTTAATCTTTTGCTAGAATTTGCTAGTTCTAATACCATGATCGAGTCTAGATAAGGGATTTTTAAATATGTGCTTTAAATTAATGTAAATGAACCTAATCAGAGAAATTGAACAAAATGTGTGGTTTGGTATTGAAGTTGGAGTCGATTCACGAGCTGGCATACGTGCCCGCCCATTGCTTAGTCCCAAAGGGAAGTTTCAATGTGGCATTCTTCTTCTCAACCTACTCCCAATCGTGGTCAGGGTTTAGGATAACGCGGAATTCCAAAGTTTTCCGGCTGCTCCATACCTGATGTGATTCTCAACTGTACTGGCCACTCGAAAAAAAAATACAAATTTTGCTTTTAGTTTTTAACTCTTGTTCCCTTATCTAGCAAGTGTCAGGTTGCAGTCTAGAGTAAGTGTAGCGAAAGTAAGTATTGTCTTGCCTTTACCAAGTCAGGTTGTTCACTAGCTCGATAAAGTCATGTTCCTCTTTTACTCCGACAAAGGTTTGGTTTTAACTGTGTGGTCAGTCAGATAATCCTCTTATTTGATAGAAGCACTATATACATCATTCTAGGAACCAAAAGGGTTTTGGTTTGCTCATCAGGTTGGTGCATTGTTGTGTTAGAGTACTTGCTTGAGGACAAGCAAAAGCTTAAGTGAGGGGTAGTTTGATGACGTTAGATTTACCGCGTTCATCTCTCCATTCCTAAGTGATATTCCATCCATTTTACACACTTATATGCATGATTTGAGGTAGATTCTCATTTTTGTGTCAAACGTCATGTTTAAGAGCCCTTGACCCATTTTGTGTGTATTTGATGTCGTTTTGTAGTGTTTTCATGTGAGTTACAGGCTATAGATGTCAAAGGAGGGTCTAAGACGAGTTGCATGAGGTTTGGATTGCTTTGGGGGCAATTCGGATCGCATTGTAGCACTTTGGGACGCGTTTGAAGGAAGAAATTCAAAGCTGAAAATCATGTATAAAAGTGCGGTTCAAAACTGCGGCCCAAGTGCATTTTTTGGGCGCACTTTTAAACAGTCGAAGATTTTGGTCTATTTTAAGAGGAGAGACAGATTAGGATTATTCAGACTTCACTTTTGAGACTTCATTCTGATTTCGACGAACCAGACACTCTTGGAAGAGGATTTTAAAGCTTTGAAGTGAAGATTAAGCGAGGAGATGCGAAGATTAGCTCATGAGTTTCTAGGATTCGTCAGGATTAGGTTTACTTGGAGTAAGATGTCTTCTTCTTCATTGTTTCTTTGATTTCTTCTGTTGCCATGTCGAGCTAAACTCCTCTAGTTTGTTTGGATTAGATGAAGCTCTAGTTAAGATTTTGTATGGATGATGTCGGGTTTTTAACCCGTTTATGTTAATTGAGGTTTATTCAGACATTTGATGTGATTTCTCCTTAACCCTAATTTGAAGCTATACGAGCCTGTGAATGACCATATCTTAGGGTTCTTGCTTCATCTTTGATTTCACGGTTTTGACCATGGACGTGAATCATTCTAGAGTTTAGGAGGTCGTTAGGATTTGTTGGTGTCATGACCATAGGGCCAGTGAAGCTAATCTCATTGCATATCTTTGTGACACTTCATCGTTCTTCATGCATTCTTGACAATTTGCGAGTTATCTTGACCATAGGAACTTGTAGGTTTGATAGGATAGTTTCTCTGCGTCCTGACCATGGAGTAGAGATTACCAAAGGAAGTGTCGAGTCATCAAGTCTGTTGAAACCGAAATTGCATTGCATCATCCGTCTTAATCGAGCTAGAGTGGATTCGAGTCTGGACAAACGCCTTAGTCATTTTTTGAAACTCCAACTTGTTTACCTGCTTTGATTGATTTAAATTGCTTTTCTTAGTTATTAGTTCATAAACCCTCACGGAGTCAAAAAATCATTCTATCTATCATCATCCTTTATCTCCCACATCCCAGAATCAGCAGGAGAAGATCAAGATTCATCCGGGCACGAAGAAATCGATGGAGCTTTTCATCTCTTTCTCTCTAGGTCGTATTTCTTAGATCTTCAATATGTACTACTGTAACTAAACACCCTAGGGCTTGGTGAGTGGGACCTTAGGGGGATTGATGATTGTTCATACTTCTATTGCTTTGGAATATTTCGGTTTAACTCAAGTTCAGATGTTTTTCATATCCATGTGTTCTTCATATGCTATTTCTTACTTCTCTGACAATGATGCATGATTAGGTTTATTG